>CM062804.1:568736453-569963120 GCA_031772625.1 Pinus tabuliformis | reverse complement strand
AGGGTTACTAGACCAGTGTCTTCCTGCATCCTCAATCTGGTTCAGGGACCACTACCACCATGTGTTTTTCAATTCAGAGATTCACCCCACTCAGCTTCGAATCCAATCCGGCCATCCCCCACAAAACGCATGAGAGAACCCATCTCATCAAAGCTATCAGGAAATGGCAAGGCTAGGCTGAAAATATTGTCACACCTGGAAAAACCCATGCAATCCCATGCATGCCAAATCTAGCAAGGAAAAATACACATGCAAGTTGATACCTGCAATGAAGCCTGTTGTAGCTATTGATCTTGCCTTCCCCTGCTTGATCTTTGCTTCCTCTTGCCTTCTTTGCCTTTCTTGCTCCAATGCCAAAGTGCTCCAAGAAAACTCTTAAGTGTCCAAGAGTATGAGAGAGAGAGAGAGAATAATGAGAGAGCTCTAAAGCTAAACTGACAAAAGGTTACCAACTGATCCTCAGAAGCCTTTTTATGAACGAGGCCTCTATTTTCTTCATTTTCCATTATTTTCCTTCATTTTCCTCCTCACATGCAATTTGTGACCTTTCACCTCCTTTTCTCCTAATTTCCATTATTTTCATAAATAAATGTGAGAAAATGCCTTTAAATGCCTTAGCCATTGCCTTTGCCCATTTCGTTAGCCATAAACAATCAAATGAACACCCCTAAGATGTCTTGCCCAACATTTAGCATGGAATAAGTGTCCCAGTCATCCGTGGTTATTGTTTTTAACATTTATTACATGGAATTTTCACCAGGGCTGTTACAAAACCCTCCCCCTTGGGGGACATCGTCCTCAGTGTTCAATCACACATATACCTCAGCAACCTGCTGAAAGAAGACATACTGCTCATGGAGCTTTATAACCCAACTCGATGTAGTATTTACAATGAAAGATCTGCTCAAGACATAACATCATGAAAACATGACAACATACCACATAGTGGACCTTTATAACACAACTCATTATGATATTATGCATACAAGAAAACTCATATGTCATCATAACATCATGATAACATAACCACATGATAGCGTAATAACATAACACCCATACCACATATTGGAGCTTTATAACATAGCTCGTTACGATATTTACATCCATACACGGGTGTACACATAACAACATCATCAAAATATATATATACCAGAACATATGCCAAATCATATACCAAACATATACTAACGTTATATAGCATATATCAAAACATCATAAGGCATATATCAAAACCATCATAAAGCATATACCAAATCATCATAAGCATATATCAATCACCATAAAGTGTATACTAAACCAACATAAAGCAAATACTAAACCATCATAAAGCAAATACCAACCATCATAAGCAAATATTAAACCACCATAAGGCAACCACCAAACCACCATATCAAGCTGCTTTGCCTCAACTGGCAAACAAGGAAGGATACATGGCCCACATCTGATCCGCCATCTCCCATGTAGCTTCATCAGGCAAAAAGTGCTTCCTTTGCACTTTAACTTGCTCTATTGCTCGGTTTCGGAGCATGAGCACCTTTTTCTGCAATATACAATGAGGCTCCACTGGAATTCTCCATCTGGTTCCACTTGCAATACAAAATAGTCAATCACATGATAAACATCCTTAACATATTTCTTAAGAAAATATACATGGAAAACATCGTGGACTTTCATTATCGGAGGCAATGTAAGTTGATAGGCTACTGGCCCAATCCTCTCGATGATACTAAAGGGTCCACAAAACCGTGGTGCCACCTTGGCACATGAGCCAATCCGCAAGGAGCTCTTATTCAGTTTGATGCGCAAGTACACCTATTACCCAACCTGAAACTCCTTAAACAGCTTGTTCCTATCAGCATAGCTCTTCTACCTATCATGTGATGCCTTAAGATTTTTCTTGATCACCTGCATCTCCTATTCCATGTCTGCCAATGTATCTATTCCAATCAATACTTTGCTAACTGGATCATTCCAACTAATGGGAGTGTTACAACTCCGCTCATACAACTCCTCAAAGGGGCTCATCCTCAGTGACTCCTGATAGCTATTGTTGTATGCAAACTCGACCAAAGGGAGATACTCTTCCCACTTCCTCTGCTGATGCATCACATACATCCTCAACATGTCCTCCAATATCTTGTTGACCCTCTCTATCTATCCATCTGTCTGCCAATGATAAGTTGTGTTGAAGGCCAACTCGGTGCCCAATCCTGCAAATAACTCCTTCCAAAACTTGGAAGTGAACTTTGCACCCCTGTTCGACACAATCTTCTTGGGAACACCTTGTAGTCTAACCACGTCTCAAAGGAATACATGTGCCACATCACTAGATAAGAATGTAGACTTCACCAAAATAAAGTGCGCAACCTTTGATAACTTGTCCACAATGACCATGATGGAATCATGCTGCTTCACTGTCTTTGACAACCTTGTGATGAAATCCATGGAAATGACCTCCCATTTCCACTCGGGAATAGCGATCGGCAGTAGCATTCCACCTGGATGTTTGCACTCTGCTTTCACTTGCTGACATTTGAAACATCTCGCCACAAACTCTGCTACATCCCTCTTCAAATTTGGCCAATAGTGATATCTCTTCATTGTTGTGAGTGTCTTATGATAACCTAGGTGACCTAAATAAGGTTTCAGATGAAATTCCCTCAATATCACCTTCTTGAGTTCACTATTATCCAATACATATATCTTGTCTCAAAACCTGACCAACCCATCTGATGTAAGACAATGATCCAAGTCCTATGCACCTGTACCTGTACCAATATATGTACCTGTACCTGTGCTATCACATGTACATGCACCTATATTATCGCCTATACATGTACCTATACCTGTACATGTACCTATACCTATGCATGTACATGTACCTATATTATCACCTGTACATGTACTATCACCTGTACCTGTACTCTGCTGCAACCTATGCACAATCTCCATATACCTGACATCCTGTTGTCTTGCCTGCAAGATCCTATCATGTAAGTCTATCCCATAAGAGCTCATAGCTGCCAAGTGATGTACCTGTACCCGTTTGTTGAGAGCATATGCCACCCTGTTCTCTTTACCCTTGATGTACCTAATCTCAAAGTCAAACTCGTTGATCATGGCCAACCATCTAGCCTACCTGGCATTCAAATTCGGCTGGTCAAACAAATACCTCAGCCCAATGTGATCACTCATAAGCACAAACCGCTTGCCAAGAAGATATTGTCTCCACATCTTCAATGCATGTATAATCGTTGCCAGCTCGAGATCATGCGTGGGATAGTTTTGCTCGTGCTCGTTTAGTTTTCGGGACTCATAACATACCACCTGTCCATCCTGCACAAGGACTCCACCAAACCCTCTCTTACAAGCATCTGTACACACTACAAACTCTTTGTCTGGATATGCAATCTGTAGCACTGGTGCATGTGTCAGCAATTCCTTAAGATGCTCAAAGCTAGTCTCACACTCTGTGGTCCATTCAAACTTCTTACCTTTCCTCTGCAAAGATGTAATAGGATGAGCAATTTATGAGAAGTTCTTGATGAACATCCTATAATAGCCTGCGAGACCCATGAAAGATCTCACCTCATCCACATTCTTAAGAGCTACTCATTCCATAATGACCCTTATCTTCTCTAGATCTACTGCAATACCTTCCTTGGAGACAACATTTCCCAAGTAGTGCACCTCAGTCTGAAAGAAACTACACTTGCTGAGCTTAGCATATAACTGATGCTCTCTCAACAACCTCAATACTACTGCTAAATGCTCGGCATGCTCTTCCTCATTTTTAGAATATACCAGTATATCATCAATGAACACAATAACAAACTTATCCAAATATGGACGCAACACACCATTCATCAAACACATGAATGTAGTTGGAGCATTAGTTAAACCAAATGGAACAACAACAAACTCATAATGCCTATACCTGGTCCTGAATGCAGTCTTGTATATGTCCTCCTCTTTGATGCGTACCGGATGGTATCCAAATCTCAAATCAATCTTTGAGAACACTGCTTCTCCCTTCAAAATCGAACAAGCCATCAATTGATCCGAACTTAAACAAGAATGCAACAAATTACAGATATAACCATAAACACAGAGATGCAACTGAAATAATACTTCATTTCATTAATGTAAAATACTGAAATATGCTCACAAACAGAAATGGAAATAAACCAGCTAGGGCGATGGTAGCTTATCTCTGAGAAGAGATGTGGTGGCTACATGCCTCTAAACTGTGTTACAATGAGGCTCGAAGCCCTATTTATTGTTGAGAAACAATGGAAAACCCTAAACATCCAAAAACCTAACCCCAAAAGATGAAATGCCAAATTGTGGGCCCCGTTTGGGTAAATTGGTACATCAACTTCCCGAGGTCGTAACTTTGGCATACGATCTTCATTTGACGCGGACAATATCTCGTTAGAAAGATCTATCCAAGAACTACAACATTGGGAAGAGCAACATCGGTCCATGGACCATGTTGCTCCCACTTTTCCCAAAAGAAACGTCGTTTAGGGCCTCAAAACGGTTCCGGAAGTTCAGGACCCGAAAACTGCTAAAAATAGTAAAACTGTGCTACAATTAAGGAAGCTAAAAAGCTAAAAGAAGCAATTTTGGGGGTCTAAGTGGACTTGTCGGGTGGCCACCAATATCCACATGGATCATTCCTCCCCCCTTAGGAAGCAATGGTCCCCATTGCGTTGAGTTCCTCCATGAGATGAGGAAACTTCTGTTGAACTTGGTCCCTGGTGAGCCACTTGCCCTGGTGAAGGAGTTGGCCTACTTTGACAACTTGATACAGTTGGATATTCTGTTGGCGAGTGTGCTTGATCTGTGTGTCCATGATCCGATCAGTTGCAGCTTGTTCCATGCAATCTGGATTTAACTCTGTGGGTGTGAGTTGTTCTGCAATGTCGGATGTGTCTAGTAATGGTGGAAAGTATGGATGAAGGCGGTCCACATTAAACACTGGGTGCAGGCCAAGGAATGGGGGAATCCTGAGCTCAAATGCATTATCTCCCACAGCCTTGGTAATGGTGTAAGGACCATATCAAAGTGGTCTGAGTTTCCGATAGGCTCCGATAAGGCGTTCCTTTTGCAAATGCAACCAGACTTTGTCGCCCACCTGAAACTTGTGTGGCACCCGATGTTGATCATGTCACTGCTTGTACTTGGCATTTGATTTCTCCAGAATGTCATGGACCTGCTGGCGAATATGTTGGATGTGCTCAATGAAGTTGTTTGCCTTATCTGTTTCAGACTGGACATGAGCCAAATCTGCGTGAGTAGCTGCAAATGGCATGGCCACATCAATGGGACATATTGGCTGGAATCCCAAGCCAACCTTAAAAGGGTTGTGGCCAGTCGAGCTGTGGGGAGCTCGGTTGTAGCTGTGTTGAACATAAGGGAGACTCTCGTCCCATGTGCGTGGATGCTTTGAGTTGTACATGCGCAAAATGTGTACGATCATCACGTTGACAGCCTCTGTTTGACCATCAATTTGAGGATGAAAGGCTATGGACTTAGTCATTTTGGTGTCCAGCATCGACCAAAGACTGGACCAAAATGTACTGAGGAACCTACTGTCCCGATCTGATATGATAGACTGTGGGATCCCAAAGTGTACCCACACTCGTTCAAAGAAGAGTTTAGTAATGGCTTCTGCTATGATATTCTTCTTGTAGGCCACCATAATGGCCATCTTCGAGAACCTGTCGACAACCACAAAAACATAGTCATTTCCATGCTTAGTGGAAGGAAGGTATGACATGTAATCCATGGAGATGGATTCCCAAGGTTGACTAGGGGTAGGTAGCAGGGTATAGAGGCCTTGCTTCTTGATGGTCGGTTTGGCAATGGCGTAGGAAGTGCATGATCTGATGTACTTCCTGACATCTTGTCGAAGATTCGACCAATAGAAATACTTCTGCAGTACTGCCACCGTTTTCTCGACCCCGAAATGCCCAGCAGCCCGATTGTAGTGTGCTTCCCAAATCATCTTGGCACGCTCACTTGAAGGAACACAAAGGTGACCCAGGTGGCATAACAGGGCATCCTGGAGGTGAAAATCTGGAACATGCTAACCCTCTAAGAGTGTCTGGTATGTGTGGCCGAATTCTGGGTCACTTTTATAGAGAAGTGGCCAATCAGAAGTCTCATGCCCACAAGAGTTGAGCACAGTGGTTAATGCCATGATCGGTGGTCGATTGAGGCAATCTGCAACATTATTGGTGCTGCCCTTCTTATACTTGATATTCAAATGGAACTGTTGTAGGTATGTGGACCACTTCTGATGGTGATCATTCTGCAATTTCCCTTGGGTCTGTATGAACTGCAGGGGTCAGTGGTTTGTGTGGATGACCATTTCCTTCCCTAAAATGTAATGCTTCCATTGTCGGCAGGCCTGCACAATGGTATACATCTTTTTGTCATAAGTGGGATACTTTCGGACTGTATCTGAAAGTGTCTCGCTGTGATATGCCATTAGATGCCCGTGTTGAGTAAGGACTGCCCCAATACCATAGTCAAAGGCATCTGTCTCGACCTAAAATGGTTGTTGCAAGTCTGGTAATGCAAGCACTAGTGTCAAGTAGAGGCGATCGTTCAACTCTGTGAATACCTTCTGTTGAGATTCATACCAAAAGAATTTTGCTTTCACTCCTCCCTTGGTGACTTGCCTCAAGGGCCAAGTGATATGAGAAAATCCCAACACGAACCTACGATAGAAGTTGGCAAGACCTAGAAAGTTGCAGAGCTCTGTCAAAGTGGTTGGAGATGGTCAATCTCGAATGACTTGGATCTTGGCTAGATCCACATGCACCCCTTGTTCATCAATAATGTATCCCAGATACTGAACCTGGTTCATGCCAAAAGTGCATTTCTCCAAATTGGCACATAAATTGTGTTGCCGCAGTGTTTGGAGAACCTGTCGGATGTGGTGGAGGTGCTCTTCTCAACTCTGTATGAAGATCAGGATGTCATCCAAGTATACCACTACAAATGAGTTGGTGAATGGCCACAAGATGTCATCCATTAGCCTCATGAAGGTTGTCGAAGCATTCGTCAATCCAAAAGGCATAACCAACCATTTGAAAAGGCCCTCCGTGGCTTTGAAGGCAATCTTCCACACATCAGAGGGTTCAATTAGTACCTGGTGATATCTTGACTTCAAATCGATCTTGTTGAAATATTTTTCCCCCTTCAGTTGGTCCAGGAGGTCATCAATCCGTGGGATTGGGTACCTATTACGGACAGTGATCTTGTTCAGTGCCCAATACTCAATACAGAGTCTCCATGTCCCATCCTTCTTATGTACCAACACGATCGAGCTCCCATAGGGCGATGAACTTGGACGGATGTGACCTTTCTGCAGCAGCTCCTGAATCTGGCTCTTTATTTCATCATTCTCTAGAACGGAGCACCGATAGATTGGTCCATTGGGTAGTGGCGCACCTAGGGTTAGATCGAAGGAGTGCTTGACCTGACAGTGCAGAGGAACCCCTGCAGGGGAGGTGAAGATGTTCTCGTACTCCTCCACACCTTGTCCATCTGTAGTTGTCATGCGGAGGGCCTTGTCTGGAGGTCGTGGCCACGTCTTCTTCTTTCCTTGAGGGCGTATCATCAGGAAAACAAATTTCCCGGTTTTGGAAATGAGCTTATTGCATTGTTTTGCAGTAACCAAAGAGATGGCGGTAGGCGGTGCTACCTCCGGTATCCTGTACAACTTATTTCCCAAAGTAACAATAATAGCACGGGGCCTTGATTCATACACAGCATGTCGCTTCCACAAGTATGGTTGTCCTAATAATACATCACAAACTTTAAGGGGAGAAATGTCACACAATACCTCATCCGTGAAGGGCTTGATGTTGTATGGAAGGCGACATTGTTGGCTCACGCGAAGATCCCGTCCTTGGTGAAGCCACCCGATGGTGTAGGGTTGTGGATGTGTTATGGTCAGTAAGCTCATCCGCTTCATGACCTCTGCCAAAATGAGGTTCTTTTGGCTCCCGCTGTCGACATTGAACTGTAGTGGGGAGCCCTTTACCCACATCTGAGAATGGAAGAGACTCTCCTCCTCCTCTGGATCTTCGAGTTCCTCCTTTTGGATCTTCGTGGTGGCAACGGTGGCATTGGGTTCCGCATCAATAATCTGTTTCCCTTTGTCATTCCCCTTGTTGGGTTCTGACTCAAAGTCAGAACATGCATCTGATTCTGAAACCTTTAGCTGGGCCACCAATGACTGCTTGGCCCAACACTCACTTGTGTTGTGAGTGGAGCACTTATGGAACTCACACCACTTTCCTATGTCCTTTTTCGGCTTTGCGACGTTGTTCTTTGCTTGTAGGTTTGACGGGTTGTCTTGGGTCACCCCGCCTTAGCTTTGTCCTTTGTTCTGCAGTTTGGCGGCACCTTTCCCTTGATTCAGATTCACAGATCCAAAGTCTCACTTCTTCTGTTTAAACTTTTGCTCGACCTTGACGACATATCAGTATGTCGTGCCAAGCGAGGAGATGTTCAAGAATTCTATTTATTCCTAGATGTACTTGTGCAGGCAGCTGCAGTATTTGAGTACCAAATGCTACTCCAAATCCTTCATACCCAACTTTGTGCGAAGGGTAAGGAAAATATTGGTAAACTCTGGCACATCTCGGTCCCTTCCCTACCGTAGCGTGGTCCACTTTATGTATTGATCCTCATAGCTTCCGACAGGGTAGTACTACTCCTTGATGGCATCCCAGAATGAATCTCAAGTGGGTGCGGCTGAAAATAGTGAGCCTGTACTTTCATCGTTTTGCTCGCAGTAGGTTTCCCACTAGTCCTTGACGTGGGGGGCTTCTTTGAGAAGAGCGAAAATAATTTTTTCCCAACTAGAAAAATCATGAACAAAAAATAACCCTCTAGCAGATTCAACCATTTATCGACCGCATCTGCGTCTATCTGACCCTCGAATATGGGGATTTCAAAATTAACTTGTATCTTAAATGGTGTGGTGTTTCGAGAATAGCTGTTGGAAGCCGATGTGTCGCCCCTAGGTAGCCGCTGAAGGATCTGGGCAAAGTTGTCCATCATCGCGTTCCTTTGTCGCTCAAGGGCTTCTTTGAGCAATATTTTGATAGGATCTCTTGCCCCCTCATCTTTCTTTTCATTCGCCATGGGAGGCCGTCGGGATTTGTGAGGCTGGTCTTGCAAAGGTTCGACCAGTTCAAGCCCTAACTCCTTATATCTTGACCTCGTTGGGGACATGCAAAGAAAAACAAAGAAAAAGCAAACCGCTCTAATACCACTGATCCAGATTTAAATAGGAACGCAAAAAATTACAAATATAACCATAAATACAGAGATGCAACATAAATAATACTTCATTTCATTAATGTAAAATACTGAACTATGCTTACAAACAGAAATGGAAATAAACCAGCTAGGGCGATGGTAACTTATCTCTGAGAAGATATGTGGCGGCTACATGCCTTTGAACTGTGTTACAATGAGGCTCAAAGGCTTATTTATTGTTGAGAAACAATGGAAAACCCTAAACATCCAAAAACCTAACCCTAAAAGATGAAACGCCAAACTGTGGGCCCCATTTGGGCAAATTGGTACATTAACTTCCTGGGGTCATAACTTTGGCATACGATCTTTGTTTGACGCGCACAATATCTCGTTAGAAAGATCTATCTGAGAACTACAACTTTGAGAAGAGCAACATTGATCCATGGACCGATATTGCTCCCAGTTTTCCCAAAAAACGTCGTTTGGGGCCTCAAAACGACTCCGGAAGTTTAGGACCCGAAAAATTGCTAAAAATAGTAAATTGTGTTACAATTAAGGAAACTAGAAAGCTAAAAGAAACAATGTTGGGGGTCCAAGTGGACTTGGCGGGTGGCCACCAATATCCACCTGGATCATCAATCCTCAGCAAAGGGTATATGTTCTTGATAGTCACTTTGTTCAATTGCCTGTAGTCAATACATAATCTGAGGGTACCATCTTTCTTTCTCACAAACAAGACTGGTGCACCCCAAGGTGATACACTTGGTCTAGTGTACCCCTTGTCCAACTTCTCCTTCAGCTGTAACTTTAACTCAACTAACTCAACTGTGCTCATCCTGTAAGGTGCCTTTGATGTTGGAGCTGCCCCTAGCACTAACTCAATCGAAAAGTCTACCTCCCTGTGAGGTGGCAACTCTGTAATGTCCTCAGGAAATACATCCTTGAACTGCTACAACATTGGGTACCTGTTCAATACATCTGCATCCTTGGCCTCCTTACCCTTATCACTAGAAATGTGTATGGAAAATAGCTTGCACCCTTTCTTGTGGCTTCGCTTTGCTTGCATAGTTGTCACCATCCTAACTGATGTGGCTTTCTTCTTACCTTGCAAGATTCTTGGTTCCCCATTGTCATCAACACACTTAATAGCTTTGTCATATCAATCAACCTTGGTTCTATGAAGATACAACCAATCCATGCCCAATAAGATACTGTATGAACCCAACGGTGATACATTCAAATGTGTTGTTGTAATCATACCATTCAAATCAAATGCGCAAGCTCTTACCCAATGATGAACTCGCTTCTTCGTACCTGTAGCCAACTGCACTAACCAAGACTCTGCATGCGACTCCTTATTCAAACCACACTTATCCACCAAGCTAGGACTAACATAGCTATAATTAGATCCAGGGTCAATTAAAATATAAATAACTTGATCACGAAGCTTACCATACATCTCAATGATAGATGTCTGGTGTTTTGCTTGCCCGTTGTCCACTACTGCATAGATACATGGAATACTTTGGCCAACATCCCCAATAGTCTGTGCCTCCTGTGCATTATATATCTTAGACCTTTCACCCTGATGATGCGGACAATCTCTCCTAAGGTGTTATTCACCACATGTCCAGCACTCCAACCGACCAGTGCCCTCACCTCTATGTTGTTTCTGCTGCTGCTGTGGCCCATATCCTTGTCTAGTTGCATTAAATCTCTTTTGTGGTGCCACATTTTCTTTCCCATCTGCATGTTGAGGCCTTGTCCTCTTAGGCTTCCATTTACCTCTACCTTTATCTTTTCCTTTCCATCCATGTTGATATTCATTCTTACGCTTTGATTGCTCATAGCAATGCTTCAGTTTCCCAATGACTTCCTCAAGTGACTGAGGCTCATCATACTCAATTCGATCTCTAAATGCTAATGGCAAACCACTGACAAATCTTTGAACCTTAGCCTTCTCATCAGTAAGATACGGTACATACCTCAATAACTCAAGAAACTTGGTTGTATACTCTTCGTTTGTCATTGACCCCATCTTTAACTCATAGAAATCTTTAGCCTTGCTATCGTAGTACCTTTCTGACAAGTACTTCTTCCTGAAAAGCCTCTTGAATTCCTGCCAACTCAAGTCATCTGTCCTGATGTCTCTAACCCGCTTAACATCTTCCCACTAGATGTATGCTTTACCTTTCAAGCTAAAGACAACTATCTGAGCCTTCATGTTATCTGTGTACTCAAACCTAGCTGTTTACCCTAACGGCTAGTTAGGAGCCCTCTACATCTATTTATTACATTGCCTGGATCTGGTTCCTCATCTTTTCCTCAAGATGAACCACACTAGCTGGTTTGAAACGCGTCGATGAGAATTTTTTCTAATTATAACCTTTTCTAATTTCTTCCCTTAGTCAAACTAGCTGTTGACCCTAACGGCTAGTTAGGAGCCCTCTACATCTATTTATTACATTGCTTGGATTTGGTTCCTCATCTTGTCCTAAATATGAACCACACTGGCTGATTTGAAACGCGTAGACGATAATTTTTTCTTATGTGATTTTTACCGAAAGATGCTAGTAAACTTATTATGGATCACAGAAGTCTTAATTCAAAAACTACTATACTATTACATTTGCATGTAAGCATTTCTTCAAACACTTTACATGCAAACTAATATAGCAAACTATTTGCATACAAGTAAGAATATATCAACTACAAAAATACTATTGCACATCAATACTATCCCCAACCACAAACAACATACTCACTGGGGCATTTTATCAAACAATTTGTATGCAATTAATCATTGAACCATTTAAGCATTTCATCAAACACTTTGCATGCAAACTAATATAGTGAATGTTTCAATGCATATATCCTAAACTGTAGTAGTACAAGTTATGGAAGCTGAACCATGTGATTAGTGGTATTTTCTCTCACTATGGTTCAAGTTTCAACTTCTAAGATTTCATAGATGAAAAGTTATAACAAAAATACCAACACAATTATATTTGGTGCACAATTCTAGGAGTATCGAGAAAGCTCGACTTCCACTGGTCATATCTCCTAAAATATAGCGAATTAATACTTGAAATTTTTATCACAATATCAATGGGATTTCCCCTCATTATACAAAAAAAATTCAGCTCCTGAGAGTGCCCAGAAGAAAGTTATAACAAAAATGTCAGCGTGACCTGTTTGAGGCCTGATTTTAGGAGCATTAAGAAGGCTCGACTCCCTCTACTCATATCTCCTAAAATATTGCGACCTAGTGTCTAAAATTTCTACCACATAATCAGTGGTATGTCCCCTAAATGTGGACAAATTTTCAGCTTCTAAAAGCCTACAAAAGATGAGTTATTGCAGAAATTCCAATATGGCATGTTTAAAGGTGCATTCAGGAAGGTCATCATCCTTAGATCATAATTCCTAAAGTATTATGAACCAATATCTGAAATTTTTACCACATTATCAGTGGGATTTACCTTCAATATGGACAAATTTTCAACTTCTAATATGCCACAAAAGAAAATTTATAACAGATATGATAGAAAGGTCTAAACTTTAACCTTTGTTCTTCATTTCACCTATGATAGAGCCCATCCAATCCAAGTGTTTGAACCTGGAAGCTCTGATACCACTCTGTAACACCCTTTGGGGTAAATTTGCATATAAACAACACAATAGGAACACAAATACGATAAACATATCAGCCATCAAAATCTATATATACATCAATACATTTGAACATGAAAATCAAGGGAATGATTTTTTCATTAATAATGCAATGAACCAACAGGTGATGGGACTACCACATTCCACCCGACCATAGATTGGTTGAGCGAAGTCTCTCTTCAGCCAATCACCCTCGTGCCATATTCCATGCATGAATGTGGGACTCTTAGAACACATCAAGAACACCATTCAATGTGGATGCCACCGGAGTTCTTCGCCTACACCGTGAGGAATTTGAGTGCCTCCTAGTCTCTTAGGCTTTACCATGCATCCACAGTCTAATCTAGGGATCACTAGGCCCTACAACGAGGCATACTCTCCAGGATTTACCATGCATTCCATCCCGGAATCAATAGGCCCAACGGAGAGATCTACCTCTTGGCTTTACCATATATCCCGTCATTCACCAGCAAGGATTCCTAGGCCCACCGAGGCACACAATTTGGCTTTACCGCAACCCACAGTCTGGTTCAAGGGTTACTAAGCCGGTGGCTTCATGCATCCTCAGTCTAGTTTAGGGACCACTACCACCATGTGTTTGTCAATTTCGAGAACCACCCCACTCAACTTCGAATCCAATCCAACCATCCCCCACAAAACACATGAGAGAACCCATCTCATCAAAGCTATCAAGAAATGGCAAGGTTAGGTTGAAAATATTGTCACACCTAGAAAAACCCATGCCATGGTAGAAAAGAAATCCATGCAATCCCATGCATGCCAAACCTAGCAAGGAAAAATACACATGCAAGTTGATACCTGTAATGAACCCTATTGTAGCTGCTTGATCCTGCCTCTCCCTGCTTGATCTTTGCTTCCTCTTGCCTTCTTTGCCTTTCTTTCTTCAATGCCAAAGTGCTCCAAGAAAACTCTAAGTGTCCAAGAGTATGTGTGAGAGAGAGAGAGAATAATGAGAGAGATCCAAAGCTAAACTGGCAAAAGCTTACCAATTGATCCTCAAAATTCTTTTTATGAATGAGGCTTTATGAATGAGGCCTCTATTTTCTTCATTTTCCATTATTTTCCTTCATTTTCCTCCCCACGTGCAACGTGTTACCTTTCACATCCTTTTCTCCTAATTTCCATTATTTTCAGCCCATTTCCTTAGCCATAAACAATCAAATGAACACCCCCTAAGATGTCTTGCCCAACATTCAGCTTGGAATAAGTGTCCCAATCATCCGTGGTTATTGTTTTTAACATTTATTACATGGAATTTTCACTAGGGCTATTACATTAAGTTTACAAGCCCTTCAAATCAAAGAATTTTTAATGATAAGTAAATGAATTGGCAATATGTCTTCTATCACATGCAGCTTGAATCCTTTCTAAAAATGAACCTCTTTGGCTAATAAAAAGTTACAAGTGTTCTTGTACGCCAGCTAACTTGTTTGCTGAAAATTCCAAAAACATTGAAGTAAGCCAGTGTGTGGATAAAATGAAGATCATTGCAAGATACATTGAAATATAGAAGTGATATACAAGTAACATGCGTATAGGAGAGATCAAGACATGCCTGGCATAAACAGAGTACCAAAGCCATTGACTGTTATGACCAATGGAAGCCTAGTCCCCGGGTAATTCTGGAGTTGTTTATTCGCCTCCCAAAGGAGAGAATTGCCCAAAGTGCTTGTACCTATTTATTACCCATCATTTCATGTTTAGTGCAGTTTTTCTCTGGCTTTAATTTGTAAGGAATAAAATCAAATCATCATCATTTTAAAGAAAAGGTGAAACGTCATAAAAAGTTAGAGCAAACTAAGCTTAGAACATTTGAAATTTTTCGAACAAAATAATGAGAGATGGACCTTTATATATGGAAATATGCATGGAACATGAGACAGTTAAGGAAATTGACGCAGAAACCAGTTATCCATTAATGACAATATAAAACATAATCCATAATCCAAGAACCATTAAATGAAGGATTTGGTTAGTATTCTTTAGAGACAGAAATCATAAGAAGGGTACATCTGTCAATGAAGAAGAATATACATTATTGTTGACAAAAAAAACATGTTGTGGAAAGGTTGTTGTTCTAGGAAATAAGTTAATAAAGAAAAGGTCAATAGGTACATAAATGATAATGAGGTCGTTGAAAAAAACATTATTATGAATTGAATCGACATGCAATAAAGCGGACAGAAAAAATGAGCACCAAATTTTTTTTATCACTACAAATCGAAAGAGATACATACATCACTTTCACTTATGAATAACACTAAATAAAAACTGGCTTGTAAAGGAAAAGCAATTCAAATGCCTTTCCTCAGAAGGTAAAATTATGTACTCGAGGGAAGAACAAAGCACAAAAAACATGTGCTATTTGTCAATCTCCTCACATCTAACATAGGGAAACCTCTAATGCAACCAAGAGAAAATTTATAGAAATAGATGATGGTGAGAGAGGCACATGGTAAAATCATTATTAATATTATGATTATTCATAAGGCTGCTTTGTCACACAATAAACACTCATCACTTCCTACTCTTTCGCATTGTGTTTTCCATGCAAGGAGATCTAGGGATGCCTACAACAACCATTTAACTATAATAATTTTTATTGCTTTTAAAATTTAAAAGTAAATGTTAACATAACTAAAATTAAAAGTAAAAGTAAATGTTAACATAACTATCAAGTTGTGGGGAGGGAGGGGCATCAGGGGTAATTCATTGCCTTGATGAAGAAATAGAGATTAAATTTGCATGGGGGTTGGGGAAATCCTCTGATAACCAGGCAAAAGCATTAGCTCTTTGGCAAGGTGTGAAGTTAGCATTAGCAAGATGCATTCGCCAATTTGTTGTAATGGGAGATTCGATGTTAATCATTCAAAATTTTCACAAAGTCAAAGACTCCAATGAGAAAGAATCATATCCCTTAGATACTCGGATAAGGAGGCAAATCAAAAAATTTGACTCTATATCATTCTTCCATATTAAAAGAGAGAATAATCAAATTGCAGACGAACAGACCAACAAAGGAACACAACTTGAACAAGGTGTTCTTCTCTTGGATCTAGGCGATCCATCATTCCATGATGTCTGGATGGTATAATATAATGGAGGTTGGGAATAGATTAATCCTAAAGTTAAATTGGAAGAAACAAACCCCAAGGACTATCATGACCTTAATTAATAATATATTTGAGCCATCAATGATATTCTTGGAGCGACGTTTCTTGGTATTTACAATATGACAGAGTGCCCTCCTAAGTGGCTAATGAAGAAGGCATTTGTCATCGTTTAGGACAAATGTTGTCATGCAACATGCGAATACACCTTGGGACATAAAAATCTACCAGCCAAGTACATCATTCCCTTCTATGCGAAGTAAATGTGGAGAGCTCGAACTTTGGGTGAACGATTTGCTGCAGGATTTAGGTGAAATCAGAAGGTAAACATAGTTCAGAGACTTTCAATATGATATGATGGCAGTGGGAAAAGGAATTGGAAACATTCCCAAATATAAATTAAGAACGATAGGGATGGAGTTGCTCAGAATTACAGTGAAATTTCACGTGTGAGAGCATGGCCTCTCCAAATGTTGAAGGTGGTGAAAATCCCAATATGGTACAGTCAAAGGTCACGATGGCAGATAACCTTACCAAATTGGATAGAGTTTGGGAGCAGATAGTGTTAGAAGCATGACCACACTTCTCACTGATAATGTGGCAGCTAGAGGAACTACAGGAGGATGTGAAGTGGCTTCGATTAACAATGGAAAATTTGGCCACCGAGGTTGACAATCTTAGTTTGAAGGTCGATGCTATAGAGGTGACGATTGAAATGGTTGTTGTAGGCATCCTCAGGGAGGTCTTCGGACTAAAGGAGCCTTCCTCTCCCGATGTTGATCTTCTAGGCAAGCTTGAGGAGAAGATGAATCTAGAAATCCCAATGCAGTCGGTGAAGGAAAATGGGAATGCGCTAGTAGACAGTGGGACACCAAGAATGTAGATTTATGTTAGAATCTCTCTTTATTTTGTTTAAATGTTGTGCAAAACGATAATATATAGCGACATATTTTGGAGAATATATTAAATCATGTCATGGTATAGTTAGAAATAAGCTAGACTTCTTTTTAAACAACTTTGAAATACAATAAATGATAAATAATCAATAGATGTAAAGGCACTCACTCGTTTACCAAATTGATCAATACAAATTACCCATTTCTTAAAAAAAAACCATACATAACTATCAAATTATAAAATTGAAGTTAAACTTTCTCTTTCTTTTACGTATTAGGATTTTTTTTTCTTTTATTTGTCGTGGACTTCTTTCATATGTCTTGGAGCAACACAATTATTTTATTGCGCCTATAAAAAAATCTCTTTGACCCACAAACGTGCAAAAGCACAAGGAATGCGAATATTAAAAGAAAATGCTTGATACCATTATTGTCACACCCCTACACCTGCGGTAGTCTTTCAACAGCTTATAGCGAGGTGCGGCACCACCGAACACTTTCTTCTCACCAATACTTATGTTCATGGACTATGCCTTAACATTTGATACTTAGTTTTATTTTTCTTCACCAATTATTATTATTATCCTTTATACTAATGAACACCCATACACATTCATTATCCACAACAATTATAAATATACAACACAACTGCAACAGTATAAAGGGAGGGGCAACTCCCTAAATATGAGTCTTGCCCGAATTCAATATATATTCAATCTTTCATAAAATACAAGTACACCTTGGAAACCCCAAGTTTAATACTTAGCCAAAATTCTGACTTCGTGTCTTGCCACGAGTTGCCCACCTTATGCACACCTTGCACGGTGGTCACTCTTGCTTCCCACACTTAGCCAAATTTTCCAACCGGTAGCACCTCCGTGCAGCGTCACCCAAAACTCCAACCGTGTTCACCGTTTCAACACACAAGTCTCCTTACCCGAGTTGGGTAGGCACGCCCTCACACGGACCGCCAAACAAAACTCCACAACTGAAATCGTGTTACCTGGCGAGCGGGCGCCTTCGTGCACCCTCCACCCACACTTACGACCAATAGGCGAGCGCCTACACACACCCTCCACCCGAGTTTACCTCCAAACGACAGGCAGGCGCCTTCGTGCAACCCACGACTCGTGCTTCGACCCATCACCAAGACTTCGTGCCAACCTCGTGTAGAGTTGCCCGATGAGCGGGCGCATCACCTACGCTTTGCTGCGGCTCCTCTCTACCCTTCGCACTTCTCCTTCGATGAGCGAGTGATGTTCGAATGCCTTGATCGATTTGCTTGATCAAGTTCGATGATGCCTTTTCTCCAATTCTACAACGTCCATATATATGGGCAGTTGGGCGAGTCGTGCCACCCGGCCGACTCATCCAACTCGTTCAGCCGACGCCCTCATACTTGCAACTTGTTCGCCTTCGTTTGGTCGGCCCGCCCATCACACGGGACCGCCAACCCATCCTTCGCCTGAATCTTCAAGTCTATGAGGTCGGCCTATGGGTGATGTCAACTCGTCCCCACGGTATAAAATCGCCTTAGCCAAGACTCCCACACGCATTTTACCATCGTTCACTCGCACGCCTTAGTTGTAGCTCGTCGTTTCACATCGCATGACTGCAGGTCCTTACATCCTCCTCCACCTGAAGTCATTGTCGTCCTCGACAATAAGCCATCCCGGTAACCATCCTGCCACTAAGATCATCATCTCAATTGTCTCATCCTCGGTCCATGATATCGACCAGTCCATACACTGCAAACATCCCTGCAACATATGTAAAACAATTGTCTCCATCATGTGTCGTCCCATCTTGTGAACTGTTGCCAGATACTCCAACATAACGCCAACATCTTTCTGCACACTTCCGGACCTCACGATTCGAACTAGTCAGGTGATCAGTCCAACTGTCACGCTCAAACCATAAGAATGCACATCCTTATGTCTACACTAGTCTTTCTCAGACTCTGCCACATCCTGGACTCACCAAGAATCTCTCCCATGCTCAGGTCCATGGAAACTCCATCCCATCTGCAACATGTCATGATGCTAATGCCAAACCATTCCTGCACCATCTGTCATACCTGCTCAACCTGTTTTAAGGACTCACTGCTATGAGCAGCTAACAATGAGCCCCATCTTCTATGTCATCTAAGAAGATGTAGAGGGAGTAGAGCCTGAAGGCTCACCCTCACTAATAAGCTCAATCCATCTGTCAGGATCCTCTATCTCCATCCTCTACAGATATGCCACCTGATCCTCCTCATGGACATTCGGTCTCACATAAACATCCTCGTCGTCATCATCCTGACCTCTTCTAGCCTTCTTGACAAATCCAAGATACTATCAGATAGTGTCTCGATAACCAATGACTGCTCAGTAAGCTTTGCCTCAATAGTAGACAACCGCTTACATGCATCATCCAAACGCTTCTCATCCTCCATCTGCATCACTGCCAGTTTACAATCAGGTCTTGTCACACCAATGGTTGGAACACCAATGGGCACATCTTCCCTTCCATCGCAAATGTACAGCTTCTTCAGATGTGGAACAATCATAGCATCATATTGTTTCAAGAATTCCATCCCCAACATAGCCTCATAGTCATCATTCCGCACTATAGTGAAGTCGACTTTCCCAGTCCACTCACCTAGTGTTGTGTCCACCCTTTTAGCTACACCAAGTACAGAATCAGGAGGAGAATTCACCGTCTTCATTTGTGCCTTCATCGGTACAAATTTCAGCCCAATCCTTCTCGTAACATCTTCACTCATGAAGTTATTGGTAGTTCCACTATCTACCATAGTGAGTACCTCCATACCTCCAATCTTCATCGGAACATACTCCAAGTTGTTCCTTTCAGGATCTCTTCGAGAGACCATTTCCGTAGCAGTAGCAGCTCCAAGAATCTGCATCATCCCCACAGAAGGTTCTTCTTTCTTCGTATTAGATTGTGAAATAGCGGCCACTTTTGGTCTAGAAGGGCAATTCTTCACCGTATGTGGTTCAGCACAAATCCAACACTTCAATGGTTTCTTCGTCTTCGTCTTCTCATCCAATTTCGAAGCATCATCTTTCTTCTTCTCTTTCGGCTTATCGAACTTCTTCTTTTTCTCATCAGAAGCTTCGTCATAATGCTCCACCAATCAATCCACAACAGCAAAAGCTTCTTCAAGTGTCTTTATCTTCTGCCTCTTCACTTCATTGCGTGCCCAAGGTTTCAATCCAATAATGAAGTTGAACACCTTGTCCCTCTCTGCCATGTCAGGAAGTTCCAAAACCGCACTTGCAAACTCTCGCTGATATGTCTGTAGGTTCCCTGTCTGCTTAATAAATTTAATCTTCATCCTTGCTTCCCACGTTTCATCCTGAGGACTGAAATGAGCCTACAAAGCTTTCTTCATATCATCCCAAGAAGTAATGTCATCAGCACTACCATTAGCAATCTGATCCATTCTCCTTCTCCACCACATCTTAGCATCCTTTGTCAAGAATTGAGCAGCCACTTTCACCTTTGTCTCATCATCGGATAGACCCAAGCATTTCAAGTATTGCTCCATATCCCAAAGAAAGTTACCAAGAGTCTTTGCACTTCTTGTACCATCATAAGATTCTGGTTCCTTGACTTTCACATGAGACACTCCTCCACCTGAGTTATGTCTCACGGCCTTCTTCAACACTACGATCTCATCTCTTGCATCGTCAAGAGATTTCTGCAAGTTCAAGATCTATGCCAGACCTTGATCCCTCGCTTCTCCAATCTCCTTGACTTCATCTTCAAGTTGTGTACACTTAAGATCAGTGTACTCATGTCGAGTCCGGAGTTCATTGAATTCTTCCCTCGTCTGCACATTAGCCTCTAGTTCCTTCGTGACCAGAGTCATCTTTGTAGTCCAGTAAGATTCCAATTCCTCCATTCTCTCTAGTATCCTTTCGATAAAGGCCTCGGTCGCATTGTGGCTAGATTCACCCGATACAACATGAGTTTCACCTGCCATCTCTGCTTCCTCTTTCCTTCTTTGTGATCTAGTATAGACCATCCACCAGCTTCACCAGTTTCCCTGCAAACCGAACCAGTTCTTGTTTCACTTGTATGTGAAACCAACTTCCTTCACCTGCAAGTACCTGTTTCCACTGTCACTTCGTCACGAACTAGCTCCAGCTGTGAGCTCTAATACCAATTGTCACGCCCCTACACCTGCGGTAGTCTTTCAACCGCTTATAGCGAGGTGCAGCACCACCGAACACTTTCTTTTCACCAATACTTATGTTCATGGACTACGCCTTAACATTCGATACTTAGCTTTATTTTTCTTCACCAAGTATTATTATTATCCTTTATACTAATGAACACCCATACACATTCATTATCCACAGCAATTATAAATATACAACACAATTACAACAGTATAAAGGGAGGGGCAACTCCCTGAATATGAGTCTTGCCCAAATTCAATATATATTCAATCTTTCATAAAATACAAGTACACCTTGGAAACCCCAAGTTTTATACTTAGCCAAAATTCTGACTTCGTGTCTTGCCACAAGCTACCCAGCTCGTTTCTTGCCACGAGCTGCCCAGCTCGTGCACGCCTTGCACGGTGGTCACTCTTGCTTCCCACACTTAGCCAAATTTTCCAACCCGCAACACCTTCATGCAGCCTCACACGAAACTCCAACCGTGTTCACCGTTTCAACACACAAGTCTCCTTGCCCGAGTTGGGCGGGCGCGCCCTCACACGGACCGCCAACCAAAACTCCTCAACCGAACTCGTGTTACCCGGCGGGCGGGCGCCTTCGTGCACCCTCCACCCGCACTTACGACCGACGGGCAGGCGCCTACACACACCCTCCACCCGAGTTTACCTCCAAACGACAGGCGAGCACCTTCGTGCGACCCACAACCTGTGCTTCGACCCGTCACCAAGACTTTGTGCCAACCTTGTGTAGAGCTGCCCGATGAGCGGGCGCATCACCTGCGCCTTGCTGCGGCTCCTCTCTACCCTTCGCACTTCTCCTTCGATGAGCGAGTGATGTTCAAATGCCTTGATCGATTTGCTTGATCAAGTTCAATGATGCCTTTTCTCCAATTCTACGCCCTCCATATATATGGGCGGTTGGGCGAGTCGTGCCACCCGGCCAACTCATCCAACTCGTTCAGTCGATGCCCTCATACTTGCAACTCGTTCGCCTTCATTTGGTCGGCCCGCCCATCACACGGGACCGCCAACCCATCCTTCGCCTGAATCTTCAAGTCTATGAGGTCGGCTCGTGGGTGATGTCAACTCGTCCCCATGGTATAAACTCGCCTTAGCCAAGACTCCCACGCGCATTTTACCATCGTTCGCTCGCACGCCTTAGCCGTAGCTCGTTGTTTCGCATCGCATGACCGCAGGTCCTTACAATTATAGTGGAATATGTGTAGCTTTAAAATAAAAAAGAAAAGGATTATGAAAGAATCACTTTTTATGGTTGTTCATTGTAGAGTTTAATAATATGGTATTAATAAGGATAGAAGCATGATAAATATATTAAAGAAGTTAAAAATAAGGGGGAATTATAAATATTTCATAATTGAAGTTTAATTAATGGTGAAATTGTGTTTAAAAAAAATTCATCTTTTGGGGTGCATTAAATAATTAAACAAGGTTTCAAATTCCATTTTTTTATAATACTAATTTATAAATAGTTTTCAATTAAATAAAATAATTATAAATGTTGAATAATGTAAGAATATAGTATTTATAAAGTAATATTTCATTTATTGTCTATAGGATGTAGACTAATTGGTGATAGGGTGCTGTGTTGAGGCATTTTGTGGTAAAAAAGTCACCGGATCAACACCCTATGAGTATAAATCTAGCCATAAGTACATGTTCATGTGGTCCAAGCTAGGTGTGATCCCTGGGCGATTTGGCAACTTAGATGCCCTTAGGTTGTGGGTTCTCAAGGCACAAGTTAGTCCTCTCAATTTGTGGACAAACTAACACAAAAAGTGTAATATTTTATTAGTCAATTAGATTTATTTTGGGTGGTTGGGATGAATATTATTCTCGCCATCTAGGTTTAATTCCCTTTGAGCTCATATTGAGTGTATTATTGTAATGACTTTGAGTCTTGACGAATATCTTACCTTTCCCTACATGCTAGAGGGTGAGGTATGTGTGTGTGTGTGTGTGTATTATTTTATTTTTGCCCTTATTATATAGAGTTATAATTATTGTTACATTGTTAAAGTGTCTTAACTTTGTATTATTTTATAAAAAAAATTACATAATTTTTATATTTTGTTTGCTCATTTGTTGATTTAACTTCTTGGGGGTTAGCTTACAAGTGATGAGACTAGATATTTTTGGTGGAGGGTAATATTTTTCAAGTATTTGTTAAGTGTCAACAATTATTTAGAGATAAATAAAATTGAACATTGGTTAAAAATTGAATGCACCTAATTTTGTAATGAATAGTATTGATTCAAGCCACTATACCTAATTTTGAAATCACGTAGTTAGGTAGAGTAATTAATTAATCTAGAACACGATTGGCAAAGTAATTGATTGATCTATAACACGATCACTTGACCCATGAATATTGCTCAAATAGATCCATCACCTACGCACACCCAATAACCTAAGTTTTTTCACTCATCTCACAAACTTTGTTGCACCTCTAATTGCTTTAACCACCTAATCAATTTCCCTTCTCCACCACCATGCTAACTACAATTTTCTACATTATCATTTTTATATTGTTTAGATCGTGCTTGGCTAGGGGAATCAATAACTTCTAACTACGAATTTCAATCTCTTTGTTATCTTCACCATGATTGCAATCTAAAGGTCGTGCATAATAATTTAGAGAGTATTGCTAAATGGCCCCATGTAACCATGAATTTTTTATTTCTACATGGCGAAATTGCTATAATATAGAGGTTGCTCATAGCAACCTAGAAATATCCTTGTAAATCATATGTCTAAGGATGTTTGAATCGCTCAAGGTTAACCAAATACTTATTATGGGTTGGCGATCACTAAGAAGAAGAGTGATACCATAACTTTCTAATTTATTGTGTTTCAGTGGCGTCATTGGTTGTTTGCTTATTAGCTATAGAGTAAATAGAACAACATTTTTTTCTTCCATAACTATATAGATCCAACAACATACAACATATAACTTGTCATAATTTTTACATGGCTCAGCTCTTAGACAACGAGATTTACTACACTACAAGGTAAATATTTTTTAGGTAGGCAAACTTTACCTAATTTTTTTTAATTAAAGGATTCCTATTGTGGGATAACAAAATTGAAGAGAATCATAAAAAGCTTTTGCACTAACATAATTGAAGAGAATTATCAAATGAGTGTGCATACTTAACATACAAAAGACACTGACTCGCCTAAACATGGGCATTGTGAATCTCTTATGATCCAATTTCTAGAATCTTTTTTTTGGAGAATTTTATCGACCTTCACAAACAATGTCTCCCATCTAATAACAAAGGGGACATGGGGAAGTCTACGCTAGTAGAATTGAAATATAATTATAAGCCTGAGAAGTTAATATATTTAAAACCCTCTCGCTACCATGAATTCTTTATAAGGCGTGTAATGGCATCATATGCAAGGACAATGGTAAATATTGATATATCAACAATTATTGAAACCACCTCTAACCCATGTTAAAACATCGCTTTGTTGAGAAAAACACAATATTTGTAATATTATTTAGGTAATCTTGAATGGTTATTTTAATGTATAGATGTAGCTCCATTTACCAATAATAGTTTGAGCAATATAAGTTGTGTTTAAAGATAATAAGTCAATCATGCAACTAGGTACAACTAGTAAACAAGAAGTGTGAAGGCATATGTTGATGTCATTGCAAACATTAATAAACAACCATAGGGAAGAATGTCCTAAATGGTGTCATGATTTTAGAAGCTTGGTAACAATAACAACCATCACTTCTCCTTATTTGTGAAAGATAAAGGAGAGTTATACATGTCCCCTTAGCTTGATCTTGGACATGAAACAATGCTTACACCCTCTAAAAACAAGTCTTGGAATGTGCAGGTATTTTTGTTAAACATGGAAGTGTTAAGCATTCGACATTTAATACAAACACTAAAATCACTAGGAAAAATAATCTTTCGATATCTAGAAAGTTACATATCACATAAAAATCAGGACAACATTGTCATGGTTCTGTAATGACTTGAAATGTGGACATGGTTCTAGACTTCAACAAACAATTATTGATTTCAATAACAATATTTCCACTTGACAATACCTATTGTCGAAGATTACAAACAAAACTAATAAATAGTTGTGCATTTACATGCTTGAAAAGGAACGTGTTATATTTACATGTGTGCTTGTGTAGTTATAATAAAACGCGTGGCATATGTTTCCAAAAATTACCAATATTTTTAAACAATACTTCTTTAAAATTAGCAGACAAGCATCCATTCATATATGTGTGCACACACATATACATACATACATACATATATATATATATATATATATATATATATATATATATATATATCCTAACATTTAAAAAATGTTGATATACAATCTTACATTATGTCTACACATCTCCCCTATATTGGGTAATAGAGTGCCTCTCGGTGCAACAACTATTCATATTACTAACAACCATTTAACTATAATAATTTTTATTGCTTTTAAAATTTAAAAGTAAATGTTAACATAACTATCAAGTTGTGGGTAGGGAGGGGCATGAGGGGTAATTCATTGCCTCGATGAAGAAGTAGAGATTAAATTTGCATGGGGGTTGGGGAAATCCTCTGATAACCAGGCAGAAGCATTAGCTCTTTGGCAAGGTGTGAAGTTAGCATTAGCAAGATGCATTCGCCAATTTGTTGTAATGGGAGATTCGATGTTAATCATTCAAAATTTTCACAAAGTCAAAGACTCCAATGAGAAAGAATCATCTCCCTTAGATACTCAGATAAGGAGGAAAATCCAAAAATTTGACTCTATATCATTCTTCCATATTAAAAGAGAGAATAACCAAATTGTAGACGAACGGACCAACAAAGGAACACAACTTGAACAAGGTGTTCTTCTCTTGGATCTAGGCGATCCATCATTCCATGATGTCTAGATGGTATAATATAATGGAGGTTGGGGATACATTAATCCTAAAGTTAAATTGGAAGAAACAAACCCTAAGGCCTATCATGACCTTAATTAATAATATATTTAAGCCATCAATGATATTCTTGGAGCGACGGCTCTCGGTATCGACAATATGACAGAGTGTCCTCCTAGGTGGTTAATGAAGAAGACATTTGTCATCCTTAAGGACAAACATTGTCATCCAACATGCGAATACACCTTGGGACATAAAATCTACCAGCCAAGTACCTCATTCCCTTCTATGCGAAGTAAATGTGGAGAGCTCGAACTTTGGGTGAACAATTTGCTGCAGGACTTAGGTGAAATTAGAAGGTAAACATAGTTCAAAGACTTTCAATGTGATATGATGGCAGTGGGGAAAGGAATTGGAAACATTCCCTACTATAAATTAAGAACAATAGGGATGGAGTTGCTTAGAATTACAGTGAAATTTCACCTGTCTGAGAGCATGGCCTCTCCAAATGTTGAAGGTGGTGAAAATCCCAAGATGGTACAGTCAAAGGTCACGATGGTAGATAACCTCGCCAAATTGGATAGAGTTGGGGAGCAGATAATGTTGGAAGCATGACCACACTTCTCACTGATAATGCGGCAGCTAGAGGAACTACGGGAGGATGTGAAGTGGCTTCGATTAACAGTGGAAAATTTGGCCACCAAGGTTGACAATCTTAGTTTGAAGGTCAATGCAATAGAGATGACGATTGAAATGGTTGTTGTAGGCACCCTCAAGGAGGTCTTCGAACTAAAGGAGCCTTCCTCTCCCGATGTTGATCTTCTAGGCAAGCTTGAGGAGAAGATGAATCTAAAAATCACAATGCAATCAGTGAAGGAGAATGGGAATGCGCTAGTAAACATCAAGACACCAAGAATGTAGATTTATATTAGAATCTCTCTTTATTTTGTTTAAATGTGGTGCAAAACTATAATATATAATGACATATTTTGGAGAATATATTAAATCATGTCAAGGTATAATTAGAAGGTATAGTTAGACATAAGCTAGACTTTTTTAACAACTTTGAAATACAATAAATGATAAACAATCCGTAGATGTAAAGGCACTCACTCGTTTACGAAATTGATCAATACAAATTACCCATTTCTTAAAAAAAAAAACCATACATAATTATCAAATTATAAAATTGAAGTTAAACTTTCTCTTTCTTTTACGTATTAGGATTTTTTTTTTCTTTTATTTGTCGTGGACTTCTTTCATATGTCTTGGAGCAACGCAATTATTTTATTGCGCCACAAACGTGCAAAAGCACAAGGAATGCGAATATTAAAAGAAAATGCTTGATATCATTATAGTGGAATGTGTGTAGCTTTAAAATAAAAAAGAAAAGAATTATGAAAGAATCACTTTTTATGGTAGTTCATTGTAGAGTTTAATAATACGGTATTAATAAGCATAGAAGCATGATAAATATATTAAAGAAGTTAAAAATAAGGGGAATTATAAATATTTCATAATTAAAGCTAAACTAATGGTGAAATTGTGTTTAAAAAAATTTCATCTTCTCGGGTGCATTAAATAATTAAACAAGTTGCAAATTCCATTTTTTTATAATGTTAATTTATAAATAATTTTCAATTAAATAAAATAATTATAAGTGTCGAATAATGTAAGAATATAGTATTTATAAAGTAATATTTCATTTATTGTCTATAGGAAATAGACTAATTGGTGATAGGGTGCTGTGTTGAGGCATTTTGTGGTAAAAAGGTCACCGGATCAACACCCTATGAGTATAAATCTAGCCATGAGTACATGTTCATGTGGTCCAAGCTAGCTATGATCCCTGGGCGATTTGGCAACTTAGATGCCCCTTAGGTTGTGGGTTCTCAAGGCATAAGTTAGTCCTCTCGCTTTGTGGACAAATTAACACAAAAAGTGTAATATTTTATTTGTCAGTTAGATTTATTTTGGGTGGTTGGGATGAATATTATTCTCGCCATCTAGGTTTAATTCCCTTTGAGCTCATATTGAGTGTATTATTGTAATGACTTTGAGTCTTGACGAATATCTTACCTTTCCCTACGTGCTAGAGGGTGAGGTGTGTGCGTGTGTGTGTGTATTATTCTATTTTTGCCCTTATTATATAGAGATTATAATTATTGTTACATTGTTAAAGTGTCTTAACTTTGTATTATTTTATAAAATAAAATTACATAATTTTTATATTTTGTCTGCTCATTTGTTGATTTAACCTCTTGGGGGTTAGCTTACAAGTGATGAGATTAGATATTTTTGGTGGAGGGTAATATTTTTCAAGTATTTGTTAAGTGCCAACAATTATTTACAGATAAATAAAATTGAACATTGGTTAAAAATTGAATGCACCTAATTTTGTAATGAATAATATTGATTCAAGCCACTATACCTAATTTTGAAATCACATAGTTAGGTAGAGTAATTAATTAATCTAGAACACGATAGGCAAAGTAATTGATTGATCTATAACAAGATCACTTGACCCATGAATATTGCTCAAATAAATCCATCACCTACGCACACCCAATAGCCTAAGTTTTTTCACTCATCTCACAAACTTGATTGCACCTCTAACTGCTTTAACCACCTAATCAATTTCCCTTCTCCACCACCATGCTAACCAATTTTCTACCTTATCATTTTTATATTGTTTAGATCGTGCTTGGCTAGAGGAATCAATAACTTCCAACTACGAATTTCAATCTCTTTGCTATCTTCACCATGACTAAAATCTAAAGGTTGTGCATAAAAATTTAAGAGTATTGCTAAATGGCCCTATGTAACCATGACTTTTTTATTTCTACATGGCGCAGTTGTTATAATGTAGAGGTTGCACATAGCAACCTAGAAATATCCTTGTAAATCATACATCTAAGGATGTTTGAATCGCTCAAGGTTAACCAAATACCTATTATGGGTTGGTGATCACTAAGAACAAGAGTGATGCCATAACTTTCTAATTTCTTATGTTTAAGTGGCGTCATTGGTTGTTTGTTTATTAGCTATAGAGTAAATAGAACAACATTCTTTTCTTCCATAACTATATAGATCCAACAACCTACTACATCTAACTTGTCATAATTTTTACATGGCTAAGCTCTTAGACAACACGATTTACCACACTACAAGGTAAATATTTTTTAGGTAGGCAACTTTACCTAAATTTTCTTAATTAAAGGATTCCTATTGTGGGATAACAAAATTGAAGAGAATCATAAAAAGCTTTTGCACTAACATAATTGAAGAGAATTATCAAATGAATGTGCATACTTAACATACAAAAGACACAGACTCGCCTAAACAAGGGCATTGTGAATCTCTTATGATCCAATTTCTAGAATTTTTTTTTGGAGAATTTTGTTGGCCTTCACAAACAATGTCTCCCATCTAATAACAGAGGGGACATGGGGCAAGTCTATGCCAATAGAATTGAAATATAACGATAAGCCTGAGAATTTAATATAATTAAAACCCTCTTGCTACCGTGGATTCTTTATAAAGCATGTAATGGCATCATATGCAGGGACAATGGTAAATATTGATGTATCAACAATTATTGAAACCACCTCTAACCCATGATAAAACATCGCTTTATTGAGCAAAACACAATCTTTGTAATATTATTTAGGTAACCTTGAATGGTTATTTTAATGTATAGATGTAGCTGCATTTACCAATAATAGTTTGAGCAGTATAAGTTGCATTTAAAGATAATAAGTCAATCATGCAACTAGGTACAACTTGTAAACAAGAAGTGTGAGTGCATGTGTTGATGTCATTGCAAACATTACTAAACAACCATGGGGAAGAATGTTCTAAATGGTGTCATGATAATAGAAGCTTGGTAACAATAACAACCATCACTTCTCCTTATTTGTGAAAGATAAAGGAGAGTTATACATGTCCCCTTAGCTTGATCTTGGACATGAAACAATGCTCACACTCTTTAAAAACAAGTCTTGGAATGTGCAGGTTTTTTTGTTAAACATGGAAGTGTTAAGCATTCGAAATTTAATATGAACACTAAAATCACTAGAAAAATAATCTCTCGATATCTAGAAAGTTACATATCACATAAAAATCAGGACAACGTCATCATGGTTCCATAATGACTTGAAATGTGGACATGGTTCTAGACTTCAACAAAAAATTATTGATTTCTATAACAATATTTCCACTTGACAATATCTATTATCGAAGATTACAAACAAAACTAATAAATAGTTGTACATTTACAGGCTTGGAAAGGAAAGTGTTATATTTACATGTGTGCTTGTGTAGTTATAAGAAAACACGTGGCACTATGTTTCTAGTAATTACCAATATTTTTAAACAATATTGCTTTAAAATTAGCAGACAAGCATTCATTCATATATGTGTGCACACACATATACATATGTGCATCAATACCAACTCATAAAAGCAATAGGTTGTGACCATTGTGACTAATAAAAGTTAATACCAACAACACAAACTTCTTTTCAAATGGAAATAAATATTGAACTCATGAGTTTAGGTGACTAACAAGCTCCCATACCTCCTAATCCCACATAACTTTCATATTCTATACCATTACTTCTTACATTTTTTATGCTAATAAATTATGATAAATTCTCCTTTGAAAGAATCTTTCTCCACAGTTGATTCAATTTGCAAGTAACTAGCTAAAACTCTTAGGTTAAAGAGAATTTGGTATTGTTTCTAACATGAACCTCTCACTCACAAATTAATTAACTTTCCAAAAGCAATTTTTTTACCTTAGTGTCCAATAAAACTACTTTTTGCAATGACCAAAGAGAGGGATTAGTTTCCCTACAAAGTTCCTTTGTTATTTAGATAGTTTTATATGTTTATATTAAAATAAAATAAATTAGGAAACTTTATACTATAAAGGTTGTAGCAAAGCTAAATAACAATCATACATAAAATGTTGACCTAAGTTTCCTAACAAAATAGGCAACCCTTATATGCTAAAAACAAAGCTTGCAAATGCCCATAACTAATGCATCCCAAAATTCCTTGTAGGTATACAATCTTAGGAAAACATCTAGAATTCTAATCACTATACTCTCATATTAATATAAGATTTGTTTTTTTAACTTTAAATGGGGAAATTTATATTGTAGAGGGTGTAGAAAAACTAAACAACAAGGGTACATAACATTGTTGGCTTGAATTTCCAAACAAAATAGAAAACTCTTATATGCCAAAGACAAAACTTGTAAATGTCAATGATTAACATGTCTTAAAATTCCTTATAGGTATACAATTTCCCATAAAACATTTAGTATTTTATTTGTGCTACTAGACATGAATTTTAATGAAAAGTGTGTTGAGTATTAGCTTCTTCTAGCTTAATGTTGGAAAAAAATAAAGTTTGATTTCCAAGATCCAAGTCTTCTATCATTTTGTGAATTTTATCTTCCTCCTTGAATTCTATTTGATATGAATTTGTCAACATCTTGTGATTAGAAGCAACAAATTAAGATCCTTTGATTAGATCAAATATCATATTTCTCAATATATTAATTAAAGGTTGAGGGGACACTTACCAAATAATTTTTCAATGGAACACCCTTGCCGAAAATAACAATGATTTCTTCTCCCATGCAAATTTACATGATCCCACCTTGTGTTTGATAAAGCTCATTGGGTGGTTCAAGAGACATACCAACATTTAATCCAAGCATGTGAGAGGAGGTGTGCATGTCCTTTCATATCTAAACACCTCTTTTGAAATGAAATGGTGATGGTCTTGTGACTTGTGGTAATTTATTGTGATTTTGCATGCCTTCACATGCACAACTTGTCATAATTGAAATATCATTTGATAGTGCCAACCCCCATTTTTCCTAAACACCTCTATTTTGAGAGTGGTGATCTTATTAGCTAGAGAATCAACTTGATAATTGCATTATCTTAAAACCTAGAAGAAAGAGACTTTTTGCAAATTGTGCACCTCCTTTTGAATATGAGCTAAAATAGATGCAATCTCACTATTAGATAGGGTTGATTTCCGTAGCATAATTGGATGATTGTGTCTGAGTTACTTATGGTAATCAAAGTCCTTGTTATAGGTTGATTTGTTATAATATGACCATAAGAAAGGACACAAGCCTCGCCTTAATTATTTGTGGGATTTTCTAAACCTTAAATGTAAGTTGTTTCAAGCTTTTCCTTGAGATCTAGGATGACCCCCGGGGCACCCGGCACTCCTGAATATAAGATTCACTACAAATATCATGTTTTTTCCCATCAATGTGTATCACCTTTTTTAATTGGAGAGCATATAAATTTATTGAATAGATTATATTTCCTTATCATATTTCATTATTTTATTGTGTGGATATATCAGAAGAGACACATGAATTTCATTGACTTTTAAAATGATACTTGACATGAGATTTTTCCTATAGTTTAAAGCACAACCTTTATTTATAATCCATATTCATTGCAAGGTATTGCTCTCTTTTTTTCAACCTTAAGTACTAAGAAATGAATCATGTTGATAGTATAAATTCATCGTAGCATAGTATTCCATTTTCTTTGATCTTGATTGGTAAGAGAGATCATTCTTCTTGTATTCCTTCACCAAATGATATTTTATCCTCATCTTTGTACAACTCCTTTGTGAACCAAGTCTTGTTGTATTTATTTCCATCTTCCCTTGGCATTATTTTAAAGATCCATTTTCTCTTTTTGATACATATTTTTTCTTAATTCTCATTAGTACACACAGACACACAAAAGGAAAACCTCATGGGGAACTCAGGGGATGTTTCCCCACAATCATGGATGATACCCTTAATAAACCTATTGGTGTAATTTGATGCATCTCACCCAAGGGATTTTGTAATATTTAATTGAGTTAACCCTTTTGGCATTGTTACTCACTAAAAGAGGGTACCCCTAAGAGAACACTTCTCCTATTCATCTTCTTCCAACCAATAGCCAACAACCCCTGACAACCACCTTGTAGCCGATGTGATGTGCCATTTTATCTCTTCCACCTGTATAAGTTGTATTATTTCCCCGTCCATTTGTCAAGAGAATATGTTAGAAGGTGGACAATGTGACCCAAAAGGTATGTTTTTCATTGTGAAATCGGGTGCTTATGCTTGTTTTTCATTTGGGAATTTTGGGCATGGATTATTGGGTGAATTGGAATAAGGAATGACTTTGACCATGGTTTTGTTCCCTCACCTTAAATAGGGGGTTAATCTTCAATCTTAGTCACGTGGGATATCCCCTATTGGCCTATGGCTTTAGGAAGGACACTACTCGAGAAACTCTGATTTTGGTAGCATGGTCCCGTTTTCTTGTTCCATATTTTCCACTCACTGGTGCACATTAAGAGCCTTATTCCACCATTTCCCTTCTCTGGAGTCCACATGACCATTCGGTCCATAGGGTTTGGCACACACCTTCCCCTTGTCCATATATCTGGGTCAACCCTGGAAACGTTGCCCCAAAGGTTGATGCAACTAAAAGAAAGTTAAAAGCATATCATGGCCACAAGCAAGAACCAAAAGAAAAAGAAAAACATAAAATGAAAAAGATGGTCGAGACATTAGAAAAAGCACATGGGCCAAATCTAAGCATGAACCCTACCCCTGATCATTATGACCATCACCCTGGTTCCTAGGGTCAATGAGTGCCCCATCACATCATTAAAGGAACCCATGTATGTCTCAACCCCTGCTAGGAGATGAACTGCCCCACCTTTGAGGGAGTAATAGCTGCTACACATAATTCACAACATGCTCTCATTTCCTAGAGCTTCGAGCAGTAATACAAAGAAAAATCAAGAAAAAGCAAAAAGAAAATAAAGAGTGGTGGAAAAAAAAATGTTGGGGTAACTCATGCAACCACGATTGCTCCCTCCTCACATTTGTACACCCAATACGTGTACTTCCCCATTATTTCTATCCATGTACCCATAAGGTAGGACAACTTAACTAGGACCCATAAGGTATTATATCCCCATGAGACCTTAACTGGGACCCATAAGGGGCCTAGGTCCACTAGAGGATCATTATGATACCCTATAGGTGTTCAACGTTGACAACCATGGGACTCATATCACTTGTAGAGCATCATTCCATTCCATGGGCACCTACAACACCCTAGAAGTTTGTGTTTTGCCCCACATTATTCATGATATGATGCACTTAGACCAACATGCCCCTAGAAGGCTTAGTAATATATACGAGTTTTGGCAGTTGATTTGAGGCCCAAATGAGGTTTGTATCACCCCTTGAATCATGGGAGGGATAACACCATCCTAAGATCCCTCAACGTTGGAGCAGAATAAGGTATTATATCCCCAGGAGACCCATGGGACCCACACACAAAACTGGGGTTCGCAAGATGATTTGCATGGAGATTTAAGAGCCATCCCATAGATCGACATTTATGGATCCCTCTACACTCACTTTGGCACCGGAGAAGCCCAATGCATACCCTAAAAGGGCTGACACATGCATGACATCAACATTTCAGCCTCTTTTGTGGGTTAATTTTTATGTTTTGCATTGGCTATGAGGTTGGCTTGAAACCTCATCAGATATCAAGCCCATCATTTTACAATTTGAAGGGCTCTTCAACTAAATTAGAGATCATTGGTCACGTATAAATAAGAGAGAGGTCATTTCTCTCTCTCTCTCGTCAGGATCATCTTGGAGAATTCAAACCTCTTAAGAATTTCACACTTGTTCCTTCTTGGTTATTGGAGATTCTTGGAATGCATTTTGATATTTGTAAGTTATTTTGGATTGTATTTGGAGCCATTTCTTTGGTGAATGAATGGATATACTACATGTTATCTTGTAAGTGACTATTGGTGATGATTATCATTTTGAATTTGTCAAATGCATGGAATTGTTGCTTCCAGATTATGCTTGATTGTGCCCTAATTTGTTGAAAATAATTTTTAAAGGCTATATAGTTGAGAAATGCATGTGTTATTCATTGTATATCATGTAATGAATGTTCTTATTGGAGGAATTCTTATAACTCTCCATCAAACTCCATTTATCATTGAGTGGGTAAATGTTGAAATTTTGATACATAATGCATCAAATTTCAATCTCCTTATCAACAAATTTGGCTTACCTATCACATCCTTGACTCCATATGCCTGAAGGACAAGGGACTAGTCCAAGTCTCTGGTGATCATCCCAAAATTTTCTCCATAAATTTATCTCCTTAAATTCGATCCCTTTAAGGCTAAAGAGAAAAATGAGGGCTTGGAGAGAAAGTTTAGGTAGGAGTCTTTTTGGTGGTTTGAGAGCCTAAACATCAAGAGGTAGTTCTTGTCTACATGATCTATCATTTTGGTGGGCGCCTACTCAAATTTCATCCATAAAATGCCTTTCCCCATGTGTTTCCCTAAGAGGGAAACCCTAGTTTCTTCTCCCTCAACTTGAGGACTTTCTCGTGTGTTTCATGAGCCTTGGAATACCTCATCATTTTTGTAAGAAAGCCTTTATTTTTGTTCTTGGCCTTATGAATACCTATCACCATCTAAAAACCTCATAACCTTACGTCTTGAACCTTGATTTATGGGGCTTTTCTTAGGGAGCATTTTACTTCCTTGAAGCCTTGAGCTATTATTGAGCCCCTCTCTTGAATGAGACCTAGCTTGATCACTTTGTGCCTTACACCTAACATATCTATTTTGAGTGATCATCCTTATATTAGGACTCCTCCCATTGGTGAAAGTTTGTAAAGAGCAGGGGGTTTTTGCCAAGGTGAAATTGGGCCTCTACCCCATTGTTAGCACTCTATCTAGCTTTTGTCTTATAAGGGTTCCCTCTCCAAGGCTTGCTATATTTTGTGGTAACAAACATTACTTGTCGGTACAAAACTGACCAAACACCTAATAACATTTGTGACAACTAGTTAAGGCAACACCTCAAGTTTATGGCCCCCACACACACATGTATGTATGTATACATTTAATGTTTTTGGTTAATACAAATGGCATTGTCTAGATAGTAAAATTTAGTGGAGAACCTCACATGTTATGAAATCTTTTTAAGCTAGACAATTGTGATTAAGGAATTACACTATTAAAGTTATTTGAGACTTGCACTTAGTTTATGTTGCATTAAACAACCCATGTATGCATCACACCAATACAGTGGGAGGCAAACATTTATATTTCGATTGAAAATTAAGTATCCATTAAGTTGATCTAGGTTAGGGGTAATCCCTTTTGGCCTACTTAGGATAACATATAATGGAATAACAAGGGAGGAAATACTTCTCATTGGAATTGGGCATTCTCCACGTTAGTTAGGCATCAATCTACTCCAGTCTTCTGATGAATCTAACCTATGACCTCTTGGAATATGCAATGAATTGGAGAATGTTAGAGAACCATCTCACCTAGAAGCATAGGCTTACAAGTGGCAACGATATAACTACACAAATTTAAACTTAGCAAGAGAAGGATGACACGTCACTTTACTAACCAACAAACCAAACACTAATTAACATAATGATATTGGACTAAAAATAATATTTAATGGAAATGCTTTCTTGTTTATTACACCTTTAGGTTATCACAATGTCCTCTTGCGTAAGAGGTTAAACTACAACCAAGTAGAGTATTTGGTCACATGTATGGTACTAAAGTGAGATGGTACTTTAAAGCACATGACCCCAATGTCGTAGCATCAATGATGATGACAATGCAAAATATTGACCTCGTCACGGATACAATTTAAGCCGACATTTCTATTTGGTCCTAGAGTATGACCTTAAACTACCTATGATTTTCTAAAATCTTATCTCCCTCAAACATAAGGAAACACGTGGATGGCTTGAGACCAGAGGCATTTAGCATGAATGGCAGTTTGTGTCCCTACAGACAAACAACTAATTATTCCAGGTGGCTAGGTTATGTTTGCACATAATAATGTAGCTACACGACAAGGTTTTGATATTATATCAAGAAAGGCCAGGTCATTAGCCATGACAATTATGGCATTTTTCTTGCTTTGGAAAAAAAGGTTGTAAGAGTGACTTGGAGAGTTTGAAGTGCAGATTTTCCGGTAGATCCACAAGCTCATGCAATTTACTAAGCATGGAACAAGAATCTACTTCTACTTTCAACTAGTAGAAGCCAATAGATCGATGAAAACAATATGAACAAGAATAAGATAAATCAATAGCACATAACACAAGATGTATCTGGGGAAAGCCACTACTCAAAACCCCTGCTATCTATATTACATTAAATTAGAAATCCAAGATGAGAATACAATGCTTGTTCTCACAAGAACAATCCCAACACTCAACATGATCAATCTCCCTGCTCACAAGCAAGCTCAATCCAATCTCTAGCCTCTTCTACTCCTCTCCAAGCCCCTGATTTCCTTGCACTCTTGGTCAAAAAAATTGGATGAATACAATATGATCTCCTCAACCTTGAGCTCAACCTGCACAAGTATTTCCTATCCTCCACCTAATGACTTCCTTTGGCCAACACTTAGCCAAATTTCCAAGCCTCCAAGCTTCTAATTCCTTGCACAATTCCTAAGAGAGTTAACCATATTTAAAGGGAAATCCTCACTCTATAATTGCGCAATCCAAACATAGGTCCTCAACTAATTGCATGCACCATTTGTACAACTCGGAAAATCATACAACTAATAGTACATTGTCCATGCACTCTAGTCTCAAATGGGTCTTCCTCTGAATTTACATGCATGAGTTTCTCATGAGTGAATCTTCAGTTAGTTGGAGTAGTGCCCTAGGATGCACCAATGCACCAACTCACTACTAATCCTCTACTAGTTCCACAAACAGTTAGAACTAATTTAACTGACTATAACTCAGTCAAACCGAGTTATAATCTGGACCCCTAAAGCTTAGGTATCACACTTACATGATTCTAGATAGACTTCCAACTCGAAATTCCTAAGAATTAAACTTAATTAACTATTTACAAGTTGCTATGAGAATAGAATTCGATTTTAATTCATAGTTTAATTCAAGGACAAATTAAACTGGAATTTCTAGATGTTATTTTAACATTTCTTGTTGTTATTTTCAACACTCCCTCTCAACAAGAAAGGAAATCAACTATATCTCGATCTTGAACCTTTGGAATGTTCTGCATGCAACACTTCCCTCTAGTGTTGTTGCTACAACAACTATAGAAACAAAAAAAAAGCATCCAACCTAAATCAATATGATGCATTTGTCATCAAAGTCTCTGACTGTTATTGCCTCTGTCGACTGAAAACTCTGCGCTTCTGCTAACTCTACCTTTCTGCACTGTTTTCAACCCTTCTCTGCGCTCTTCAGTATCTAACTGCTCTAACCTCTGTCACTATGATCTCTGACTGCATCAATTGCCACTTATTCCTCCCACTACTATGTACTTTGGGCTCCCGTAGCAAGGTACGATCCATGAGATAAAACCTATCAATAGACCCTGCTCAGTTTCGGCCCACTTGGGACTATCACTTCACATCGCCCCACCTCACACCTGGAGGTATGGCTTCATGTGCTCCCTATACCCACTTGGCTCGAAATTTCCCCCTAATGGAGGTCTCTGCATGAGTGGATGCCTCCACTCGATCTCCTCTCTGCTTCTCCAATTGTGGTTGCTCCACAATTGTCTAAGACTGCTTTTGAGGCTTCTTTTAGGGCTGCATGTTGAGAGGTAATTTACTCTCCCTCTCAACCACCAAGTCTCTAACCTTTGCCTTGCTCCTCAAGGCTTTGCATGCATTTTGTACCTCAAGTGCATACAGATTCTTGACTTGCACATCTGCAGTCACGAAATTTTTTGAAAGAAGAGTTGATTTTAAATCAACTATATCTCCCTTATCCAAACTCTGATTCGAACAATTATTATTATTATTATTATATTTAAATTTGGGTATTTTTTCGCAAGGAATCTAGATTTTCTATTTGTTTTAAAAAAAAATCAGATCTGCGCTACAAACTCGTCGCCCAAATAATTCCCGCTCCTCAATCTGCCAATATCAATTATCACAACTACTTTTGTGTCAGTAAACATTCACTCATTTATCTTCCCACTAGCAACCTTCTAGCTCCATTAAGAATTTTGCACATAGGTTCTTCTAAATATGCTCTGAACTTGAGCTCCATAATTATTCTCTTTTATACTGTCTTCAGCTTCGATACCATGTAGATTTTCCTATAGATTCACAAGCTCATGCAATTTACTAAAGCACATGACAAGAATCTACTTCTGCTTTCAACCAACGTAAACCAATACATCGATGAAAACAATATGAACAAGAAGAAGATAAATCAATAGCACATAACACAAGATGTATCTAGGGAAAGCCACTACTCAAAACCCCTACTATCTGTATTGCATTAAATCATAAATCCAAGATGAGAATACAATGCTTGTTCTCACAAGAACAATCCCAACACTCAGTATGATCAATCTCCCTACTCACAAGCAAGCTAAAGCCAATATCTAGCCTCTTTTGTTGCTCTCCAAGCCCCTGATTTCCTTGCACTCTTGGTCAAAGAATTTGGATGAATAGAATATGCTATACTCAACCTTGAGCTCAACCTGCACAAGTATTTCCTATCCTCCACCAGGTGACTTCCTTTGGCAAATACTTAGCCAAATTTCCAAGCCTCCAAGCTTCTAATTCCTTGCACAATTCCTGAGAGAATTAGCCCTTATTTAAAGGGAATCCTCACTTTATAATTGTGCAATCCAAACATAGGTCCTCAATTGATTGCATGCACCATCTGTACAACTCATAAAATCATACAACTGATAGAACAATGTCCCTGCACTCTAGTCTCAATTGGGTCTTTCTCTGAATTGACATGAATGAGTTTCTCATTAGTGAATCTTTAGTTAGCTGGAGTAGCACCAGAGGATGCACCAACTCACTACTAATCCTCTACTAGTTCCACAAATAGTTAGAACTAGTTTAACTGACTATAACTCAGTCAAACTGAGTTATCTAATTACAACTCAAATAAACTCAATCTGGACCCCTAAAACTTAGGGATCACACTTACATCACTCCAGATAGACTTCCAACTCAAAATTCCTAAGTTAATTAAACTTAATTAACTATTTAAAAGTTGCTATGAGAATATAATTTGATTTTAATTCATAGTTTAATTCAAGGAAAAATTAAACTAGAATTTCTATATGTTATTTATAACATTTCTTGTTGCTATTTTCAACATGAAGGATCTCTCTCTCTCTCTCTATATATATAGATATATATTTTCCAAGTAACATATTTTAGGGAAAACCCTCTAAGAGGAACTTCCCTTTCATTTTGAGGATTAACAAGAGTAAGCTATATTCTTTATGGCTTAAGCCCAAGCCAATAACTCATGAATATATCATATTTAACTTATCAACTAATTTGAAATTGGAGGAGAACTTCTCCCTCCTAAAAAACTAACCATCTTTTGATGCTTTGCAAGTAAAAATGGGTCATATGAAAAAAACATTTTTTATGGTCTCTTCAAGGATAACAAGTTAGTTTTCATGTGGACTTTAAACAAGCAACATATCATCATGAAACTCAAAAAATCAATCAATAAGAGAGACAAAACATAATTTGGTGATGGAGTTCACCCCTCCTAGGCTACATCTATGGGTTTGCTAACATAGTTAAACTGCTCCATAGATTTCAGTGATAAAAGAGTACATGAAATGTGTTGACAAATGAGTGGCTAGTTTCCCCTTCAAGGAAACATTCTCCTGCAAAGAAATCTCACTCTAAAAATCATGACAACCTACAGTCAGTCATGAAACAATCAATAAGAAAAGGGCTTTCACATCAAGACCATGTACTCCATTTGAAAATGAGCATACATGTACAACAATTCCACATTGAAGTACTAAAAGAGAGCTTTCCTAAAAAATATATAATGAGAAAAGACAAACATGAGCTACACCATAGAAGTCACAGTTGCTGTAGATAACTTAAGAAGGCAAGAAAACCCCTACAAGGTCCTCTCCATGCTCAAAAGCCTTCAAAAACTATTTCAAACCATTAATTTTACTTGGCACCCTATGACTCAAACCTGCAAAAAGTCCTTCTAGAAGTGCTCCAATTAGTAAAAAAAGGCTTTCATTGGATTCATAATGTACAAAAACCCCTATCTGGGTTCTTCTTGGGCTCAAAAAGACCAAAATCTCATCAATTTATGGCTCTCCCAAGTTTCTTCCTGCTATTCGTCCTCCAAATTGGATCAACCTGCAAACTGAGCGACATTTTCGCCCTTTTATCCACTCGGGAGGTGACAAATTCACCCGTAATAGGTGCAAATTGTCGCTTTTTTAAAATTCCCAATAACCCCTTAAGCACAAATCTAGGGCCACATGGGCATCATAAAGACGAGGGGTGGGACAACGGTTTGCCCCTGCCGACCTTGGCACCTTTTCCTCTTGGTTGTTGATGCTATGCGAGTGATGTGGTTGGGGGCTAAGGATAAACGCTCGCCCCCTCCATGCTAGTCCTCGAATTCTCTGCTGGAGGTTATGCACCATCAATGTGGTTGGGAGCCAGTGTTGACCGCCCGCCCCCACCATTGGAGCCCTCTTCCTACCTGCCTGCAGTCACACGAGCTGCAATGGGACCCAGGGCTAGGGCCTACAACCCCGCCCCCTCCGCCAAGCACCTTTCCAGTATGCACTCGGTCCTTTGGGGGTTCTGTGACCAAAGGGTAGTCCCCTCTTCATTTCTCTATCCACGATTGCGCCAGGTCCTATGGTGTTTAACATGACCGGGGATCGGGGCTCACAGCTCGACCCCTCTCCCAAACGCACCATACCATATGGATTTAAATAAATGTGGAAAACATATGGGTTAAGACCCAATGGATAGGTGAGATGGTAAGGCTTTAGACTGTGTATTGATAGGTCATCGGTTCAATTCCTTCTGAGGCCGCTGAGCCCATAACAAAAAATTTAGCTAGTGTGGAGGTGCCACGTGGCGGCCTCCGATTGGGCCACGTGGTGGCCTCCGATTGGGCTACGTGGCAGCCTCCAATTGGGCCACCAAAAAAAAAAGAACCAATCAGATTTGACAAACTCACCCTATATGATCATAACACGTGGCAAGTTTTGGTTGGTCCCGTACACCCATTTGGCACGCTGATGTCATCATGACATCAACAGTATGAACTTCTCAGTCAGCCTACCTGTAAAAAAAAATTGTCAACCAAAAACTTCATAACAACATAATTTTGTCATATGACATCGGATTGAGGCGATTCAAGTGTCGTTGGAATCAGAACGACAAACACTATGACTTGACACCAATTTTGAAATATTATAGGCACATTAATTGTAGAGCAAACTTTTGATCTCCGGATCATACCTCCCCACTAGGAACTTTTGGACTCCAAAAGTTTAGCTTCTCCTAGTAGACAAAATGAGGAAAATACTCAAAACTTTCCAAATCTCAATCCTTAATGTTTTGTTATCAATTGGTGTCGTCAAGCTCTAATCAAGGTACTCCACCTATCCTCTACGTGAAGTCCTTACCTTCCTGTCAATTCTTATAACCATGCAAGAACAAAACATCGATGGATGGAATCTGAACATTCTCTCCAAACCATCTTTCATGGCGCAAACAAGTTCATCCTACAATTCCTTTGTTGAAGACAAACTTGACTTTCCATCTTTGAAATCGGAAGCAAGTCAATGTTTGCCATGCACTGATTCAAACTTTGCTTTATTGTCCTAAAACCGTGCTTGTACACAAAAGTACTCTAGCTGCAATAATTCAATGACACCTTTGGTTTTGTCCACAAAAACATAGTCATTTATTGTACTATCTTTATCAAAGATTTCATTCACAACAAGCTTCATCTTGGACACTTGTATTAGTGAGTACATGACGCAACTGTAGACATCGAGGATGACATACACATGTTCATCCCAAAAGTCCTCAAACAATTGGACTCATAAACAAGCCAACATAACATGACATGTCGATGAAAAACATACTTGTTTCAAAGAGTGATTATCCTAGTTTCACTTTACAAAATACCCAAAACAGGTAATGAATAACAAGTATTTACAATTTACAAAGCAACAAACTATACAAAAAAATCTACCCAATCTTTGCCTCTCCTAGGATTATGGGTTCTCTTTTTGCATCTATTCTGCTTTGAAGGTTTCCTTAGGAACTATGCTAGTATCCTCTTTGCCACCTGTTTCTTTCCTTGCATTGGATTGCATGACCTCTTTATCCTTCTTGGGACGAAGTTCTGGATGAAGTTTCCAACACCTTTCATTCCCATGCCCATTCATGTTACAATGGGTACATAAATACTTTCGCTTGCCCATCGACAAGGAAGTCTTCAAATTTGAGGGAGGTTCTTCATGCTTGATGCCATGAATTGGTCCATTCTTTTGACCATCATCTTGCGTTTCTCACAATTAGCCACATAATGGTCAACTGCATCACAAAAAGTGCAAGGATACATGTCCCACAAATAATCAAAATTACCAACATTTGGAAAATTCCCATGACATTTATACTTGTCCCTTGGGCTACAACTTTGACGATGTGGACTGGACAATGACATGCAAATTCCTTTGAAGCATTCATATCTCTTGGGAGACAAATTTCCATTATCACTACCATCTTGGTGTGACATATCATCATCTCATGATTTATTTGCCTCAAATAGTTTAGAACACTCTCCAAACTATCTATGACCATAACCCAATCCTTGATATCTTGGTCTCTCCTTCACCATGATAGGATTAGTGATACCTTGGCCATTGATTCTGAGGTCTCCTCCTTCATAACCCATCCTAGCTAGCAGCTTCATACCAATGCCTTTAGTATGTTGTTCAAAGACTGCAAAATATGTGTTATTAACAAAAATTGAAGGATTTGAATTAGAGATGTTGATTACCTCCTTGGATTTGCCACCCATCTTTTATGCTTCAGATGTTGATGATGAATTTGAAGATGACTCAAACCACCCACTTTTACCAATAGGCATATAATGAGAATCTTTGAGATGCTGACAAAACTCACAAGCATCATTCTCCACATAGGATCCATAACCTATGTTTGGACCATGCCCACAAATTGGTTTCACTTGGAGGAATTCTTTGTTGCTCCTGTTAGGGTCCAACCCTAACCCCTTTATTTATGTAATAAGCTCAATGGGCCGAGTCATAGTCATAGTTAGTTAGAGAGTAAATAAATCCCACATTAATAATTGTAAGTGGTTGACCCGCATTGGAGAAAAGGGGCCATAATTAGTTGTAAACGGGACCACAAGTAGTTAGGGTTTTGAATGTCATTTAGCTATAAATAGTCTTAGCTATTAAAGGAAAGATCATCGAGTCTTATTGTAATCGAGCTCTTCTCTGCTAGTGAACATTGGATCTATTTCTGAATAATAAAATACTTGTTGTTTTTCTCATTCTATTTTGTGTTTCGAGCTATATTTCTTCGCATTTATGGTATTCTGGAATTTCTTGCAGGTCAAGAGCATAAAAACTTTTGGAGTGGAACTTTCACCAACTTTTCCCTCAAGCACAAGATGCAACTGGAGGCGCATATGCCTCTTCTCCTCTTCAACAACTTCAAGCAATCTCCTCAATTCAACATTCTCCATTCGAAGAGACAAGTTCATCTCCTCTAGCTCTTAGAGACTTTCACGCTTGTTGTCGATACCTGCAACTTGGTCAGAACCAACTTTGATACCAATTTATATGAAATTGGAGGAGAACTTCTCCGTCCTAAAAAATTGATTGTCCTCTGATGCTTTGTAAGTAAAAATGGGTCCTATGAAAAAAATAAGTTTTATGGTCTCTTTAAGGATAATGAGTTAGTTTTCATGTGAACTTTAAACAAGCAACATATCATCATGAAACCCACAAAAGCAATCAATAAGAGAGACAAAACATAATTTGGTGACGGAGTTCACCCCTCCTAGGCTACATCTCTTAGTCTACTAACATAGCTAGACCGCTCCATAGATTTTAGTGATAAAAGAGTACATGAAATGTGTTGACAAATGAGTGGCTAGTTTTCCCTTCAAGGAAACATTCTCCTGCAAAGAAATCTCACTCTAAAAATCATGACAAACTATAGTCAATCATGAAACAATCAATAAGAAAAGGGCTTTCACATCAAGACCCTGTACTCCATCTGAAAATGAGCATACATGTACAACAATTCCACATTGAAGTACTAAAAGAGAGCTTTCCTAAAAAAAAACATAATGATAAAAGACAAACATGAGCTGCACCATAGAAGTCACAGTTGCTTCAAATAACTTATGAAGGCAGGAAAACCCCTACAAAGTCCTCTCCATGCTCAAAATCCTTCAAAAATTACTTCAAACCATTGATTGTACCTCGCACCCTATGACTAAAAACTGCAAAAAAATCCTTCTAGAAGTGTTCCAATCAATAAACAGAGGCTTCCATTGGATTCAGAATGTCCAAAAGCCCTTATTTGGGTTATTTTTGGGCTCAAAAACTCACCAAGTCATGGCTCTCCTAAGTTTCTTCCAGCTATTTGTCCTCCAAATTGGATCAACCTGCAAACTGAGTGACATTCTCGCCCTTTTATCTACTCGAGACGTGAAAAATTCACCCACAATAGGTGAAAATTATCGCTTCTTTTAAATGCCCAATAACCCCTTAGGCGTAAATCCAGGGCCACATGGGTGCCATAAGGCCGAGGACTGGGCCAACAGTCTGCCCCCGTCGACCTTGGTGTAACAACCTCGATTAAAAACCCATGTAAAAATATATAAGACCACGGTCATGGGACACGTATTCCATGTTGAATGTTGGGCAAGACATCCTAGTGTGGATGTTCATTGGTTTATTATGGCTAAGGAAATTGGCAAAGACAATGGAAAATGTTTTGGAAAGGTATGAGGCATTTTTGGCACATTTATTTATGAAAATAATGGAAATTAGGAGGAAACGAAGGTGAAAGGTCACAAGTTGCATGTGATGAGGAAAATAAAGGAAAATAATAGAAAATGAAGAAAATAGAGGCCTCATTGATAAAAAAAGGCTTTTGAGGATCGCTTGGCAAGCTTTTGATCAGGTTTCGTCAGTGCAACCTTTTGTCAGTTCAGTTTTTGAGCTCCCTTATTATTCTATCTCTCTCTCTCACTCTTGGACACATAGAGTTTTTCTTGGAGCACTTTGGCATTGGATCAAGAAAGGCAAATAAGGCAAGAGGAAGGAAGAGCAGAATTAAGTAGCTACAATAAGATTCTCTGCAAGTATTGATTTTCATGTGAGATTTTCTTGCTAGATTTGGCATGCATGGTATTGCATGTGGTTCTTTGCTGTCATGGCATGGGTTTTGTCAGATGTGACAATGTTTTCAGCCTAGCCTTGCCATTTCCAGATAACCATGGTGTGATGGGGTTCTGTTGTGGTAAAAACACAACCCCCCATTTTTTACTTGTTTAACTCAAATAATGGGGACCCTTTCTATAAAAAATTTGGCTAAGCACCCTTTTGGATTTTTATTTTAGTTGATTGCCCTACGCTTTTGTTAATTTTAGTTTTCTTTGGATTCTTGTTTTGATTGTTTTCTTAGAATCGATTTTTTACAAGCTTCCCATTGACGCTTGTTTCGCCTCATTTGGTCAACTGGTTTGAAAACGGCACTCCTTTGAAGTCTCATCATTTATGTAGCCTGGGTTAAAAAATGCATAAAATGTACAATATTGCATTTGTAAATAAATTAGGTCAATAAGGCATTCATTTTAAATATTAACCCGTAGCGAGTTTTTACTAACATTTTTCATTTTTAGTTATGCGGCCAAATCATTAAGCAGCGGGATTTTAGTAATCTACTCCAATAAATTACTAATCTCGAAAATCATAATTTCAAAGTGGCTGTAATTTATTTTTCATAGCTTAATTTTCATTTTTTTAAAGTGGCTGTAGTTTATAAATAACTAACTTCATAGAAATAAAACCAAAATAAAAAATGATATTAAATCTTAATTTAATTAAATTAATATATAATTAATTTAATTAAATTAGAATTTAATATATAAAAAATAATATATATATAAAAAAAAAAAACTCAATCGCATCGAGGATTTGAATCGCATCGGGGATTTGTATCGGCACATATCATTTCATACCCCCGATACACTCATGCCTCCGATTGCGAATACCACATGTCGCCGATCACCGAATGACTTAAGTCATTTAAGCAAAGGTTCTTGTATCGCATCGGGATTTTGGCTTGACACATTTTAATAAGCCCCCGACACCACTCCTCCTCCGATGCGATAAGTCAATCTTTGACTTCAAACTCCATTCATTGTTTTAAAATGGTTCATTCATTAACGTATGGTGTGATAGGTGCAGTTTAATATGTTTTAATATATTAACATATGGTGTGATATGTTTAGTTTAATATGTTTTAATATATTAACGTATGAGTGGAAAGTAGTTTAGGTTAGTATATCTTTAATATTAGTTTATATATGTTAAATGTAATATATTATATTATATTAATTAAATTAATTAATTATATGTAATATTTAATTAATTTAAATATCAGTTAGATTAATATTAATTAGTTTTTAATTAGATTAATATTGATTAGTTTTTAATTAAGAATGGATTTGTTTATAAATCATTAGTTAGTTAAATTAATAAATAGTTTAGTTTATAATTAGCAATTAAATTAAAATTAATTAGGGACTAATTTAGGATTTAATTTTTAATTCAAATTCTCATTTTTTAGCCCAGCAACAAAATTTCCAGATTTACATCAGATTTGACCCATCAACTTTGGAAGCTCATAAATTGAGTTCTACTTGGCCAAATGAGGCCCATGACGGCTCATTGGAAAGAGAAAATCAAGGAGAACATTTTGAAGGAGGTTTCACCAACAGATTTGATCATTTATTGGGCCAAAAATCAGGCAGAAGATCATGCTCCGAATTTTGAAGACAAAATCAATTTTCTGAGTTATTTTCTTCAATTTCATTTATCCAAAGCCTCTTCTAATTGCAGATCCATTGGCCAATGATATCCTTTGCCAATCAAATCATTCCAAGCATCAATACAGAGCTTATATTTTATTTTCAATTATTTATTTAAATAGAATTTGATTGGGTTTGATTTAATTGCCAGAAATGATATTTTGATTGCATTTTAATTTATTTTGATTTCTTTTGCAGAAAAACAGTGGAAAAGATATGGAGAAAAGGATTTCAAGCAATGAGAATGCTCCAGCAATTGAAGATCAGAATTAGGAGCAATTAAAATTATATTTGGCAGATTTCTCTTCAACAAACTCTCCTCTCCAAAAATTCCTTCACAAATATTATAAATAACTGATTGCAGAATGTAAAAAGGGCTGCTCTCCTCTGCAATTTTAGACTCCATGAAAGCACTATTGTAATTGGAATTTAGAGTTGTAGGAGAGAGGAGTGAAAAATCTCAGATCTGGGGATTATTGAGGATTTTCCCTTTGTATATTGAATTATGCATGAAGAACAAAGCTTGCACTATTGTGGCTCTAGTTTTGAAAGCAGAAGTTCAAGCAATGTAAAGGGCTGTTGGAGACCAAGGACAGAGAAATGGATGCAATAAATTGGTATTTTTAATACTACTGTTTTAAATATCAGTTTCATTTTATGGTAACATGAATGTGTCATTTTATTCATGTTTGTGCATTATTGTCAATATGAGTAGTTTGTCTTAATGTTGTTATCATGTATCTCTGTTCTTATGGATTAATTTCTGATTTCTGAGTAACTACTTACTCTGAAATCTGTCTTATGAAACTGATTTATTGAATGATAATGTGTTGTGAACTATTTCCACATATCATTATTCAATTATTGGATTTATTGATTTGATAATCAATATCATTTTGTGAACTACTTCCTGAATGTTGTTGGTTTATTATTTCAGTTTTAAGGTCTCAATAGAATGTGTTTTGGTAACCATAATATCAGTTAATTGAACTACTTCATTAACTTGATATTCATTATAAACAAGACATATTTAAATCCCAATATTTTAATTATCTTGCTCTTAGTTGGGTTAGATCTATATCTGCCTAATTAAGATAGGATTTAGATTAGTTTCTTTTGCTTGCATCATAGAATAAGCTTGCATTTAGAGTAAATTCTACATTCTTTTAAGTCCTCTCCTCAAAGAGGCAAAACTTTAGTTGTGGCTTGGCTGAACCCAAATCAGCTTAAGGGTCATTCTCTTGCCTGATCAGCAAGAAGAAGTGATCTGATGTCCCTGTCTATTGGTAGTTAAGGATACATTATAAACCAATAGCAATAGGGAGAAGGTAACTGGACCTAGATGAACAGTCGGAGCCACCACACCAAACGGAAAAGGAGCTGCTTCTAAGGTCCGGACCGGGTGGTTATCCCCCAATGTTGTTGTAGCGATTTTCGAGGCATCAACATTATTTGGCGCTAGAAGGAGGGCCTGAGATTTTTGTCTATTGGAGTCTTTTCAATTTTAATATTTTATTTATTGTGATGGCTCCTCTTAAACTTCCAATTTGGAGTTGTATCGATGGACGTGCATCCTCCAATACTCCACCCGAAGTGGTAAGACTCTTGTCTCAGGTAAAGTTTAATGGTAAGAGAGATTCTTCTGCTTTTAACCATGTCTTTCAATTTATTCAAAATGTGTCAAATTACGATTTTCAAGGAATTGATGAAGGCATTTTATGCAGAATTTTTACTCTCACATTTGCGGCAAAAGCCAGAAACTGGTGCAAAACTCTTCCAGTTGCCTCAATCCACAGCTGGGATCAATTTGTTACAATTTTCGTTTGTAAATTTGACGGCTATGATTATGAACAGGTATGTGAAGAAATTGAATATCTACGAAGGTTTAAAAATGAGTCTGTTAATGATTTTAATATGCGATTTCATTTGAATTGCTTAAGATTTAAAGACGAAGATAAACCCACGGAAGAAGAATCATTAGATTGGTTTGAATATGTATGTTCTCTGCCTCCCATTCCCAATCCATATGAAATTAGTTCAAGTTTTGTTTCATCCCCTTCCAACATAAATGAAAATCCCAACATGGATGTGCAAATAAATTGTGATGAAGTGGTTTCACAAAGCTTGGAAAATATTTCCATTCAAATGCAAGAAGACAACAACAGCAATCTTGGAGAAAAAGCAGCCTGGAAATCTGAAAGCTACTGTGAAGAAAATTCGGAAAATCAAATCGCAAATCAGCAAGTACAAGCAGCAATCAAAATGCAAACTGCTGTACAAATTTCTGAATTTCTCCATAATGAGCAAATGCCAAAATCAGAGCAGCAAAGCAGCGTTCTTCAAGAAAGTATGCGCATGCAAAGGAATGATCTGCAATCTGAAATTTACAATGAGCATAATGCACAAGAGCTCTCAAACAGAGACAGTTTTAAATGCATTGTTTCAGGTTCACATTTTTCCCTTTATCATGATATTTTTAATGATAGTAATTTCTCTCCTCTTAGTATTAATGATATTTCAGAAATTAAAGAGGATGAATTAAATGAATTACCATTAAATTTTTATCGAGATAAAGAAACAATAATTGATCATTCTTTTGCCATTAATGAACATGAGATTTTTGTTCCTCATTGTTTAGATATATTGGATGAGATCGAAGGGAATTTTAGAGAATCTTGTAAGGTCATTTATGATAATTACTCTGACATTGAGGATATTGATTTTTATTCTTCTCAAGAGAATTCTCATGATAAAATTCAAATAACATCTGAGGATGAAGAACACTTCAATTTAGGAATTATCTCAACTAATCCTCATTTTAGAGCAGCAAATTATCTTCATGATTTCACCATTCAAGAAAACATTCCAATTTATGATTCACATGAGGATCAAACTCCCATTCCTACTCATAATCATAATTCGTTTTCTATTTCACAAGTTGGAATTCGAAACGTTTCAAATTCCATAATTCTGGCCATTCCTTGTGAAAATGAAATCATTTCAAATCAATCCCAATTGTGCTGTAAAATTAGTTGTAAAAATAGTGATTTCATTTTAGTTTTTCTTTCACAGCTATTTTGTTTAAACTTAGATTTATTTTCTGATTTTATTTTGCAAAATTTTCACACTCTTCGCTGGCATATTGAACACCTTATTATCAAACACTCAATTGATGCATTGCCCAGTTGGGAAATTCAAGTTTCATATTATAATCATCAGCATCGAAAGATATTAATATTCCAATTTATATCAATGCTAATGTTTCATCAAAAGCTTCTATCTTTTCAAAGGCAATGTCAACAAGAGAATGTATTTTTGCAATCTGGCCAGCAATTCAATTCAATTAATAAATTGCCATTTTATTTGACAGGCTTCCATCCATTTTTCATTGACTCATTTGAAAATTGTTTGGGAATTTTTCCTTCAAGGAAAATTGTCAATGATTTAACATTTGTACAAAACACTAACAAATTTTTTCGGGTCAAAGAATCTAAAAGTTCATCTTTACAATCTGGCCTGTTATCTCTTCCTTTGAACATTTCTCAATCCTTAATAGAAATCCATCCAGATTTTTATGATCCAATTGGTAGTCAATTGGAAAGGAAATTTCAGGAGAGAGAGATTTTAATTAAATTCCTAACAATAACTGTACATTCTGATTTCATATTTATTTTCCTTAGTTTAGTCAAATCTGTATTTTTATTACTAACATTTGAACTGTACATAAACGCGGGAATAAAAATGAGAAAATGGCTACACTGGAAATATGACTATACCTAGTCATTTTCATGTATATGGTTAGAATAGGAGTAGAATTAATTTAGTTAGTTTGTTTTATGTAGTTAATTTATTTTCAACAGCTCTGTAGATTAAAAATAAAACAAAGCAATCAGCCATTCTCATGTATGTTCACTGAAACATTTTCTCCTTATCAGAAAGTTTTAATTCTTGCTTGCCTTTTAAAATTTCTTGCAGCAATACTTTAACTCTGCTTATTTTGAATAATGTCTTCAATTGAGGTTGCACTTGGCATCGATTGCCTCAAAGCCACTTTTCTTCATTTCGGGATTTCCTTCTAAGATTTTCTTTTGAAATTTATATGGTAAGGATTTGAGGATATAAAAGCTTCATGATCCCATTATCCTATGAGATGTATGATTGACTATGATAAGCCTAATTCTAATTCAATCATTATCAGTCAATCTAACCTGTCACAGCAATCATATGAAGTTCATATTATATTCCTCGGAATTTGCCAAAAGCTGATCTTAAGGATGCCCATTTTGCCAAGTGCACACATTTAAATCTGTTTTGACATTTTTCTACAATTAGTGGCTTAATCTCATTCTAATCTTTAGTTTATTATCTGATGCTGTAAAAACACATCATGTCTATTTACTAAAGGCATTATTAAAAAGTCACTATAACAATACAGATTTTTCTCAAGATTAATTCGGACTGAGCAGAGGTAATAAATTGTTACTTCACTTCGAAAGGGAAGCATAGTTTCATATTTATTTCTGGTAAATTTTATATTCCATGAACATGAATGATTGATTTCATTTAGGCTGATTGCGCACTTAGATTTAAAATAAATAATGAGATGATTTTAATCAAAGGAAGAATTTGAAGATTTATCAGGTAAAATTTACAGACAAATTCTTTTCAGGTACGCATTTATAACTTTATTTTCATCCATTATTAGTTCTGTTTTTCTTAGCTTATTTTTTATTTATGTTCTGTTTTATTTGCAGGTTTTTATTTCTTTTCAAAATTTGAAGTAAGCAGCAAACTCATTTTAAATTTGCAAACAGGTTCAGGGAAATTCAATTCTGATTCATTAGAGTTTAAGCATTTTTTGTAGCTTTGCTTTCATTCATTAGAAAACCCAATTGAAATTTCAAGAAATATCATAAGACCATTCGCATCATAAGATTTCATCGGAAGTAGTTTTTAGTATTTCTTTTGATAAATTGTTCATCGAAGACCTCCGATGTATTATCATACTCATATGCCATATTGCATTTCGCATATCGGAGCTTTCCAAGTGAAGTATACTTCCATGAATATGAATCGCCGATCTCCGATAATCGACTTTACCGATATTGCGATGACTACATAATTCCGGACCCGATATGAAACTCAAATCAAATTCATAAAATATCGCGTCCGTTCAATCGCAATAATGGTAAGAACATAACTTTAAAAGGACTGATGTTCTGGATCCGATATGTTATTAAATTTTCATCATAAAATTATCGGGTCCATTCTTCATCACATATCGGCATATTGAGAATTGTTAAATCGTGCGCATAACATTGTCGATCACGATCGCCGATTAGCCACGTCATTCATCGCATATCGGCATCGCAACAATCATATTGTGTTACATCGGGTGCTTAAGATTGCCGATCGCCGAGCTACGACTTCCATCGCATCGCCGATATTGCAATCATTTCATCACATTCTTACGCTCACATCACCTCTCTGAATCTACAATGTGTATTTTGCAATATGGGAAGCACGATGCAATTTATTCTCTGATCCCCGATATAATATTTCTTTAATGATGCGATCGCTTCATTTCATTGCACATGTTCTTATCGGCAATTTGCCATTGCAATCTCCGATGCAATAGCTTCCAATGCATGCCTATGAGCCATTAACATTTAATCGATATATGGCATAGCAATAAAGGTGAAGTTCTGCAGATTAAATTTGAAGCATGGTAAAGAAACATGTTATGTGAATCATCCGATACGGCAATGTGTTATTTTAAAAGCGAGCTGGGGTAACCACTATGGTAAGAAAGCAGTTAATGACCAATTTGCAGCATATCCGAATTATTTCAATTTCTCATACATTTTAGTTTAAATATATAATTCCATAATTAAAAATGGAATTCAAGACCTCTCTATCTTCATATTTAAATTTTATTATCATAGATTTGGTCTTGATTCCGAACTATTTATAAAATCATGGAATTTATATGAAACTTGTGATATTTTGAGAAACAGTCATTGCTGCAAATTCTCATTCTCATTTTTGATGCATTTGCTTTAATTTCAACTCCCTTGAACACTAGGCATTTCATTTTTACGTTTTACTGCTTGCTTTAGTGTAAATAAAATAAATAATGATTTTGGGTTACAAGATTTTGGTTAGTGTGACTTCTTCATGTTTTTAATGATAATTAAAATAAGGAGTCAGCTAGTTTGGAGAAATTGATACCTTTCAGGTAAGATCAAAAGCAATTATCCAATGGTAAGATTCATGTGCCCACTTTCATTAATTTCCATTTCATCACTCTAGTTTCATTTTTGTTTTTAAATTATGCTGATATAAAACTCTGTTTTGCAGCTCTCCATTTAAAACTTTCAATCCTTTGCCAGATCATATTTTCAAAGTCCATACTCTTCTCCTGGCTTTATTTCAATAAGCAGCGATAATCTTCATCGAAACAGCTACACCAGGAAGTTTCTGAACCTTTAATTTGTTTCTTTAAGCATTCCTTTTCTTTTGGAAAATGATTAAGATGATGCTTGGAAACAAGAAGACTCATATCAAACAGAAATTATTCATTATGGCTGAATTTTACGATCACTGTTATCTAAAAGCCCAAAGCATTCACAACTCTGCAAGGTATGTTTTTCTAAATCTCAACATAAGAAGGAATGATTACATGCTTATTTTCTTTTTCTTCATATTGTTGGAGACATTGGTATAAACATTCTTGTTTGAGTTTATCATGCGAAACTTGGATTTTCCTTCCCATTTTTAGAGATTTCTTTGTTTTTATTTTTATTGCTGATTTCTTTTCTCACTTTAGCATAAGACTTCTTTTCTTTTGGTTTTCAGTTTTGATTTTGGTGACTTTGCCGTGATTTATATGGAAGGCTTATTGGTTACCTAACAATGGTCAAGATACGTGGAGAAAAATTGTTAATAGTCACCTATTAGCTTTTTCTTAAATCTCTTAGTAAAGTTTGATTTTCTTATTATTAAAGTAGATATACTTAAGGAAGAGATTATCCATCAAGAGAAGTTGGCAAAGTATCATAAAATCTGCAAAAATTCATTTTTCATCAAAATTGTAATCATTTTGAGATTTCAAAATTTTATTAGAATCTTTCAAAGTTTTATTATCAGTCAAGAAAAGTTATTTTTAACCAAGTAAAGATACTTTACAGCAAAGCACCTTTAACTCTGAAATTGTCATTCTTAACTCTTAAGGAGTCAATGATTCTCCCTGTCCCAAAAAGTTTTATTTTTCTAGAGTATGATTCAGAAATATATTTAAACTTAAAAGATAAGAGGTCTCATCATGAGCCTGCTTACCATGATCATAGGGGAAAAATAGGCTGACATTACCAACACTGCTAAACAAACCAGGGTAATGGCTTATGATTGCAAACAATTATAAGACAAGGGGTCTCATCACGAGCCAGCTTGTTCAGTCCAATTTTAACCAGTGAGTGGCATTGTCAACTATCTGGCTACCAAACCAGGACAATGGCTTTTAAGAGAAATAAAAAAAATAAAAATTCAAAGAAAATAAACATATATAAATGGATTTATCTCTAGATCAATAATTCTTAAACAGATGGGATTCTGAATCATTTATGATTAAAAGGTAACCCTGTCGAAACTATAGACGTTTGCTGGCAACAGTGGCTCTACCTATGACAAATGAGTATATCTTAAAAGCTAAGCTGTAAAGTTATCCCTGCTTTATCCCTTCAGCTAATTAATGACTGATATAGAGTTTTGAAATATTTTAATTTATGAGAAATTTTAAGAAAAATTACAGTGAGATGATTCTTGTTTTTATTAAGATTAATGAACCGAGTCAAGCAGAGATAACTGGTTCTTCTCCCGCGTGTCGCCATTGTTGTGGTAAAAACACAACCCCCCATTTTTTACTTGTTTAACTCAAATAATGGGGACCCTTTCTATAAAAAATTTGGCTAAGCACCCTTTTGGATTTTTATTTTAGTTGATTGCCCTACGCTTTTGTTAATTTTAGTTTTCTTTGGATTCTTGTTTTGATTGTTTTCTTAGAATCGATTTTTTACAAGCTTCCCATTGACGCTTGTTTCGCCTCATTTGGTCAACTGGTTTGAAAACGGCACTCCTTTGAAGTCTCATCATTTATGTAGCCTGGGTTAAAAAATGCATAAAATGTACAATATTGCATTTGTAAATAAATTAGGTCAATAATGCATTCATTTTAAATATTAACCCGTAGCGAGTTTTTACTAACATTTTTCATTTTTAGTTATGCGGCCAAATCATTAAGCAGTGGGATTTTAGTAATCTACTCCAATAAATTACTAATCTCGAAAATCATAATTTCAAAGTGGCTGTAATTTATTTTTCATAGCTTAATTTTCATTTTTTTAAAGTGGTTGTAGTTTATAAATAACTAACTTCATAGAAATAAAACCAAAATAAAAAATGATATTAAATCTTAATTTAATTAAATTAATATATAATTAATTTAATTAAATTAGAATTTAATATATAAAAAATAATATATATATATATATAAAAAAAAAACTCAATCGCATCGAGGATTTGAATCGCATCGGGGATTTGTATCGGCACATATCATTTCATACCCCCGATATACTCATGCCTCCGATTGCGAATACCACATGTCACCGATCACCAAATGACTTAAGTCATTTAAGCAAAGATTCTTATATCGCATCGGGATTTTGGCTTGACACATTTTAATAAGCCCCCAACACCACTCCTCCTCCGATGCGATAAGTCAATCTTTGACTTCAAACTCCATTCATTGTTTTAAAATGGTTCATTCATTAACGTATGGTGTGATAGGTGCAGTTTAATATGTTTTAATATATTAACATATGGTGTGATATGTTTAGTTTAATATGTTTTAATATATTAACGTATGAGTGGAAAGTAGTTTAGGTTAGTATATCTTTAATATTAGTTTATATATGTTAAATGTAATATATTATATTATATTAATTAAATTAATTAATTATATGTAATATTTAATTAATTTAAATATCAGTTAGATTAATATTAATTAGTTTTTAATTAGATTAATATTGATTAGTTTTTAATTAAGAATGGATTTGTTTATAAATCATTAGTTAGTTAAATTAATAAATAGTTTAGTTTATAATTAGCAATTAAATTAAAATTAATTAGGGACTAATTTAGGATTTAATTTTTAATTCAAATTCTCATTTTTTAGCCCAGCAACAGAATTTCCAAATTTACATCAGATTTGACCCATCAACTTTGGAAGCTCATAAATTGAGTTCTACTTGGCCAAATGAGGCCCAGGACGGCTCATTGGAAAGAGAAAATCAAGGAGAACATTTTGAAGGAGGTTTCACCAACAGATTTGATCATTTATTGGGCCAAAAATCAGGCAGAAGATCAGGCTCCGAATTTTGAAGACAAAATCAATTTTCTGAATTATTTTCTTCAATTTCATTTATCCAAAGCCTCTTCTAATTGCAGATCCATTGGCCAATGATATCCTTTGCCAATCAAATCATTCCAAGCATCAATACAGAGCTTATATTTTATTTTCAATTATTTATTTAAATAGAATTTGATTGGGTTTGATTTAATTGCCAGAAATGATATTTTGATTGCATTTTAATTTATTTTGATTTCTTTTGCAGGAAAACAATGGAAAAGATATGGAGAAAAGGATTTCAAGCAATAAGAATGCTCCAGCAATTGAAGATCAGAATTAAGAGCAATTAAAATTATATTTGGCAGATTTCTCTTCAACAAACTCTCCTCTCCAAAAATTCCTTCACAAATATTATAAATAACTGATTGCAGAATGTAAAAAGGGCTGCTCTCCTCTGCAATTTTAGACTCCATGAAAGCACTATTGTAATTGGAATTTAGAGTTGTAGGAGAGAGGAGTGAAAAATCTCAGATCTGGGGATTATTGAGGATTTTCCCTTTGTATATTGAATTATGCATGAAGAACAAAGCTTGCACTATTGTGGCTCTAGTTTTGAAAGCAGAAGTTCAAGCAATGTAAAGGGCTGTTGGAGACCAAGGACAGAGAAATGGATGCAATAAATTGGTATTTTTAATACTACTGTTTTAAATATCAGTTTCATTTTATGGTAACAGGAATGTGTCATTTTATTCATGTTTGTGCATTATTGTCAATATGAGTAGTTTGTCTCAATGTTGTTATCATGTATCTCTGTTCTTATGGATTAATTTCTGATTTCTGAGTAACTACTTACTCTGAAATCTGTCTTATGAAACTGATTTATTGAATGATAATGTGTTGTGAACTATTTCCACATATCATTATTCAATTATTGGATTTATTGATTTGATAATCAATATCATTTTGTGAACTACTTCCTGAATGTTGTTGGTTTATTATTTCAGTTTTAAGGTCTCAATAGCATGTGTTTTGGCAACCATAATATCAGTTAATTGAACTACTTCATTAACTTGATATTCATTATAAACAAGACATATTTAAATCCCAATATTTTAATTATCTTGCTCTTAGTTGGGTTAGATTTATATCTGCCTAATTAAGATAGGATTTAGATTAGTTTCTTTTGCTTGCATCATAGAATAAGCTTGCATTTAGAGTAAATTCTACATTCTTTTAAGTCCTCTCCTCAAAGAGGCAAAACTTTAGTTATGGCTTGGCTGAACCCAAATCAGCTTAAGGGTCATTCTCTTGCCTGATCAGCAAGAAGAAGTGATCTGATGTCCCTGTCTATTGGTAGTTAAGGATACATTATAAACCAATAGCAATAGGGAGAAGGTAACTGGACCTAGATGAACAGTCGGAGCCACCACACCAAACGGAAAAGGAGCTGCTTCTAAGGTCCGGACCGGGTGGTTATCCCCCAATGTTGTTGCAGCGATTTTCGAGGCATCAACAGGTTCTCATGTTTTGGTTGAGCTCGATTGCCAGATGGATTCGAAGCTGAGTGAGGTGGATCTCTGAAAGAAAGAACGCATGACCTAGTGATCCCTGAACCAGACTATGGATTGTGGTAAAGCCACTGGCCTAGTGACCCCTGAACCAAACTGTGGGTTGCGGTAAAGTCAAGTATTGTGTGCCTCGGTGGACCTAAGAATCCTCGATCGGTTAATGATGGGATATATGGTAAAGCCTAGAGGTGGTTGCCCTTGATTAGGCCTAGGAATCCTTGCCGGTGAATGACAGGATATACGGTAAATCCTAGAGGGTGGAGTCTCGGTCAGGGCCTAGTGATCCATTGTGGATTGCGGTAAATCCCAGAGACTGGTGTCTCGGTTTAGGGCCTAGTGATATGGTGTGGATTGCGGTCAAGCCTGAGAGATTAGGTGTAACATCCCTGGTGAAAATTCCATGTAAAAATATATAAATACCACGAATGATGGGAAATGTATTCCAAGTTGAATGGTGGGCAAGACATCCTAGGGGGTGTTCATTTGGTTGTTTATGGCTAAGGAAATTGGCAAAGGCAATGGCTAAGGATTTAAAGAGGCAACAAGGTATTTTGGCACATTTATTTTTGAAAATAATGGAAATTAGGAGAAAAGGAAGGTGAAAGGTCACATGTTGCATGTGAAGAGGAAATTGAAGGAAAATAATGGAAAATGAAGAAAGTAGAGGCCCCATTAATAAAAAGGCTTCTGAGGATCAGTGGGAAAGATTTGGTCAGTTCAGTTTTGGAGCTCTCTCATTATTCTCTCTCTCTCATACTCTTGGACACTTAAAGCATTCCTGGAGCACTTTGGCATTGGAGCGAGAAAGGCAAAGAAGGTAAGAGGAAGCAAAGATCAAGCAGGGAAAGGAAGGATCAAGCAGCTACACCATGCTTCATTGCAAGTATCAACTTGCATGTGTATTTTCCTTGCTAGATTTGGCATGCATGGGATTGCATGTGTTTCTTTTCTGCCATGGCATGGGTTTTTCCAGGTGTGATAGTATTTTCAGCCTAGCCTTGCCATTTCCTGATAACTTTGATGAAATGGGTTCTCTCATGCATTTTGTGGGGGATGGCCGGATTGGATTCAAAGCTGAGTGGGGTGGATCTTCGAATTGACAAACACATGGTGGTAGTGGTCCCTAAACCAGACTGAGGATGCATGAAGCCACTAGACTAGTAACCCCTAAACCGGATTGTGGGTTACGTTAAAGCCAGATTGTGTGCCTCAGTGGGCCTAGGAATCCTTGCCGGTGAATGGCGGGATATATGGTAAAGCCAAGAGGTGTATTTTCTCTCTGTTGGGCCTAGTGATTTCGGGATGGAATGCACGGTAAAGCTTGGAGAGTATGTCTTGGTGTAGGGCCTAGTGATCCCTGGATCAAACTGCGGATGCACAATAAATCCTGAGAGACTATGAGGCACTCAAATTCCTCACGGTGTAGGCGAAGAACTCTGGTGGCATCCACATTGATTGGTGTTTTTGATGTGTTCTATGAGTCCCACATTCATGCTTGGAATATGGAACGGGGGTGATTGGCTGAAGAGAGACTTGGCTCAACTAATCTACGGTCGAGTGGAACGCAGTAGTTTCATCACCAGTTGGTTCATTGCACTTATTAATGAAAACTTCATTCCCTTGATTTTCATGTGCAAATGTGCTGATGTATATATGGATTTTGATGGCTGATATGTTTATTGTATTTATGTTCTTATTATTTTGTTTATATGCACATTTACCCCAAAGGGTGTTACAGAGTGGTATCAGAGCATGGTTCAAACACTTGGACTGGATGGGATCTATCATAGGTGAAATGAAGAACAAAGGTTTAAATTTTAGACATTTCTTTCATATATGTTATAACTTTTCTTCTGTGGCATATTAGAAGTTAAAAAGTTGACGATATTGAAGGTAAATCCCATTGATAATGTGGTCAAAATTTCATATATTGGTTCACAATACTTTAGGAATTATGATCTAAGGAAGATGACCTTCCTGAATGCACCTTTAAACATGTCATGTTGGAATTTATGCAATAACTTATCTTTTGTAGGCTTTCACAAGCTGAAAAAAAATTTCCACATTTAGGGGACATACCACTGATTATGTGGTAGAAATTTCAGATATTGAGTCGCAATATTTTAGGAGATATGAGTAGAGGGAGTCGAGCCTTCTGAATGCTCCTAAAATCAGGCCTCAAACATGTCACGCTAATATTTTTGTTATAATTTTTCTTCTGGGAACTCTTAAGCGCTGAAATTTTTTCCACAATGAGTGGAAATCCCACTGATATTGTGATAAAAATTTCATACATTTATTGTCTATATTGTAGGTTATATGACCAGTGGAAGTTGAGCTTTCTGGATACTCCTAGAATTGTGCACCAAATATGATTGTGTTGGTATTTTTGTTATAACTTTTCATCTATAAAATCTCAGAAGTTGAAACTTGAACCATAGCGAGGGAAAATACCATTGATCATATGGTTCAGTTTCCATGACTTGCACTACTATAATTTAGGATATTTGCATTGAATCATTCGCTATATTAGTTTGCATGCAAAGTGTTTGATGAAATGCTTAAATGGTTCAATGATTAATTGCATACAAACTGTTTAATAAAATGCCCCAATGAGTATGTTGTTTGTGGTTGGGGATAGTGTTGATGTGTAATACTATTGTTGTAGTTGATATATGCCTACTTGTATGCAAATAGTTTGCTATATTAGTTTGCATGTAAAGTGTTTGAAGAAATGCTTACATGCAAATGTAATAATATAGTAGTTGTTTGAAGAAAAATGTAAAAGTATGGTAATTGTTTGAAGAAAATGTTATTTTTTTGGATGGGATAGTATTGTAGTATGATAATATGGATGTAGATGATACATGCCTATTTTTATGCCAAGAATTTGAAGAGTTGCATGTAGGGAATTTGAAAGGTTGCATGCAAGGAATTTGAAAAGTTGCATAAGGAAATGGAAAAGTGGCATGTTTTTAGTTATTATGCTACAATTGGAATAAGTGCAATGTTTTTTTACTTAGTCTCATACTAATGTATGAGAAATAAAAATCAATTTATTTTCAAGTGTGGTTAAATTTAGTAGAGCTTTGGAGATCCCATTTCCATAATTGGACATTGGAGATCGGGCCATTATAGTAGCTTCCTCCTTCTACCTTAGTGTGGACCATGGATAGTAAGGGGGTATGCTTATAGGTTGTTAGTATTGGTGAACGCTGATTTCAAATTCATAGACACAATTTCTTGATTTTTGGAACATGTGACTGTCTGTGTATGATATATGTCGCTTACATGTTGATTTCATGATATCTACTTACATCCTTGTATGTTAGGTTACATTTTTTAATATTTTGATTACATGTATCAGTCTTGTAGGTTGATTACAAGAATTGATCGCTTATGTTCGACTACATGTGTTTATGCATAGGTGTAGTTGATTTGGCATTGCTTATGCATACTGTTGGTTGCATGTGGCAATGTGTACAATGGAGTAATGGTTGTTGTTATGCATGTATGGTCGTGGCTATGATTATGCATGTATAGTAGGTTAAACATGCCTTGTGAAGTCATTGTATGCAATTTAGGTCATCATGATGCTATTGGTTGTTATGATGCTAATGAGCTAGTTGAGATAGAGCAAGCGATGCAGATCATCATAATGAGGTTGCAGCATTGGACTTTGGGATAAGAGAAGATCGTCATACATGTATTGTATGTTTGGCATGCAGGTATGTAGATTAAGGATTGTTATATGCATTAGGGTTATATACATTAGGTTTATGTACATGCATTTGATGTTATGGTTACATTCATGATAAATGTTAGATGATTAGTGTAGTTATATGCACATGTGTCAGATAGTCATGAGTGATAGTAACATGTGGTTGTATGCACTGCTTTTGTTGTTTATGTTAGATAAATTGATGATTATGTTATATATTGTTGTTGAGTATGTTCAAGGATAGTTAGCTTGACGATTAGGTTTTATGTTGTGATGAGCATGATATATAGCTTATTATTGTTATGTGTTATTAACTTGATCATTAGGGTTATTTCATTGAGATATTGATGTTGTAATTTGGATTGGTTATATGTGCGATGGTTATGTTCATTGCATTGAAGATATTGATGTTATATGTATTGTGTTAACCTGGTTTGACCTATGCAGATGGTTATGGTTGCAATATTCAGGTATGAGCCGACATATTTTGATATGGTGTCATACTAATCTAGACTGATCGTACATATGTGATTGTTATGCATGAACGACAAATGCTTATGAGCTTATGATGTGAACATATTAGTTAGTTATTGTTATGGATATCATGATTTATGTTTGAATTGATATGTTGTGAAGTTATATTGTGCTAACTAGCTTGATTGTGCAGACAAGATAGCCTCCCCTGAGATACATTAAGGTACGAGCTTGATTATGCCATATATGTGGTGCTTGACTGTTTGATTAGGTCATCTAGTTAATTTAGTTAACATGGTATGTTTGCAAGTGGTTTAATGTTTGATGAATTGCTTAATATGAGTATGTGTTCAAATGATTTCGTTTTAAGATGATTGAACTAACATGTATGTGTTGAGACAATTGATATGTACTTGAATGTAGTTGATAGTTGTAGCATCATGTCTAATGACTGTGGATTATGACATGATTGTTTGTAAAAGTTGATTTCAAATTGATAAATATGATTGTATTGATATTTGGAACATGTGGTTGACATGTGTGAGTAGTTGCAGGGAACATGTCGGTATTAGCCTGACAAGGTAGTAGTTGATATGTTTATATCACTAACAGTTGGGTGATGTGACAGTGCATAGTAAGCCTCGATTGCAACAAGGAAAAGGTCAAAGAAAGGAATTGGGCAAGAATTCCTTTGCCCATGTTTGGAAACCCTAATTCCAAACGAATGAGTTCTTTGCTTACATGAAGTATTCTTAACCTTAATATAGTATGAAATTATGTGGATATGTGCTATATTCATCAACATGTACTTGACAGGTATATTAGCTAGTCTTTAGTTACAGGAGGATCTGTCAAAGGATTGGAGTCCCTTGAGAGATGGCATGGATGTGTTCAGTTGCAAGCAAAGTGCTTGACACAACAAGATGAGGTAACTGGTGTATTGTTATGTTTATTTATGCACTAACAATTATGTGACAATTATGTGTTAATGAAAGCATGATGCAGGGAGTTGCATGGCAATAGAGGTTGCCATGAAATCTTGAAGAAGGCTCGGTTTGAGCTTTCCCTGGGAACCATGGGGATTGAGTCATGGTGTTTGTTGTTAGCATTGTGCTTTTGGTATTTTATGAATTGTTGAGCTTGATTTGCGGCTTTGTTTATGTCTAATGTATGGCCATACCACTTTGTTTGTGGAGTCATGTTGTTATTGGTTTTTATGATCTTCTTCTTTTTTGTTTCTTGACTTGCCTTTTGTGTTTGGATTATTGGGAATTGGTTGAGAAAGAGAAAAATTAATGGAGCTCGGGGAGAGCTGTGTGGTACCCAAAAGATGATGTAAGACTCAGATGAAGCTCAGTGTATGAGTAAGCACCACAGAAGGTAAGACTATGACAATCGATTGGAATGGTTGTGTCCATTGCGATAAATGGACAATGGCAATACAGTCATGAGAAAGGTAACTAGAAAAGGTAAAGTAAATGGATCTAAGGTATCAGTTTCCTTAGCTATATTGGGAACGATCATTCTAGATGTTGTGTAGGAATAAAGGAAGTTCTCTTAACCTAGACCTTATTTTATCTGGCAATTTTGTTATGATCATGATTATGTTGATGTTTATATATGTATACATGTATGTGTGTATGTATGTCGTTGTCTAACATGACCATGATTGTTTTATGTTAATGATTATATATGCATGTATGTATGTATTGGTGTCATTGTTTTACAAGGTCGTCAGGGATCATTATGTCGAAGAATGATTGCTTATGCAGGCGAATGGCATGAAGAGGTTCCTCATCTTACGAGGAATCAATTGGGAAGAGTAGTCACGACAAATATACGAGGTCAATATCATGTGGATATGATTTGGTATTGTATACTTGTATTATGCCTATGTTTATGTTATGTCAGGTAATGTTGAAGGATACATCAACAAAGTGAAAGTAGTGTGGTTTGCGACATGCTAGGGTAAGCATGGATAAGACATAGGAAGCAAGGTTTCTTGGTAAGGACAATATGGTTTTCGATGTGTGGTACCACTATTGTGCATATACTATATATGTTGTACATGTTTCATATATGATGTGTGCACATGTGGTGTTGTGTATATATAGTGTGCGTACATGTTGTTTATGCAGTGTTATGTACAGGTTGGTACAAATAGGGTTGTGCGAATATTGCATATGGGGTGTTGTATACATATTGTACTGTCTTCATGACGTATATGCAATGTGTGTGCATATGGTGCTCTGTGCATGTTGGATATGCAGTGTTGTGTATAGATAATGCTATGTACATGTTGGGAATGCAATGTTATGTACAAGTGGTGTTGCGTGCATGTTGTAAATGTGGTGCTATGTACATATGGTGTGGTGTGCATGATTGTACGAGTGGTGTTGTTGTACATGTGGCATTGTGTGCAGGTGGTGCTGTGTACATGTCTTGCATGTGGTGTTGTGTACATGTGGTGTCGCGTACATGTCGTGCGTGTGGTACTGTGTACATGTGGTATTGTGTACACATTGTACAAGTGGTGTGGTGTACATGTGGCATTGTGTACATGTTGTGCAGGTGGTATCGTGTACATGTGATGTTGTGCACATGTTGTGCAGGTGGTGCGGTGTACAGGTGGTACTGTGTACATGTTGTACATGTGGTATTGATGCACGTGCGGTATTGTGTGCATGTCATACATGTTGTGTTGAGGGCATGTGGCATTATGTGTGTGCATCATGTAGTCGTGGTATTGCGACGTGTGTACTTGTTGTGTTGTACTCTACGTAGGTACATGTATTGGGTGGTATTGCACATCGGGTATAGATGGATGCACTGTGTTTTACAATGGCTGTAGGTGTATGCATTGTACGTCAGGGGTAGGTGCATGTAATGCATGGTGTATGTGTCAGGTGTGGTTGTAACATTCCTTGTGAAAATTCCATGTAAAAATATATAAATACCACGGATGATGGGACACGTATTCCAAGCTGAATGGTGGGCATGACATCCTAGGGGGTGTTCATTTGGTTCTTTATGGCTAAGGAAATTGGCAAAGGCAATGACTAAGGTATTAAAGAGGCAAAAAGGTATTTTGGCACATGTATTTATGAAAAAAATGGAAATTAGGAGAAAAGGAAGGTGAAAGGCCACATTTTGCATGTTAGGAGGAAATTGAAGGACAATAATGGAAAATGAAGAAAATAAAGGCCTCATTAATAAAAAGGCTTATGAGGATCAGTGGGCAAGACTTGGTCAGTTTAGCTTTGGAGCTCTCTCATTATTCTCTCTCTCTCTCTCATACTCTTGGAGACTTAGAGTTTTCTTGGAACACTCTTAGAGGGTGTGGCATACTTGGATTCTTGGAGAAAGAAGGTAAAGGAAGAACAGGAAAGCACAAGAAGGCATCAGCATCAACAACTACATTAGATTTTCTTGCAGGTATCGAGTTGCATGTATGATTTCTTCACTTGTTTTTGCATGCATGCATGCATGTGGTTTCTTGGTTATGATCTGTCATTGGAATGGAGGATGGCCGAGATTGACAGTGGATTGCCTAACCTTGCCATTTCCTGGATAGCCATGGTGATTGTGGGTTTACTTTCATTGCTTTGTTTTTGTTGGTTCTCATGTTTCCTTAGCTTGGGTTGAGTTATTAGTCTTGGAAGCCCTAGTTGAACAAACACTCTAGAAGCCCTGTAATAGCTTGGGTTGAGTTACTAGTCTTGGAAGCCCTGGTTGAACAAACGCTTTGGAAGCCCTGTAACAACTTGGGTTGAGTTACTAGTCCTGGAAGCCCTGGTTGGAAAAACGCTCTGGAATCCATTAGTGGGTTGAGTTACTAGTCCTGGAAGCCTTGGTTGGACAAACGCTCTGGAAGCCCTGTATAAGTTGTGGGTTGAGTTACTAGTTCTGGAAGCCTTGGTTGGACAAACGCTCTGGAAGCCCTGTATAAGTTGTGGGTTGAGTTACTAGTTCTGGAAGCCTTGGTTGGAAAAACACTCTGGAAGCCCTGGAAGGCTTGGATGGAGACCAATCTGATGATGGTTTTTGGTGATGTCCGACCGTGAGGTGGAATCACTGTTTGATGGGTTGAGGTGGGTGGCCTCTAGAAGCCCTAGATGAGTTTTGATTGATGTGTTCTCTAAGATCCCACATTCATGCTTGGAATATGGCATGAGGGTGATTGGCTGAAGAGAGACTTGGCTTAGCTAATCTATGGTTGAGTGGAACGTGGTAGTCCCATCACCGGTTGGTTCATTACATTTATTAATGAAAAAAAAATCATTCCCTTGATTTTCATGTGCAAATGTACTGATGTATATATGGATTTTGATGGCTGATATGTTTATTGTATTTCTGTTGCTATTATGTTGTTTATATGCATATTTACCTGGAAGGTGTTACAGTGGTTGTATGCGTGTGATGCACATTATGTGTATGTGCACCTAGTAGAGGAGAAGGCACTGGGTGTTTGCTGCATATGGCAACTGATCTGGTGTGTGTATAGAAAGAACAAAGGCAGATATAAGGATCAATGAAGGACAAGTATTAGTATTGTATTTCAGTTTTATTATGCATGTGATTTATGATTACATGTGAATTATGATTCTGATTTATGATCTATGATTCTGATTTATGATCTATGAATTTGGTTTATGATCTATGATTTTGGTTTATGATGGTTGCATGTGATTTATGATTTTGATCTATGATGGTTGTGTTTGAGCTAGCCTGATGTGATATCTTTATATATGTTGATTTGATCAAGTATTCTAGTTTGACTTGTTGTGACAGAAAACGAACAAGATTGCAAATATACCTTATTGATGAGCTACCAATGAGGTATGATGTGAATTTATTTCAATTTATTATAGATCTAATGGAAGTTATGTTCTTGGTACAGGAATGCGTGAACATGCCCGACTGAGTGACCGAAATCGATTACAAGAATTAGCAGTAGCAACAAGGGAATTGAAACAAGCAACAGTATGTTGGCAAAGCACTTCAGGAACATGGCCATTATGGGACATTGGTATCCAATGGTGTCCATTGATTGTCATGAGCATGCTATGACCGATATGATGTGTTGAGGTAGGTATATGCCTTGGTTTTTGTATCTTCCGATGCGGGGAAACCTTGCCAAGGGATGGACTGCCTAGGATGGGGGTGCTAGTGGAACTTGGAAGGCGAGTGACCACACGGAAGTAGTGATCGGATTCTTGAGGGACTGTGTAGCATAGAAGGGAAGGCCGAAGATAGATTTGTTTTGGTCATTAGCATTGCCATAGGGAATAAGATGCACATTGGGAGTGTCCCTAGAACAATGAGTCGGTAATTGTTCGCTGAGAGGACAAGTGGCGCAGGATTATAACGTTGGACATTGGATGCAGATTTGACTTTGCAGTGGATTTTGGACTTCCTGGGAAGGAGGTGAATCCTGGTATTACTTTGAGGGTGGAGGTGTGAGCCTCTAGATTCCCTTGTTGATTGATACAGGCATCATATCCTTTATTTGTTGGTTAAGCAAATGTGTATATGTGGTTATTGTAAATATCGTAATGAACTATGTTATAAAGCTCTAGTATGCAATATGTTGTCATGTCATGATGTTTTGCTTTTGAGCAGGTCATTCATTGTAAATACTGCAACGAGATGTGTTATAAAGCTCCATGGGCAGTATGTTTTGCTTTCAGTAGTCATGTTGGTTATAGGTGTCATTGAACACCGAGGACACGTTCCCCCAAGGGGGAGGGTTTTGTAACAACCCTGATGAAAATTCCATGTAAAAATATATAAATACCATGGATGATGGGACACGTATTCCAAGCTGAATGGTGGGCAAGACATCCTAGGGGGTGTTCATTTGGTTGTTTATGGCTAAGGAAATTGGCAAAGGCAATGGCTAAGGCATTAAAGAGGCAAAAATGTATTTTGGCACATTTATTTATGAAAATAATGGAAATTAGGAGAAAAGGAAGGTGAAAGGTCACATGTTGCATGTGAGGAGGAAATTGAAGGAAAATAATGGAAAATGAAGAAAATAGAGGCCTCATTAATAAAAAGGCTTATGAGGATTAGTGGCAAGACTTGGTTAGTTCAGTTTTGGAGCTCTCTCATTATTCTCTCTCTCTCATACTCTTGGACACTTAGAGATTTCTTGGAGCACTTTGGCATTGGAGCAAGAAAGGCAAAGAAGGCAAGAGGAAGCAAAGATCAAGCAGGGAAAGGCAGGATCAAGCAGCTACAACAGGCTTCATTGCAGGTATCAACTTGCATGTGTATTTTCCTTGCTAGATTTGGCATGCATGGGATTGCATGTGTTTCTTTTCTACCATGGCATGGGTTTTGCCAGGTGTGACAATATTTTTAGCCTAGCCTTGCCATTTCCTAATAGCTTTGATGAGATGGGTTCTCTCATGCATTTTGTGGGGGATGGCCGGATTGGATTCGAAGCTGAGTGGGGTGGATCTCCAAATTGACAAACACATGGTGGTAGTGGTCCCTGAACCAGACTGAGGATGCATGAAGCCACTGGCCTAGTAACCCCTGAACTGAACTGTGGGTTGCAGTAAAGCTAGATTGTGTGCCTCGGTGGGCCTAGGAATCCTTACCGGTGAATGACGGGATATATGGTAAAGCCAAGAGGTGGATTTTCTCTCTGTTGGGCCTAGTGATTCCGGGATGGAATGCACAGTAAAGCCTGGAGAGTATTGTAGGAATTTACAGGGTAAGTTCCTCAGAAAGAATACCAAAAGGACACCGCTCACAACCAGATCTCAAATCAATACACCAGTATTTTTGACGTGGTTAAAACCCTCAGAGTGCAAGGAGGGAAACAGTCCACGGCCTGTCCCAACGTGGGTACAGACAATTTATTAATCAAAGAATGAAAATTTACATAAGCTTCTCTCATGCACGGATTACCCGAACAATGACCCTCCATGCACTTTAAATAGAACTCATGGACCAATCGGGTGTCAAGCCACGGATCAAGTGTCGGTAATACCGAGGTGAGAGTGAACCGTCGGATCACTACATATCGTGACCGTCGGATTGTAAGTTACAAAATGTACAACGGTAAAGAAACACACTTTACCTAACTCTAACCTAACTCTATGCTAGACCAAGTTGAACTTAACTATATCCTATGTGTCGGAATATCCTAACATCCCCCCTTAAGAACAACTTGGGATAGGATTGAAGGATTTACAAATATGACACAATAGGAGAAGGAAGGAGGCACTAGAGCCTATCCCCCCTTAGTGACAACTTCCTGAACTCCAAGCATATATCGAAGTTTAGTGAACTTCGCCTCTGTGAGAGCCTTTGTGAAGATGTCTGCAACCTGATCATCCGTTGGACAATATTGCACTTCAAGAACATGGTCATGAATGAGCTTTCTGATGAAGTGCATGTGTAGTTCAATGTGTTTGCTGCGCTGATGCTGGACTGGATCTTTGCATAGCTGAATGGCACTTTGATTATCACACCAAAGTGTGGTTGGATGCTGCTGCTCAAAGCCAAATTCTGATAGGATCTGACGAAGCCACAAGGCTTCCTTACTAGCTTCCACGGCACCACGATACTCTGCTTCTGCTGACGAAAGAGAAATGGCAGCCTGTTTCTTACAAGCCCATGTAATAGGTCCTGAACCAAGAGTGAAGACATAACCGGCAGTAGACTTCCGATCATCAAGGTCACCAGCCCAATCAGAATCAGTGAAACCAACTAACAGAGGAGTTGCTTTGGCACTGTAATGAATCCCAAACTGTACTGTACCTCGAACATAACGAAGTATTCTTTTAGCTGCTTTCCAATGACTTTCACGGGGGTTTTGCATAAAACGAGCAACAAGGCCAACAGCAAAGGAAAGATCAGGACGAGTATGGGTTAAATACAAGAGTTTTCCGACAAGTTGACGGGATAAGGTAGCATCAACTTCAGGAGAAGTACAAGAGACTGAAAGTTTGACTCCAGACTGAAAGGGAGAAGGGGCTGGCTTACAGTCTTCCATGTGAAAATGACGAAGAATATCACAAGCATACTTGGACTGGGAAAGGAAAATACCTTCTTGGGATTGCAAGACTTGAAGACCGAGAAAATAGTGTAAGTGTCCTAAGTCTGTCATTTCAAATTTCTTTTTAAGGCTGGACTTCACATGGTTTATAAGGTTGGGATCACTACCAGTAAGAATAAGATCATCAACATAAAGAACAAGGATGATAAGAGAGTTGCCCACTTTCTTGGTGTAGACAGTATTGTCAGAATGACACCTAGAAAAGCCAGATTCTAAAAGAAAGCTATCCATTTTGGCATACCAAGCCCGAGGAGCTTGTTTGAGGCCATAAAGGGATTTCTTAAGTCGACAAACGAGGCTGGAGTCTGTTTGTATGAAGCCAATGGGTTGTTCCATATAGATTTCTTCCTGCAAGTCCCCATGCAAGAAGGCAGATTTAACATCCATTTGATGGACTTCCCATTTTAAAGAGGCAGCAAGGGAAAGAACAAGGCAGATAGAGTTCATTTTGGCAACTGGAGAGAAGGTTTCAGTGTAGTCAATGCCTTCAACCTGTGAAAAGCCCTTAGCAACTAGACGAGCCTTATGTTTATTAACTTTCCCATCTGGTCCATACTTGGTTCTGTAAACCCATTTGCATCTAACAAGTTTGCGTCCCTTTGGTAGAGGAACAAGATCCCATGTATCATTTGTCATCAATGAATGATATTCTTCATTCATAGCTTCTCTCATGCACGGATTTGCCGAACAATGACCCTCCATGCGCTTTAAATAGAACTCATGGACCAATCGGGTGTCAAGCCACGGATCAAGTGTCGGTAATACCGAGGTGAGAGTGAACCGTCGGATCACTACATATCGTGACCGTCGGATTGTAAGTTACAAAATGTACAACGGTAAAGAAACACACTTTACCTAACTCTAACCTAACTCTATGCTAGACCAAGTTGAACTTAACTATATCCTATGTGTCGGAATATCCTAACAAGTATGTCTCGATGTAGGGCCTAGTGATCCCTGGATCAGACTGTAGATGCACGGTAAACCCTAAGAGACTTGGAGGCAAATTCCTCACGGTGTAGGCGGAGAACTCTGGTGGCATCCACATTGATTGGTGTTTTTGATGTGTTCTATGAGTCCCACATTCATGCTTGGAATATGGCACGGGGGTGATTGGTTGAAGAGAGACTTGGCTCAACCAATCTATGGTCGGGTGGAACGTGGTAGTCCCGTCACCGGTTGGTTCTGTTGGACACCTAATCCTCTATGGGTTGGTGTAGAACATGAACAACCATGAGAGTCCAAGAGACCTTGGGATGTGGAACCCAACGGTCACACGAATGTACTATAAATGTATATCATTGTCAAATAATAGATATACTCTCATGCTTATCTTTAATATAATGTTGCTGCCATGTATGTGTTTAACATGGTATCAGAGCGGGCGATCTCCTGCCCTGCTCAACTGTGAGCCACTTGTTTTTGTGGCCCTTTTGTGCATGCTTGTCCTGCAGCTTTGCCCATTTTCCTGATATAGAAAAATTGACATCTTTCCCTCATACCTAGGTGCACAAGTCTCAAATTAATTTTCTGTACTGTAACTCCTATCAGATTTATCCCTCTGTTGTGCATCTTTTATAGACTAAAAGCACTCTCAGGCAAGCATTATTCCCATGACGGTTTTCTCTGCTCGACTGCTACCTTGTCAGAATGTTGACACTTAATGTTTTGCTGGTATGGACCCCGAATCTCAAAAGCGTTACTGTGGCCTTTACCTGCATATCAATTTTTCCCTCCGCCCATTGAAATTGTTGTCATACCTCATTTTCTCATCATAATTGCTGCCACGACCATTTATATTTTGGATTCTGCCTTGAAGAGCAATTTGTGGTATGTGTTGTTTTTCTGTGATGAATGTTGAATGATTTGCGTTTAGGAAATCTTCTACACAGAGAAATGCTCAATTTCAAAGCAACTCTCCAATCTGGATCATTAGATTCTATTCAGTAGCACTGTATTCTTCTCCTGGGGGAGCTACTGTGACGAACAAGGTTACTCTTGGTCGCTGACAATGGTAGGCTATTTGCTCTTTCACCCGACGAATCAATAGTGTTATAGAGAACTGGATTCTGTTTGAATGTGTTGTTAATAAGCTGTTCACCAGACTACGAGCCTTGTGCCTGGCACATCTTCGACATCTGAGAGCTGCAAAAGCTGTTTTGGGACATCTCCATTCCATTTTCAAGAACTGAAGCAACGTGATTGCATTTGCCCACATCCTCCTCTGCAATGCTACCTGAGCTTCTCTTTCGATGGGAAGAGCTATGAACAACGATTCCAGGATAATTGTTGTGTTCCTCTAAGTGTTTAAATTCTGCAAGATATCAATGGTAATCACCCTTCATCTTAAGATAAAATACCTTGGACTCACCAGATGTGGATGACAGGATAAGATGTGTATCCAGAAGACGTAGAATGCCATCACAAATATTACTGAGCTCAGACTCAAAGTAATATTCAATCACAGCAAGCCTTGCCACTTTCAAAAGCCAAACCATTGTTGTGGAAGATTATTCGTGGGTCAATGGCGTAAATTCCTTAGCTTCCCACTATTATTGTTGACAAATGGTGATGTATTTCAGCTAGCTTGGAGGGATTATGTATTTCTAAAGGCTTTGATAATGCCAAAGTCAGGGCTGAATTTGGGAGCATGGATTCTCCTTCAACTGGTTTGGATATAGTCATGTCAGAATCTAGAGGTATAAAAATTTGGTGAGTTTGTTCTTGCTGAGAGACCCATCGTTGAAACCTTAGGCTGACGGTTCGAGTCTCCTCAAGTGAACTGTGCGCTCATCCTTTAGGGGTTTTGAGTTTTGAAAATTATGTGAGCAGTGAATTCCTTTGTTCCATATTTTCTCTCTCTTTCAGTGCCTACTGCATTCCAGAGGCTCCCAGCGTTAAAAGTGCATATGTGCTAGCATCGTTGATTGAAATGAAGTCCAAAGTCAAATGATTTAAGTTGATTTTGGTTGTTTTTCATCTGCAATTTTCTGCCATAGTTCTGGTCGCTAAAACTAGTAGCCAACTTTATTGTTTCCTCGAGAAGTAACTACCACAACTCGCAACTGCTCTTTGCATAGGGAATTTCTAGTTTTCTGAACAAGGACGACCAACCACTGTTTTCTTAATTTCTAGTGCCAACACTAACATCAACTGAAGGCCCTGAATGCCTGAGGAAAGCTGTTGAAGATGTTTCATTATGCTGATTGATGTGGTTAATTTATCAAATGGTGAGGCACGAATGAGAAGTCAATCATACAAATATTAGGACATAGAACTACAACACAACACAAATTTATCTGGCAAAGTTATTTTCGAACTATATGAAGAGGATCTCTTGAAGTGACTAGAATCTGAGCTTCTATTGGTGCAAGTTAAAGTGCTAATATTCTATCCTTTCCACGCTATATTCAAATCTCTTGTGAGAAAGATGTGGATTCTTAAACACAAATGATGTTAACTTGTGTGGAGAAGGTGTGACCATAGTAACACCGATGTGGCTACATTTGTGGCATTGTATTTAAAACTCATTATGGTTTTTGTGTTCAGTGTTGAAGTTCCCATAGAGTATTAAAGTATATAGAAGTTATCCCCTTATTCCAAACGTTGTATGATTTCACCATTCAGCCAAAACTTGGTGCAAATCGAAATTGGAGCAACTTCTAATATCTTTGAAAATAAGTTAAATAAGTGTATTTTTAATTGAAGCTGACACTCCACATTTACAGAGTTTGATTTGTTGACAAAATGGGAAGACTTTATGGAGTATTAGAGTTATTGAATACACTAATACATTCTAGTGTCGAAAACATAGTCGAAATCAACAAAGACTCTCTCTTTGAAATGCAGACCTGTCTACAAGATGCACAAGAACAAATTGATTTTTTGCAGCTTGAATCTCAACTACAACAGGAAGAATTACAACAATGGAGTCATCATTCTGAACATGTTTCTGTTCAGAAGATTGAAACTCTCTCATAAGCAGCAAGACAATAATGTTACAGTTGATTTAGATCCAGTGCCCAATAAAGCAGCAAAGTTACATGTAGATGCATAAGTTTAGTTTGCACTTCCCCAACCCATCATCAGACCTTGGGAAGAGCTTGCCCACAACAAGCACAAAAATGGTCTTGGATATGACAAGGACGTGTCCTTTCATATTCCAGATTACTCAAAGCCCATTCAGTTTCAGAGTGCTGGATTTCTTCATGGCAGTTCATCTTCAGCTGTTCCAGATTCTGCTCCTCTTCCACAGCAACAACAACAAGTTGTGAAATGCCAAAACTGTGACTGAGTTGGCCATATTAAAGATCATTGTTTTGATCTTCATCCATGTAAGCACTGTTATAAAACCAGTCATTCTTCAAACAAATGCTTCAGAAACAAACCTCCTGCAAGAACAAAGATTCATCTTGGATGGATCGCTTCTTGGCAATGGGCATCAACAGCCAAGAAGATATTCCAGTCATATGTCAGAACTTGTTCTAGAGTATTGAACAATCTTGCAGTTGAGTTTTCTCCATCATCTCACCTTGTATCTGACAGGGGGGAAATGATGGTCATCTACAAGTTGCAAAGCCATATCAAGCGAGCTTGAGCCACAACCTGCCATACTAGATTCAGAGTTGTAGACAGAGACAAATATGCCCCTAAGCATGCCTTTAGTCGATGATACCTCTTCAAAGAATTGGGGACACTTCCTCTAGTAGAAGACTTTAACTTCTTGCCAGTTTCGGAAGAGTTCCAGGAATTGCATTAAGCATTCCAAAGTTGTTGGTAATCCTTAAACCATCATAGGTTGAGACCTCCCTTTTCAGGTTGAGGTTCTCCCTTTTATGCGGGGTGAGACCTCCTTTTCATGGTTGAAGGTTTCCCTCTTCAAAACATTAGGAGCACTTCCTCTAGCAGAAGACCTGAGCTTCATGCTAGACTTGGAAGAGTTCTGGGAACTGCACTAAGCATTCCAATGTTGGTGGTCATCCTTAAACCACCGCCCTTTATACCAACATTTTGGAGAGCACATTTAGCCTAGTGCTGCCATGCATTTTTGCACATTTTGTATTATAGATCTCTTCTTGGACTCATACATAACCCTTCGGATTAGGAGGGGAATGTTGGACACCTAATCCTCTATGGGTTGGTGTAGAATGTGAACAACCATGAGAGTCCAAGAGACCTTGGGATGTGGAACCCCACGGTCATACGAATGTACTCTAAAAGTATATCATTGTCAAATAATAGATATATTCTCATGCTTATCTTTAATATACTGTTGCTGCCATGTATGTGTTTAACAGGTTCATTGCATTTATTAATGAAAACTCATTCCCTTGATTTTCATGTGCAAATGTACTGATGTATATATGCATTTTGATGGTTGATATGTTTATTGTATTTCTGTTCCTATTATTTTGTTTATATACACATTTACCCCGGAGGGTGTTACACTAGGAGACATGAAAATTCCTCACGTTGTAGGTCGAGAAATCCGGTGGCATCTATGCTTGTTTTGGCTTAGTGATCTAGTGGAGATCATGGTAAACCCTGTTATTACATGTTTATTGTGTTGACCTATTGATCCAGTGTGGATTGCGGTAAAGCCCGGTTTCTATTTATGAGGGTGAGGTGGTTTAGCCTCAGGATGCCCTGGTTGGTTCTTTTGGTTTGAGTCCCACATTCATGCTTGGAATATGGCACGAGGGTGATTGACTGAAGAGAGATTTGGCTCAGCCAATCTATGGTCGACTGGAACGTGGTAGTCCCATACTGGGTTGACTTTTGCATTCATTAATAAGAGGTTCTTTCATTGGTATCTTATGTGTAAATGTACCGGTTTATATGTGGATTATATGGCTGATGTATCCTTGATATTTCTATTGTTATTATGTTGGTTATAATCATGTATTATGATAGTGATGATGTATGGCTCTCCTCATGTTTTGATTTGTAAATGAATGAACAATGTATCTATGACGTAATAGACAATAATGCAACTAATGATATAAGGAAACAATGCTCCTTAGCCATTCTTAGATAAGTATGAGACCCCTATGCTTAAATATGTTGTTTAAACCTATAGATTACATATTTGTGACATGTTTGAAGAAATCCCTGTCATGGCTAGTAGGGGTCCAGTCTAGACTTTGTCAGTGTTTTTGCAAATGTATCATTGTTTTGTTATGTAAATTCATTTCTAAATGTGTCATTAAGTTCTGAGCAGTGACCTGGGCTTTGGGCCCGAAAAAGTGGCACAAATCCCAAAGTTGCAGGCATAGGTTTGAGGAGAAAAATCCCCAGACGCATGCATACCCATGCTATGGGAGCATCCAGAGCCTCCTAGACGCACCCTTGTCCATATCATGGGAGCGTCTGAGGGTTTAATGGTCTAAAAAGTCAGTGAGACCCATGAGCTAGTTATCTGAGTGGTTGGGATGACTCTTGGGAGTTTTGTACTAATGTGGAAGGTTTCTATGTTGTGTTTCCGTCAATTCCACTTCCTTAAGGTGACTTAGGAGGTTGAATCCCATTATAATAGCCTCTCGTTGCATATTTACCTCCGTTGGGCGATTACTTAGGTAGATGTAGGACGAGGATGTTACACTTCACACCTTTTCCTTCAGATTATTGGTCATATGCGAGTGATGTAGACGGGGGCCAAGGCTAACCATGTCACAAAGTGAGAAATAAATTGAAATAAGTAAATAACAACTTTCCATCCAATTATATAAACTACACCTAATTAACCCATTAAAAAAAACCAAAAAAAACAACTTTTAAATACTTCCGTGTATTTCAAAAATAATATCCCATTTAAATTTGTGGATACTCATTATAACAACAAAATGTGATAAGGACGGGACTAAAATACCCCAACTACGTAAACAACTTGAAAAATTAACCCAAAATCTCACAAATAAAATACCTAATTAACACATTGATAAAAACAAACAAAATAACTTTTAGATACTTACGCATATTTCATAAATAATATCCCATTTAAATTTAAATTTAAATTTAAATTTGTGGACACTCATTAAAACAACTACGTAACAACTTGAAAAATTAACCCCAAAATCTCACAAATAAAATTCACTTAACCACTCAATCAAACCAATATAATAAATTATAAGAAAGAAAACCCTTCGTTACACATAAGGTCAATATAAAATATGCATTTCCATCGGTGTGTGAACACGGAGCCCCTCCCACACAGTAAAAAAACTCGACCTCTCGATGCCTCAATGAAACCCTAAACCCTGACTCACACACGTCGGTGTTAGCACGAGGCTACCGGGTGAACAAGTGAATCCCTAACGCATGGTATATAAAAATGGGAGACTAGAACCCTAGAGTCTGTGACTTGTTTCGTTTGATGCTGGTAGGCTGTGGTTTCTTGTTCCTGTTGAACGACCAAGGAGAGTCAAGAAGGCGATTAGGGTTTAAGTCCACAAACACTGAAGAGCGTTTTCTTCTGGCTTATTTCTCAATAGCTCGCCTGTCATTACCAGGTAGGTATTTATGCCCTGGCTTCGGTTTTCTTTCATATTTACATGCATATTTGTTCCTTTCCTAGCATTGTATCTCCGCCCTGTTTTTCTTTTTCCCCTTTGGTTTGGTTGTTGCGGCGGTGTTTCAATAGATCATTTCCCCTCTTCTTCTGCGAGTGTGCATTTTTCTTCTGAATTGTATGAGTTGTAGAAACAGTGCCTACTGTCTCGGACGTTTTGCTCTGTTGGAAGGAGCAATATACCCTTTTTTTCCCTTCGTTTTTACTGTCAATTTCTTTCGGTAATCTGTCCTCGTCTTTATTTAGGTCTTCGAGGGTTTTTTTTAGGCTTTCTTGTGGGAACCGTGATTTCTTGTCTTGCATTTCGTCTGCGGCTGGCGATTGTAAATAATTTTTGAATGTAATAGTCAGTAAAAGTTGTCCGAAGTTGTGTACAACCCTTTTATTTCCTGAAAAAATGGACCCGTTAAATGATTGAAGCTTGCTTTAATAGCTGGTTGGTGCATGCCGTAGTTATTTCGTCACTGAATTGGAAGTTTATGTTTGGCTTTGGCTTTTATATTTTATTGTAGGTGTGCTCCCTTAAAATAAGGAGAAGACCCTATTTGTGAAAGGAATTTCTGCCATGGCCGGGTTGCACTCTGCGATTGGAAAGCGAACACGCTTGGAAAATGATCTTGCGGATACCAATGACAGAAATAAGAGGCGGAACCCTGACAGTGCTAGAGAGCAAGCTTGGCCTGTCGCTGATAGTGCTGTGTATCGCATATTGTGCCCTGGTAATGTTGTCGGAAATGTTATAGGAAAAGGGGGTAAAGTAATAAGATCTTTGAGACAAGAGACGCGTTCGAAAATCAGAGTTGCAGATGCTGTTCCAGGCGTTGAAGAGCGCGTAATAGTAGTCTTCAGCCCACCTCCCAGCAAGGAGAAGGAGAAGGATAATGAGGACGGGGATGAAAACGAACCTATTTGTCCTGCCCAGGATGCTCTTCTTAGAGTCCATTCTGTTATTGCCCAAGAATCTTCTGTTAAAGATAAAGATAACGACGCTGACAAAAAGGGGCAACAGAATGCTCGTTTGCTAGTTGCTAACAGCCAGATTGGAAGTTTGATTGGAAAAGGTGGAAATAACATTCAAAAAATGAGAACCGAATCTGGTGCACAAATTCAGATACCGCGAAAGGATGAGTTGCCAGGCTGTGCTTTTAGTTTTGATGAACTCGTTGTGGTATGTGGTATTGAACACCACTCCTTCGTTCTTTTTGTTTGTCTCAGGTCTTTGTGTTTTAGTGTCATTCTTGAATCACGACTATGGAGTCTTCGTACTAAATTTATGTGTAATAGGTGGTTAAAATGTATTATCATGTTTGCTTGCAATTGTTTTAGAAATGTACATACTACTTATGTCGTGTTTATCATTGAGCAGATATCTGGAGATGCAGCAGCTGTAAAGAAAGCATTATATTCTGTTTCAGCATTTCTTTATAAACACCCACCCAAGGAGCAAATTCCTTGGAGTCTTATCTTACCCGCAACTGACCAAAGTTCAGCTGTTCCTGCTGGGGTGCCTGCATTTCCTCCGGCAAATTATCTTCCACAAGGAGATTCACTGTTTACACATCAAAATGTAGGTGCTCCAATTCTTAGTTATGCCTCACATTTATCAGGACTTGGGGGATATGGAAGTGAAGCTGGAAGTGCATGGCCTCTTAGTAACGCTACTCTTCCTATTCTTTCAAAAATTGGTAATTCTGCTACCAAGAAAAGTTCTGAGGAGTTTTCTATTCGAGTACTATGCCCAAGTGATAAAATTGGAGGGGTGATTGGTAAGGGTGGCAATACTATCAAAACCATGAGGAAGGATACAGGAGCAAATATTAAGGTTGAAGACGAACAAGCAGAGTCAGATGAGCGTGTTATTGTAGTTTCTGCGACGGAGGTGAGTAGGAATTTTGTGGTCTTGTATGTTTGCTATATTTTTTTTGTTTCAAATGTTTTATGTTCCTTCTCATTGCATTCCTAGTTTCGATATTTTACAGCAGCTTTTTGATATCTTTTGCGATGTCACTTTCTCCTGCAGTCGGCTGATGATCGTGTTTCACCTACTATTGAGGCCGTTCTCCAATTGCAAGGAAAGACTACAGGAACCACTGATAAAGATGGTGCCATTTCTTCGAGGATTCTTGTTCCTTCTAAGCATATTGGCTGCCTCCTAGGTAAAGGTGGCAACATCATAAGCGAGATGCGGAAGCAAACTCGAGCAAATATTCGTATATTTCGAAAAGATGAGCGACCAAAATGTGCCTCTGAAAACGAGGAGCTTGTTCAGGTTAGTGAGATGGTAAATTTTTTCGTCTATACAGGCATTTGATTAGCGGTCTTGGTGTTGTAGCTGTGTTAAGCCATCTATTTATTATTTCTTCAATCTATTCAGGTTACTGGAGAGGCCAGTGTGGTAAGAGATGCACTCATCCAAATTCTAACAAGGCTCAGGGAGAATATTTTCAAAGACAAGGATGGTGCTAGCAACACAGATGCTGTGCTTCCTTTATCTAGTCTATCTGCGCCTAGTGCGATTTCTCTTTCATCAAGCTATGGCTATGGCACAAGGCAATTTGATTTAGGATCTCCAAGGGGAACGATTGCGGGTAGATCAGCTGCTGGATTAAGCAGTCTTGGAGCACTCCAGGTATAGAATGCGTGTAATGGCAATTCTGATGCGGTTATCTTAATTATTATGCTACTTAATAGCAGTTGGGGTTCTAATTGTTCATTTGCTTGAGTGATCTGTTGTGAAGATTATTTTGTGTATTCTACTTGGTCCAGATTATTAGTCGGCATGCTGTGTTTTTTTGGTTTATGAGGGCAGGAACAGTAAGCTTTGTATCTCTGCAGTGAAAATTAGTGTGTATTCTAATTGACTATTTTCCGATTGATGAAGGCTGGGGCGGGAAGCTATGCATCTCTTCAACCATATTCAGCAGCATATGCTCCAACGAGGACATTTGGTATCGGGTAATGCCTATTTCTTAGTTTAATCAGGTGTATCGTTCTTTTTGCTGTTCGTGCTTATTGATTAATGATATGTTTCATCTGTTGTTATGAGTTATATTTTTATTATTTTGTTAAGCTATGGAGCGTTTGTTGTTGTAGGTTGCCTGGTGGGCATCTGAACAGCTCAATTGGCACAAGTTATGAGATGGGTATACCCAACAGTGCAGTCAGTTCAGTTCTTGGGAGAGGTGGTAGTAATATTTCACACATACGGGAGGTATACTTATATTAATATCCTTTATTTATGATATATTAATTTTCTTTATTCATAATACACACGGGAAAGTGCTTTGGTTTTTTACCTGCTTTTACATAAGAAATGTTTGGCTATGACAGATATCTGGAGCTTCTGTAAAGTTGCGTGACCCTATTACTGGTGCTTCAGAACGTGTTATTGAAATATCAGGCACCCCTGAACAGTCTCGTGCTGCCCAGAGCCTGATTCAAGCTTATATGTTGACTGGTCAAAGCCAACAGTCTCGTGTGACTTCTCGGGCATATTAGCCCTGCTTTACGGCTGGGTAACAATTACTTTTCCTTAACTGGATGGATTTTGGTTCTAATTAGATTATAGCATCTACCATTTATCATAGATTGAACTTATCAAAAGTATTAATCTAAAGTTGTAGTGTCTTCAAGAAGAATTCTCATGCAATCTGATTTACCTCGTTTTCCCTTGTTCTCGTATCCTTAGTTTACACAGCCGCGATCTTTGAAGCCTCCGCCCAAATCTGAAGAACGAATGAGCAGTGTTGTTTGGGAAGCTTATATCCCATTTTTTGGGAGCTGTTGATTTGAATTCACTCGAGGTTTTATTGAAGCCTGGACGAGTCTCCTTTATATTGAATCTTTTCTGCATTATATTAAAATGCCCAGATTTTTACCAGTGAGCTATGGGAACAGGTTTTGAATCGGCTTTAGTATTTCAAAAGCCTCCAAATATATTGCGAAGATTTAGGCAACATGTCATGTTTTGGAGCCGCAACCTGTTATATTGTGGATTTCTAGGACTCTTCTCAGGATTGACTAGATATAGGGGTTGATACTGTCTTGATAGAAAGCTATTTTCGTAGTGTAGCACATGAGAGTCCATCAGGGCATAAATAATCTTGGGCTTATTTGTTTGAGCATATTTATGGATAATGATCGTTAACTCCAATTTGCCTTTAATTCAGACATGTACTTTTGGTACCCTGAGATTATGTTTTAACATTTTCCTTTGTGACTACTGTTTACCCAATGGTAGTCTTCTCTTCTATGTGATTTCCATAATTTGGCAAATCCTTGATTTGATAATTGCTGGTTGGCCAGTCAAAGAAACTTTTCGAATCTTGTCACCTCTCTTTTCTTTCATGCATTGCTTGTTCCCTTTCTTAAACCATCTTGATTGGGTCTACTGATCTTTCAACGTTGTTCCTTAGATTATAGCTTTGTTCATTATATATTTCCTTAGATTATAGCTTTGTTCAACGTGGGTTTTTATAATCCTATAGCCTGTCTCTTTAATCAAATTCTGGCTATTATAGTTTAACCTTTTGGGCATTGCTTAACATTCCCTATGTCTTCTATCTCGGCAGAGATTCTATTATATAATAGCTAGCTTACATTGCCTTTCTTCCTCATTTTCTGTGACTTGGTCACGGATGTTTTTATCCTTTATAATCACATCGCTACTATGCCTTCAAATATTATTCGCTACTATGCCTTCAAATATTATAGGTTTTGTTTGAAATATAGAACATGATCATAGTCTTGTCACCCGTGGAGCGTATGCTAATGCTTTTGCTAGTGTTTCTTATTTCCCCATTCCATCAGCGATAGGGCTAAAAATTGTTGTAGTCGGCTTTTTGACCTGGTACCCATTGAAAGTTGTTTTACTCGGTACCCCTCACCAATACGAATGCTTGTTTCAGATTGTTAAGAAACTAGTTAACCCATTAATATTTTTTTAATCCGACTTCAGAACACTAGAATTGCGCTTAAAAAGCTCTGTTGGCAGCAAATTTTCCCATTCATAGTCATTCTGGTATAGCATCTTTCAAATATGAAATAAACTAGTTATACATCTTAATAAATATTGATCAATAAAACTAGTAAATTTGGTAAAAAAATTCTAAGTTGGCATCTCAGTATGAAATTTAATTGGTTGTGAAATTTATTCATGCTGAATTTATTCGTAGTTTCACTTTACTTTTAAAGAGTAGAATTACGCTGGATGGTGCCTTCCCCCATTGAAAAACGTTTGACATAGTAATTTGGCAACACCAAAATGTTTTGACTGCCTCCGTGTAAATGGCGGTTCTAAATGCTGTGTAGAAGTCTTGCTTGTGACTGTCACGGTCACTGGTTTTGTGAAGTGAAAGTTAAATGTCCTCCAGTGAAAAACATTTGACATAGTAATCTGGCACACCAAAATGTTTTAACTGCCTTTGTGTAGATGACGGATACTAAATGCTGTGTAGAAGTTTTGCTTGTGACTGTCACGGTCACTGGTTTTGTGAAGTGAAAGTTCAATATGGTAAGCAAACATGATTTTTTTATTTTATTTTTATTTTCTCCAAGAAACTTCATTATTTAAAATTTCTCAAGGTTTTGATTCGATTATTTTATTTCTTTTAAACTTGTAGAATTTAGACTGATTAAGTGCTTTCAACTAAAGTTATCTGTGTTGATTGCAACTGCTTAGTTTCTCTCCAGCTAGTTAGAGGGGCTTTTCGACATTTTGAATAGCAAACATGTAACTAACTTACATTTGTATTGGAGATATTACTTTACGGGCCTATATTGGTGTACTGGAAAATTGTAGTTTTTCAAAATTATAAAATGCAAAAATACACGTCCGTGTGCCTCCATGGCAGGCTGTGTGGTGTTATGTGGCTAGTGATGTGTGCTAATTTCTTTGATTTAGTGGTTTATTATATACCGCGCTGTATTCGTTGCATGATGAAAAACATATCGTCTTTTTGCCAACCACTGAGGGAAAATTTCGTTGTTTTGTACAGAATTAGTATTATGCATGTTTCTATTGTTTTCTATTCCATTATGTAATGAGTTTAATGCCAAGTTATAATGTGATTACTATATTTTTAATCTGTTGAGGGTATGTTTATGATTATATGTTAGTGTAGATTAGTGCTTTGAAGGTTTTGATCAAAGTTGTCAGAGTTATGAGCCTACTGTTATGGAAACAATTTATGATTTATGAAGATATGGTACCTGATTGGATTTATGAAATTATGGTATCCGATTTGATTTATGAACATGTAGCAATTGAGAATGATTTATGATTTGTATCAACGTGGTATCTGATTTGATTTATGAACATATATCAATTGGAAATGATTGAGAAGGGCCATTTTATTTTATTTAGTTCATTTATTTAAAAATCAATGGAAAATTTGGAAGGTCAGTAATCTGATAGCAGCAGTTTTAGGAGGTGAGCATGTTGCAGCACGTGGAATAGATCAATCAGATATTGTTATACATTCCTATCTAGCGAGAGGGAATGGATGATTGAGGTTGTCCATTGCGTTGGAGAGTAGGATGAGTTGGTGCTGACATGGATTTTTGGAGAGAGAAATTGCGGATGGTAGTTGTTGTCTTCTGAGTTGGCTATTTTAGATTAACTGGTGATTTGGTGCTGACATGGATTTTTGGCGAGAAATTGTGGATGGTTAATGTTGTCCACTGAATTGGATATTTTATATTAACTGGACGATTTGGATAAACCACTTGAATTTTATGTTAATCAATCAAATCTTAAAAAACCAAAACCTGAAAGAACATTCAGGAATTCATGAAGTTGAATGAAATGTTAAAATTTGAATTGGAATTTGAGATAAAATGGACAATCATAAAAGAACGTTGAATTCATAAAGATGCAATGGATGGAGAAAATAACGAAAAACATTGAGAAAGTTCGATAAAACGTGGAAAATTTCCCAAATTAATTTGAGATAAAATTGAGGAAATCATAAAATGAACATTTAAAGAATTTGAATAAAATGTAGAAAATTGACAAAATTGAACTGAAATTAATGTATAAATCTGCCTTTGTCTCTGGCTTTTACAATGCACAAAAGTCCTTCAAATGCGAAATTGGTTCAAAGGTGCTAGTCTCGAGGCAAATTGGTAACAAGCTAAATATGCTTAAACTTCGGAATTATATGTGGGGTTATTTGATACATACCCACAATTAATAAATTCATCTTCTACACAAAATATAACCAGCTAAATATGAACTGACTATTGATAATGTAGCATGGCATAATTGGTGGTTGTGATTTTATTGCGAAAATACTCGAGGATTTTTAAAAGAGGATTTTTAAAATGGGGAACAAGAGAAGAGTAGTGAAGCTTGTGAAATAGATATTATAACCAACATTTTTGAAACAAGTAGAGTCTATGATCTATTATTTGAACAAATAGTCTTAATCACTATGATCTAGTAAACACAATAATTTATTTCTTTAGGGCATTGACGTTCTCAAGAACACTGCTATTTCTTTTACTTCCACTTTGAATTCAACTTGTTGGAAAGCTGTGGGGGATCTTCGCTATTTCTTTTGCATTCGCTATGAATTCAACTTGTTGGAAAGCTGTGGGGGATCTTCGCTATTTCTTTTGCATTCGCTATGAATTCAACTTGTTGGAAAGCTGTGGGGGATCTTCGCTATTTCTTTTGCATCCGCTCTGAATTCAACTTGTTGGAAAGTTGTGGGGGATCTTCGCTATTTCTTTTGCATCCGCTCTGAATTCAACTTGTTGGAAAGTTGTGGGGGATCTTCGCTATTTCTTTTGCATCCGCTCTGAATTCAACTTGTTGGAAAGCTGTGGGGATCTTGGTTTGTAGGGACTAATAATGGATGAATGGAATGACTTTGCTATTTCTTTTGCATCCACTTTGAATGACTTTGCTATTTCTTTTGCATCCACTTTGAATGTGGGGGATCTTTTTCGTAGGGACTAATAATGGATGAATGGAATGACTTTGCTATTTCTTTTGCATCCACTTTGAATGACTTTGCTATTTCTTTTGCATCCACTTTGAATGTGGGGGATCTTTTTCGTAGGGACTAATAATGGATGAATATTTGCTATTTCTTTGCATCCGCTTTGAAATCAACTAGTTGGAAAGCTGTGGGGGATCTTGGTTCGTAGGGACTACTAATGGATGAATGGAATGACTTTGGTATTTCTTTTGCATCCACTTTGAATTCAACTTGTTGGAAAGCTATGGGGGATCTTTGTTCTCGTAGGGACTAATAATGGATGAATCTTTGCTATTTCTTTTGCATCCGCTTTGAATTCAACTTGTTGGAAAGCTGTGGGTGATCTTGGTTCGTAGGGGCTAATAATGGATGAATGGAATGAATATATTTTATAATTAAAACATGCATGGAACTCCTTGCATACATTGTAACTCTAATTGGCTCAGTTACAATTGCCTCAATCTGAGGACATTGGCTTTTACTGTTTGGCAATATATGCATAGCTGAAAAACCGACTTGTTTTGCTCCCGATATATCTAATAATAGTCGCAACATAATAAATATTATACAGTGAATACATGTAACTAATGTAACAGTACGTTCTTAGATAGAACCAATAAGCATATACATAATAATAAGAGGTTAGTATAAGTTATCCCCATATAATCTATTATGGAGAAAGCTAGAGTGACACATATTAATAATGTCATAACTCTAATAAGCTAGTGCTAGATTAGAGAATACGATAGGTTACGTAGTATGTGTTATAAGTAAGCTCTAAGGTCCATAGATTAGGGATAGACTGTTTATACAGGAGCTCTAGCTTCTCTACTCATATTGTGAAGCTACTCATATTGTAAAGGTAAGCATTCCATGCAAACAAGCTTAACTAGAAACCAGAGCTCCTCTACTCATATTGTGAAGATACTCATATTGTAAAGGTAAGCATTCCATACAAACAAGCTTAACTAGAAACCAAGCTATAATACAAACAAGCTTAACTAGAAACCAAGCACAAACAGCTTAAGTGTTATAGCTATATTATGGATTAGCTTAGACCCTAGGTAAGCATTCCATACAAACAAGCTTAACTAGAAACCAAGCACAAACAGCTTAAGTGTTATAGCTATATTATGGATTAGCTTAGACCCTATGTGTTTATGAAGCTATGATGGATAAGCATTAATATAATAGTCGCAACATAATAATATTATATTAATAATACTCACAACACAACATAATAATATTATATTAATAATACTCGCAACACAACATAATATAATAATATTATATTAATAATACTCACAAAACAACATAATATAATAATATTATATTAATAATACTCATAAAACAACATATATCTAATAATAGGCACAACACAACCTAACCTGATATAGGCACAACACAACATAATATCTAATAATAGGCACAACACAACAGGAGTGTTCATCAACACCCAAATAATATTAAACACAACATTATATCTAATAATAGGCACAAGACCCTATGTGTTTATGAAGCTATGATGGATAAGCATTAATATAATAGTCGCAACATAATAATATTATATTAATAATACTCACAACACAACATAATAATATTATATTAATAATACTCAACACAACATAATATAATAATATTATATTAATAATACTCACAAAACAACATAATATAATAATATTATATTAATAATACTCATAAAACAACATATATCTAATAATAGGCACAACACAACCTAACCTGATATAGGCACAACACAACATAATATCTAATAATAGGCACAACACAACAGGAGTGTTCATCAACACCCAAATAATATTAAACACAACATTATATCTAATAATAGGCACAACACAACAAGAGTGTTGTTCATCAACCCCCAAATATAATATTAAAGCAGTGTTAACTATCTAATAATAGTTAGAATAGAAACCCATAATATTTTGTATAAGCTTAAAGCATTGTTAACCATCAACACCCAAATATAATATTAAAGCAGTATTAACTATCTAATAATAGTCACAATAGAAACCCATAATATTATAAACCCATAATATTTTGTATAAGCTTAAAGCAGTGTTAACCATCTAATAATGGTGAAAACATAATATCTAATAATAGTGTATAATATTAAAGCAGTATTAACTATCTAATAATAGTCACAATAGAAACCCATAATATTATAAACCCATAATATTTTGTATAAGCTTAAAGCAGTGTTAACCATCTAATAATGGTGAAAACATAATATCTAATAATAGTGTGAACAGGAACAACATAATATCTAATAATAGTTGCAACTTGATCATCAACATTCAATTTCAAATATAGTATAAATCACAATGTTTACCATTTAGTAATAGTCATAACATAATATCTAATAATAGTTTCAACTTGATCATTAATATCTAATATCTAATAATAGTTGCAACTTGATCATTAATATCTAATAATAGTTGCAACTTGATCATCAACATTCGATTTCAAATATAGCATTAAAGCACAATGTTTACCATTTAGTAATAGTCATAACATAATATCTAATAATACTTTCAACTTGATCATCAACATTTAATTTCAAATATAGCATTAAAGCACAATGTTTATCTAATAATAGTTGCAACTTGATCATTAATATCTAATAATAGTTGCAACTTGATCATCAACATTCGATTTCAAATATAGCATTAAAGCACAATGTTTACCATTTAGTAATAGTCATAACATAATATCTAATAATACTTTCAACTTGATCATCAACATTTAATTTCAAATATAGCATTAAAGCACAATGTTTACCATTTAGTAATAATCATAACATAATATCTAATAATAGTTTCAACTTGATCATCAAAATTCAATTTCAAATATAGCATTAAAGCACAATGTTTACCATTTAGTAATAGTCATAACATAATATTTAATAATAGTTGCAACAAGAGTCTTGACCATAAACATCTAATAGCTGCAATTTGATCATCAACATTCAATTTCAAATATAGCATTAAAACACAATGTTTACTATTTAATAATAGTTGGAAAAAGAGTCTTGACCATCAACATCTAAATATAGCATTAAAGCACAATGTTTACCATCAAATAATAGTCGAGATAATATCTAATAATACTTGCAGCAGGAGTGTTGACTATCAGCATCTAAATATAGTATTAAAGCAGTGTTAAAGAGCAACATCCAAATATGGCATTAAAGCATATTAAATCTATGTTTCCCAATACATCAGATTTGATTAGACTTCATATAAAAACATAAATACATTAGATTTGATTTGATTGATACATTAGATTTGATTAGACTTTTTATGATGTTAAAACTATGTTTCTCTTAATATATATAGCAACATCTAAATATAGCATTAAAAGCAGTGTTAAACAGCAACATCCAAATATAGCATTAAAGCATATTAAATCTATGTTTCCCAATACATCAGATTTGATTAGACTTCATATAAAAACATAAATACAACATTAAAGCACATTAAAACTATGGTTCCTGATATATATAGTATTATATTATATATAGCATTATAGTATTATATTATATATAGCATTAGATTTGATATATATAGTATTATATTATATATAGCATTATAGTATTATATTATATATAGCATTAGATTTGATATGGAAACATATACGACAGTATTATAGTATACAGTGTTCTAAACAATATTACAATGTTTTAGGTGGGTTATTACATGTTCGATATATGTTTTGATTATCAATTATGTCATGTTTGATTAAACCAAATTAATTTATTTGTTTCAATTTTTAAATTTTATTTATCTAAAATTTGATTGGTTTACAAGGCTTCACTCTTATTTTGTAATCATTGTTTTACCGTTAGCAGCAGGCAGATCTTGCACTTGCAATATTGTGCTAGATCTCATTCTCATTCGTACTTAAGGGCGACAATACACGTTTACTCGTTTCTAGATGTATGAAACAACCTCTAAATTATAGGTATTTCTCTGGATCATACGTACTTAAGGGCGACAATACACATTTACTCGTTTCTAGATGTATGAAACAACCTCTAAATTATAGGTATTTCTTTGGATCATATACTTTAGTGACATAAATGACATGACATGCAAGGCCTTATTGGCATATTGATTATTAAACATGAGATTTAATGGACATGTTTCAAGCAACACATGCTTTGGGCGTTATTTTTTATTATTATTTTGTGTGTAATTGATTAAGTAACTAAAAACCCATATTTCTACAAAAAAAAACAATTACTACTTTTAAAGAGGTGTCTTAAACATTTAATAACTCTCCCACTTTAATAAAACATTAAAACATTGTAATATTGTTTAGAACACTGTAACACTGTTTTATGCTAATTCGTGTCTTAAACATTTAATAGCTCTCTCATAGTTTAATAAAACATTGCAATATTGTTTTATGCTAATTCAAATCATTTTTATTTAATTAAAAACACGTTATCTAATAAGTCTCCCTCATAGTTTAATAAAACATTATAATATTGTTTTATGCTAGTTCAAATCAGTTTTATTGAATTAAAAAAATATTCTGTCCATAAAAATCTTGTATATTTTTAATTTTTATAATTTTATTACGTCTATTTCTCACCTTTATAATATATTAATTTTGCTTTTAATAATTTAAATAATTTTATAAATGAAAAGAAATATATAAATAGTGTGTTATTTAAATTTAATAAAATATTTAAAAATTACCTTATATTAATTAAAATAAAGAATATAGATAGTGATAAAATTTTATGAATAGTTAGTTATATTTAGTGAAAAAGATTTTAGGATTTTGAATTGAATTGAATTGAATGCAACTTGGTCAAAGATAAATTTTATCCACAAATTCATAATTGATATTTTTTTTTTCAAACTCTGTCAATCATTTTCGTAAAAAATTTTCAACAAATTATTTTTAAAGGAAGTGGACACGTTTAGAAAGTCAAAGTGTTGATGGACATTAACTTGTATTGGATTTTTAATTTTTTTTGCAAAGGGTTTATTATTTTAGTTAAATACATTGTTTATATTTTAACAAAAAGTTGCACAAATGCACATAAAATAAAATAAATATATTATTGGTTTTTTCCACCAAGTGCTTCATTTAATTTGCAATAATCATGCACTTCACCATCCTAATCACACATGATAACTTATTTTTAAAATTTATTATTCTCAATTTTCCAAGCCAAAAACAAAACAAAATTTTTTCGTAATATTAAATTTATATAGATATGAAATCAAAGTTTAATAAAAATTCAAAAATTCTCACCAGGAAGTTAAAGTTCTCTACCTGAATGGTAACATTTTTAAAGAATGCCCCCTTGACTTGAAAAGTGTAGGAACCTATGTTATATGTGCGGAAAATCATGATACAAAGGAATGTCCTTCAATACTAGGTCTTAAAGTTGTCTATCAAGAGAAAGTAATACCAAATCAAATAGAACCCCTTTGTTTTATTGCTAAGAGACCATGGCAAAATCCACAATCAAATATGGTTCAGGGTTTCAACACTTAAGCATATGCACAACCATCACAAAGTAATTACACTGCGCCCATGCCTTGGCAACCTTGGCCTCAAACTTGGGCACAAGGATGGAAAAATCCTTATGGAAAGTATGCTCAATATCCTCAATTTCAACAACCTTATCCTATTTTTCCACCACAATATTTTCCTCAACCCCTTCAACCATCTCAACCTCAAAATTCAAATCCACAACTTTCATTATCACTTCCACAAAGACCAAGTCAGCGGCCTACCCAACCACTTCCAAATCCAAATAATAATAAAAGTTCATAGCCTTTTTACAATATGGAAGGACAATTTGCAAACTTACATGATAGTTCCATTAGATCTAAACAATGTTCAACTTAGATTTGGTAGAGTATTGAAAAGAAGTCACCATCTATTGTTATTCAGGAATCTGAAAAAGAAAACCTCTTTGAGGAAGAAACATCTCATCATCAAGAGGAAAATTCTCAAAAACAAACCACCCCTGCACATCTTGGTGGTGTTCTAATAAAATCAACTTCCATCATAGAACAACCTTCAGTTTATGTTCAAACACCACCTTTTCTTGAAAGATTGAAAATTGATAAAGGGGTATAAAAATAGATATTTGTTGCCCAATGCTTGATTATGATATGATAGATGAATTGGAGAATGTTTGCATAAAAATTCTTTAGTTACAAGCTATCAAAGAAATATTAATATTTGCAAAGACAATTAGGGAGTTAAGTATTCAAAAAACTGGAAGAAAAAGAAAAAAAGTAAAAAGAATCCAGTTAATTGGAAAAATTGCAGATATCATGATGGGAAAAACAACAATTCAGAAATATCTTGATCTTGGAAGTCCCATTGTGAAAACACACATAAGTGGTATTGAAATTGCAAACACATTGATTGATTTAGGAGCAACGATAAACATCATGAGTAAACAAACTATGAATCAATTGAAACTTCCTAATTTTCAATATACACCTGCATTTTTGCAATTAACAAATAGATCTGTTATCAAACCTTATGGTGTTAGAAGATATATTTGTATCCTTAGATTCTTGGGAATATCTTGTTGACTTTATGATCTTGACATCCAAAAATAATTTAGGAAGACACCCATTGATTCTAGGAAGACCATGGTTAGCTACAACTGATGCTTTTATAAGTTGTAGATCCAGTGATATGTTTATCTCTTATGGAAGTTCAACAAATAAATTCACATTATATCCTCCTGCAAAAACAACAATAGAGGTAGAAAGTGAAGAATGGATAGATGATGATATTGATATATGACAAATCTTTGCTACTTCACAAATAGATGAAGAAGATCAGATTTTAAATCTAATGGAAAGTAATGAATCTTCTTCATATTGTGAATCTAGTCAAAGTTTTCAAGAACAATGTAATATTGAATATCTATCATCTCGTCAAATGTCTTTACATTCTATGGAGAAATTTGGCAATTCTTTAATAGAATTTTTTCTAAGGAAAACTTTAAATATTAATGATAATCTGGAAGAATCTCAAAAGGAAGAATTGATAAAGATGTTACAAGAACATTCCTCTGCTTATGCATGGGAATACATTGATATGAAAGGAATTGATCCTAACACTTGTATACATCATATCTATATTGAAGAAAATGCCAAACCAATCTGACAACCCCAGAGAAGAATGAATCCAAATTTAAGGGAAATTGTTAAAGAGGAATTACAAAAATTATTAAATGTGAATTTCATTTATCTAATATCAGATAACCAGTGGGTTTCACCATTGGTATTTGTTCTAAAAAAGAATGGAAAATGGAGAGTATACATTGATTACAGGGAATTGAATAAAGCTACTTTAAAAGATCATTTTCCACTTCCTTTTATAGATCAAGTTTTAGATACATTGACAGGGAAACAATATTTTTCATTCTTGGATGGTTTTAGTGGATATAACTAGATCCAAGTAGCTCCATAAGATCAAGAAAAACCATTTTTACATGTTCATGGGGAACCTATGCTTACCGAGTACTTCCTTTTGGGTTATTTAATGCACCTGCAACATTCCAAAGAGTAATTTTAGGCATTTTATCTGATCTAATTCATGATTGTGTAGAAGTTTACATGGATGATTTTACTATCTATGGAAATTATTTTAAAGAAACTCTTAAAAATCTGGAAAAAAGTTTTCATTAGATGTGAAAAAGCAAATCTCTCATTAAGTCATGAAAAATGTTATGTTTTATGATGTTTACTGAGGGAATTGTTTTAGGACACCATATTACAAGAAATGGAATTAGAGTGGATATATCTAAAGTGGAATTTATTTCTAAATTATCAGTTCCACCCTGTCAAAGAGATATTAGTTTTCTTGGTTTTATTGGTTATTGGAACTCTGACTGCCAAAAATCTCTTGAAACATTGAAAGATAAGATCTTTGAAGCACCCATTTTAAGATGACCAAATTGAAAACCACCTTTTCACATTTCAATTTATGCCTTAGATACAGCTTTAGGAGTTGTATTAGGAAAAAATGATTTAACTCATGCCATTTACTATATCAGTAAAAATTTGCCTCCTGCAGAGTTAAATTATACTATACCAGAAAAGGAGTTTTTAGTTGTTGTACATGCCATTAATAAATTCAGACATTACATCACTAGTTATGAAACCTTCATACACAGATCATTCTACAATTAGATATCTAATGAATAAACCAATTACTAATGGTAGAATTACAAGATGGCTATTATTATTACAAGAATTCAATATTACTATTTTGGATAGACCTGGAAAACAAAACACAATAGCTAACTTTCTATCTAGAATCCAAAATGATAATAATGATGTTCCTGTAGAGGATAATTTTCCTCAGGAATATCTTTTTGCAGTATCTATTAAATCTCCTTGGTTTGTAGATATTGTTAATTAGTTGGCTATAGAGAAGTTACCATCATATTTGTCTCCTTGAGAGAAAAAGAAGATTATTCAAACTAGTGCAACCTATTCCTGGATAAATGAAGAGTTGTACAAGACATGACCTTACCTAATCATTCGAAGATGTGTTAGAGAAAATGAAGTACTAGAAAGTCTCTTAGGATATTATTGGCCTTCTCTTTTTAAGGATGCCAAGGAATATGTTAAGAGATGTGACAGTTGTAAGAGAATGAGAAAATTTGTTCCATTAGATGAAATGCCTTTACAACCTTAGTTACTTATTGAACCTTTTGAAAAATGGGCTCTGGATTTTGTTGGTCCAATCAATCTACCATCAAGACAAAAAAGATATATTTTTGTTTGTACAGATTATGTCACAAAATGGGTAGAATCTAAAACACTTTCTTTTGCTATTGAAAATGTTGTATTTTCATTTCTTTTTAAAGATATTTTCACTCATTTTGGTGTTCCAAGGGAAATTGTGATAGATCGGGGCACTCAATTCACATCCAAGCTAGTACAGAAAATAATGGAGGAATACAAAATCAAACATAGAAAGTCAACTCCATATAATCCACAAGCCAACGGACAAGTTAAATCTACCAACAAAGTAATTGAAGCAATTCTTACCAAAATTGTGCATTTGCATAGAAGGAATTGGGCAGAAAAGCTTCCAGAAGCTTTGTGTGCATATCATACCACATGGAGAAATACAACTGGACACACTCCTTATGAACTTGTTTATAGAAAACAATTTTTGTTTCCTATTGAATTCCAGATAAAGACTTTTAAAACAACAACCAAATTGAGTTTTGATTTATTAGAAGCCCAAAGACAAAGAATGGATCAATTGAATGAACTTGATGAGATGCGACAATATTCTATTCAAAGAACCAATCCAATCCAGTAGCAAAGATCTAGGTGGCATGATAAATTTATTAGAGAAAGAAAATTTCAGCCTAGTGATTGGGCATTGCTTTTTGATTCAAAATTTAAAGATTTTCAAGGAAAATTTGTAACTCATTGGTTTGATCCATATGAAATTGAAACTGTGTTTGATAATAGAGCAGTCAAAATCATAATTATTGATGAAGAGAAGTGACATTCTTTGTAAATGGTCATAGATTACGAATATATCATAAACCATTAACAAAGGAAGAATTCATAAGAAATTTGCAAGATAATCTTGATTTGAAGTTGGTCAAGGAAGACTCTTTTTCTCCTCCAACTTAGTCTTTTACTTTCTTTTTCAAAAATAAAAAATATAATGATAATAATTATTATATAACTTAGTCTTTGGCAGCTTATATTTTATTTTCCCTATTCCAGTCCCATTTTATTTTTATTCCTCTTTTTCTACTTTGAAATAATGCAACTATGGAATTATCAACACTCTGCATCTCTAACAGAATGTTGCAGTTGAATTGGCAGATTGTGACCAGAGAAAATGGAAATGATGATAAAAGAAAAATCCAATGAAGATTGCAGCTGAAGCAACTAGACAACCTACAAAAGACAAATCAAAAGCAGTAAGATAAAGGAGCAAAGGTATGTAAATATTGAGTTATATAATAAAGGTAAACATTTGAATTATGAAATAAAAAGATGATTAACCATTGCTACTACCATATTGAATAATGATTACTCTTAATTGTTTTCACACGATTGTGTGGCTGACGCAGAGGGTTAGAGAGCCAGCGCAGAGAATCAGTAGGCTGACATAGAGGCTAGGGAGGTTGACGCAGAGCCTCATAGAGGTGTTGGAGAGACTTACTGAATATCTACTTCCGAAGAGAGGTATCATTGCCAAATTGATTTCTCTGTCGGGTGAGCCAGTTTGGAACCCATTTGTACTCAAGAAAAACTGCTTAATAATAAAACCCTCATAACTATTGCACTAGTTTTCCCAATTTGGGTTTTTCTGGGGACGATTGTCCAAAAATAACAGTGTTTCTTGTGTGTTTGTCTATTTCTTTTAGTTGATGATATGTAGATGGTTGAGACTACATTTGTGTTTGTTTTCAATATTTATATGGTTAAATAACTTGTTAAGAAATTAAACAAGTAGGTGAAATAAACTAGATAGTGCAGGAAGAATTTCTAACGGGTTAGACTTAGAAATTTCAACAATTGTCCCAGAATTGCTATAGGATTGATCTAGATTTGCTACAGGATTGTGATTAACATAAAGAGAGGGGTCAGATCTTATGTTTTATTTGGAGGAATGAAAAAATAAGTATACCACACCTCCATCATCCATCCTCCGACCCATTTAGTCACTTCTCATCCAAAAATTCATCTTTTCCCATGAAAAGAACCCATTTTCACCATTTATTCCACAATTTTCACCACCACCAGAGTTTCTAGTCCGTATCAATGAGCTCACCATGAATTATCAAAGGTCTTGAATGTTTTTCATGAAGATTTTTGTGATCTTGGAGGGGTCTATGTGACTTCTATAGAAAAAAATCCAATCCTGTAGCACCCTGCACAAACCCTACAGAACCACAGTTGGAGCACCAAATTGAAAGGGAAACCAACATGAAGGTATTGGAGGGTCGCTACTTTGGTCTAAAGAAGCTACAAGACCCTCTATAATCTACTACAGGATTCTTGATCACCCAACAAGTAGCAACATCTAATCCAAAGCGTACATGCATGAAGAACATACCTTGGCATCATCATCTTAACCATAAACAAAACTAAAAAATGAAGTAGATCTCCATTTAGTGAAAAGATAAGCATATCTCCATGCATTCATAAATGAAAGAAGAAGACATCCAAAAACACCTGCAAACACTCTTCAACTCCGAAGTACCATCAAGTAGCTCCATAGGTAAGCAAGGTATGCAAATCAAACCCTTTGGATTCCATGAAGTACTATGTAATTGCTCTCTTGTGTGTCTAAGTATTGGTGGTCACTATAGGCATCCAAGAAAGACCAAATTCTCAACCACCCAAAATTAGGGAGTATAATCAATGTGCTACATGAGTGACCAAAATGCTATAGGAAGGAGAGAAAGTGCATAATTAAGGATGCATCAAGCCTATACCATTGGAAAGGAAAAGTTGTACCCATTCCTATTTTCTCTGGCACAAAAAGCTATAGTAAAGGTTTTTAATATATACCATTATGTGTTTTCCTACAATTTGAGTTGAAGGGATACCCTTATTTTGAGAATAACAATATAAAGAACATGTTTTGTGTTTTATCCTTCACCTCCAGATTTTGAAACACCCTTTAGATCATGCTGAGCCCATAACTCTATCACTGGTGCTGAATTTTTTGGATCTTATAGCAAAGCCAACGAGCACTAATTTTGACTTGTCAAAGTTCTTTTTGAGCCATGGGAATGGGTTTTAATTAAAGGGAACCTACAAATCCCTCAAGTATCCATCAACACCCTAAGGTGCTCACCATTTTCCAGGCCACTGTGTGCATTGATTTTTTTGTTCAAGGTGGGCCCCTTAAGGGTACTAGGCTTGGCAAAGGTCTCATACAACCTTGATTTACCCTCCACTACCTTTCCCTACCTTTAGATCACCTTTTCCACACTCAGGATGCTCATTTATTCAATCTCATAGCACTCTGTCTTGATCTTGTAACACTATGAAAAAAGTATCCAAATGCATTCCAATTTTCCCCACAACACTCCTGACTATCCCTAGGCACTCCATAATGATTATAAAACCATAAAAATGAATAAAATGGAATCATAGACCTAGTAGGACTTTTTTTTAGTTAATAAAGTAGATAGACAATCATTCCCAACAATCTTGTATCGAAACGGTAGCAATTTTCTGTGACTTTTTAGCACATGTTAGCAATGGTATTTTGAGTGATTCCACTTGGATTAAGTCCTAAAAGCATTCTATTTAGTAACAAAATTTATCCCATAGCATTTATATTTGATCAAGTTAGACATTTGATAGGTTAACTAGCTCATTGATTCTAGAATTTTTGGTTTTTAGAGTAGTAATTTTCAACTATTTTTTAGCAAATGTAACAATGGTATTTTTGAATGATTCCATTTGGATTGGAGTCCTATGACATCCTAATTAATAAAATTTTTTTCCCCATCTCATTTTCATTTGATTTGCTTGGGCATTTGGCAAGTTAACTTGAGAGAGAGACATTTTGTAACAATCATATAACAATTTGTTTTCGAGATCTTCCTTGCCCAAATTTGCTCAAAATTCATGGTAGAAGTAGATTTATAGCCTATGAATGCCCTGATACCACTTTGGCTTAGGCTTGGTTAGATCATCATTTAACTCTTACATTGCTTACTTCTTAAATGTTGATTTCTGCAATTAGTCTAGATTTACTTTCCAACAAAAGTAGAATATATTTGCTTATTGTTATTTACCTTTTGCAACTTAGGATTGACGACTTACCTAGATATTTGCTCATTTGAAGTTGATTCATTACCTTTTTTCACTTGCATCAAAGGGAATCAGACTAGGATGAGGAAGGTGTCTATTACACATATAGTGTTAACCTCTCTTAAGTTTGTATGAACCCCAGGTTGATAATTTAAGTCGATAGCTTCAGGAATTGCAACATTATTGTTGCAATATTGAGAATCTTCAATTGTGACATCTCTGAACAACATTGAACCAATTGATGACATTTAAGAAGTTTCCAAACACTTGAAGATAGTGACAATATTTTTCCAAAGCCCAACATAAGAGAAGTTTTAGAGAACCTTTTCAAATTTTTTATTTATAATATGCATGCAATTTTATGAATTAATGCTCTTGTGAATTTGGCAATTGTAATGAATATGTCTTTTATGTTTTACTTCCATGTCTCTCCTCTTGATAGTAAGCATATGGACATAAAAGGTATACATAAGGTATATCTATTGACATGTGTTTAATAGTTCCAAAATTGTATTGTCACTATTAAAGAATATATGATTTTATATTAAAGTTTTTATATTTCACCATAAATCTAATGCATGAATACAATGTGTATATGATGATGTCCACAATGAAATTCACATTGTAGTGAGTGGTTAAGTCTCTTATAATTCCACTTAACAATATAGAGGTGGTTAATTGGACACATCATTATATTGGGTAAGTTGGAAAATGTAAAGACACCATATCCTTTCGCCAATTTCACCTGCAAGAAGGAAACAACTCTATGAGCAATTGTCCATCATCTTGTTATATCTATTTCCTATACAAGAAAAGGGTTCATGCTCATGCTCCATTAGCCATTTACATTAATTTTTATAGACAAAAGGTGATAAATTATTTTCTTAAACCTATTTCCTATACAAGGGTTGATGCTCATGCTCCATTAATCATTGCATTTTACATTTTTCTATAAACATAAAAAAAGATTAGAAAAAGCCTTATTAAGCATACTTTAAGGTGAAAATCAAGAATTACAAATGACATAAACCAAAACAAATAACTTTCTTTGTAAATATTATATTTGGAATTTAAACACAATTCAATAGACTACCAAGTAACATATTTGTTCCTAACAGTAATCAATACACACTACACATTACAACAATCTGCAATCATAAGGCCCACAACTACTAAAATCCCCAAAATCTTATGAGTTCATTAATGATGAAAATGGTACTCCAACAAATAAATAGTATAACTCAAGAATATAGTTAACCTTTTATACCTAATGCAAGTCACTTCAATTATTGTATTTTACATTATTTCTATGAACAAAAAAATTGATTAAAACAAACTCATCAAGCATACTTCAAGGTGGAAAACAATTTCAAATGCCATAAACCAAAACAAACAAATCTATTTGCAAATAATATCTTTGGAATGTAATGAAAAATCAATAGAACACCAAATAACATGTTATCATTTCCTCACATTGGTTGGCACACACCACACATTGCAACAATCCACAATCATAAAGTCCAAGTCCACAACTACTAGAATCGCCACATCCTTAACAATGAGGTCATTAATGATGAAAATGGTACTAGAACAAATAAATAGTCTAAGTCGAGAATCTAGTAAATCTCTTCTACCAAATGCAAGTCCCTTTCAATCATATGTTTGTAGTAAATTTCAACTTTTCCTTCGTTTTTGGTCAGACAAAACATTATCATGATGCATGTGAGAGAGGGAGATAAAGAGAGAGAAAAGAAAAAAGTGCCTAGGAAAGGAAAAATATCAACAGAATGCAAATTGGGTAGAATAAGAATGTATGTGCTTGGAAGGAAAGGTAGATTTGAAGGCAATAAAAGTTCAAAAATTGTATGTGGAAAAAGGATGCAAGCAGGAAGTAACAAATTTGCAAGGGTAATTTCTACTAAACCCATTAACACAAAGTGTTTGTATACTTAGAAGCAAGCATTTAGAAAATTCCTTGATGGCTCAACTATGCATAAACTCTCATCAAGCTCCATGTGATGTTGTAGAGTAGAAAAATTGAAAAGACAAACAAGGAAAAAAAAATTAGTCAAATCCGATGTTTATGAACACCAAAGTCCACGGAAAAAAATTATGGTAAATCAAGGGCCACAACACCCATTCCAAGAAGAAAATCTTGCCTGTACCAGTAAACATTAATTGCAAGCACATAAAAAGGGAAGAAAAAGCTTCAAGAATTCACTCAAGCTAGCAGCTAAGCATATGACCATGATTCTAAACTACTTCCTTTTTCTTCCTTACATGCAATTACAATGTAACCTTGGGTTCTAAATTTTATATAGAAAACATTTTGGGTTCCATTAGATGTTATTATCTTATGCACATGAATAAAGTACACTATTATCTCTCTCTCTCCCCCCCCCTCTTTGATGTGCACAAATAAATGTGTACAAATATGTGTGAATGAGAGGATAAATTATAGTTGGGTTGCACCAATTTTTACTTACATTCTAAATGTTTGTCACAATTCGGATGACAAAAATATCTGCTTGAAAGTAAAAAAAGAAAGCAAACATTAGTTAACATGCAAACAACATATCTTAAAGTAATATCACAAAATATAAATGCATAAGAATGCTGAAAATGTAATTTTGTCAGAAGATAACCTGGTTGTTCCAACATTGTCAATTTGCTTATGTATTTCATTCATATAAATAGGAAACAAAGTAGACCTGAAAATTCAAAAATTAATCTTCAATAAAACATGATAAAATTTGCATGACTATCCAAGATAATCTTCCTAATAGCACATGATATCGTGGTATCTAGAATTAAGAAAATAAATAACCAATTAACAACACATAATGAACTTGCCAACTTAACAAAAATTGTACCGAATTCTCGTTTTTTAAGAGGCTGCATTAAATCATGATTTTTGTACTGATTTTGAAAAGTGTTGATGCAACACTAACCTTTTTTTTCGAAAAACATATTTTTGAAACTTTAAATTTTTGTATGTATTAAGTATGGACATTTTTTTTAAATGTTGGTGATTTTCATACCAATTTTGAAAAGTGTTGATACAACATCAACCTTTTTTTGGGACATATTTATGACAATTTAATTTTTCTTATGTATTTGGACCCTTTTTTTTAAATGTTGGTAATTTTCATGTTAGATTTCAAAAGCATTGATGTAACATCAACTTTTTTTGTTGGGTGGGAGGGGACGAGGGGTGTATATTTTTCACACTTTAAATTTTCTTATGCCTTAAGTATGCACATATTGTTTTAAACGTTGGTTATCTAACCATTTTTCAAGTTGTCTTCTTCTTCTTCTTCTTTCTTCCTGAGATGTTTGTTTTTGAAGTGTTTTTCAAGTTTGTTTTTGTTTTTTTTTTCAATGTTTTTGTCATGAAATTTTCAGTTTTTTGCAAAGTTGAATAATAATAATAATAAAATTAATATTTTGAAGTTATTATTATTATTATTATTTTTAAAATCGGAATGAGTAAAATTTGTATTAAATATGTGCCCAATCACAACATATACATGGGAAGTTTTAAAGTATGATCCCTTTCTTCTAAGTCCCTGGGGCTAGAATTTTCTATAAGCATTTTTTAGGACTACATACTATGGCAAAAATCAGATCAGTTATGGAGGTATAGATTTTATAAAAACGACCAAGTAGAAGACAAAATTTACGACATAATGTATGTCAATTACAGATGACTTATTCCCCAAAATTTGTCTGATTGAGGTCCAAACCCTACTTGCGTTGCCTCTAAGTTTCACTATCAATTTCACAGAGCCTAGTATTCAGGAAGTTTACATATTCTTCGAGGTCCACTAGCTAACTGTGCAAAGCCTTTGTCTCATCATCTTGCCTAGTCAATTTTGTCGTTGAGTCTGGAGCTCCTCCAACGCTTGCATGTTGGCCATCATTTGATCCTTGAGTTTCAGATTGGTTACAATCAGGTCCACCTGGAGCACATCAATTTTCTATTGAGAAATCTAAAGGGCTACAACTAAGATGATTTCTCTTCAACTTCATAATTGTTTGTGATGTATTTTTAATTTTCTTGATTATTAACTTATCTTATTATTATGTTGTTATTATCATCAAACAACTACCAAAACAAAAAGATCAACAATACACAAGAACACATGATGTAGGTTGCAAGCAAGGGCCAAAACCTCTCCAATTGAGAGGAAAACCCGCAAATCTCTTCTCTTCTTATAGAATCTTCAAATGACGAATTCTGAGACCTTTAGACCAAGACCAAATACCCTTCCAAGGCCAAGTCAGACCTTCTTGATGATGTGCTTCCTCTATCAAAGTCAAACCCAATCAAATCTCCTCCAACTGCAACTTCGACCCCCAGCTACAGAATTTCGGCCTCTACTGCAGGTCTGAAATTTTCGACCCTTGCAACAGTTACTGCTTCCACACGTGAGCATTTTTTAGGCTTCCAAGGCTTCCTTTGACCTTCGCTTGGGTTTCTCCTTCTTCTAGGGCTTGTAGGTGACCTAATAGACCTTCCTTCGACCTTCTTTCTACAATTTCCTCAACTTTGACCTTGCAACATCAAAACCCTAGCCTTCCTCTTTCACACGTGTGTGTGTGTGTGTGAGAGAGAGAGAGAGAGAGAGAGAAATAACCCAAACCTTCATCCTTCATTCTTCATCCTTCTTCCTTCTTCGCTAGCCTTCTTCTGCTTCTCCTTCACTTAGATGATGAGAAGATGAGTGAGTGTCCATAGGAGGTCGAGTTCCCTCCTATATATAGGCTTCCAAGGAGGACGACATGCCCTAATGAGGCTGACTTGGTCTTGGAAGGTATTTTGACACTTTTAAATACATAAATAATTCATTTAACAAGGTACAATGTGCTCGATGGGGTCTTATTCATATGCAATGACTCTTTTGACTTCTTGACCCTAGGACAAACCTTAGAAACACTCAATGGGTGCTTGACCTCTAAATAAAAGACAAAAATAACAATAATAAGATTTTCTTTCTTTTTACAATGTACAATAATCAAAAGTACATTTCATATTTATGAAGACTGAACCTAGTTACACATTTCAACACTCCCTCTTAACTAGGGAGGTATTCATAATGGTACATGGGCATTATCAAACTGAAGAGATCTCCTAAGAAGAGTTGAATTGACAAGCCATCTCATAATCTATCATTCCAGCTTATCTCTTTGCATCATAGCAACCAACATTGTCACATAGCAAGGCCTTGACTAACATCTCTATCTCTCCACAAGATCAGAGCACAATGTTGACGAAACCAATGACTGATAGACACCATCATCATTGTCTCTCAAGGCACATACCCCACCCAGGTGTTCACAGGGCATGTCCTTTTAGGAAAATTCCTATCTTGGAATAACACATCCTCAAGGAATTTCCTCTTTGACTACTCTTACATCTTGGATTCCCTACCTCATCCTCAAAGAGTATCAGAAACCAAATGCTTACCCAATCCTCCATTCTTTCTTCATGAAGTGAAGACAAGAATGATGTGTCTATCTCTCCCTCTCAACTAGGGAGGATATATCAACCAATCCAAGCTTGTCTCTCAAATACACAAGCTTCTTATTAGGAAGAGATTTTGTCAAGATGTCAGCTACCTGCTCATCAGTGGAGATATATTGTAGTTGCAACACTCCATCTTGCACCAAATTTCATATGTAGTGATACTTGTTATTTATGTGTTTTGTCTTTCCATGGAACACTGGGTCTTCAGACAACCTTATACAGCTGGTGTTATCACAATGTATCACTATAGGGTCCATCGATCCTTCAAACAAGTTGGAAAACAACTTCCTCAACCAGATAACTTCTCTGCTTACTTCACAGGTTGTAATGTATTCAACCTCAACACTATTCAAAGCAATTGATTCTTGCTTTCTACTCATCCAAGATATCATGGAGGATCCCAAACTAAAACATCCTCCAGTAGTACTTCTCCCATCCATCTCTCTGCCTCCCCAATCAGAATATGTATATCTAGTCAAGTGGACATCATTATTTCTATCATATTTCAGGAAGTAGTGGATTGCTCCTTGCAGATATCTCAGTATATGTTTGGCTACTATCCAACGATCATGCTTAGGCTCTACCTAGAACTGACTGAGAATATTCATAACAAAACAAATGTTTGGTAGAGTATTTACCAAATACATCAGTGAACCAACCAATTGTATATACCTTGTCAGATCCATAGGGCTTAATTAAAAACTTCTTAGCCTCTTCAAGTTTGTGATCATATGGGTTGTCATAGGTTTGTAATCCATCATGTCAAACCTTTTCAACATTTTGATCACATACTTTCCTGGACCTAGATATATCTCATCAAGTCCTTGCCAAACTTCCAACCCCAAAAAATATTGCATCAACCCTAGATCCTTCATATCAAATTCTGCTGTCAATTTCCTTTTACACTTTTGAATACAAACTTCCACACATGTCATGAAAAGATCATCCACATATAGAAGAATGATTACAGGCTCATCCTTCACAACCTTGATGTAGAGATTTGGATCAATAGAACTCTCCATGAAGCTCAAACTTTGTAGGTATGTGCCCATGCTTGCATACCAAGCCCTTGGCGCTTTCTTAAGGACATAAAGTGCCTTCTTCAACCTGCATACACGAGTCTCTCTATACTTTACTTCAAATCCCAAGGGTTGTTCTATATAGACTTTTTCATCGATAGTACCATTCAGGAATGTTGTCTTGACATCCATTTGATGGATGTTCCATCCCATCAATGTTGCCAAAGAGACCAACAATCGTATAGTTGTATACCTTGTTGTAGGTGCAAATGTCTCTTCATAATTGATGCCTTCCTGTTGGGAGAAACCCCTAGCCACAAATCTTGCCTTATATTTATCAATACTTCCATCTGCTACATACTTAATCTTGTAGAACCACTTGGAAGTTACCACAGATTTGTCTTCAGGCCTAGAAACAATCTCCCACACTCCATTCTTCATTACTGGTTGATATTCTTCATTCATGGCATCTTTCCATTCTTGATGTTTGACAACCTCTTCAAAAGTGGATGGTTCTGCTTCAATCAATTTTGTCATATAGGCTACATACCTTGAATATCTTTTAGGCTTCTTACTTTCCCTAAATGTACCCTTGGCTACTCCATGTCCCTCTGCATCTAGAAGAGTAGACTTTAACCAATTAGGTCTCTTTCTACTCTCGGGGATGATGACTTGTTGCACAAGTTCACTGGGACCTACTTCTTCATGATTTGAATCCTCTTCCTCCCTAGTGCACTCTTCTTCAAATATTGGAAGTTCATCATTAGAGTCAATCGGGAGGTCCTTTGATTTCTTGAATGTAATTCTTTCATCAAAGATCACATCTCAGGTCACTTCTATACGATGTCTTCCTTTATGTAGATTTTATATTCCTTTGAAGTATTACTATAACCAACAAATATTCCCTTCATGCTTGTAGGATCCAACTTCTTTCTCTTATCTTTCAGAATGTGAATATAGACAAGACAACCAAATATTCGGAGATGGTCTACACTTGGTTTCTTCCCAATGAATGCTTCCTTAGGAGTCATGTTATCTAGTGATCTGTGAGGACTTCGATTTTGAACATACATAGCATTTTTTGTTGCTTCACCCCATAGAAATTTAGGCAAGTCTTGATCATGTAACATGGCTCTAACACTTTCCTCAATCGATCGATTCTTTCGTTCAACAACTCCATTTTGTTCAGGATTATATGGGACTATTAGCTCCCTCTTAATCCCAACCTCCTTATAGAAAGCTATGAGTTCCTTAGATGTGTATTCTCCTCCATTGTCAGATCTTAGTACCTTTATCCTCCTTTCTGTAAGGTTCTCTACTTCAACTTTGAATTCTTGAAATTTTTCGAATACTTCATCCTTGGACTTCAACAAATAGATCCAAGTTTTCCTTGAGTGGTCATCAATGAATGCTACATAGTATAGATGACCTCCAAGAGACTTTGTAGACATAGGACCATAAACATCAGAGTGAATGAGATCCAAAATTTCTTTTGACCTTGAAGCACTGCTTCCAAATGGTCTCTTAACATTTTAACCTAATGCACATCCCTTGCATACTCCTTCATGATCCTCCTTGAGTTCAGGGATATCATTCACCATCGAATTTAGCGCCGGTGAGATTTTGTAGTGAAGGTGTCCAAACCTTTGATGCCAAAGTTCACATGTGACTTACTTCAATGTGAACCAAAGCTTGAGAGAGAGGGTTCATTAATCTGTAGAGTCTTCCTTCACAAATCCTAATGATTTTTCAATTGTCGATGCTAGAGATTTTATTCCATACCACAACCTTTCTATCTATAAAAGCTACTCTATCTCCCTTATCTTCTAGGCATGATATAGAAAGTAATTTTTTTTTGCAAACCTAGTACAAATAGAATTCTATTGAGATAATGTTTCCTCCATTTTCTAGCTCCAGTGAAGTTGATCCAATTCCTCTTACAGGATAACTCTTCTTATCACCAAGTTCAACAAAGTAGGAATATTTTCCTCTTGATAAGGTCTTTAGTTGTTTGTGCTCACCTGTCATATGTCTTGATGCTCCATTGTCGATTACCCAAATATTTTCATCTTCAAACGTACCTGTAAGTGTTGAGAATAACCCTTTGTCCTTTGTAGAAGTCTTGGTCATACTATTCTTGATGGATAATAGGAGATTCCATAATGCCTTGATACCTTGCTTGAGATGACTTGCCACCATAGAACATTGCTTCAATGATTTCTTCAAGGATGTAGTGATCTTCATCATGCCCTTAGCCAACCTTAGCTCTGATACCATGTTGAGAAATCTAAAGGATTGCAACTAAGATAATTTCTCTTCAACTTGATAACTACTTGTGATGTATTTTTAATTTTCTTGATTATTAACTTCTCTTATTATTATGTTGTTCTTATCATCAAACAACTACCAAAACAAGAAGATCAACAATACACAAGAACACGTTATGTAGGTTGCAAGCCAGGGCTAAAACCTCTCCACTTGAGAGGAAAACCTACAAATCTCCTCTTCTTATAGATTCTTCAAATAACGAATTCCAAGACCTCTAGACCAAGACCAATACCCTTCCAAGACCAATTCAGACCTTCTTGATGATGTGCTTCCTCTGTCAAAGTCAAACCCTATCAAATCTCCTCCAGCTACACAACGTCTACCCCCAGCTACAAAATTTTGACCTCTACCGCAGGTCTGCAATTTTTCGGCCCCTGCAACAGTTACTGCTTCCACACGTGTGAGCAATTTCTAGGCTTCCAAGGCTTCCTTTGACCTTTGCTTGGGTTTCTCCTTTTTCTATGGCTTGTATGTGATCTAATAGACCTTCCTTCGACCTTATTTATACAATTTCCTCAACTTCGACCTTGCAACATCAAAACCCAAGCCTCCCTCCTTCGCATGTGAGAGAGAGAAATAACCCAAACCCTCGTCCTTTGTCCTTCTTCCTTCTCCGATAGCCTTCTTCTGCTTCTCCTTTGCTTAGATGATGAGAAGATGAGTGAGTGTACATAGGAGGTTGAATTCCCTCGTATATATAGCCTTCTAAGGAGGACGACATGCCCTAATGAGGCCAACTTCTAAACTGCCAGGCCGACTTGGACTTAGAGGGTATTTTGACACTTTTAAATACAAAAACAATTCCTTTTAAAAGTTACAATGTGCCCAATGGGGTCTTCTTCATATGACAATGACTCTTTTGACTTCTTGACCCTAGGAGAAACCTTAGAAGCACTTAAAGGGTGCTTGACCTCTAAATAAAAGACAAAATAACAACAATTAATTTTTCGTTGTTTTTACAATGTAAAATAATCAAAAGTACATTTCATATTTATGAACATTGAGCCTAGTTACACATTTCAACATTTTTTTCATAAATTGATTGATTGTACTTTGGCAGCTACAATTGATTTTCCCAACACCACTTTTGTTGCCTTTTTATCTGTTGGACCCCTCCACATTGTGTTGATTATCGTCCCCTTAGTCGCATTATTGAACCCCACTTCTAGGTCCTTCCTTCTCATAGATAAAAGTGTCAACATGAGTTGAAATTTCCAAGTCCCTAGATGAACCCGTTCAAATTTCCCTCAATCACCGTTGGGAGTTCAACCTAGGGGTGCTACACCCTGCCAAATTGATAACAATCTCATGCAGGCTAGTAAATTGATAAGTCGTCGAATCTACTGCTTCCCCAAACAACTTAACCACCGACTTTCCAGACTTGCTTATGGGCTCAATTATTCTAGTTCCTCACACACTAATAGTATTTGACCCAGAACACAGGGGGAGATAAATAATGGGACTCTCAATTGGAATTTGTGCATTGTCAAGCTATCTTTGCCATGCAAACCACGAGATCTTCCATAGTCATCGAAAAATGTTAATTGGGCATCTTAGTGACAAATTCCAACCATGGGACGAGATTCCCCTTTTTCAGAGGACCAATTTTGACTATTGAAGCGTTCAATTTGGACTAGGGAAAGTGTACTTTTGAATTTAAAGCCCACATGTGCATATTTGATCAGGTCGGCCCTAAAGCAAATTGGACACCCTTGGAATGCTATAAATACAAGTGACCTCAACCTCATTTGGACATCATCATCATTCGTCTCACACAAGTCTGAGGTAAGGTCACGGAGATTGGTTGGAACAAGTTTGAAATTGCAAGGTCTGAATCTCACATATTTGTTTTTAGGGTTTTGGGTCTCAGCCGCGGGCATGTCATGGAGAAATTTCGACTACAATCGCAGACACAAGGAGAAATTTGACCGAAGCCTTTCAACCACATACATGACACATCTTCCCTACAACTGGGACTTAAAGGTTTGTTTCTCAGTTGACCGAAGTTTTTGCTCGTTGATGACAATGTTCTACAATTGACTAGAGACAGTGACAGTTGATTATATGCCTATGAATCAGGGTTTTGATTATTAGCATTGTTGGGTTCATTGCATGAATATTGCTTATATAGTTGTATGGATGAAGATATGGATCATTGTATTCTCATTTGTTGAATCATTCAATGATAATCTAATAGGAAGAAGAATTTGAAAGGGATTTCCCCATAGTGGGGTTTTCCTTGGTCTTTGACCAATCCTAGTGTCTCTATGTGTGAATGTTTTTCTTCTATTGTTCCTTTATGTTCCGTTGCATTGATGATGATATTGTTCTTTCTATATAGTTGCATATGTTGCTGAATAATGATGTAAATCTGAATAATGTTATGGTGTTGTGGGGTGAATTTAATATGGAAATTATGAAATGAAATTATCAAAGCAAAGAACAATATAGCCCTAAGAAAAATTAACAAATTCCTTACAGAGACAAAAATGAAAATGGAAAGACCCCTCTGCCTATGTGAATCAGGAGCCATGGATTTATGCCTTCGGCTCATGATCCCACATTCAAAAGGAGTAATGACCGCATGGGTGATTTCAATGACTTTTCTTCAACCCAACTTTGATACCATCTTAATTTTTTCTAAGGGCTATATTGTTCTTTGCTTTAGATAATAGCATTACATCTTTTACACATTGAATTCACCCCACAACATCATAACACCATTAGAAATTATGTAGAAAGAACAATAAAAATGCAACAAAACATAAAGGAACAACAGAAGAAAAGCGTGCACAAATAGAGACACCATAATTTGGGTGGAGACCAAAGCCAAACCCCACAAGGAGGAAAACTCGTAATTCAATTCTTCTTCTTCTATTAGAGATTCATCAATTGTTCAACCGAGATATAAAGTACATCCATAGTAATATACATCATCCCATCAAACCTCCCAGGGCTAACCCAAGTCAGTTCACAACTTCGATTATGAATTGACTTTAGATAATCAAATGAGTCCAAGAAGGCTTCTGCCATAACACTGTCTCATAAGTTGTCGTGTAACCACCTGGCCCTGCGAGCCACTGTCACTAGGCCACCCTGGGCCATGCGAACTACTATCTTCGGACCACCCTGGGCCCTGTGAAACATGTCAACAGGCCACCCTGGGCCATGCCAATTGTTGTCACTGGGCCACCCCCATGCCAACTGCTATGACTAGGCCACCCTGGGCCATGCCAACCACTGTCACCGGGCCACCCTAGGCCATGTGAACCACTATCTTTGAGCCACCCTAGGCCATGCCGACTGTTGTCATCGGGCCACCCTGGGCCATGCCAACTTTCGTCACCGGGCCACCCTAGGCCATGCCAACCATCGTCACCAGGCCACCCTAGGCCATGCCAACGTCATCACCGAGCCACCCTTGGCCATGCCAACCATTGTTATCGAGCCACCCTAGGCCATGCCAACTGCTATCACCGGACCACCATGGGCCATGCCAACCATTGTCATTGGACATGTTAACCGTTGTCACCGGACCACCTTGGACCATGCCAACTATTGTCATCGGGCCACGTTGGGCCATGCCAACTGTTGTCACCGGGCCATCCTGGGCGATGTTAATTGCTATCACCAGGTCATCCTGGGCTATGCTAACTGCTGTCACCAGGCCTCCCTTGGCCATGCTAACCATTGTCATCGAGCCATCCTAGGCCATGCTAACCATTGTCACCAGGCCATCATGGGCCATACTAATCATTGTCACCGAGCCATCCTGGGCAATGCTAACTGTTGTCATCGAGCCACCCTGGGCCATGCCAACTGTTGTCACTGGGCCATGCTAACAGTTGTCACCAGGCCATGCTAACTGAGCCAAACCAAATAGGCCATATCATTTGTAGAGAATGCCATACATAATGTGACATTGAGGATGCGACATACATGAGACATAGAGAAACTGTGATGTGAGTGTACCAAAACATGATCGTAGTGATGTGAGACCAATCAATGAATATCGTCATAGAGATGTGACCATATTAATGTGAGAAATCAAAACACTAGTTACGAGTCACTGCAAGCCATGGAATCCTCAAACCATCCTTTAGTATAGGGATTGGTCTTGCATAATACTAGCCTATATCACATAGATATGTGAGCGTTGTAGGAAACATGACAATAATATAAATAGATCGAACCACTGTGCTAATTTCAGACAAAACTGCAAGCCAGTGTGGAGTGTAGCGAGCATCAAAGACTTATGGGAAGAAGATCAAGTCGTCATTTGATCTACAAACCTCAGAGAAGATAGACCTCATAACTCCAAAACAAATTGTTCAATAGAGGAGTATCGACATGTATATATATATATATATATATATATATTTGTTTCCCCATTCGAAAGATCATGACTTATGGTTGAACTATTTGAAGTCGACCTTAAAAATTAGGCAGGAAACTCAAAATTTTAAACTCAAATAATTGTTTGCCTTCAAGATTATTTTTTCAAATAAAAATTTGCGCCAAATAATAGTAATTACTTTATCAATTTTGAATTTTACCCTTGGGGTTTAACAGATTTCCCCTCGACGCTGCCCCATATTTTAACAACTCATAGCATCAAAGAATCAACCATAGAAAAATACACAATAATATATATCTATTTCATAAATCCTGCAAAATTTCCATTGACCTCTTCATCAATACTAAAACAAAAGGAGTTAATAAAAAAAAATTGTCATATTGCCTCTTTGCCCAAACTCTGAACTCTATTCACCGCAATACATAATGTGCATTCATTGTATTTTACAAATACTAAATTATAGAGACAATCCTTGATCTCCATATAAAAACCTTACGTATAACATCACTTAGTCTATGTCTGCAAGTTGAGAAAATAGCAAACCACAAGTGAATTTTGTCATAGAAAAACCTCTGCAAACTTTGTCATAGAGAATCCTCTAGCCTTGGTGAGCAGTACGCAGATCTCTACCCTATGCATTCACTTAACTCCTAGATCTTTTGCCATACCTTTTCCAAATCAATCACATCGATCTGAAACTGATGAAGCGCATGTAGCAAGGGGCTAAGATCAATTAATTATGTGCACAATATATCAATACGTATTCAATTATAACTTTGTGAACTGATCCGGACAAAATTTTCAGCACTGGAATGGATCACATTAGATCCTTCACTGCAAACCAATACATAAAAATAAAACTCAAGCACTCTTGATACAGTAGCATACAAAATTCTGACATTGACGTTATGTTATTGAAAAGTGCACTCTTTAGAGTTCTCACTCACACTGAATTACGATCCCAAACGCCCATGTTCACAACAATCTAAGGTAATTTTTGTTTTCAATTGTAAGCAGTAGCACCTTTAACAAATACAAGATTGTCCTTGTAACAAAACTGAGATAGACATTGTAGTTGTTCGCACCTCTTGATTCAAGTTGAGTCACACTGGTCATATAAATTGATCCTAATCTACAACGTTTTCTCTTCACGTGTGTGCACATCACACTAGCCCAATCAAAGTATGGCATTCATTCAAGATCAATTCGTAGGATGACTCTGTGATTCATCTACAATTTGGTTTCCAATTACAATTGCGCACCACATCATGGCCTTGCATATGTCTACACGAACCGAATCAACCATTCTTTACATCAGGATATATATAATGGATCAGGAAGTAGGCCTTCTAAGGCCTTAAAGCTCTAACACTGGGCTAGGGAAGGGTGGCCGAGAAATAATGATGCATGGGCAGAAAATGATGATGCATGGGGGTTACTAAGCTAACGTTGGGAGCTATTAGGCCAACACAAAGGTTGAGGAGGGAGATGTTGGCCCTGGAGGGGCTTGATCTAGGCCTACGAGGCCTGAAAAATAAAACCCTTGCTTCAGAAAAATATTTCTCCTCTAGATCTGAATTTTGCTGCAAAATCTTCAGTGGGTAACCCTGCAAAATTTTCTAGAGACTAGATCTTACCCTCAAGGGCGTAGATCTAGTTCTACTTCAAATTGATCTCTTGATTCAACTTGCAAAAATGAAAGTGAAACACCCCAAGACCCCAAATATATACAAAATCTCTTAAAAACTCCCAAAACCCAAGTTAGCAAAAATAATTTACAAATTATATTTACAAAAATATTTACAGAATCTACAACTATATAAGGGTTTTGAAAATTTAAATGTTTGAGAAAAATATTTTTATGGCTTTTTACTTTGATAAACGACTAAAAACGCTTCAGAAACCCCATTCACATTATAGCCTTAGCGAAGATTAATGCACCACATAAACACTCAGGATCCAATGAAAATGATACTTCCCCACAGTTTGTGAACTTGGAGACCAAGGACTGAAGTACCTACAAACACTGTATTTATCTCAAAATAATCATATATTAGCACAACACAAGAAATCCCGTAGTTAGTACATACCACAAATCAATGAACATGGACACCTCGAGTTGCACCCCAAAGTCTTTATTATGATAGAAAAAATAGTTCGTAGCAGGACAATAGTTTACACAAATGCTTCAACAACAATTTCTTAGCCAAAAATCAGATGGCTAGAGACTCAAATGACTATATAATTTATAGATAAATCCTCCAAGTGAAAAATAACGGCTAGTTTCCTTGATCCTCGTCAAATAATCTTGGCCGTCGAAAAATACTTGATCATCTTTTAATCTTAGCTGTTGAATTTTTATTTTTGAGGAATTTTCAAATTTATCATTTAATTCAATTTTAATTCGCTCAAAAATAATTATTTTTGAGCTAATTTCCTAAAAATTTGACTTTGAGTTAACCACCAAGGCCCAAGGGTCCAATTTTACTTGAAATATTCAATATTCTCTTGGTGGAGGACCTCCAAAAATTACTTATTTTAAGACCCACATTTTTCACTTGGAGAATTTAATTTTCCTAAGACATTTTAATTTTGACTCTAATTAATTAAATTTGTGGCTTAGGATTTTAATTTAATTCTGCCAAAAAATTTAATTAATTGACAAATGAGGGGATTAATTATTTTTTTCACTGTTTAATATTTTAACCATGGTGTCTAAGTACCAGGGACCATGCATATATATATATATATATATATATATATTACAATTTCAACTCTCAAAGGGGGAATACTCATTCGGCTTAGACCCTCAAGAAACATACCCAATCTGCGACACAATATGAGCTAGTAGACCAAGTGTTTTGTAATAAAATAATTTAGTCAAACAACTTAAATTATTCCCAAATCACTTTTACATAAGACTCCACTAGAACTCTAAGACTCACCTAAGACTTTGACGAAGAATTCCACCCTAGCTTTGGGGTGAGGTTGGAGGGAAAACTATGTCAACCATGTGCGTTTAGAAACACAAATGAATCAGTGAGACGAAAAACACCCTAGGATGAAACTCTCACCAAAATAATAGGCTTAACTAGACTATTACATACATTCATGGTCTTACTATCATCAATTACATTACGTAACTTGTAGAATGGGTTTACAATGACACATGAACTGTTGATAGATGATCCAATCCTGTTGAAAAAATTGGTACTTCCACTTCCTTGGAACTTGGACAAAATGTGTGCAACATAGTCCTCACTAGGAGGTCATGGAAGAATGATTACAACCCAACAAAATAAGCAAAGACAAAAGGTTAATAGTAAAACAACAATGACACTAATAATCGAAGGAAGAGAGATATAAGGTACTTGTCTTTTGAGGATTATTGGAGAATGTTAGCGCCCTATTAATATTAGCCTTCTTCCATCCATCTTGCAACTTTACCATCCTTGTCATCAACATAATGCCATTCTTTCCATGCATAGGCTAGGGGTTCTTCTTTCAGCTGAAATGTTAATTTGGGTTTAGTTCTAGAGTTTTTTCCATAAACCCTAAGTCTTTCTTATTCAAAACCAATTTAGCTGGTTAGGGTTTTCAAACCCTAGATTTCTAAAAAAATAATGCTTTTTTAAAAGATTTCAAACTATGATCCCAAATATTAGAGACAAGGGTGCATATATCAAAATGGAACCAAGTTCAATACATATCGTCAACAAAATACATAATCAGTGAGGCTCTAATTGGTCTCTAGAATCCAAAAACAATGCTACAACTCAAGCTACTAGGCCACTAGCCTACTACAAATCACTAATCAACATGATCACTCATCAAATTCATCACCACTACTAGACATGGGATCATCATCATGAGCCACATAAACATCATTTGGCCTAGAGTCAGAGCACTCCTCAGACTCCTCTACAAGTTGAGTAGTAGTACTAACAACAACAAAAGGCCTAGCAAAACTAGAAACATTAATTGGTCGAGCTACACGACTAGTGGTTCCCTCACCATGTGCCATGCTTGGTGGTTTGCTTCCTTTAGCTCTTGGTTCGGTTAACAGATCTACATTGGGATCAACCCCGACCCCCCCTCCTCCTCCAACTCCATGGCATCAATATAAAAATTAGGATCAAACTCAACTAGTTGAGTCTCCTCCACCCATTCTGAAGTTGGACCAATATCATCCAACACAATGGGATCTATATTGTTGAGAAATCCAAAGAGTGGCAGTTACATGATTCCTCTTATTAATGACATTATCTTGTGATGTTTTTCATTATTATTATCTGTTCTTTTGAATTATCTTTTCTTATCATCAAGACTAATGTCAGGCAACAAATAAAAAAGAACATAAGATGTAGGCACACTACCAGGGAAAAACCCCACTCTAGGGGAAAACCTAGTCAAAGTTCTTCCTTTAGTAGATTCAAGATGAGATGACCAAGACCCTTACAACTTAGACTTGAGACTACCTCCATCAAGTCATCCTCCTTTCATTGTGTTTGCATATCAAGATCTATGTCACACTGTAATAGTACTGAGACCTCATAACACCGAAACTTCATTTATGTGGTGGGACCGATGTTGGATAATCAAAGATATTATATTAGGCTTTGATTCTCCTTTCTTGATAATTACTTGTGAGTGTGTTGGCTTCTTTTACTTCTTTATTATCTTATCTTTCATCAAGCAATTATACATGTATGAAGATCACAAAACAAGAGACACAAGATATATGTTGATTTCTGGTAGCATCGGATGTGCTTTAGCCACGAAATTCGGTGGAGAGGTTGGGGCACATAAGATCTCCAATACCCAGAAAGGGTTTGGGCAGATTCTAAACAGTTCAAGAGATATTATAATAATTAATATTTTTAATGGAGTCCCTAAGTCTAAACTTAGAGAAATTAAAATATTAATGTGGATCAATATAAAAATGTGTTAGAATGGTTCAAAAGACATGGATCAAGCTAGATTTAATCTTAGCCGTTGATTAGGGACTTAATCTTGACCGTTGATATGTCAACAAGAAAAGTATAAGAAGGGGCTTGAGAGTCACTTGGAGAGTACACCACATGAACAGTCATTTTATTCTCTAGAGCATGGTTTGCTAAGAGAGATAAAATCAGTGATTGGAGTTGCAGCTGAGGGGCAATGAGTACAGAGAGACAAAGAGGCAGAGATAGTGCCGGGAGATCAGCGCAAGAGCCAGAGAGTGACGCAGTAGCAGCGAGGGCTCATGCATAGGCAACCAAGAGCTGCGTAGTGCTTCAGAGAGGCTAGTGTTGCTGACACAGAGCCTCCTGAGGCTGACGCAGGCCCATTTAGGGTGACGCAAGGCCAACGCTGGGCAGAGAGAGGTTGATGCAGTCCAAAAAGGCAGATGTTGGGGTTTCTGCGGCAAGTTGGAGTTGAGGAGTCGCGGAAAGGTTTATCTGGGGTTTCAGCCGAGACATTTGTCTCAGACTGAGAGGTACTACTGCCAAGGAAATTCTCTGTTGGGTAAGCTAGATTTGGCACCTAGATTGTACTTTGAAATTGCTTAATAAGAAAACCCTCAGATAGATGCACCGGTTTTCCCGCATTAGGTTTTTCCGGGGACATTGGTCCAAAATAACGGTGTCATTTTGTGCGCTTGTTTCTGTTTTCTTCAATTGATGATTTGTAATATGTTGAGCATGCACTAGTGTTTATTTTTAGTATTTACATTGTAAATAACTTGTTAAGTAATGAAACAAGTAGGTAGGAATAAATCAGTAAAGTGCATGGAGGAATTCTAACTGGTAGACTTAGAAACTTCAACATGGTATCAGAGTGTGGTTATAGATCATAGGAGAACTGAGGACATCAACCGAATGGAGCAATAGCAGGAGAAAACAACTGTCCCGAGTGACAGAAGCTGTTTCTAGCAGAGCAACAACAAGGGAAGGGTGATGCAGTGCCTGCGTCAACAAGGGTGAGCCAGGAAGAGGCAACACAGACGCTAAGGGAGGCAAACGGAGACTCACGCAGAAGATAGGAGGGTTGACGCAGTTGGCTGAGGAGGCCGGGTTGCTCGTGTCAAGATTACGCAGAGCCTAGGAGCTCTCACCTTCAGGTTGCTGGGGTTTAGGAGGCTGTGGGAAAGTTGCAGAGTGGAGCTGGTGAGGTACTGTAGTCAGAACAATACCTGAAAGGGCAAGGTCAAGAGGAGGGAGTTGCTACCGAGGGTTTCTAGTTGAGAAATCCAGAGTAGTGGTGCGATTGCACAGACGATCAGAGTAGGGGGCATCTTGACATCGACAAAAGGATTTCCAAAGAGGGAAATCGAGACTCAGAGGGAGTCACATCGAGAACTTCCAAGAGGGAAGTAGAAGAACATCATGGCGCTACATGAATTAAGAGATCAGGATAGGTTGGACAGAGCATCAAACTTCGCAGTCTGGAAGGCCAGAATCTTTATTCGTACTTGACAAAAATCATGTCAAGCACTTCACCTTGAAGACGATAGGTATCCCAGTCGACCTAGCTGAAAATGACAAGTACGAGGAGGTAATGGTGAGGGCCAAGAGCATCATCCTTGATGGGGTCAAGGACCATGTAGTACCACACATTGCCGAGAAGGAAACGACAAATGAGATGTGGGAGGCCCTAAAGAAATCGTACCAACATATTTTTGTGCATAGAAGAATGTTACTAGAAAATCATTGAGGTCATATCAGATGAAGAAGGGAGAATCGATTGACACCTTCCTCAGAGGATTGAATGAGATCCGAGATCAGTTGACTGCCATAAAAGCCACGCCGAATCAGGAATTGATGGTGAGGATAGCCTTGAATGCAGTCTCAGAAGATTGGGAGGTATTTGTCCAAAGTATATTGGGCAGAGGGACACTTCCACCTTAGGATGAGATGTGGGCGGCTCTTCGCTAAGAAGAGATCAGAGAGCAGACAAAGGCGGGAAGCAACAGTAAGGGGATTAGAGTCAAAAAGGAAGAGGAGGAAGATGTTTCCCTAACATTTGAGGGAAAGCAAGAAAAGCGGAAGAAGGATCTCTCCAAGATCAAGTGCTTCCATTGCAGGGAGCTGGGTCATTATGCGACCTAGTGTCCAAGGAAGAAGAGTAAGGGAGAGTCTTCTGAGACTAAGGCAGCGCCAACAAGGGCAGAGAAGGAAGTGGAGACAGATGATGACTGTGCCATGAGTGCACACGCACCACTTGAGCGGAAGTGGGGAGACATCGAGCTATAGTTAGGCGGACTACAGGCGATGAGGGGCAGGATCCTCGAGGTACCTAGCCTCTTGGATTAGACCTTGCTACGGGAGTCCCAAAGAGGAGTAGCAAGACTGGTTGATGTGGGTAGAGATGGATGTGGATGGAGCAGCAGAGAGAGCTACAGTGCAGGAGTCCCGAGATAGCGCGAGGCTAGCAGGCTGCAAAAGTGCGAGAGGAACGGGAGTGTTGCACCAGTATAGGATGACACAGAGAGGGGTGCAACGGTGCAAGATGCAGGGAGTTGTTGCAACAGCGCAGAGGTCAGAGAGGGAGCACTTGTCAGTGACAGAGGGAGCTTTAGCATCAGGAGGGTCTCTAGGCCAACATAGAGGTCAGTGTTGGGAGATAAGTTACTTACTTCTTAGTAATTGAGTTGCAGTGCAACAGTGGGTAGCATGATGCAACATGATGAGAGGAGTTGCAGTGTTGGGAAAAAGGACCAGCAACAGCACGGATGTAGAGGGAGCTGTTGTACAGATGCAACAGTGGTAGTGGCAGAGCCATGGGCAGCAATACAGGATACAACAGTGCAAAGGATGGTGGGTAGCAGGCCTAGCATCAGCACATGGACCGATGCCGGATGATCAGAGTAATACTCAGTGAGTATTGCTAGAGCACAATCCTCGCTAAGAGGGAGTGTTGATTTGTGGTAGCATCGGATGTGCTCTAGCCACGAAATTTGGTGGAGAGGTTGGGGAAAATAAGATCTCTAATACCCAGAAAGGGTTTGGGCAAATTCTAAACAGTTCAAGAGATATTAAAATAATTAATATTTTTAATGGAGTCCCTAAGTCTAAACTTAGGGAAATTAAAATATTAATGTGGATTAATATAAAACTGTGTTAGAATGGTCCAAAAGACACGGATAAAGCCAGATCTAATCTTAGCCATTGATTAGGGACTTAATCTCGGCCGTTGATATGTCAACAAGAAAAGTATAAGAGGGGGCTTGAGGGTCACTTGGAGAGTACACCAGATGATTAGTCATTCTATTCTCTAGAGAGGGGTTTGCTAAGAGAGATAGAATCAGTGATCGGAGTTACAACTGAGGGGCAGCGAGTACAGAGAGACAGAGAGGCAGAGATAGTGTCGGAGATCAGCGCAGGAGCCAGAGAGAGTGACACAGTAGTAGCCAGGGCTCACGCAAGGCCACACAGAGGCAGCCAGGAGCTGTGTAGTGCTTCAGAGAGGCCAGCGTTGCTGACACAGAGGGCCAGAAGGTTGACGCAGGGCCTTTTGAGGTTGACACAGGCCCATTCAGGGTGACGCTGGGCCAGCGCTGGGCAGAGAGAGGTTGACGCAGTCCAAAAAGGCAGACGCTGGGGTTTCTGGGGCAGATTGGAGCCAAAGAGCTGCTGGAATGTTTATCCGAGGTTTCAGCTAGGACATTTGTCTCAGACTGAGAGGTACTACGGCCAAGGAAATTCTCTGTTGGGTAAGCCGGATTTGGCACCCAGATTGTACTCTGAAATTCCTTCATAAGAAAACCCTCAGATAGCTGCACCGGTTTTCCTGTATTGGGTTTTTTTGAGGAAATTGGTCCAAAAATAACGGTGTCATTTTGTGCGCTTGTTTTTGTTTCCTTTAGTTGATAATTTGTAATATGTTGAACATGAACTAGTGTTTATTTTCAGTATTTACATTGTAAATAACTCATTAAGTAACGGAACAAGTATGTAGGAATAAATCAGTAAAGTGCATGGAGGGTTTCTAACTGGTAGACTTAGAAACTTCAACAATATAGGCACATGCCAGGGCAAAACCCAGACAAGATAATTCTTGCTTTCAATAGTATTCTTTGAGACTCTTTACCCTAGACCAAGACCAGAATTTCCCTCCACACCATGTTAGCCTCCAAGATCTTCGACCCCTTCCAACAACTTCAACTAGGCAACAACTTTCGGCAACAACAAAATCTTAGGAGAATTCGATCTCCCAACCCAGACCACGAAACAAAGAGAGAGAGAGGCACCAAAAGTTTGATTTTCTTCCTCTCTAGACACTCCACCAAAATCACACTTCTTTCGTCCTCCCGGCAATAAACTTCGCACTTCTCCAGCTCTTCTTGAGATATCGAACTTGCTTGAGAGTGAGTGATCCAAATGAATTCGACCTCCTTCAATATATAGGCTTCTTGTGGGTTGAATGGGGTTTGTAGGCCAACATGATGTGGAGGGTACATAATTCATATTTGACTTGATACAAAACCTTTTTACATGGTTTGAAAGCCCAAGAAGGGTCTCTTCGAATATACAATGACTCTATACACTCAATATTAATACTAGGAGTCCACAATGGGGACTTTGACTATATAATGATACAAATGCTTTAATAAGTCATTTTTACATTAATAAAAACCTTTTTCTTTATTCTTTTGACAAGTACATTACATAATGACTCAAGTACATTATTGAAGACCGAACATAGTTACATTTTCTAACAACCTAAACCTTCTTACTGCAACCTTCTCACTGTTGTGGCACCAAATCCTTATCATTGAGGTTACACCAAGACAGAGATTGCATCAAGACTGTGTTCTGTAGTAGCACCGAAATTGTGATAACACCTTACTGTGATAGAACTTTATGTGATAGCATTAGATCCGAAATTATCTTACTGTGATAGCATTGAGAGTATGCATGTACCCCATCTGAGCACCTATAGTGACACCGAAATGTTTTGACTAAACTTCTCACTGTAATAGCACCAAGACTTTCTTTCTGAGATGGCACCGAAACTTCCTTTGAAAGATACGAACTTTTGTGATTGCACCGAGAGTATACCCTTTGATATTCAAATTTCATTTGAGAGATATCTGAAATAAGGCGACATGATAGCTTGAACAGTTGTGACTCCAATTTAGGTGAGGCTGACATGATTTCATTGTTGATTTCTGGTAGCATCGGATGTGCTATAAGTCTCAAAATTTGCAGGGAGGCTTGGACACATGTATTCCACAATACCTAGAAATCGTTTTGGGAAATTCCACTCGAAGACAATTTAATTAAAATAAATAATTATTTTTAATGGGACCCTAAGTCTAAACTTATGAAATTAAAATAATTAAAGGGTATTAATCTAACTGTGGGTGAAACTTATAGAAGAAGGTGAAGATCAAATCCAAATGATCTAAGCCATTGATTATAATCTAATTTGGGCGATTGGTTCTCAATTGGAGGATTATAAGAAGGACTTCGATGGGCATTTGGAACACACACAGGCAGATACTCAATTACCCGAGTTAAATCGATTTTCTCATTGGTTGAAGTTCGGCAAGAGGAAATCGATTCAGAGGGAGAGTTGCATGTGACGAGGAGAGAGCGGGTAGCAGCATTAGTCGGGAGTGCAAGAGCAGAAAACACAGAGAAAAGAAGGGACAGCGTAGAAGTTGTGATGCAGAGGGACAACGCGGAGGCTGATGCTAGGACTGCGCAGTCCTCACGCAGAAGTTGACGCAGTGAGACGCAGAGGGGGGTAGTAGGTCCTCTCCTGGATCAGAATCTCATCGGGAAGTGTGAGAGAACTGTCAGTAAATTTCTCACAAAGATTTCTCTTATATGTTGCTGGTTGTATCTTGTACATGAGATTGTTGAAGAGTAATAAAGAAACCCTCATCTGCTGCACCGGTTTTCCCACATTGGGTTTTTCAGGGGGCAATTGTCCAAAAATAATTGTGTCATTGCGATTGTATTTGTGCTAGTATTTTTCTTTACATTTACTTTCCACAGTATTTTAATTGTGAAGGCTAAAATATAATTTATTTCGATATTTACCATAGAAACACGGTGAATATCTTATTTCTAAATTAATAAGTAGAAGAAATAATATCAATCACTGTAGTTGGATTTCTATCTAGAAATTTTCACATCCATTTGAATGTAGCAGACTAGATGATGATCTATTTGAAGTCGTCTTGATGGAGGAGTCTTTGACCAATAAACAAATTGTCTTTAACCCAAATAAATAATCCTAAAGCCTACAATGGAGGCTTGACCTATAACAATTGACCCAAGATGAAACCCATGCTTTAACAAGTCAATTAATAATAATAATAATAATAATTCTTTTTTCTTTTCTTTTGACAAATATATTACATTTTGACTCCAAGTACAATTATGAAGATCGAACCTAGTTACATTCTTCAACACTCCCTCTTAACTAGGGAGATATTCATATTTACATATAATCAAAGAGGTACATGGAAGATCTCAAAACACATCATCTATGAAAAAGTTTAGGCACCGCAATGCCATGGACTAGATTCCTGACCAGGGAAATCTATCCATTGGTCTCTCAACAATTTAGGCACCGCAATACCATAGACTAGATTCCTAACCAGGGCAATCTATCCGGGTGGGACTAAGATGGACTCAAGCTTCCAGCCTCTCTACGTACCATCAGGCTTACCATCAACCATCAACCCAGGGATTCGGGTGTGTATCCGAAATCAAAGCTCTATGACTAACACCACCTTTCCAACTTCGGGACCTAGATATCAACACAAAGTGTCGTCCAGATGTCCTCCCAGGGAATGCTTCACTCACAAAGTATCAACACTGCTTGATCCGACAAATCAAGTACAACAAATATCTCCTGATCAAACTGATCGGTAACCAGCATGCTATCAAAAACTTCAAGAGATTTACATGTACAAACACAACCCCAATCAATAATATACTTTCACGTGTACATAATCAAATCAAACCTTTAGGGTATTGATGTTGCTTTTTAACATAGTAGGGCTATCAACTGAATCTTTGACAGAAGATTCTTCAATTTTCATTTCCTACTTCACATGCAGCAACATATCCTTCAAAATCCATTCTCCAATCAATATTATGGTCTCCGTCTCAACCAGGGAGTTTTCCTCTATCCAGGCTCCCTCTTAATCTCAGGGAGATCTCTTTTAACCGGGCTCCCTCTTAACCCAGGGAGATCAGCTTCTTCTTTTTGACATCAAAGAATCTTTCATGGCCTCCATTCATCTCATTAGAGTTATCATTACCATCACCATTCTCATCATGCTTATCACATCAACTTTACATCTTCACCATTTTGAAGATGATGTACCTGCACAACTTAGATAGAAAGTATAACCAAAACTAAAGAAGCATGAAGTTAGCCATATCAAAATCTTATAATAACGGAAGCATTAGACAAACATAATCAACAAGAGACGATACTTCAACTTCTTGCCCAAGTTTTGTTACAAACCCTAAATCACATCCACAGCTCATCAAGATATCAAACTCATTATATCTATGGTTTCAATATTTTCAATGACATGACAAGTTCTTTCATATAGCAATCCCTTAAAAACGATTCAAACAAGTAATATGTCTATCATAAGTCATATGTTAGACGACTCACTAGGATTTCATACATATCCTAGATTTCATACATGAGCTTCAATAATCAAAACCAATCACATTTTAATCAACATCCTGATAGCATTTACTAGGGTTTGATGTAAACCCTAGATTTCCATCTATAAATTCTCAACAATCACTATATAGATTCATAGATTCTAGATTGTCCTATCACACATACTAGAGAATTTAACTACTACTAGGATTTAGCTGCTAAACCCTATATTTTCCAAACAACATCATCCTAGACCATCAAACTTTAACTAGGGCTTGTTTCCAAACCCTAGGACAAATGACCATTAACACTTAGGTCAACACATATATCTAGGAATTCATCAACATACCATAAGCACATCATATGTCAGGAAATATTAATACATTAAAGATATACCGACCTAGACTAGGCTAGGGTTTCAACCAAATGAACACATACCTAGGGCTTCATTCCTAGGATCTTACTTTAAATACATAACAAAGGTTTTGTTTATAGGCCTTGTTACCACTCAAACCAGCAGGGGACCTAAAAGGGGTTCCTAAGAGGGCAACTGCTAAGTTAAGGGCAACGGTGGAGGCTTAGCCCACTGTCACCACAGCTAAGTCTCCCTGCTCTTTACGGACTTTCATCGATTGGAGGAGTCCTGGTAGTGTAGGGATCACTTGTAAAGTATATGTCAATGGATAGGTGGAAAGTGACCCTAGAAACCCTTTCCCAAGGATGGAGTGAAGAATGGAACCTGCTTGCTATTTAAGCAAGGGACTTGGTCCTACAGGGGTAAGGGGTGAGGATTAGAGGGTTGAGGGAGAAGGAACAAGCTTATAGACGAGGTTCTCAATACCTATAATCCTTGGGAAACTTGGATTCCCAAATGATCCTTGACAAATCATCTTTATTGAGAAGAAGGACCACACGGGGTCAAGTGGACCTAGTCCAGGTTCGAGGATGGAATGTAGCAACCAATGATGTTCCTATCCTGGACAAGGTGAAAGGAAAGGACCAAACAAGAATATTTACTTCAAAAGGTTGAATTGATCCTGTTGAGGTCTAGCCTTGGGAATGCCTAGGCAAAATTCGATCATAGAGCTAGGGCTTGGGATTCCTGGAGATTCCATCGTTAGAATTGCCTCAAATTTGGAGGAGAGGGAGGGTACCCACCAGTACAGTAGCCTATAGGAGATCGAAGTTTTTCCTTGGTCAATTCCTAGAAAATTGATGTCCTAAGTGACCTAATGGGGCTAGACCTAGAGAAAAAGTGGAAAAGGGTAAAAGAGGGTTAAAATGATCACCCTTTTTTAGGGATCAGTGCCTAATTCACTTGGGGATATGGAGTCAAGGATGATGATGAGTAAGAACTTGGTTTCTTGATCAAGGAGGCCCAGAAAGTCAGCTTCATCCAATGTTGAGAGAAAGAAAAGAAAAGTGACCTTCAAGCATTTATACTTCAAAGCAAATGATGCAAGCTTATCGAGACAAATAATCTCTAGGACATTTCATTCATATAAAAATGGTCCATACATTAAATTACCTCAAACATGCTTAATTCCACCTTTCAATCATGCAACAACTAGCCCTAATTTTAACAGTATGCAACAACAAGAATAACAACATCAAAATTTACTTACAACATTATAGAATATATCCAACCAACATTTCGTTTGCAAGACAAAGCTCCAAGACAAGAAAAATAGCCCAAATCCATACGTCAAAATTCATCCATCTCCAAAAAATATCCTCCAAGGAAAAAATGTGAAGTTCTCTATGATTAGAGAGATCCCAAGTCAAGTGATGATCCAAATGAATGTATCTAACATCAATATATAGCCTCCTAAGGAGTTTGAATTAGCCTATGGGCCTACATTAGCCCCTAATGATAAAATAATGTGCAAATAAAACCCCTATTGGTGACAAGCCCACCAAACTAGCTCACAAGTGTAAAAATAAGCGTCACAAGGGGCCAAATAATAATATGTACATGTCGAGGGGCCCTCCAGAGGCCTAATAATGTCTTGAAGTGCCATATTGAGGAATAAATTCCTCAGAATATGATGGACAAGGGGGTAGCCCCTTGTTCTCCAAGTAGTAGACCTATGGTGCTCCCAGTGGGTTTGAGGGCACATAAATGACCCCATGGGTCTCCATATGAATCGAAGATGTATGTAGATCCTCTGCAAGGGTCCGAGTGATGGAATGAATGCTTCCATGACACCATACAAGTCCTGGGACACCTGCCAAGAGTGTGGGGCTCCTGTAGGGGCCTGCTGGGCATAATGTACCAAGCATATCACCATCATCCGAAAGTGGATCACTAGTAGTCTCTCAGCATCGATGAATATTCGTGGGGTGTTGTCTGCTGCTGTGGAGGCCAATGGCTCTCTATGCACACCCTATATGTGCCAATGTAGACCTCTGGGGGTTAGGATCTCGTATAGGGAGACCAAACCCAAATGGAAACCACCTGTAATCCTGCATAAGATCCAATGTGTCCCCTAGGCTTCTAGTACAACCAGTGATTAAAATAATCAGGTAAAAGAGTTTACAAATCATGGATAACAAAGTGGGCTCTTCATAATGGCATGCCCTTCCGTAGTGGGCTTCAGCATGTGCTAGTGTCTCCAAGCTCCAAAGGGGGTTAACCAAGTACCTTATTAGGTAGTTTCAGCCTTTAAAGGGGATAGTATGTCCAACGTACATCCCTCTAATGGAGGTGGCAAGTGATAAATAAGTGGAATGAATAAGGAATGAGAGGGGCAACCCTGGGCCACATATTGGGGCATAGGGGTATTTGGATAAGGGGAAGCCCATACCTGTGTATGTAATGTGTAGGAGGGAGCAATCGTGGTACACGAAGTGCCCCGGCCTTGATTTTTCCACCCTTCTTTATATGCCTTTTGCCTTTTATGAATTTTCTTTCATTAACTGCTCGGGGCTCAAAGGACAAGAACATGATGTGTAAGATATAGCAGTGATTACCCCCCTTTAGATAGGGTGGTTCATTGCCCTCCAGGGGTTGGGACACGTTATCACTCCAGGAAGCTCTCCTAGGTTGTAGCTTGGAGATGCCTGGTAACATATAATCTTCAATATTGTTCTCGGAACGATTGGAATGGATGAAGGTTTAGATCAAGCCAGATAACCGTTTCAACTTTGTTTTCACTCCAGACATGCATGAACACCCTCAGCTTGACAAGGCTTTAGACCACTAATGCTCAATAGTTTATAGATTCAATGGATAGATGGAGAATACTGACTGTACCGGCAGATGCATACATAAACATATATGAATGGCTAGTTACAGGAAGTAAATGAAGCTTGCAAATCTAATTTATCAACGCAGAGATAAGATGATAGTTATTTGGCATTAGACACAGAAGAAAACATGAATAACCTATTCAATTGCAAATCCAATTTATCAACGCAGAGATAAGATGACAGTTATCTAGCATTAGACACAGAAGAAATCATGAATAGACTATCCAAGTGCAAGCTTAGAACATAAGAGAAATGGATATTGAACATGTAACAACAAAAGAAGCTTGTATTACTGGAATGAAGATGAGACGCTGCAAGGAACAGAATATCCATAGTCTCCAGAAGTTGAACCTTTCATACATTTAACTTTCAACCATTTATAGGCCTTTTACAATGCTCCTGAGCTCTCAAAGGCTTGGAGTGTCTTAATCTATCCCTCTGTCTTTTTAACTGTTTGATGCCCTGACTAGGCAAGCGTGGGCTTGGAGGTTTCTTCTTCTGACAGCAGAGTAACTGCATTCTGGTAGTTTACTGCGCTGTCTGGGAGCTCGCTCGTGCAAGCGATGCTCCATGATCGTTTGTTGGTTGTGGCTGTGTTGCGTTGTTGATGCTCCACGATCGATTCTGTTTCAGGCTGCATCGTGCTATGGCCCTTTTTATCCCTCCGGCCATCTGTCTCCTGGCAATCTGTTTCCCAGCCTCTGTTCTGTGATGGAAAGGGTCTTTGGGCCTCTGAAATCCTTTCAAATGCGGACAATGACTGTTTTCTGTTTAATACAGAAAAACGCTGCAACACTGTGCAAATCCCGCCAATCTCTGTTTATTTCGGACTTCAAAAGTCCTTGAACTCTGTCTATTCCTCCATCGGGTCCGCCTTCTGGGTCGCTATCGCAAATCACTGATGGCCTGTTCCCAGTCTTCCCTTTATATTTGGAAATATGTTAAAAACACTGGAAATACATGAAAAATTGGCTTCGGTGGACCTGAAATAATATATATTTTCATTCCCGAACCCCTTCGGGTCCAGGTCTTATCGCATCGTCGCTGCCCCTTTGTATTTCGTTAAATAATGAAAATACACAAAATACATATGAAAATGGCCTTCCTGTGGACCTGAAATCTTATGAAATAATATTTATAATACTGTCGGGTCCGGTTCGTCGGGTCGCACATATACCTGTGCATAGGCCCCGCCCCATGGTGCTGCTCCACTGCGATATAGCGATGTGATCTGATCGCAATCGCATATTGCTCGTGCCCAGGGCCATTGCTAGCACTCCTTGTAATGCCCGATAGCAATCCTGTGATGTGATGTGGGCCGTCGATCTGCGCGCTTGATTGACAATCCACATTGCATCACTGATCGCCATCGCAAGTTCCACTTGGTCTGCCCTTAATCCATCGGCTTCCTCTGCCGATTGCGACCCACCGATCCGATCATCGGAGATCGCTGATCGGGGGTGTCTTCCGCCCAACCTTAAGTCCTCCTCTGTGTTGGCCGATTGCGACCCGCCGATCAGATCTGGATCATTGATCGGCCAGATCAGACGGTTGCTGTGCGTTTCAATGTTTAAGCCTGCGATACATGTTTTTTCACGGTTTTCTCTGGTTTTTGCCTCCCGATAGTGCTTTTCCGCCCTTCCAAGGGCTCTTCTCCTGCGTTGGTTTTCATCTTTGGCAGGATTTTGCTGTCTTTTGAAGGCTTAAAGAGCATATTTGGATTCATTTTTGGGCCAAATGCCAACAAGGCTAACAGGACAATCATGGGTTTCTGAATGATAAAGGAGGTTCATATAGGGCCTATGGAACCAGGGTGATGACCATGGATTGGGGTAGAGCTCATGTATTGGCTTTTTCCCACATCCTAATTATTTTTGCCCCGACCATCTTTTGCATTTTGTGGTACAATTTCTTGTTAAATGTGGCCAATTATGCTTTTTTCTTTTTCTTTTAGCTGCTTCGACCTCTGGGGCATCATTCTAGGCCGGACCCAAGGTGGGGGCAAGCGGATAGGGAGGTTGGCCCTATGTGGACCCAAGTGGGAGAAATAATGAATGGGGGTATATTGAGTGGAAAGGTAGTAATATATGTGGATAAAGGAACAAGACCACGCACCCAAAGGCGGGTTTTCCCAAATAGTACCACCCTAGAACCAAATGGCCGATAAAGGAGATCCCACGAGACTAAGATCCAGGGGTAGCATCCAAAAGAGATCAAGGGGACAAGAGCACAAACTAAACCCACCCTTTCCGCCAAATCCCCCCATCAATCCATACCCAGAAGTATCCATGAGAAGTAAACCCAATGCTCAATTACCAAATGACAGGACATACCTTTAGATTTGGGAGGCCCACCTTCAAACATACGATCAATACAGGTGGGTGAGGGACCACATGGCTAGCTCAGGTGGCAGAGAAATGGCACAAGCTAGCAGGAGGCTGCAAGGGGCTATTGGTTGCCAGCTGAGGTCCATCATGGAGAAAAATTTCTCCTAGGATATCACCCATGAAGTGGTGGGTAACAGGCCCAACTAAACCCTAAAGATCTAGGGTTTCATAGCTTAGCAAAGCAAACCCTACTATATCAAAATTTCAAAATTTCGAGATTTTAGACAACATCATTCAACCCTAACAAGTTAGGGTTTTCATGATCATACCAAAACCCCAAACATGACATCATCAAAATATCAAACATAATAGCAATTTCTTTAGACTCCTTCAAAACCCTAAGTAGATTAGGGTTTCATTCATTTTCAAAGTACCCTTAGGTTAGGGTTTTCCAAAGAACCTGTCTAAGGTTCTATAAGAGCAATCAAGGATGTACGGAGGGTAGATTTATCAAGTGATGAATCACCCTAAACAAGAATCTTTATGATTCAAGACAGCTAGACATAATGATGTTAGTAATGTAATACAAACTTCAAAAATAAGATGATCATACTTTTAAGAGAATCTTGTAAGGTGTATAGTTTAAGACAAACCTAGAGATGTCTTTTGGCAAACCTTGTAAGAATTCCTTGAGGTGTTCTCTTTGTATCAAGCCATCATTTTTTATACCTGTAGGCTGTAGTCCATACTTGCAAGCACAGCATGTGATACCAAGAACATGAGTTAATTTCTTAAGTTAGATCTTCTACATAATCATGGAGGATGGAATCCTATGATAAGTTGTTCAATCTTTCAATCAATAGTAGGACATTTTACTTTACATCCTAGATTACTTGTAAATCCTAGAGGAAGAAGATTAAGCTTCTAATATGTTATCGAGAGAATACATTCTTTATCCTAGACTACTTAGAAACAAGGATTATATGAACCATTAGAGACAATAGAAATCTAAAAGCTTATAAATATACGTACCTTGTGTTTACATACCTTTGATTTGATAGCTAGATGGAAGAGCATCTTATTGATACTTGATTTCTTTTTCCATAGGCCAGACTTCAGATAGTCTTCAAATAAATGTTCTTGCTTTAGCAAATCCTCCTTTCGTTGCCTTCAATTTCATATATGCATGACTAGTGTTATTTGGTTAGGGCTTCTATAATCTCAGAGTTTGTTGAAGAGGTTTCTAGACTTGTGATGACTCAGTTCATTGTTGTTTCGATCTTGCACATATCAATGGTCATAGTAATGCTTCAACCCTTATATCAGTTCTTCGAGCATACATCACTGAGCCCGAATTTTTTTCTTCTATGACATGACTGTGACTGTGATTACCACCGAATTTCATATTGAACTTGCTACACAAGTTTATCACTAAAGTTGATCCGAATTTGTTTTATCAAGATACACTGATTGTTTTTATCAAGATACACTGAAATCCATCACTATTATATCAAATTGTCTGCTGAGATTTGCACCAAACTTATACTGTTTCTGAGATTATCACTGTCATTCTCCTCTTTGAAATTGACCGAACTTCTTTACTATGACATATTAGAACCCATCATTAAGACATCCAAACCTTCTCCTTCTTCTTCAAGGTGTCTTGAAATAGCTTATAATCTTAGTTTCATTAGATCAGACACGTTCTTCAAGACAAGTGCAAACAGAACCTTTCACTGAGGATGCTTCAAAGATGTATAAGTGGTCTTCAAACTGCCTTTTTGACCTTGACCATAGCTCTGATACCATGTTGAGAAATCCAAAGAGTAGTAGTTGTTGATTTGGGGTAGCATCAAATGTGCTCTAGCCATGAAAATTGGCGGACAAGCTAAAGCACATGAGATCTCCAGGACCCAGAAATGGTTTGGACAGATTGTACCTGGTTTGGGAGATATTAAAATAATTAATATTTTTAATGGAGTTCCTAAGTCTAAACTTAGGAAAAATAAAATATTAATGTGTATTAATATAACAATGGGTTAGAAGGTTCCAAAAGTCATGGATCAAGCTAAATCTAATCTTAGCCGTTGATTAGAGATTTAATCTCGGTTGTTGATGAACCAACGAGAAAGTATAAGAGGAGGCTTGAGGGTTAGTTGGAGAATACACCAGAGTGATCAGACATTCATTTTGCTAGAGCGAGGTTGTTAAGCAAAGTTGAATCAGTGATCAGTAGTGAGGGGCAGTGAGTACGAGACAGAGAGGCAGAGATAATACTGGGAGACCAGCGCAGAAGCGGAGAGAGCGAGAGCAACAGCTAGTCCAGGATATGCAGAGTCCAACAAAGGTAGCGCAGAGCCCAGAGGAACTATGTCATCCACGCAGAGGGTAGAGGGAGTGACACAAAGGGTCCCAGAGGCTGCGCAGTGCCTCAGAGGGCTGACGCAGAGGGTCTTGGGGCTGACGTAGATCAGTAGGAGGCTGACGCAAAGGCCAGAAGGGCCAACACTGAGCTTCAGTTGTGTCGGACAGGGTTTCGTGAGACAGGTTTTCTCAATACCTGTTTCCGAATATAGAGGTATTGCTATAGTGTATTTTTCTCTGTCGGGTGAGCCGGTTAGGCACCCAGTTGTACTCAGATAGACTGCATAATAATATAACCCTCTGAACAGCTGCACCGGTTTTCCTGCATTGGGTTTTTTCGGGGACATTTGTCCAATAATAACGCTGTCACTTGTGTGTTTGTTTTCTTTCAATTGATGATCTTTAGATGTTGAGACTGTACTTGTGTTTATTTTCATTATTTATATGGTTGAATAACTTGTTAAGTAATTAAACAAGTAGGTGAAATAAACCAGATAGTACATGAAGAATTTCTAACGGGTTAGAATTAGAAATTCCAACAGCAGTTACACAATTTCTCTTATTAATGACATTACCTTGTGATGTTTTTCATTATTATTATTTGTTCTTTTGAATTATCTTTTCTTATCACCAACAATGCCAAGCAACAAATAAAAGAGAACACAAGATGTAGGCACGCTGCCAGGGCAAAACCCCACTCTAGGGGAAAACCCGGTCAAAGTTCTTCCTTCAGTGGATTCAAGATGAGACGACCAAGACCCTTACAACTTAGACTCGAAACTACCTCCATCAAGTCATCCTCCTTTCACTGTTTTTGCATATCAAGATCTATGTCACACTGTAATAGTACTAAGATCTCATAACACCGAAACTTCATTTTTGTGGTGCGACCAAGACCTTCTTACATCAACCTTCTCACTGTTGTGGCACTGAATCCTTATCACTGAGGTTACACTGAGACAGAGATTGCACTAAGACTGTGTTATGTAGTAGCACCGAAGCTGTGATAACAACTTACTGTGATAGCATTAGATCCGAAATTATCTTATTGTAATAGCACCGAGAATATGCATGTACCACATCCGAGCACCTGTAGTGACACCGAAATGTTTTGTCTGAAATTCTCACTGTAATAGCGTCCAGACTTTCTTTCTGAGATGGCATCGAAACTTCCTTTCAAAGATACGAACTTCTGTGATTGCATCGAGAGTATACCCTGTATTATCCGAACTTCATTTAAGAGATATCTGAACTTGTTCTTCTATGTTTGAACGAAGTGCTTATGCTTGTATATACAGTAGTCTCCATGAGAAATAAGCCGACATGATAGCTTGAACAATTGTGACTCCATTTTAGGTGAGGCCGACATGATTTCACTTGAATGTAGCAGACTAGATGATGATCTATTTGACGTCGTCTTGAAGGAGACTTGATGGAGGATTCTTTGACCAATAAACAAATTGTCTTTGACCCAAATAAATAATCCTAAAGCCTATAATGGAGGCTTGACCTATAACAATTGACCCAAGCATGAAATTCATGTTTTAACATGTCAATTAATAAAAATAATAATAATAATAAATTTTGCTTTTCTTTTGAAAAATATATTACATTTTGACTTCAAGTACAATTATGAAGACTGAACCTAGTTACATTCTTCAACATATATCAGGGCTTTTGTTCAACAATTGGTTGTGTCTTAGTCAAAGGTTCTATTGCATGAAGATGAGATCATTTAATCATTTTGTTCCAAACAATTTATCTTCTTCATTTGAATCTGCTAAAAAATAGACCAATTGTACTCACACTTAAAAGCACTACGAGTTTGATTAAGTACTCTAACTGCAAATTTTTGCAACTGAGGGTATTGGCTGCCAAACGATTCCCACCAATGTTTACAATGACAATGACTAGAGTTACTTCATTTTTCAACAATTTAGATGATAAGTTTGACATAAAAAGCAAGTATTTACAGTTTGAATATTAAACAATTGAACTTAAAAAAAAAATGCAATTGCCTACCTAGTTGATTCACATATTTTGCAATCTTTGCTAGGTTTTTGTCAGATGTAACGGTGGCCCTAGTGAAAGTATTGATTTTTCGATGTATTTTCCACTGCTCAGACTCATTAGGGACCATGTGCTCCAAACACTCGTACAACCCATCTTTGACCTCCTTAGTCTGGTCTTCTCCTAACCGAGCTCTCTAACGATACCTTGGGTTCAGGAAATACCCAATTGCATGTATAAGATGATGGAGTTGATGGTTCCCTCTATTATCAATGATCTCTTAAATAGGCCCATATTTATCTTGTAGGTTGCTCGTATCTACTCCTTTTCCTAATCCATAGCCTCATAGATGTAGCCATGGCCAATTTTTCTCCATCCACCAAGCACAACACATTAATAAGGGGCTCACCAATTTTTACAAGCCCTATTCTTTTTCCAAAAAGCGTTGTAAAAAAAATTCATTTTAGTGTCTTTTCCTTCTGCTCTATGAGACCACTGAAATGAACTCCAATAATCACTGGAAACCATTTTTTGCAACTTTTGTCCTAGGAAATGAAAGATTGCAATGTGAGGAAGTTACTTGCAAATCTTGTGATGGCAGGTTTAATAAGCTCCTTGCCCCTAGTGTTTTTCCTCATTAGACTCAATACCCATGAGTGATTGTAGATGTATTTTTTAATTGACTTGGCATGCTCTACAGTATTCTTTATCCACTCAACTTTCATTATGTTCTTAAGCATGAGATCTATGCAATGTGTAGCACATGGGGTCCAAACTATTGTTCTATATTTGGACTCTAGCATCTTTCCAGCAAGACCATAGTCTGAGGCATTATCTGTGATGATATACACAATATTTTACTTCACCATTGTCATAACAATCTCATCCAAAAGCTCATATATCAGGTTGGCATTTCACCATAGCAGATGCATCAATTGATTTCAAAATCATGATCCCTTGAGGGCAAGAGACAAGAAAATTTATGGTAGTGTAGTTATTTCCATCAATCCATCCATATGACATGATGGAACAACCTGTTTTGGTCCATAACTCCTTAAACTCAATCAAACATTCTTCAATGGACAAAACCTCTTTTTGCAAAAGAGTTCCTCTCAAGTCATGCATACTAGGGCCTTCGAAGCCCTTTCTTACAAATTTAAAAGTGTTCCACATAGCTTGGTAATAAGGTGCGTAGACAACATTAAAGAGGATATCCACATCACATCAACATTAAAGAGGATATGTTGGGTTGAGTTAGCAATGGTTTGGTAGCAATGGCATTAACAGAGGAAGAGGTGGAGGAAGGTGTGAAATAGCTCTTAATTTCCATCCTTTTTTTATCTTTAACTTGACTTTGAGGTCCAAGAGGGGGAGGAACATAACATAAATGGACATTGGTGGAAGGGATAGAGGAGGAGTCTTGAAGGTCAAAATCATCAAACCCACTTACACGTCTCCTAGCCATGCTTTTGCAAGTTTCTTCTTCCTTAGAATTTTATCTTGTATAGCCTTTTCCCTAGTCTTCTCCACAAACTTTTCAAGGTATTCTACCCTACTAGCCCCTGTCACTTTATCTAGTGCATCACATGGGTTTACTTAGCCACTTATATCAACCAAGTGTTGCTTCGACCTATAAATACCACCCCCTCCCCCAATTGGGTGCTTGCAATATTTGCACAATATTTTTCCATCAACAACATCAAAATGAACCAATCTTTTAAAAATCGAACTCAGACTCTGAACTTGTTGAGGGTCAACTTCGACTCAAACTCCAACTCATAATCGACTTAGACTAGTTGATTCCAATGACTTGATCTTTGTAAAAAGTACATTAAATATTTAATTTTTAATGAAGAAATATAATTTTAGAGATTTTAATTCATGTTTCCAAACTCAAAGCATTCGAGTAATAGATAGAAGACAACATATGATCAAAGTAAGCTCATGAATATATCTATTATATTAAAATGGCACCCAATGCACTGTCCAATACATGTAGTATATGGAGATCAGAACAAAAACACATAACCAAGGAGGCTCTAAAATTTAAATCGCCTCTACAACAAAACAATACAACTACAGGAAATGAGGGGGTTGGCTTACCTTTATAGGCATAGGAGAGGGGCAGAGAGGCTAGGATTTAGTAAAAAAAAAAATTGGAGTCTGCAGCCTGTCTTTTTTTCCCACCACCGAGCCGAACTGGGTTATATCGGGCTCAGTCGGCCCGACCAATCCATTACCGAACTGGATGAGTCAGGGATCAACTCAACCGGTTCGATAACGGACCGGTCCCCGAACCTGTTTAAGAGCCTAGTCTCTGATCACTGTAACGAGCTCTTCGCTCTGTAAGTTCCACATTTTTTTTAGTAATATAAAGAAGCCTTTGGGCGCAAAGTTATGGTGTTATTCTTCAGTCTATTATGGTAATATCATTCTGATCTATTGTGCTTAGTATTCTACTGATGTTTTAACTTTTTATTCCCATTTCCCTCTTGGATTCATTGGTGTATAGTTATCTTGAACCATTATTTGGATTGGGAAGACACTTTAGATTGGGCAAATCTAGTGGATTCTTGTTTGAACCATTAGACTTCCTTCTCACTGTGCCACCCAATCCTTGTGGATCATACAAATTTCTCAAAAAGTGTGTATAAATTCTCTTGTTTTATCAGATTTTGGGCACTTGGGGACATTCTTGTTTGAATCAACCAACTACTCAAGACATAAGAGCTACGAACCCATAGTGGGATTTCTCAAAGGCTTACCATTCAGAATTTGGAGGGAGTTTTCTTGCCATTTGCTCCACAAAAAAACTTATTTATCTTCAAATATTTTTTATTTTAAAGTTCTTAATTAAATAGATCTGCTAATAAAGAGCTTATTATTTGCTATTGCAAACTTGTAAATAATTTTGCATATAAATCTAGCCCTTGTATATATAATTTTTGTTTGTCTTTTATATATTTTTTGGGGTTTTTTCTTGGTTCACTTTTTTTTGCAGATTTGGAGACAAGGGTTTAGTGCCTTATTCTTCATAATCGCAGGTCTCATTTGAAGTTTTAGAGCACTTCAAAACAATTCTCAAAGGAGGCCACAAAGGTTTAGGCCCTTTCTTCCAAGGCCAAGGCCAAACCCTTGACATTGTGTGCAAACGTAAGCTTTTAAAATCTTGGAGGAAGTCGTAAGCCTTTGGAGTGTTGAAATATGTAACTAGGTTCGGTCTTCAAAATGACATATGCAATCATGATTTTAAGTATTTAATGAAAAAAGAAATATAAATTTATTGTTTGTGTTCTTGAGGCATGGGTTTCATGCTCAAGGGAAATTTATTTTTAGGTCAAGCACCCATTTAGTGCTTCTAGGTTTGTCATGAAGTCAATTGAGTCATCGTCATGTATTGAAGAACCATTGGGCATGTTACATATTGTAAAGAAAAACTTATTGAGTCAAAATAGAGTCAAAAGACCCTCCAAGACCTCGTCATGGCACAAAGATCAAGTCGACCTACATGAAGGGACAAGTTGGTTTCAAGATAGCAATCCGTACCCCTCTTAAGCCTATAAATAAGAAGGAATTCGACCTCATTTGGACACTCACTCAAGCAAGTTCGATCTCCACAAGATAGAAGCTGGAAAAGGACGAAGAAGGAGAAGAAGAACAAGTTCAAAGTTTTGGGTCTCTCTCTCTCTCTCTTTTGTTAGGGTTTCTACATTTACTAGGCAAGATGAAATTATGAAGTTGCATCAAAGTTGTGAAGCTGCATCGAAGCTAGGAAGTTGCATTGAAGCTATTTCCTAGCATCGAAACTATGAAGCCACAAGGTCGAAGCTATGAAGTTTTATCAAAGTTGTGACGCTACAAGGTCGGACCTGTGAAGTTGCAAGGTAGAAGTTATGAAGTTGCCTCTATGTCAAAGTTGTGAAGTTGGTTCTAGGTCGAAGTTGTGAAGCTGCTAGGTCGAAGTTGTGAAAGTTGCATCAAGGTCGAAGTTGCAGAAATTGTTGTTGGAGTAGAAGTTATTGGAGAAGTTGTTGGAAGGTTGAAGTTTGTTGTTGGAAGTCGTTCAAGAAAGAAAAAGTTGACTTGGTCTTGGGGGGTCTTGGTCAAGGGTTATAGGTCTTGGAATTCGTCAATTGAAGTTCTATAAAAAGAGAAGAATTTTTATGGGTTTTCCTCATAGTTGGAGAGGTCTTGGCCCCGGATGAACGCCTACATATTGTGTCCTATTGTCTCACTGTTCTTTATGATTTGGTAGTTGTTTGATGATAAAGAACACTAATAATAATAAAGGAAAGAAGAAGTTAATCATTTTAAGGTCTAGAGCATTATAACCCCTTTCCTAGCATCAGAACTGAGATTTATTCAAAGGGTTTTCATTTAAATATGTTTATTAAAAAATTTCCAACATCTATTTGTAAAATCTCACTTGGTGCTTCATCGTTTTGCAGAGCCATACATCATCCCTTTGGGTGAGACCACAAGCCCCTTTTTGGGCACTGATCTACTTAGTCGCAAGCCTAGAAGCGTTTGATCATTTCATTTAATTTTTATCTCATCTAACCCTTGGATTTTTAAGAGAAAATTAGTGTTTTGAAGCGCGTTTCAATCAAGGTTATGATCATTCGGAGGTCTAGTTTTGAGACCATAATTTTCTAAGAGGAAGCCATCCTTCATTCACAGATTTGAGCTTTTCATCACTTGAAGGAATATCAATTATTGTTTAAGGGATTGAGGGCTTAATTTTTTTTCCAAAATTTAATTGAATTTTGGGCCTATTTCTTTGCAAGGTCGTGAGTATTTTAGGCTTCATTTTCATCTCAGTTGCAAGCATTTAAAATCTTGATCCTGCTCTTGATTCTCTAACCCTTATTTGTTTTGGAGATGTTGACCACTGGAGTGGCACCTGATGATTATATGAAGACTCCATGCCCAAGGATGATCCAGAGGACACTTGTACCATCATATACAATCAGTCAACATATTTTTTTAACTCTACTTCTATCTTTTCATCATCTTTCTTGTACCTAGATTCCACACCCCGCGGGGAATTGTAATAAGTGATACTAGTAATGATGAGTTTTTGAGTCTGTAACAGGCCTAGGATGTTGGGACTCGATCAGCAAACGAGTACACCCTGGAGTGTTTTTTTATCTGGTTAATTATCCTTTCTTTTTCAAAGGCGGATAATTTTTTGGGTTTTTTCATCTAGTTTTTACCCCAAAGCCGAGGTGACAGTTTGAAGGTTGAGCCCCTAACACATCTTAGTGTCTAGAGTCAATGTATATTACCATACTAGATCACACAAAAAAATTCGTGGAATTTCGCTACATCTAAGTAGGATTTTTTAATAATTAAAAATTTCCTGCAAAATAGGAGTTTTAAAATATTTTCTATGTAATGATGTAAATAAGTGGCCTTAGGAAATGTCTGGGGCATGTGACTCGAAATCCATTCTCAGAGACCCAACATTATCCTAGGACCCACTTTCGGGGTCAAAAAATGACTTATAGTCCCTCAAAAGCCAATTTTCCTACTGACAGTGGCAAAAATGAGGAAAAAATAAAAAAAAATCAATAATTGGAAAAAAAATTAAATTTTTCCAAGGTCAAAGAAAGTCAAACAAGTGACATGGCAATTCTAGTGAAGGTCAAAGGTGATGTGGCAATCATGTGGGGCCCACCAAGCAAGCCACAACTCAAGTCAAAGTTTCAAATCAAAGTCAAAGGGTAGTCAAATGTAAGTCAAAGGTTCCACGTTGAGTTTATGAGGCACATCGAATTGTTAAAGTTAAACTTTTGATTTAGTATTAAATCAAATGTATGTAATTAAAGTGCAAGGCATATAAAGTTAAGCCTTAATAAAATGAGTGGGAAATGGACCCCACTCACATTCCTTGTCTACATAGGAGGCAATCAAAACAACTATACACACATGTCAAATTGGAAGTGGCAATGCAGTTGTCAAAGGCATCTCAACGCAGATTTGGAAAGATCATTTAAATGCATGAAATCAAGGATATATCTCCACCAAACTGTACACATGTACCAAGCAGCCAGCATAAGGGAACCCGCAGCAAATGAAGCCAACCCATACGCACAGTTAACAACAGCTAATACGTAGCACATTTTGGCATATTGTGGGCACGGATTTTATGGATTAGATGTCAGTTATTACTGCAGTTCTGATTGGAGTTTGTCTCCCACTTAAACTCATGCATTGGTGCTCCTTCTCCACTGCCAGCCAATCAGAAGTTATATACCAGCAATCAAGGAATGCACACAACAGATTTGAAAATGTTCGATGGGCAGTTTGTTGGTGCGATTGGAGAGGTGTCATTGCCTTGGATTTTGATGGAGATTTGATGATAGTTTGTCTCCCTACCACTCCTACTCTCAAAGCACTTGGCAGCCAGGGATATCTATGTTGATTTATGAAGATGACACCTACAGAAATTCACAACAGTCAGAGAACATGTGCTAACAGTCACCTACAACAATTTGATTTCACACATGGAGATATGCACAGCAGTCATAACAACCACTTGTACAAATTCGTTTTTATCATTGGGATTATCTCCATTCCACACTTGTCACTTGCACTCACATTGGGATTGGCTCCCATAGTTCTATTTAAATGAGCTTTGGCTCTCATCTTTGTATCATGTAATATGCTATTGGGCTTGAGGAAACTCTGTCATTTTGTACTTGCATACTTTCTTAATACAATCAAAACTTTGGGGCCATTTGGCTGGTGTTCTCTTGGTGTTATGAAGTGATGTCCTTTCATGCTACTACTATTGTGTTTAATTTCTTTCGCATATAGAGTTAATATTAGTTTATACTTTCAATTTTACTTAGGTTGATGTGTGCAAGCTATCTTGCACATAACATTGATTTAGAGTAGTATTCTAGGGATAAGCTTGCCAATTCATTTTAGGAGGAACGCTTGGTTTATCTTATTCATTATATTGCTCTAATCTTGTGCAAACTAATATGTGTTCAAGTGTGTAGAAAAGATCTTTTGTATTGTGTGCAGGAATCCATCTGGAAGTGGGAGAAATCTCAATTAGATCAACTCACTCCTAGAGTCACAACGATCCAAGACTCGACCATTTTTTCGCTTCAAGTTTTCCATCCAACGAAGAGAAAAAGGGAGTTTTCTTACTCTATAACTACTTGATCATTTATTTAAATTCAAAATACTTATTTGATTCTAGTTCTTTCAAAGTTATATCTCCTATTCAAGAGTCATTTCCAAAGCTAGAAAAGTACAGGGTTCACTCCCATTACTTGAGCTAGTACTTTGTATATTAAATTTTAAGTTTAGTTTTGGTTTCTTTTTCTTAATTTCACACTAACAATTGGTTTTGTGTTTTGTAAACCATAGGTTTGAGCATTGGGCAGCAAGGAGACTGAGGAGAAGCTTTGGAAAACTATTCACTCATGTGTATGCAGGACCCCCTCACGCTATCCAAAGATTGATTTCTAGGGAGGTCATAAGCACTTGGGAGAGAGTTGCAAACTCATCTAGGCTGTGGACCTTTTGAGCCTTGTGAATCTCTTTTGGAGAGTTTTTTCTATCTTCAAGTTTGTTGTTGATATATTTTTGGGGAGAGAGTCTAGCTTTGTTAAAGTCACATCTTTGTAAAGATCTCTCTCGTATTGTGGGTTGCCCTCTTAGAGGCATTTTTACCCGCTTTAAGCGCTAATAAAAGATAAAAAAAAATGTTGGATGGAACTTGGGATTTTTCCCATAGCATCCCCCTTCCTCATTTAGAGGAAGGATTCTTGTGGGTGGCATAATCTTGTTTCTAGTTTTTCTTAGCTTTCTAGCTTTTAATATCATATTGTGCATGCTTAAAATCAACACATTTCACTTCACATGCAAATTTTTACTAATCTTGTATTTAAATTCCCACATGCATACGCTTCCAAATTGAAAACTTGAGAAAATCTCATCTTATGTGTAAACACTTCATACTTTGGCAAGTTTTAATTGTTTCATAATTTCTTCAAGTATATGCTTTACTACTTGGTCAATTTATGCTATATGTCATGAAAACTATTGGAGCACTATCATTTATTTGAAACAATTGTAGCTTAAAGAAATCTATTCCATTTTACTTGTTTATTTTCCATTCAATGGTGCAAACACATATGAGTTTATTTACATTCTAGCCTCTCAAGTTTTGCAAACTATTTCTCTTTGAAGCATTAGTTTAATTTGGGGAATTAACACAATTTGCACTTCATCTAGGCATTTTAGTATAGGAAGGCCCCAAGCCTCACTAAAACTTACCTCCAACTTAAGTTGGTTGAATAGACTTTTAGAGACCCTCTACCTCTATTGACTCATCATTGTGAGATCCAAATATTTGGGCAAGGATGAGGTCTGAGGATTAGGGTTCAACTGTAACTTTGCCTTAGCACTAATCAAATAAAATTAACCAAGAACAACATTCCATCACATTTGCTTTGGTTTAAAGTGTCACATGCAAATCTTATTTCAAGAAGCACTTTGGATGCAAGCATTGTAATCTCTTTTAATTTTGCAACAAATTTACTTTTCTTGTACTTGGAAATTGGCTTATCTTTTGGTTTAATTGCATGTTGTCATGAATGGTTGATTTCACTTTCAAGTACTATTATTTTGGGTTGCAAACTTAATTGCATCTTGGTCTAACATTTGAGTTCTTTTTTGTATCATTTTGAGCAAGATAGTTTCCATGCTTTGATTTGTAGACTTATTCATCTTAAAAGCATTTATAATATCTTGTGTTAACAATTTATTGTTTCACTTTTCAACATTATTTTGGCTTTCCATTTGAAAGCATTTCACTTCATTTTAAGCAAATACAATTTCATTTCTTAAAGAGCAATACTTGGAAGGCACTAGTTGTTTATGTATTTCATGCTTATCTTATGATGGCTATTGCTCATATCAGTTTTTGCTTATAAATCTTAAGGAGATAATCTATTTAACTGTAACAATTCTCCTAAAAACTCACATCTCTTTTTAACTTGACTTTTCATTAGGGACCACCCCCCTTCGCTAACCTAGGAGATAGCTCAAACGGAGAGAGTCGGATTAGTTTGACAACCCCTTCTCTGAGTTCCCTGCCACCAACCACCCCTTGTGCGGTTGAAGGCTTTTCTCAGTGACTTGTAGGTAGGTGTAGGCGGCAGGGTCAACAGGAAAGATTACCAATTTTTTTTTAAGGGTCTAAGCCCTAAAAGCTTAAGAATATTAATTTGAAATTCTGGGCTAGTCATGAGCTTATTCAGGCCTATTTCATCAAGGCCATGCTGAGAGCTTCTTCAAGTGGAACAAATCATCATTTTAAAAAAAATAAAATTTGAAGCCTCAACTCACATGGAATTTTTCATAAAATTTTAAAGAAATGTTTTGAACCATTTTTGTCAAGATCGTGAGCCTTTTGGAGATTTTGATTCATCCTTGTCGGGCTTGTGAGGCATCTGAAGTTTTAGAGCAAAATTGTTGAGGAGTTTGCAGTCAAGTTCTCAAGCAGATCTATTATCTATTGCCTCATCAATATGTTGTAGCTTGAGGAAAGATTTTTATTGTAAGGTTCCATATCATTTTGTAAGTTTTCTCAAGGTTGAAGAACCCTTATTTCTATCTAAAGGGGGTTCTTTCATTGTAATATCATAATAAAAAAACTTTTCCTTGTGGGAGCTTGGGACTTTTCCCATGGTATCCCTCCTCATTTAAAAGGGAGGATTTCTTGTCTTCTTGTTTCACTCTCCTTTTCATTACTCTCCTAGTCTCCAGATCTAATTTGCTAACTAAGTCTCTTGCATTTCATTGGCATAGTTCTCAGTTTTCATTATCATTGCATCTTGGATCTAGTCTTTTGAATTGCATTATATTGGCTATTATTAGATCTGAGATTTATTTTCTAATTGCATATTGGCTATTTGATATAGTTGCATTCAAGTATTTTTGTCTTTAACTCATTTCTATCTTAGATCTGAAGTAGTATCTCTATTTTCTGATTAGCAATCTCCTTTGCCATCATTTACTTGTGCTTTATTGCCTAATTCTCACTTATTCTATCCATCATAATATAAGTGAAGAAACATTCTAAAGAGCATTTTTTATTAAGGAATTTGGGATAGTGTTCTGGTCTAGCAATCATCCCTTTCACTTCTCTTGTTTCATTGAGTAATCTTTACATGCTTTGCTGGTTATTGTCATAAACTAGTCTAATTATAATCTTGTGTTTTAAGTTCTTATCGAAAATCCTGATTATAAGTTTAGATTGGAACATCGTTTATTGAAGCATCTTGTTATAATTTTATCTCATTGAAGCATATCATCTGCATTTCATTCTAGATTTTGCCTTGCATCTCTAAAATTTACCTCCAAGCATAAGCTTGATTGATAGAAATTTTAGGTTGCCTTCTCCACTATTCAATTTAAGAAGCTTGACCCTTAAACAACGGTTAAAACATGTGACCTGGCAATTCTCTTGTGGAACAGTCCCTTGTAGGAACGGAGGCACTTGAGTTGCTAGAAGTCTTGGGTAGCTATTGTTAATGAGGCCAGAGCCTCCTTCCCTAACACTTCTTCCAACAACTTTGTTCTAAGATGGGTTTTGACAATTGAGAAAAAGGCATTCACCATAGTCTTAGGCATATAACTTAAAATCAACCAAGACTCTTGCATCACACATAATTTAGTCTTGCATTCATTCATTCTAACATTGTCATTTTTTGCATTTAAATTGGTTATTGTAATTGGAATTGTGGGCTAATCACTTACTTGCACTTGGAAATTTCATGCTTATTGTCTTTTGAATGTTATATCATATCTAACCATCTTTACTTGAAGTACAAGCTTTCTTTTCTTGCAAATTTAATCTCAAGTCTTATTTCTCATATTTCTAATTGCATATAATCTCTTGTACTAACTCTTGTCTTGCAGCATTGCCTATCTTGTAACTTGGATTGTTATTTTTCTTGCAAGTATTATATCTTCATTTGAGCATTGGCACTGGTTTGTCATTCCTTATCTTGTTGAAAGCCATATTGATCTAATTGTATCTATCTTTTGCATTGCTCATTAATTTTCACACTTTCTAATTAATCTTAGTTCAAGTTATCTAGAAAGGTAATTGCCTTGCCCTGTGTCTCCTAGAACTTGTTGTTTCAACAAGTTTTCCTTTACTAACCATCTTTAGGGACTACCCTCCTTAGCTTACCTAGGAGAGAGCTTAAACAGAGAGAGTTGGGAATAGGTGACAGCCCCTTCTCCGAGCGTTGCGCCTTAAAGTCTATACCTTGTGGGGTTGAAAAAATTTCCCACTTAGGTGTACAACTTAGGCGACAACACTCAACAAAATAGTTTTGTCTTAATGAAGCTTTTCTAGTTTTTCTACATTTGAAAGATAGCAGTTTTGGCCAAAAATACCAAGTTTGGAGAAAGTGCAAAAAGGGGCAAAATTCACAATTCCAGATTGATGTACAAAGAGACCGGAGCACTAGATCACTAATCTAAAAGTTTCTAAGTACTCACAATCAAGAGTATTATCTCTGCCCCATACAAAAGTTTTCTTGATTTTCACTAGATTTTCTTTTATTATTATTATTGTTTTTAATATATAGGTGGATGAAGTAGGTATCCGACCTTCATTGCAGCATTGAGAAAATTGCACAAATTGGACAGAAATGGTAAATGTAGAGACCCGTCACTTTCAAAAAATAGCTCAAAATTAAGCATGATTATAGCCTTAGAAAGGTAATTCAAAGGAGACCATGATAGAAGGTTTAAGATTTCAAAGGATGCATATAATTGTTTCAAAAAGTTGCAGGAACAAGTTCACTTGGGGTAGCTCAATTGGCAATGGCCGTGGAGATGAAGTCTCACCGAACCGGAAGTTTTGGGTTCAAATCTTGTGCTGTCGACCCCGATTGGGGTGATAAGTTGGACATGATGAAGATGTAGTCCTACCAAGCTTACCAAAAAAAAAAGTTGCAGGAACAAGACCTATAAGCTTGAGTGAACAATGCAATTGTCAAATGTGGAAGACTTTTAAAGCAATTTTAATTTGGAAAAAAGAGTTCAGCATGATAGAGGTGCATAATAGATGTAAAAAATGAGCAAGAAAGGTTGCAGATACTTCATGCTGGTGCCTGTGAAGTGGTGTGGAGGCACATTTGGAGGTACAAAAGCATGGTAGTGAAAATGGTTGTTTAATAATAAGTTGAAGGGACCAAGGATCAAGAATGAGAAAAGATAATCAATCTTATGGCATTACTGCAATGTTAATATCAATATAGTTGAATTAATGAAAATTGTTAAGGCTTTTGGAAAATTTAATTTTTGGTTCAATCAAGGAGAAAGAAGGGACCAAGAAGCTAGTGTCTTGAATAAGAATGCATATAGTGTATAGATTGTAGAAGAAAAACTATGAGGGTCATGACCATTGCAGTTAATTATTATGTATAGCCAGGAAACAATGACAAGAATGAGAAGCATAGAACAAGCTAGCAAGTGAAGAAAGACATTAGTATGCATAGGAAATTAATTGACAAGGGTTGCAAAGCATGATTGCAAAAAAGAAAGTGATCGAAGTTTGGTATGGTAGCGAAAATATGTGAAGGAGAAAGAGAACAAGGACTGTATGAGGTGATGTGTGGCTCATATGATAGGTGACTCATATCTATAGGAAAGCATATCAATGCTTGGAATATTTGTAGGCTATGAACCAGCAACTTAAATGTAAAGAATATAGTGAAAGTTCATTCACTTTAAAGGTGCCAATAACACTCCATCGTGTGTGGATTGGTCTTGGAGCATTAGATTGGACTTCATAGAGAATTATCTAATGAAGTGAAGAGAAATTTCAGAATTGAACAAATATACAAACATATAGAGATGAGGACAAAGGATTCCATAATGTGGATACTTAAGCCGTTGAAGGAAATGTAACTAGGCTAGGTCTTCATAAATGTAATTTTGATATTTGTACTTATTCAAAAAAAGAGAAATTATTTTTTGTATTATTTGTCAATGAGTTTCTTGCTCATTTAAAATAGGTCAAGCACATTTTGAAGTGCTTCTAGAGAGTCAAAGTCAAAATGTAATTATGATAAGACCCTTTGAGGGCATGTTACATCATGTATGACATCATACAAGGTCAAGGGAACACCTCCAAGCATGGTCAAATCCTCTCCTAGCATCAACGTGGTCTCCAAGCAGCAAAACGATGGGTAAAAATTGAATTATAATGCAAACTGTAAGTCGGCCTTAAAGACAGTCAAGTCGGCCTAAAGAGGAGGGACAAACCTCTATTTATAGAGGTTGTCCACTCCTCATTCAACGTGCAACATAAGCTCTGAAATCCGCAAGCAAGAGGAGATAAGAAGGACAAAGAAAAGCCAAGGAAAAGGGTCTGTTAGGGCAGTGAAGCAAGGAGGAAGGACAGCGAAGGTCAAGGGGACTGTCTATAGGGTTCAAACAGTCACACGTGCAGAGGAATGAAGGTCTGCCTGCGGCCATAACAGCAGAAAGGTACAGGTCATCGCAGCTCACTGTTTTGGGTGCAAACTAGGCCTACAAGGCCTCTCTCTCCAGCAAGGAAGGAAGTAAGAATCAGCGAAGATAAGAAGACTATATTAAGGCTCTTTTCCACACATGCCGCAAGAAGACACTCCCAGACTTGACAGCAGATGAAGGCAGCATATTGAGAGACCTCATTTGGAGGTATAACAAGGTCTACAAGGTCTCCAAGAAAAGCGAGGAAGGTCCTCCTTATAGCGAAGTAAAGGAGCCCATGTTCTAGGGTTTCCTAGCTTAGACAAGCAGCAGAAAAAGACGAAGTGCTAAGGAGCAAAGTGCTGGAAGGAAGAGGTTCATGTGCCAGAAGTAACAGTGTAGAAAGAGGAAGGATTTGACTTATGCTTGGAGGATATCCTAGTCAAGGGTCTAGGGTTTGGCAGGTGTTCAAATAAGACGCTTCAATAAGAGAAATCTTACAAAGGGTTTTCCTCTCAAGAGTGGAGAGGGTTTGTCCCTGGCAGAGAGCCAAATTTTGGGTTTTTGTTATTTTGTTTTGGTAGCAGTTTGATGAAGCACACACATATGCACTAATAATAAGAAGAAGAAGTATAAGCTAACTAGAAAAAGTAAAAAGATTTCACAAATTGTTATCAACAATTGGAGAATCATCACAACACTACTTTGCCCTAGATTATCCAACATAAGCTGGTTGAAGGTATTGTGGCATTAAGGGAATTATACAAAAACAAACGAGAATTGTAGATGCAAGTAATGCTAAGTGCATTCCAAGTGTGCAAATAGACATTAAAACAAAGAACAAAATAAATGAAGTGATTTCTAGAATGAAAGTATCCGTGAGGCATATTAAGGGGGAAATTATATCTATAGCGGGTGCAAAACATAGTGGACTCTAGAGAAGTCTCTATGAAGCTGGAATGACCTAACATGCATCATTATAGTGTGTTAAAAATGCTAATTAATGAAGTGAAAAATGAGGCCATAATGGCCAAAAAAAGGCAAGTGGTTAATAAGGCTATATTATCAAGATAGAGTAATATAAAGAACAGCACCATTAGTTCTAGAAGGTTTAGGCAACATAAAGTTGAGCAAGATTGACTTAGAAAAGGAAGCAGGTGCTAAAGATGCAATAGCAATATGATATACGAGTTATTTTTCTACCTAAATTAGCATCTAAGTGGAAAATCTAATCCACGATGCAAACATGGGATAACAAATGAAAGTTTTATCACTGTCACTTTAACATAACTTCCCCTTCACTTTTGGCTAGCTCTCAAGAGGTCAAGTGGGGTATCATTTTGATATACAATTTGTGACAAGGAGAGCCTACGTAAATCTTAATTTTGATTAGACTAAGAGATGCAAAGATTTACTCTAACGATGAAAAAGCTTGAACATGAGAGATAAAGGGTCCAATTACTTGATGATATAATGCTTTAAAATGAATAATCCTTATTTAAAGTGAGCACATATCATATCAATCCACTTAGATGCATAAGACAATGAAGCAATATGTGGATTAAACTCAAATCTGGTTTATTATGTGTTAAACCCAAATTTTCATAATTGAGACTATTACGCATCCACATACATGGGTAACCCTAGGACAATATTTTTTTTCCTCCTATGATACAACTTTCCAACCAACAATCCCTATTATGATCCACGAATAGTCAACCTCAAATGGCTCTCACCCATTCTCCTGTCAATACACTCATTGATCTAGCCTCCTCATCCGATGAAGGTGGGTCATCTATTGTGAGGTACATTAACCATGTTTGCATTCAAGTGCTTTCATTTCATGTTTAAGGCATTTTATTATGGATCATAGGTTGAAATTGGATTATAGACCCACTATTGATTGTGTATTGTTCCCTTGCTTCACCTTGGATGTTACCATTTGTCCCTAGTCCACTATGACCTTCTTTAAGGTTTTTCTTTCACTATCTACGAGGGGAATGAATAGGAGGCTCTAATGATGGTAGTGCTTCATGTTATTCGTCTTTAACACTTATCAACATTCCCTTTATTTCATTATCCCTTGTTTTGAATGGATGTTTCCAATCACTTGTACTGGTTTACTCTTGGTCTTATCTTGTGAGAAGGGGTTGGAAATATCGAAGGTTGATGCAGTTGTAAGAAGAGAAAAAGCATAAGCCAAATGTTAAAATTCTAAAGAATGGAAAGAGATGTAAGCAACTGAAAGAAAATTATAGCTTGGGATCTAGCCCCTTTTATATAGCCACTCATCCCTGAGTCTATCCATGCATATAATGCCTATCAAAGTAAAAGGAACTCTCAATGAACATCTCGATCCTCATGAAGTGATAAATTGCCCATCATTAAAGCGTGGTTACATCATCATGATTCATTATTACTCGGTAAATCAATGAAGCTTGTTAAATAAGTCAAAGCATGAAAGAAAAAGCCAAATATGGGTGGTTGGAAAAACAAAGGCAAGGGAAGGTAACTCAAGCAGCTAAGAACTCCCTCTATAAAGGTGGTTATGGACAATGGCTTTACATAACCTAGTATAAGACTATGACACCTTTCATGAAGTGTACCCCAAGCAATAACACCTAATACTTGTACCTATCTTTTGAAAGGGTTAGCCTAGGAACTGTTCCTCCCCATAGGTTGGAAGTATTTAATAAGGTCATATGATAACCCTCCCATACATGAGTATGGCAAGCTATGAGGCAGTATGGCTTCGCAAGATGCTTGCAGGACTATTTGACCTATAGATGGGGCCAACAGTGATTCACTGTGATAATCAAAGCTGCATCAAGCTCTTTGAGAATTTTATGTTTCATGATCGATCCAGATTCCAAACACATCGGGATCAGATACCACTTCATCAGAGACAGGGTCCAAAGAGGTGCTATGAGACTACAATACATTCCTACAGATGAGCAGGTGGCAGATATTCTCACTAAGCTTCTAGTGAAAGGGAAGTTTGTGAAGTACCAAGATAAGTTGGGGGTGGTCGAGAATTTGTCCCTTGTTAGGAGGGAGTGTTGAAGCTTGTGGTAGCTTTGGAAGGTCTTCTGCATAGGCTTGGTGTCTTAGCATGTGGAAGATGATTTATTGCCTCTTTAGGTGCTTGCTTGGTGGAGTAAGTGATTTATGTCTTCTTTCCTAAGTCTAACTTAGGAAAAGTACAATAATTAAAGTCAATTAATTATTGTGGACTATTAAGTCATTTTCTAAGGATAAATAATTTAATTATTTAAGTGACTTAGAAATAATCTCAACCATTGATCTCCAAGATCTTCTAGAAGGGAGATTAGGGTTAGGGATTTGGGCTTAATGAAGATTATAAAAGAAGCCTAGCGAAGAGGTGAAGGCACACAAGAACTCAAGAGAGCAAGTCACAACAAGAGAGAATGATTTTCTCTAGTGCGAGTGGCTCAGTAGACTAAAGCGTAGAGGAGAAGTACGAGAGAATTTGAGGGTGAATCTAGGAGGTTGAGTTATGGAGATTATAAGGATGAGTTGATGAAGAGAGGGAGGTCGAATTTATTGGAGTAGCCAATTTACTAGAGGTTGAGTTTCCTAAGGCACAAGAGCAGCGCATGGGAAGGCGTAGGGTTGATTAGGACGAATTTCTCTAGGCCGTTTTCCTTCAAGGCTTGATTTCCAAGTGGCCAAATTCCTTAGGCTGAATTCATCCTGTGGGGACCGAGTTTCAGGTACCAATTATTGTATTTTTCGTTGTATCTCTTTGGGTCGAAAACCTAGATTTTCCAGATTAATTGATGACAGAGAATTGTTGTGGGTGAATTATTTTTTAAATGTGTTATTGATCTCTTTGATTTAAATTAAGCTGCATATCAATTTCTAGATGTTAAAAATACCAATGATTTTATCTTTCAGTAATTCAGAATTTATTTTGCTAAATAAATAAATTGTTGGGACTAAAATTAATTGCAGTTAGAATATAAATTTTGGCTAATATTTGGAAGTTTAACATTTTTCTAGTGAATTTCTCCCTCATAAAGTGATAGCTAGGGCTAGGAAGTGAAAACCAGGGTTTTCCCCCTTACTCCATTCAAAGATTTGATATTTCCATTGTTAATGTTCCTAAGACTCCATCACCCAAGTAGGGAAAGGGCACTAACATCCCTCTTAATGATCAAAACTTCAAAAACTCATCTTTTACCTCTCTTTTTCATATTTTCAATCCTTCAAGGCAAGCTAATACGGCTAGGGCAAGGGTCGAATTCAACTAGGGCTTGGTCTAAGACAATGTTGGAGCTAATTTGGATGGTTTCCACCTTGCCTGACCTTCATAACTCAAAATTGAGCCTCTTCTTTGATGGAAATTGCCTAATTAGGGCTAACATCATCAACCATTAGCAATTTAGGTATCTTTAAAAAACCCTAGTTCAGCAAAAGGCTTTAGCTTAGGGCTATTTTAAGGTTTTTCATTCCATTAGTTGATTATATTTTTCAAAGAAAACTTTTTCTTTATGCGTGCATGCCTAGATGTACCATTGTTGAGCTACATCTTTAAACCCTAGGCTTCAATTGTTATTTCCTAGGCTTCTTCAAAGGTACATTGTTCCTTTGTACAAAGAATTGTGCCTAACTCCAAGTGAGAAGTGTCGGAAAATCGGGAGGCTCTATGACTAAATTATCGGGAGGCTTTATGACTAAATTAGATTTTCCTTTCCTTAATAATTGCTTGTGAAATTTGTTGCCTTTTTATTTGTTTAGTTCTCCTTCATCAAACAATTATCAAAACGTAAACATGAAGATCACAAGAAAATAGAGAACATAAGATATAGGCTCTAAGCCAAGGAAAAACCAGTGCAAGGAGAAAACCCAGAAAATTCTTTTCCTATATAATCAGATCAAATGAGATATCTAAGACTCATGACCACAGAAAACTTCACCCTCTAGATGTCAATTCAAACCCTCCTTCCCAGCAAATCCATTAGCCAGAGACTAGCAACAAGAAATGTATCAAGGCGGAACTTCCACAAACTTTAAGTTCAAGAAGAAACTCCTTCTCTCATTCTTTGGCCCTCCTCTTCACCTTTGTCCTCTTTGCGATATTTCAGACCAAAATCATCCAAGTGTGTGTGTCGAAATGAACTCCATCTTCCCTCTATTTATACAATCCAGAGGGGTGCGAATAGACATGTCCATTGGGGCATGGCCGACTTAATAGGTAGGCCAACTTAGCACCTAGAAGGGTTATTGACCCAAAAATACATATTTAAAATTATTTTTCTTTGCAATAGGTCCAAATAGGACTTTGACTCTTTTGACTCAAAAAACTAGAAGCATGAAGAACATGCTTGTCTAGAAAACAAAAAAAAATGTTTTTCTTTTCTTTTGCTTTTTACATAAAATACATAATGGTACAAATTATGAAGACCGAAACTAGTTACAATCTCCAACACTCCCTCTTAACTAGGGAGGTATTCATAATTGTACACCTGATACAAGGATACTCTCAAACTAAAATATTCTCATAACAAGAGTCAGATTGACACGCCATCTTGAAGCATCAATATCATAACCAACATTGTCATCATAGCAAGGCCTTAACTTAACAAGCTCTTCTCATTTCATACCATAATGCTGGGAGGCTTTACGTGAGACACCACACTACCTCTAAGGAACATACCCTATCTGAATGTTCACTAGGTATGTCCTTTTAGGACTTATATTTATCTTGGATTACCTATCCTCAAAGAACATTGGTCCTCTTCGACCACTCTTGTCTTGGATACCTGTCCAATCCTCAAAGAGTGTCGATCTACTTCCTATCTTGGATTCTCTATCCTCAAGGAAATCTCATATGCTTATCCAATCCTTCGGACCCCATTCTCCCTCCATGGCCTTCACTAGACATACAATTGTTAGTCGTGGCCTAGTCCATGACACATGAAGAAGAGAATATAATGTCCATCATCACTCCCTCTTAACTAGGGAGATAATCCTCATTCCCTTTAAATCCTTACTCCTAAAACACGAATGATATTTCTTACTTCCTTTCAATTGGGAAGTCATAGCCATGTGTCTTTATCACTACATAAACTACTGGTTCTTCATGGATATCTTCAAGTAGTGGTTGCATGGCTCCTCCTTTCCTTTGCCTCTCATCATAATGGACTTTTGCTATGGAGCAAAACTTTTTCTTCAATCTATGACAAGGTTCAAGCCATCAACCTTTCATATCACTTTCCTCTAGTCATCATCAACAAAGGCATTTTATTGAGCCAATCAAAGTAGAGCTAGACATAGCTCCTTCTAATCATGAAAGTGATCTTCATTATCATCGAAACATAAACATCAAGTTATCCATTTGTATTGCTACCTTTCAATCCCAAGATGATGTAGACATCTTTCACCACATAATCCTCCAAGGATTACCAAAGCCATCCACTCAATCCATGTATTCATTGAATTGAGTTCAAAACAAACAATTGTAGATACACTTGCCTCAATTGCCATTATGCATTCTTGGAACATTTTTCCAAGTAGCAAAATTGTTTCCTTTAAGATCAACATCCTTCCACATATTGTACAAAAATCCTTCTCCATGCTTTTCAAATCAAAGTGCCCATGGAACGAACTAATCAGCAAGCTACAATATCTTCTTCCTTGGAGTTGTCATTGTCAACTCTCTCTCTTTCTTCAGGAGACCATATCTGATGTTGATCAATATCATCAAACGAACTCTCCTTCCAGCCTCTTCACATGCTTTTGCAATATGTCCTACCAGGGAGCCAAGTCATATCCCAAGAAGATCATCACTATCAAAGTTGTCAAATTATAATAGCCTCTTAGACAAGGTGTCAAATTTTGTTATTTGCTCCCTCTGAAGTCAACATTTATTTGCACAATTTATCTTCATATTGCAACAAGATTTTACTTCATCTTTCAATCATCAATGTGCTCCTGAAATGAACTCATCAACTGAAAATTTCAACATTATGTCGATCAAGGTCCTTATAGTTCCCTCTTTTCCATCATGCTCATCATTTTCAAGAAGTCATCAACAAGAACGAGTGTTGCTTGGCTTTGTTCTTCCATCCTTCTCATTGAAAATAATTAAATGAAAACAAAATAATATCAGAGATACAGAAACTTCGACGGAAAAGGCTTTTAAGCATGATTGTCTATTCACAAGGAATGATGATACAATATATATACATCAAGCTATGTCTCAAGATAGTTAATCTATCTTGGACATGCAATCTCTTGGTTGAGTGAATATCTCAACCACACACTAATCTAGGAGGCTAACTAGTTGGAGAGAATCTCTCAACCAACTAGACCTCAACAAACTCCCAAGTATTAGGAACAGACTCATTCTAGAATTGATGAGCACATCAAAGACTAGTAGGAATTATATTTTCCAGCTTTCATAATTTTATTATTTTGGACTTATTGATTGTGAGTATGAGGCCAACATTCCCCCCCTCAATCATAAGTCCAGAGTAAGAACTTGGTACCATCTCTAAGTCTTCATGTTGAAACTACTGAGTTGAGCCTCAATGAAAAACTGCCTGAAAAACTGCCAAAACTGGATGTTGAAAACTCCAATATGAAGAGAGCAAACCAAGAGAAGTGAATCAACTACAAGTTTGACACATCTCTGAAAATGCTTGACAACTCAATCTAATGCCAAGCTACAATGCAAAAGGATCTATCTATCCTTTGTTGGGTCCAATGACCATCCAAGTGAACAAAAATGCCCACATTTTCTCTCAATCAGCATCCCAATCGCTTGTCCACTGACAAATTTTGATTCCCCCTGGAAAATTGTGTTGTTGTCAAAACTTTCAGTCTGACAACCATCATCATCAATTCAATTTCAATTTCATCATCAATTCCCCCCTTTGTCAACTGAAAGGAGAGACCATAACCATTTGCATTTGTTTTGAACTAACCCCTTAAGGTGTAGGAGAGTTTCACTGTTGTACTCCCCCTTTCAGGTGCATGAGAGTACCATCTTTTCACTATTGGCTGCAATATTTGTCTTCATGTGAGATTGAATTTTGCGGTAAAATATATGCAAGCGTTTATCTGTAGATAACCACTCTCAAGGATCAATCCATGCATAATTGATCTTCAATTTGGCTGGCTGATTTCGTTTGCAACATCTCTCTGATGAGTGATTCTTCTTGCCACAATGGTGACAAGGATGGAGATCAAAACAATGATCTTCCATATGACTTGTTCTTTGACAATGTTGGCATTTTGGTTTTTCTTCAACTTTCTCATTGATTTCTGATGTTGTTCGATAAAGAAATCCTCCACTGATGAACTTGATTGGTTTTGAATAATCAGGGATATGCAAGTTGTTGTCATATTTGTCATATCCTAAGCCACGTCGATTTTTGTTGAATTGAATTTCTTCCCATGGTTTAATGATTGGCTTGGAAAAAGAAGGTTGAACTTGTTCATGTACAACTTCTACACTTGAAATTGTATCGTTGAGTGGCTTGGAATCATCTTCATCATTTGAAATTGTATTGTCGAATGGCTTACAAACACGAATCTTCTGTTGTAGCTCATCATGTTGTAGCCGTGACTCAAGTTGGAGAAACTCAACAGTCTCATGTGCATAATGTAGATGCCTTTTAATGTCAGCAACAGTGGCTTTGCTGATTTTCACTATGTCCTCAGAAGTGGATAGGATCAAATTGTTAAGAACCTCTAACAATTGAATACTTTGCTCCATTTGAACTCGCTCGCCTAAACTCGTGCTCGCTTACTTTTAACACTTTCTTGATTTTCACACTCGCTTGATCTTAGATTTGTGCTTTGCTTCCCTCAATTTCACGCTCACTTGATTTTGTTTTAACAAGCTTCGGGTGTCGTCTACCACCGAAAATGCACCCAAGTTAATGATTTTAAAACAAGTTCAAATGAATTTGAAAGAACTTAACCCCCAATCAATTTGACTTAATGACAAGCTTGGGTGTTGGGCTCAATGGAGAATGCACCCCAAAATTCGATTACAATCTTGAATTTAATGATTCAACTCACCCTCTCTAATGCAGCTCCAAGAGGGTGCTTTTATGTTTAATATTGTGCTTCCTTTTGAACAAGGATGCCCCCTTTTGAATTCTACAATTCTTCTTACAAAAGAAAAGAATAAATAATGGCTCTCTACAAACCGTGCGCTTTACCTTTTTAAATCTTTACAATTTCCCAAAATATGAGATAAGGGCTTAATTTGGTTATGGCTCCTCCAATGTAGCAATAATAAATTAAAGCTCATAAATGTGGAATTTAATAAATCTGGAAAACAAATTTAGGATCTTCTTGATCCATACAATCCACACTGCCAACAAATGCACCTACCAAGTTCTTAATGCAGATCTTCACGCAGATCTCAACACATATGTAGCATCCGCAACACAGGTCTTAGCACATGTGCAACATCCACAATGCAACTCCAACGCAAATTTCAGTGTAATCTTCTATGCAGCAAGCTCCAACTCCACGCTAACACAAACTTCATATTAACATACATCATCCAGTCTCCAACGCAGTCTCCTCATGGCTTCACAAACAGTGCAGGTAACTATGCAGTTGTCACACTATTGTAGGTCCATACGACCTCTGCAACTCTTAGCCTTTCTTCAACAGCTGCACACAAAAATTGGCAGCAATCTTCTAGGAAAAATGGCTCGATGATGGATCTCACAACTACTCTTCTCCAACACAGGTTTACAAATCTTCAATGCTCACTTTCTCCACGACTTCGCACTCGATGTAGGGGATCTCTCTACTAGTGGCCTCAAGAGTTCATTTATCACCTGAACAATTTCTCTGTTGAGACTCGTAAGTCTACACAGCTTATTGTTTAGAATTCAATTCTCCCTTCTTCACGCAGGTCGCATCCTTCGTCCGAGTTCTCCGCTTTTCTCCGTTATCTTGGACGTAGGCACTCTTCCAACGATACCGTCATGCCTACTTCCACATGTGACTTGAGCAGTGATTCTCTGACCTCCACAGAAAATCATGCAACCTTCTACAATCGTGCGCTTTTCCTCTTTTGGTCACTACAATTTTTGAATTGGCCCTAGTCTCGGAGTTTGCAGATCGCGGTAAATTGACGCAGAGACCCGGCCAATTTTTCCCAATCTCGTTTGCGCTGAGGACTCACGCAACTACGCAACAATTGGTATTATTTCCTACCACTTTCTCCATTGGCGTGGATTATTTCCACCTAACCTCGGCTTCCCAAACCGCAAACAAAGCATGGGACGAGAATGAGGATCGAGATCGCCGACGTAGAAGAAGAATAGTCAGTCAATCTCATTGTAAATGCACTCTCTTTACAAAGCGGTTTGCCACTTAATGCAAAACCGACTCTTCCCCTTGCCAAATCTCACAATAGTCAATCAATATTTCCTTGGGATCTTCAAATTCTTGTTCTCATCGCATTCTAACTAAGTGTAAATGCGCCTTTTTTCTCCTCGGCTACATTGAATTGTGAACTGGCCTTCGCAGTGTCGGTCATAACCTGCCCTCGATCACACTGGATTGTGTTGAGACCACATCAATATTAACTCTAGTCACATCAGGCTCCATAGAGCGTTGATCACATGGCAATTGACAAACCAACACGACCTCCACTTGTCTCAGTCGTTGGTTCGCTAGACTTAATCGAAGACTGATCATGGTCCTCCTACATTGAATTCCAACGAGTGATAGTCGAGTTATCTAGCGTCAAGATGTTTGGTGCTCGATTGTCGAGCCGTCTAGTGTCGAACTACCTTGAAGATCAACGTCGAATTACGACATCCCGTTGAGTTGAACCACCGAGAGACTATGTGTCAGGTAGTATTGGACTATCGTCAAACTTTGCTCCTGCTACTTGGTGATAATACACCTATGCAAAATATGTAGAAGTCGAGCATCCTAAGATATACAACATCAAATGCCTCAGAACAATTAGAGTAGCATTAGCAACCTACTCGTTCTTGATTCTCTACAGCCAGAGCGATCTATCCTCTATATCTTTCGACCAAGACATCTATTGATTCGAAATAGATGTCCCCCTCAGCTCACATGTCCAATGCTCTATTCCACGCAGCTACACACTCCTTTCTCACGCAAAAGACTCTTCCCGCACTCAACAACACAGGAAATACCTATGCACTGATACCAATTGAAGATAATTAAATGAAAACAAAATAATATGAGAGAGACAGAAAATTTGGCGGAAAAGGCTTTTAAGCCTGATTATCTATTCACAAAGAATGATGATACAATATATATACATCAAGCTATGTCTCAAGATAGTTAGTCTATCTTGGACATGCAATCTCTTGGTTGAGTGAATATCTCAATGACACATTAATCTAGAAGGCTAACTAGTTGGAGAGAATCTCTCAACCAACTAGACCTCAACAAACTCCCAAGTATTAAGAATAGACTCATTCTAGAATTGATGAGCACATCAAAGACAAGTAAGAATTATATTTTCCAAGTTTCATAATTTTATTATATTGGACTTATTGATTGTGAGTATGAGGCTAACACTCATCTTGCTTCCATAATTTTGTGCCTGCAATTCCAGTAAGTATAACCAAGCAAAATATACAAAGACAAGAGCATGATGTCAATTTTGTCAATCTATGGTTTCCATGGTTTTTCAGAGGGTGTACTTCTAGGGTTCTAGATACAAACCCTAAATTTCTTGATCTAAACCTTATTAGGATTTTTAATGGAAACATCAGCCCTAGGGTTTTAACTTTCAAACCCTAAGGTTTATTCAATTCAACCCTTGCTAGGGTTTTACCACATACCCTAGATTATCCTTTCAAAATTTAGATCTGCAAACCCTAGATGTCAAGAGCTAGGGTTTCCTTAGAGGGAACAATCAATTAAGGTTTGGGTTTTCACTTGTAGGGTTAATTCAATCTAAACTAGGGTTAGAAAAATTAAGTGCCAAGAGTCCTCAAGACTCCTCTATTTTCGCACATTTTGCAAACCATAGATTATTAGGATATGCAAAATGTTAGCTTTATACCCTAACAATTTCATAGTCATTTAGACCTATCATGAAGGAATTACAAAACCCTACAAGCATACTGCAAAACCCTAACATGCCCCACATGCAAAGACCAAGCATTATCATCATATCATCACTATTGATCATGATTTATATGTACATTTGACTTTCATGGTTATGGGAAGCTACTTCAAAGAGATATTTGAACTAAAAACATTTTGTCCCTCATCTTTTATCATGGATTCATGCTACAACAAGGCTTCTTAAAAACAATACACTTTTCCACTTTATTATATCTCTTCTTTGTGATATCTTTGTTGAGTAGCTACATTATGTATTGACTTTACCCAAGACTACTTCTTGTAGAGATGATCTCAAAATCTTGATCTTCCTTTTAGAGTTTTGGTCAGCTTCATAGTTAAAGTAAGTTCTTCATTTATAGTTCCTCATACTTGTGCTTCTCACAGGATACAACGCTGGAACTAATCTTGGGTTATCCTTAACGAGCCATAAGCATAAGAATGTATATATGTGATTTGTAAACCAATATGTAAGTCACTTTGATACCATCCTTCATTCGCAGGTCGACTTCATGGTAGATCCTCCATTTTATGTACAGGTCTTTTGTACATTTTGTCCATCGATGCCCTTTTAACTTACATAACTTGTAATTGTTCATGCTTTCATAGTAGCAAGTATCATAAAAATGAGCAATTGAGCCTTTGCAGATTACAAAAATATGGGCCACAAGGAGAAGCCATGAGCATTGTAATATATGTTTTAGAAGTGATCTGATCCATTAGTCCTTGCCATGCGAGCTCAGGAATATAAGTGCCAGCCAACTTCGACGTGTCACTATCTCATGGAACAGAATATATGAGCTTCAAAACAAAGTCACTGTCATAAAGTTAGATGCATGCGAGAGCCATAGAGGATGTGATTTAAGCAGGCCACAAATTGATAGCGAACCATGAGTCATATAAAGAATATATACTCGAACCACAGAGTCGAGCTTCCACTTTCATAATGTGATGTCTGTATAATATTGATCCACTATCACAAGTGATAGTTGCATGCCATGAAGAGGATGTCATGTCGTTGTATACTAATGCAAGCTACAAGATAGTGTTGGAATTTCTAAGTCTATTCGTTAGAAATTCTTCCTGTACTATCTGATTTATTTCTTCCTACTTGTTCAGTTACTTAACAAGTTATTTATTATCTAAACAATGAAATTAAATACAAGTACATTATCAACACATATGTTGATTTGGGGTAGCATTGGATGTGCTCTAGCCACGAAATTTGGTGGAGAGGTTGGGGCACATGACATCTCCAATACCCAGAAAGGGTTTGGGCAGATTCTAAACAGATCAGGAGATATTAAAATAATTAATATTTTTAATGAAGTCCCTAAGTCTAAACTTAGGGAAAATAAAATATAATGTGTATTAATATGAATCTGTGTTAGAGTGGTCCAAAAGACATGGATCAAGCCAGATCTAATCTCAGCCGTTGATTAGGGACTTAATCTCGGCCGTTGAGATGTCAACAGTAAAAGTATAAGAGGAGGCTTGAGGGTCACTTGGAGAATACTCTAGAGTGATTAGTCATTCTATTCTCTAGAGCGGGGTTTGCTAAGAGAGATAGAATCAGTGATCGAGAGAGTAGCTAAGGGCATTGAGTACAGAGAAACAAAGAAGACAGAGATTGTGTCAGGAGAGCAGCGCAACAACCAAGGAGAGTGACGCAGAGCCAGCAAGGGCTCACGCAGGGCCACGTAGACGCAACCAAGTGCTGCATAAAGCACCGAAGAGGCCAGCATGTCTGACGCAGAGGCCCAGGAAGTTGACACAGGGCCTCCTAGGGCTGACGTGGGGCCAACATGAGACAGAGATGGGCTTGCGCAATCCAGATTGGGCAGACGCTAGGGTTGCATGAGCAGTTTGGTGCTGAGGAGCTGTCGGAAGGGTTTTCTGGGGTTTCAGCCAGGAGATTTCTCTCAAACTGTGAGGTATAGCTGCTAAGGAAATTCTCTGTTGGGTAGGCCATGTTAGTGTCAGTCTTTCCAGCCTTCCTCCAGTGATCAAATATGCTCTTACAAAGTGATTGTGAAGTGTCAAGGTCAAATTTTGTCATTTCAGTGAGTCTTCAAGCAAAATTTGGTCACTAGGCATTAGGTCTAGGGTTTGCTTTTACTCCTTCTAAAGTTGTCCAAATGGCGGTCCATGTCATCATTCAGCTGAGTCTATCATCATTCATAGGGTTTTCATTATCATCTCAGTGTCTAATGAGTCTTTTTACAACTTATTCATGCTTCAATTGTGCCTAAGCAAGGTCATTTCCCTCTCCTAGGGTTTTGAAGGCAATTTCTCTTGGGCGGCTAAATAATCGGAAAAACTCATATCCTGATGTTCATACACCTTCCCCTATCCTTAAAGTACCTTATCAAACACTTCCCAACACTCAGATCCCCCAAATTCCTCATTTTTTCACAAACCCTAATTTCTAGCTACAACCTGGCAATTTTCTAGGTTGGGCCTGTGTTTTTCCCTTTTGGACCCCTTCCCCTTGCTCAATCTCTGAGATTCCACTTTCCTCTGCTTCCTAACATCCCTCCCCACTCCCACAAATTTCCCCAAGAATTTAGAAGCCCCCTATCCCCTTCATTTCGCTTCATTTCGACAGAATTCCTTGTTTCACACATCGGGACAAGTTTCACTCAAATGATGTTTCAGAGCAATCAAAGATGAATTTTGGGAAACTAAGAGAGGTTTTTGTCCAGAACATGCCAAAGAAGAAAAAACTCCTTCAATTTTTGCACAGGTGTCATGGTTTGAGAGAAATGTCAAGAATACCGTTGTCTCAGGAGAATCAAAGGCACCTCTGAAGTGACCTTGGGAAAATCAAGTTTTCTCATAGCTTGGTTGGCCAAATGTTTTGCTTGATGGGTAAAATGATAACTAGACACAAATAGCTTTCCAATGAGCTATCATGAGCTCAATTTGGGGTTGAGGAAGGCATTCAAAAGTTGACTGCAACAGTACTCTTCTTTCAGGCAGCCTCATTTGGCACTTTTTGACCAGTCTTGGGAGATTTGATTTTTGACAAGTCAAATCAACTCCAAATTGAAAAATTCCAGTTGGGTTGGAAAGTAGACTCATAGACCTTTCCAACGAGCTATCCTGCACCTCATTCTGACACCGGGAAGGCCTCCAAACAGGGCTCCAAAGTGCGCGACCCGTTGAGGAGGATGTGCGCGACCCGTTGAGGAATTTGTGCCAGATTTGACCAGTTCAGCTCAGAATTTGCAGTTTAGCTCCAGTTTGACTTTCTGAGGTCGATGGTGGTCCTTTTGATTGTACTTGTGGCATTTTTTGGATACTTTTACCCTTGTTTTACTCTTCTAGAAGTTTCTCTCATGTAAAAGGGTAAAATTGACTGTATGAACTGGTTTCCAAGTTTTTAGAGGCAAGTTGTTTTGACTGCCTATTTTGTAGTGCTTAGTTTAAAAGTTGTTCAAACAGCTCCTAGGATAGTGAGCTCGACCCATGGAGGCAGGGAAAGAGGTTAGATCATCTATATTATGTACTTTCATGCTCATTTTCATGGTTGGACTCTTGAGGGAGGAGCTATCATTGTATATTTCACTTGTATCTCTGCAATTTTTGGCTAAGGAAGACCAGGGTTTTGCAGTCATCTTTGGGATTCTTGTGGACTCAGGTGTTGATGGTGTGTTTCTTCATGTTATTGTAAGCTTTGTTATGTGATTCATTTCCTTTCTATACTGCTGCATATTAAACAAATGAAGCGATAAAGTCAGAATTCATGCTTGCCATGCTCTACTTTTAAATTTGTTTAATTTCTATGTTTTCTGCTGTCTAAAGAGAATTCAAATCCATTGTTTGCTCTCTTTAGCCTTCTTATCTTTCTTCCTAATCATCCACTTCAGCTAAAGACATCAATACAGGTTCCTACCTCGCCCCAAAGAACCCCCTGCAGAAACTATGTCAAATCCCCGCACCCAAAATTGCAATTCCTCAATTTGCCACCAAAAACCCAAAAAACCCCAAATCCACCTTTTTAATCAGTTTACTAGCCTAATATCAATGTTACCTTGTTGGTCATCTCATCCCATTGAAGATCTACCGAGATTGACCGGAGAGAGCCTTCTCCTGCCCCGTAGGGCTAGCTACGAGGCTGAATGGTTTGATGTAGCCTTGAGGTTTACCTGTCTCAGCCTGAGGTGAAATTTCAAGCGCTAACATACTGGCGACCATACTGGGGAGAACATATTGATCGTTTGCTCATTGACGTGTTATTTCATAAGTCTTAGACGGAGCCTGAAGTTACGCCAGGAAGCCTTCGAAAACGCTCTTGTTTTACATCAGCGTTAGTAGATAAACGCTGCTTCAGTCAATCTCCGTGAGCTTGTGAATACAACACTTCATTTGCATTTTACCCCAGTACATGTATCAAGTTCAGATCTGATTGTTGATAGTGGACAACGATCAGACACTTGAAAGGCTGAAATCATTCACTTGGCGACTCTAAATCAGTTTCGAGATCAGATCCAAAGACTCCACTGGAGGATGATCCCGACCAGCAGAAACATGAAAGGACAACATGCACAGATCAGGTATTCAAGTTGGAATTTCATCCAAGACATTTTGTTCTTTGTCATAAATTATTTCTTCTCTTTTCCCAAGAATGTCAAGAAGGCTTTGCAAAGTATACTATGCTTGAGAAAAGATCCTCGGCCTGCAGTTGATTCTTTCCCTTTGAAGATTGTGAATACCAAAGATTTGCATGCTTTTAAGCTTGATCAAGATCCTTTTTCTGAATTTTGTGATGAACCTATACCTGCTGTACATACCCCTACCCCTTGTAAAATTCCAGATCGGTATAAACCTCTTGTTTTACCTCCTGTTCTTCATGCTTTCCCCAAAAATTATGATCTATACTTGCCGATGTTTGATGGTGAATGTAAGAATGTCAATGCTGAGCAACATGTGCAGAATTTTGAGAATTTTCTAGATCTTTTTGAAGTTGATGAAGAAGATGTTAGTATAAGGCTTTTTGCTCTTTCTTTGCAAGCCAAAGTGAAGAGTTGGTTCAAAGCCCTGCCTGATGCGAGCATCTCAGATTTCCAGCAGTTCGTCAAAGTTTTTCTCGATAGGTGGATGATTGGGCAGAACCTTTTCTTGATTGTAGAAGAGTATAACCAGCTGAAAAGATTGCCAGGTGAGACAGTACAACAGTTTTCTGCCAGATTTAATCAAGTTTATTATTCAATGCCAGTTGATATAAGGCCTACTACTAGATCTGCTCTCTTGCACTATCCGGGTGCCTTTGATCCGGAGATGGAGTTTCAGCTGAGAGAAAGGGATATTGCAACACTTCATGAGATGCAAAACAGTGCAGTAAATGTAGAGGCTCATCTGCTGATCCGAAGGGCAAGGTTGAAAGAAGAAGAGATGAAAAACATAGATCCGGAAAAAACAACATCTCTAGAGGTAAAGCTTGACATTTTGGTAAGTGCCGTGGAAAGGATGATGGACAAGATCAATGCAAGAAATGCTTATGATGTTCAAGCCCATGGCTCGCTGATTGAAGAAGAACAAGTTGCTGATCCAAAACATTTTGTTTCCCATCCTAGTTGTCATAGCACTGATAATGATTGTTTTGTAGATCACCTTGGCGAAGAAAGATCTGTTGATATGACCTGCATGCTTGATGATATGTTTTATACCGATGATTTGCCTCAGTATGATCAGTATGATGATGATTATGTTCTCCAAAAAGAAGCTAATCTTGCAGACAAATCAGCATCTAGTTTGTGGGAGGAAAAAGTTCATTTTCAGCAGTTTGAGAACAATATTCAGCCATCACATATCAGCTATGATATTGACGAGGAAAGTGCAGCAAATTTTGAAGTAAGTGAAGGATCTTTGCCTTTTTGTTTTGATTCATGTCAGTTCATTAAAGACAACTTCCATGAAATTAGAAATCAGCTGTCAACAAGTTTTGATCTAGACCATCTTGGAGGCAATAAAAACCTTGTTCCAGACTTCTCATATTCAGATTTACAGCCCCCAAATGCCATTGGTTTTCAAGTTGCAGATGAAAGCATGGAAGCTGACATATTTGATCAAATGATACAAGAAGGTGACTCTGTACCATTCTGTTTTGAATCATTTCAGTTTTTGAAGGGTAGAGTGCATAGTAAATCTTCAAATGAACAGCCTATAACAAATCAACAATCTCTCAGTGTAAATGTTGAGGATGAGACAGATGACAACATTCTTGAGCAGCCTGTAGCATCAGATTTGCAGCTACCAAATGAAATTGAAAGGCAGATTACAAATGAAGCTGTGGCAGCCGAAATACATGATTTGATGATACAGGAAGATTCTATACCCTTTTGTTTCGAAGCATTTCAGTTTATAAGGCAGAATTCTCGTAAAATTTCTCAAGAACAAGATGAACAGTTAGAAGGATGTCATACATTTTCAATGGATACATTGCAGCAGTCTTTTCAAGTTTTTCATGATCCAATAGCTGATGTTTTGGATGAGGTTTGCAGTCAAAGTCTTTCTCCATTAACTACATGTGAGCTTGAAACATGTGTTGATATGAATTTGATCCGGCAGCCAATTTCTTTGTCATTTTCAGCAGAGGTCTCGTCACAAGGCTCAGATCAAAGTTTGCATTCATGGTATGAGGAGAAGAGAAATCCATTGGATGAGCTAAGTTCCAGTGTGCTTGAATTTCAAGATCCTTATGCAGTGTTTTTGGAGGTGGATAGAGAAGCCATATCTTTCAATGGATCTGTTTCTAAGTTGTCATGGGAGTTGCCTTTCAGTAGTTCTCTCTTGTTGTTCATAAGCGAGAACTTGTGGAGAATTCGAACAGCAGATCGAATACTTGCTTGGTTACATTGGTTGTTTCATTTCACTTGATCAGGTGATGTATGAAACTGTTAGAGTAGGTTGTGATGAATAAGCTCCCCTTTGAGCATCATTTTCAGTTTGTCGGTTGTGCTTAAGTATCGAGTCAGTTTTTAGTTGAGTGAGAGTCAATTTGTGTTGTCAACTCATCAGTTTTTAGTCATGCATTTCAGCTTGAGTTTTTGACTCCATTGCCCAATGATTGAAAAGCACTGGTCTGCTCTCCCAGAGGTCTAAGGTTCTTGGCACCTCCAAGGAGCTACCATCCCCATTGGAGCCAATGTTAGTGTCAGTCTTTCCAGCCTTCCTCCAGTGATCAAATATGCTCTTACAAAGTGATTTTGAAGTGTCAAGGTCAAATTTTGTCATTTCAGTGAGTCTTCAAGCAAAATTTGGTCACTAGGCATTAGGTCTAGGGTTTGCTTTTACTCCTTCTAAAGTTGTCCAAATGGCGGTCCATGTCATCATTCAGCTGAGTCTATCATCATTCATAGGGTTTTCATTATCATCTCAGTGTCTAATGAGTCTTTTTACAACTTATTCATGCTTCAGTTGTGCCTAGGCAAGGTCATTTCCCTCTCCTAGGGTTTTGAAGGCAATTTCTCTTGGGCGGCTAAATAATCGGAAAAACTCATATCCTGATGTTCATACACCTTCCCCTATCCTTAAAGTACCTTATCAAACACTTCCCAACACTCAGATCCCCCAAATTCCTCATTTTTTCACAAACCCTAGTTTCTAGCTACAACCTGGCAATTTTCTAGGTTGGGCCTGTGTTTTTCCCTTTTGGACCCCTTCCCCTTGCTCAATCTTTGAGATTCCACTTTCCTCTGCTTCCTAACATCCCTCCCCACTCCCACAAATTTCCCCAAGAATTTAGAAGCCCCCTATCCCCTTCATTTCGCTTCATTTCGACAGAATTCCTTGTTTCACACATCAGGACAAGTTTCACTCAAATGATGTTTCAGAGCAATCAAAGATGAATTTTGGGAAACTAAGAGAGGTTTTTGTCCAGAACATGCCAAAGAAGAAAAACCTCCTTCACTTTTTGCACAGGTGTCATGGTTTGAGAGAAATGTCAAGAATACCATTGTCTCAGGAGAATCAAAGGCACCTCTGAAGTGACCTTGGGAAAATCAAGTTTTCTCATAGCTTGGTTGGCCAAATGTTTTGCTTGATGGGTAAAATGATAACTAGACACAAATAGCTTTCCAATGAGCTATCATGAGTTCAATTTGGGGTTGAGGAAGGCATTCAAAAGTTGACTGCAACAGTACTCTTCTTTCAGGCAGCCTCATTTGGCACTTTTTGACCAGTCTTGGGAGATTTGATTTTTGACAGGTCAAATCAACTCCAAATTGAAAAGTTCCAGTTGGGTTGGAAAGTAGACTCAGAGACCTTTCCAACGAGCTATCCTGCACCTCATTCTGACACCGGGAAGGCCTCCAAACATGGCTCCAAAGTGCGCGACCCGTTGAGGAGGATGTGCGCGACCCGTTGAGGAATTTGTGCCAGATTTGACCAGTTCAGCCCAGAATTTGCAGTTTAGCTCCAGTTTGACTTTCTGAGGTCGATGGTGGTCCTTTTGACTGTACTTGTGGCATTTTTTGGATACTTTTACCCTTGTTTTACTCTTCTAGAAGTTTCTCTCATGTAAAAGGGTAAAATTGACTGTATGAACTGGTTTCCAAGTTTTTAGAGGCAAGTTGTTTTGACTGCCTATTTTGTAGTGCTTAGTTTAGAAGTTGTTCAAACAGCTCCTAGGATAGTGAGCTCGACCCATGGAGGCAGGAAAAGAGGTTAGATCATCTATATTATGTACTTTCATGCTCATTTTCATGGTTGGACTCTTGAGGGAGGAGCTATCATTGTATATTTCACTTGTATCTCTGCAATTTTTGGCTAAGGAAGACCAGGGTTTTGCAGTCATCTTTGGGATTCTTGTGGACTCAGGTGTTGATGGTGTGTTTCTTCATGTTATTGTAAGCTTTGTTATGTGATTCATTTCCTTTCTATACTGCTGCATATTAAACAAATGAAGTGATAAAGTCAGAATTCATGCTTGCCATGCTCTACTTTTAAATTTGTTTAATTTCTATGTTTTCTGCTGTCTAAAGAGAATTCAAATCCATTGTTTGCTCTCTTTAGCCTTCTTATCTTTCTTCCTAATCATCCACTTCAGCTAAAGACATCAATACAGGTTCCTACCTCGCCCCAAAGAACCCCCTGCAGAAACTGTGTCAAATCCCCGCACCCAAAATTGCAATTCCTCAATTTGCCACCAAAAACCCAAAAAACCCCAAATCCACCTTTTTAATCAGTTTACTAGCCTAATATCAGTGTTACCTTGTTGGTCATCTCATCCCATTGAAGATCTACCGAGATTGACCGGAGAGAGCCTTCTCCTGCCCCGTAGGGCTAGCTACGAGGCTGAATGGTTTGATGTAGCCTTGAGGTTTACCTGTCTTAGCCTGAGGTGAAATTTCAAGCGCTAACAGGCCAGTTACGGCACCCAGATTGTACTCTGATATTTCTTAATAAGAAAACCCTCAGATAGCTGCACTGGTTTTCCCGCATTGGGTTTTTCCGGGGACATTGGTCCAAAAATAATGGTGTCATGTGGTGTGTTTGTTCTTGTTTCTTTTAGTTGCTGATTTGTAATATGTTGAGCATGCACTGGTGTTTATTTTCAGTATTTACTTTGTAAATAACTTGTTAAAGAAAAATAACAAGTAGGTAGGAATAAATCAGAAAAAGTGCATGAAGGGTTTTTAAATTAAGTAAACTTAGAAACTTCAACATGGTATTAAAGCATCCTTGCAGATCACAGGAGGACTAAAAGACATAAGCCGAGCGGAGCAATAGCAGTAGAAAAAAGCTGTCCCGAGGTGACAGAAGTTGTTTCTAGCAGCACAGAAGCCAAGGAAGTGTGACGCAAAGCCAGCCAGAGCCACGCAGAAGAAGCTGGGAATTGCACAGAGCCTCAGAGAGGCCAGCGTTGCTGAAGCAGGGCATCCCAGGGCTGACGCAGACCCATCCAGGGTGATGCAGATCCAGTGTGAGGCAAAGAGGGGCTGGCGCAGACCCATCCAGGGTGAGGCAGAGAGGGGTTGGCGCAATTCACAGAGAGGTAGTTGTTGGGGTCTATAAGGCTGCAGGAATATTGCAGAGTGGAGCTGGTGAGGTACTGTAGTCAGAACAGTACCTGACAGAGCAAGGCTAGAGGAGTTGTTACCGAGGGTTTCTAGCCGAGGAACCTGGATCAGCAGTGCAGTTGCACAAGACGATTAGAGTAGGGGGCATCTCAACAAGCGACAGAAGGATTTCCAGGAGGGAAATTAGGACTTAGAGGGAGTCTAGAAGAGAACTTCTAGACGAGAAGTAGAGACTCAGAGGAGTCGAATAGAGAAATTCCAGGAGGGAAGTAGAGGAGCGTCATGGCACTACACGGGGTAAGAGACCAGGATAGACTGGACGGAGCATCGAACTTCGCAGTCTGGAAGGCTAGAATTTTATCAGTGCTTGACAGGAATCGTGTCAAGAACTTCGCCTTGAAGGTTATAGCTATCCCAGTCGAACCCAATGATAACGACAAGTACGAGGAGGCGATGGCGAGGGCCAAGTGCATTATCCTTGTCGGGGTCAAGGATCATGTGGTACCACATATAGCCGAGAAGGAAATGACAGTTGAGATGTGGGAGGCTCTCAAGAACCTGTACCAGCATACTTCTGTGCAGAGAAGAATGTTGCTTGAGTACCAGATGAGGTCGTATCAAATGAAGAAGGGTCAATCGATTGACACCTTCCTCGAAGGATTGAATGAGATCCGAGACCAATTGACTGCTATAGGAGCGACTCTGGATCAGGAGTTTATGGTGATGACAACCTTGAATGCTGTCTCAAAAGATTGGGAAGTGTTTGTCCAGAGCATCCTGGGCAGAGGGACTGTCCTACCTTGGGACGAGATGTGCGCAGCTCTTCGCCCGGAAGAGATCAGAAGGTAGTCGAAGACAAGTAGCAATAACAATGGAATCAAGGTCAAGGAGGAGGAGGAGGATGTGGCCCTAGTATCTGAGGGAAAGCAGGAGAAGCGGAAAAAGAAAGATCTCTCCAAGATCAAGTGCTTCCACTGTGGGGAGATGGGTCATTATGCGACCCAGTGCCCAAGGAAGAAGAGTAAGGGAGAGCCTTTTGAGACTAAGGCAGCGACAACACGGGTAGAGAAGGAAGTTTTGACAGACGATGACTGTGCCATGAGTGCACACGCACCACTTGAGCGAAAGTGGGGAGACATCAAGCTGTAGTCAACTGGACTACGGGCGATGAGGGACAGGATCCTTGAGGTACCCAGTCTCTTGGATTAGACCTTGCTATGGGAGCCTCGACGAGGATTAGCAGAACTGGCTGAGTGGGTAGAGACGGATGCAGATGGAGCGGCAGAGAGAACTACAGTGCAGGAGTCCCGAGACAACGCAGAGCTAGTAGGCTGTAGCAGTGTGAGAGGCACAGGAGTGTTGCACTAGTGCAAGAAGGCACAACGAGGTGTGCAACGGTGCGAGATGCAGGGAGTTGTTACGGTAGCGCAGAGGTCAGAGAAAGGGAGCACTTGTCAGTGGCAGAGGGAGCTTCAGCATCAATGGGTGTTTCTAGCCCAACAGGGAGGTCAGTTGGGAGATCAGTTACTTACTTCTCAGTGACTGAGTTGCAGTGTAGCAGTGGGCAACACGATGCAACATGATGAGAGGAGGTGCAGTGCAGATGCAATGCTGGGAGGAAGGACCAGCAGCAGCACGGATGCAGAGGGAGTTGTCGTACAGATGTAGCAGTGGCAGTGGCAGAACCATGGGCAGCAGTACAGGATGCAGCAGTGCAGAGGATGTTGGGCAGGAAGGCCTAGCATCAGCACAGGTACGATGCTGGATGATCAGAGTAATACTCAGTGAGGAGTATTGCTAGCTAAGAGGGAGTGTTGATTTGGGGTAGCATCGGATGTGCTCTAGCCATGAAATTTGGTGGAGAGGTTGGAGCACATGAGATCTCCAATACCCAGAAAGGTTTTGGGTAGATTCTAAACAAATCAAGAGATATTAAAATAATTAATATTTTTAATGAATTCCCTAAGTCTAAACTTAGGGAAAATAAAATATTAATGTGTATTAATATGAATCTGTGTTAGAGTGGTCCAAAAGACATGGATCAAGCCAGATCTAATCTTAGCTGTTGATTAGGGACTTAATCTCGGCCGTTGAGATGTCAACATGAAAAATATAAGAGGAGGCTTGAGGGTCACTTGGAGAATACTCCAGAGTGATCAGTCATTCTATTCTCTAGAGCGGGGTTTGCTAAGAGAGATAGAATCAGTGATCAGGAGAGCAGCTGATGGGCATTGAGTACAGAGAAACAGAGAAGGCAAAGATTGTGCCGGGAGAGCAGCGCAACAACCAAGGAGAGTGACATAGAGCCAGCAAGGGCTCACGCTGGGCCATGCATAGGCAGCCAAGTGCTCCGTAGAGCACCAGAGAGGCCTAGGAAGTTGATGCAGGGCCAACGTGAGACAGAGAGGGGTTGAAGTAGTCCAGATTGGGCAGACGCTAGGGTTGTAGGAGCAATTTTGTGCTGAGGAGCTGCCAGAAGGGTTTTCCAGGGTTTCAGCCAAGAGATTTCTCTCAAACTGTGAGGTATAGCTGCTAAGGAAATGCTCTGTTGGGTAGGCCAATTACGGCACCCAGATTGTACTCTGATATTACTTAATAAGAAAACCCTTAGATAGCTTCACCGATTTTCCCGCATTGGGTTTTTCCAGGGACATTGGTCCAAAAATAATGGTGTCATGTGGTGTGTTTGTCCTTGTTTCTTTTAGTTGCTGATCTGTAATATGTTGAGCATGCACTGGTGTTTATTTTCAGTGTTTACTTTGTAAATAACTTGTTAAATTAAAATAGCAAGTAGGTAGGAATAAATCAGAAAAAGTGCATGAAGGGTTTCTAAATTAAGTAAACTTAGAAACTTCACAACATACAAATCATCAACTGAAAGAAACAAGTACACAAATGACACTGTTGTTTTTGGACTAATGTCCTCGGAAAAACCCAATGCAGGAAAACCGGTGCAGCTATTCAGAGGGTTTTATTATTATGTAGTTTTCAGAATACAACCTGGGTGCCAGATATGGCTCACCCAACAGAGAATTCCCTCGGCAATAGTAGCTTTGAGTTAGAGAAAAATATTCCAGCTAAATCACCGGATGAATGCTCCCACAGCAACAATACAACTTTTGTTGCTCTGCGTCACCTTGATAGGGACTACGTCACCCTATCCAACTCTCCAGCTCCAATATGTCCCACGAAAATCTCCTAGCGTTGCCTCTAGGGCCTGCGTCAGCTTCTCCCGGCTTCTACGCTAATCCTCTCGGTACTAACTCGAACTCTCTGCTATGTATTCACTGCCCCTCAGCTGCAACTCAGATCACTAACTCAATTTTCTGGGGTAAGGTTTGCTGAGGAAATTGAATAAATGATCTGAGTTGCAGCTGAGGGGCAGTGAATACATAGCAGAGAGGTAGAGTTAGTATCGGGAGGATCAACGCAGAAGCCACGAGAGGCTGATGCAGGCCATAGAGGCAGCACTGGGAGATTTTCGTGGGACAGATTGGAGCTGGAGAGATGGATAGGGTGACGCAGAGCAACAAAAGTTGTATTGTTGTTGTGGGATCATTCATCCGGTGATTTAGCCGGAATATCTGTCTCCGACTGAGAGGTACTACTGTTGAGGGCATTCTCTGTTGGGTGAGTCATTTCTGGCACCCAGGTTGTATTATGAAAACTGCATAATAATAAAACCCTTTGAATAACTGCACTGGTTTTCTCGCATTGGGTTTTTCCGGGGACATTAGTCCAAAAACAACGGTGTCACTTGTGTGCTTGTTTCTTTTAGTTGATGATCTGTATGTGGGATCATTCATCCGGTGATTTAGCCGGAATATCTGTCTCCGACTGAGAGGTACTACTGTTGAGGGCATTCTCTGTTGGGTGAGTCATTTCTGGCACCCAGGTTGTATTATGAAAACTGCATAATAATAAAACCCTTTGAATAACTGCACTGGTTTTCTCGCATTGGGTTTTTCCGGGGACATTAGTCCAAAAACAACGGTGTCACTTGTGTGCTTGTTTCTTTTAGTTGATGATCTGTATGTGTTGATACTGTACTTGTATTTAATTTCAGTATTTACATGATAAATAACTTGTTAAGTAACTGAACAAGTAGGAAGAAATAAATCAGATAGTACAGGAAGAATTTCTAACAGATAGACTTAGAAATTCCAACATGGTATCAGAGTGTGGTTGCAGATCACAGGATAACTAAAGGCATCAGCCGAGGAGAGTAGCAGCAACAGAAACAACTGTCCCGAGTGATAGAAGATGTTCCTAGCAGTGAGCAACAAGGAAGGGGTGATGCAGAGACCCTGCGTCATCAACTCGAGCTAGGAGGAGGATCAGCATTGAGGCAAAGAGGAGCAGACCTGACCTACGCAGTGCCTGGTCATCTTTCTTAGTCAGGAAGGATCGACACTGTGGCCAGGAGGTGCAGATTTCGCCAGTGCCGGGATTGCGCAGAGCCTAGAGGCTCTAACCTTCAGATTGTTGGGGCATAGGACGCTGTGGGTAAGTTGCGAAGCGAAGCTGGTCAGGTACTGTGGTCAGAACAGTACCTAACAGGGAAAGACCAAGGAGGAGGGAGTTGCTGCCGAGGATTTCTAGCTAAGAAATCCAGATCAGTGGTGCAGCTGCACAAACGAACGGAGTGGGGCATCTCGACATAGGCAGGGGGATTTCCAAAAGGGAAATTGAGGCTTAAAGGGTGTCAAACCGAGAACTTCCAAACGGGAAGTTGAGAGACTCAATAGGAGTCGATCAAAGGACTTCCAGGAGGGAAGTAGAGAGACTCGAAAGAGTCCAAAAAGGAGCAGCGAAATGGCATTGAATGGGCTAAGAGATCAGGATAGACTAGACGGAGCTTTGAACTTCGTGGTCTAGAAGGCCAGGATCTTGTCCAGTCTAGACAGGTATTGCATCAAACACTTGCCTTGAAAAAGATAGCGATCCTAGTTGACCCGGCTGAAAATGAGAAGTATGAGGAGGCAATGGCCAGAGCTAAGTGCATCATTCTTGACGGGCCTAAGGATCATGTGGTACCACATATTGCCGAGAAGGGTACGACAAATGAGATGTGGGATGCCCTGAAGAAGTTGTATCAGCATACTTCTGTGCAGAGGAAGATGCTTCTAGAAAATCAGCTGCGGTCATACCAGATGCAGAGGGGAGAGTAGACAGATATCTTCCTCGGGCGATTGACAGAGATCTGGGACCAGCTAACTTCCATAGGGGCCACGCCGGATGAGGAGATGTTGGTGAGGACCTGTTAAAATTGGCAACTAGGGCCAAACTCCATGTGGATCATCTTATTTATGGCAGCTGATATTTTCCCTAGATACCTCTCATCAAGAGGTGTAGGATTGATCTAAAGATCATCTGATTCCGATAAGTATTCATGGAGTTATGAATTTATTTGTGTTATAAAACAATTCGTCAAGGTCGACCAACAACCAAATAAACCCCACATGTGCTCAATGTTTTAGTATAAAAGGAGATGACTTGAGAGTCATTTTACACACACTTCTCTCTTGATTTCTCTCCACTCGCTTTGGGTTTTAGCGGAAGAGAAATCTAGGAGAGGAAGCCCTAGACGTTGGAGGAAAGGAGGCTGCCCTAGCCACAACAAAGAAGACAGGTCGGCGAAGCTATGGAAGGGATCTATACGTTGACCTAAAGGAGCCCTTACCTTTGTCATGGAAGAAGTTTAACACAGCTATGGAGGAGGCCTTAACAAGCCCTAGCCGCAGTCCTAGAGGGGAGATCTAACCCTAGATGCAGTGAAAGAAAGAGCCCTAATTGTAGACACCTATACGCTGCCCTAATGAAATCTAACCACAGTCAGGGAAGAGATTTATACATTGTCCCAAGGGTGATCCTACGCTGTCTATAGGATGCCATAACCACAGTCAAATAGAAGGTCTTAGCTGCAGCGAGTCATGGGTCTTCTGGAGGGCCAAATTGTTGTGAGGGAGGCCGAGGTAGGGCTGCGTAGAGGTGTCCTGGGTGGGAGAAAGGACAGCGTATGATGCTATATGGAGAGGCCTAAACACAGGTCCTATGCTGCCGTTCTAAAGATCCCTAGCCACAGTCAATAAGTATCTAATCTCACCGTAACTGCTGGTCATGAAGCTAGCTGCAGTCCTTATGCGGTTGACTGTGGGATAACATGGAGGATACAATAGTGTGCTCTAACAAATAGAGTTGGAGCAGCATGCCAATAGGTAGGACTATTGATGGCCTCACCTAAAGGCTGCCCACCAATGCAACAAATAGAAAATCTTCTAAATAACATGATGATGCAGTTTAGGAGCAATGTTACAATGATGGCATGGGACAGCAACAAAGGCATGCTGACAGCAGCAATGACATGTGCAATGGGACAGCATCAAAGGCATTCTAACAGCAGCAATGACATGTGCAATGGGACAGCAGCAAAGGCATGCTAACAACAACAATGACATGGTGCAATGGGACAACAGCAAAGGCATGCTAACAATGGAACAACAGTATGTTAAGCAAGGTGCAGTAAGCACATGGTGGCAAGCATGGTGCAGCAAACACATGGGACAATATGGCAAACATAGTGCAGCAATGGCACATGATGGTACATGATGCAGTATAGTGATGGGTACAGTCATGATTGATGAAGCATGATGAGATGCAACATAGTGATGATGGGTGCAGCATGGTGCAGCACAGTGAGGTGCAACATGATGACGAGGAGCAACACAATGATAGGTGCAGCATGGTGATGGAGTCACCTGGGAGAATCAATTGAAGCAACATGTCTTCAACTGAGTTCAGCTACTTCATGTACCATCTACTTAGAGATGATCTATGCTCTTATTTAAGATAAGTCGAAGTGTTGACTTCTATTGTAAATGTACTATCTCTCTCTCTCACGCTCTGCTGAACTATTGAAGAACATATAAGAAGAATTAATCAAGCGTTTCCCCAAATTGGGGTTTGTCCCTGGCTAGCGCCACATCTTGTGTCCTCTTGTCTTGGCTTGTCTTCTACGATCTATGTTTATGTTCTCTTTGCAATTTACTTTAATGTTGATGTGATTGCTAATCTGGGAAAGATATTGAGCTAACTGTGAAAATTGAAATAAATTGCGCTAAGCATAGAACATACCTAAAATTAACATGGTATCAAAGCTGAGGTGAAGACAAAGCCCAAGCAAGAGTGAAAAAGCAATCACCGAAGACAGTTGGGAAAGGACAAAAGGATCAATGGATCCCTCATCCCTCTTCAAATTCACCAAGGGTGAAGTCGACGCAGAGAATATTATCAGATGGCGCAACAGAAGTTTCTGATGGCCCACCTAAAGATCACTTCAATTGGAAGTCCGGATCTAAGGGTGGAAGAAAAGGCAGATGCCTTGTTTGTGATAGTTCGGCCACTACGCGAAGGAGTGTCTGAAAGGTAGGGACACATCTCTTGACGAAGATAACAATCATTCCATGGACATCTTAAATGATCGCAGGAATGACAGGTAATGCAGGTCATCAAGGAAATGGCCGACTCTTCAAGGAAAGCAAGGAACCCCAGGTATGAAGAATCAAATGTTGTTTTGATAAGATAAAGAAGAGTTATCTTGTATTTGCCCTCTCCTTCAGATTCTTTGGGAATCTGGCTTATTGATTGTAGTGCTTCAAGGCACTTCATTGGATAGAAGGGTGCTCTCTCTAATTTGGTAGCACTGGAAACAATCGTGGGATTATACTTGGAGCCAATGCCACCTTCATTGGATAGAAGGGTGCTCTCTCTAATTTGGTAGCACTGGAAACAATCGTGGGATTATACTTGGAGCCAATGCCACCTATCCCGGAAAGGGTGTAGGGAATGTTACCCCTCAATTGAATGAGGGTAACTCGATTCATTTACAAGAATCTCTTTATGTACCTGATCACAAGAAGAACCTGGTGTCCATTTCGGTAATGAAAATCAAAGCCTTCTTGATGGCATTCATCGATGGAAAGGTACGTGTTTTAAAATAGAATTTTCAAAGATGCTTTTACTCATGGGTTTAGGGTTGGCGATTTGTATCAAGTTGCAGGAAGTCCATTGGGGACCATGTTGGTTGACACATCTCATCTATAGCACTGGAGGTCTACTTATTGTGGGGCCCTACCCGATGTGAGTCAAATGGTGACAGGGATGCCTGAATTCAAGAAGAGCATGAAGGTACATGTCTAAGATGTACCGAAGGAAAATCTTACAAGGGGACCATTCCCCTCATGTAGCAGGTCCACAGGTTTGGAACAACCCGAGGGGTTTGAGATTCATGATCGGGAATCTCATGTGTGCAGGTGGAAGAAAGCCCTCTATGGCTTGAAGCAAAACACCCCGGGCTTAGTATGAGAGGATTGATAGTTGTTTGATGAAGCTGAGATTCACTAGGAGTGAAGCCGATCCAAACCATTGCTCAAAGGTTGTGGATGATAGACCTCTCATACCGGCACCTTCTGACGACGACCTATTACTGACAAGTGCAGACACTCTCATTCGCAGAAGTAAGAGGGAGTTGGATTTTGGATGTGGAATGGTAAACTGCAAGCCTGTGACTACCTCGAGGATCTTAACTTTCATAAGTTATATGGTAGTGATGCTGGACTAGATTTGGGAAATACCTCTGAGTTTCATAAACTCATTCGTGTTGATGTTCTTGGTGAACTTCTGTCCGGACATATGATTTGTAGTTAGCTCATATATGGTTGAGCCTCATTGGATTGGTGCCAAGAATCTTTTGAGATATCTTCGGGGCACAATCTCTCATAGATTGAGATAAACTACCGGAAATATGAAGCTGCATGATTGTTTGAACGCTAACTAGGCAGGCAGTGTGGAGGATCTCAAGAGCACTTCTGAGTGCTGATTCTCTTTGGGTTCTGCTCAATATCCTGGATGAGCAGGAAGCAAAATATGGTGGCTTTGAGCACTGCTGAGACTGAATACATAGCTACGAGTATGACCTCGTGTGAAGCCCCTTGGTTGCGAGAGCTCTTCAGTGAGATGTTTGTACACATGATGGATACCACCGTGATCTTCTGTGTCAACCAAGGGGGGATTTGATTGTTGAGGAAGCTTGTATTCTATGATTGCTCCAACATATAGACATTAGATACTACCTTATTTGGGATATGGTACATCAATGAGCGAGGAGGCTCTATCGCATTGAGATTGATGTACAGGTCGCAGACATTCCGTCGAAGCCCCGGGGAAAGGTCAAATTTGTGACTTTCTCGAACGACTTGGAGTCGTTGAGAGACCCTCTTATGAGGGTCCAGCATGATGCATGCATTGAGCTCTGGGAGCTTCGGGGGGCTTGGGGTACTGCTTGGAGCAACAAGCGACCATAGGGCGACTCACCCTCCCCTAATGGTGCGTTGTGTATAGGGTGAATGGTTCAGCCTTCCCCTGTGATACCCCGTGGCGACTTAGGGACAGGATGAGTGGTTCTCCTGTCGAGGCATCCTACCCATGCAGTCTGGGACTCATGGGAAGTACCTCTCATCTAGCCAATGAGCAGGGAAATGGGGTTAGGGACCATAGTAGTACTATCGATGGACGCATCGTTGTATCTACCGTACTCCCTATGCTAGGATGACCTCCATTGATCTGGGATCAATGAAATTGATCTGGGATCAGTATGAGTGGTTTGAGACACTCTCTTTTGATATTGATCTCGGATCAATTGGAACTGACTTCGGGTCAGTAAGAGTGACATAAATCACTCTCTTGGAACTGATATGGGATCAGTAAGAGTGGTATCACACAATCTCTTCATATGGAACTGACTTCGGGTCAGTAGAGAATGGTATGAGACATTCTCGATCAATTATTCTTCATAGTTCAGAAGAGCATAGCGGAGCAGAGTAGAGCAGAGAAATGCAAGGCACTGATGGCAGAGATAGTACAGTGGGACAGATGGATCAGCGGATGGAGTTCTTCCTAGTTGAGAGGGAGTGTTAAAATTGGCAACTAAGGCCAAACTCCATGTGGGTCATCTTATTTATGGTAGCTGATATTTTTCCTGGATCCCTCTCATCGAGAGGTGTAGGATTGATCTGAAGATCATCTGATTCCGATAAGTATTCAACGAGTTATGAATTTATTTGTGTTATAAGACAATTCGTCAAGGTCGGCCAGCAACCAACTAAACTCCACATGTGCTCAAAGTTTTAGTATAAAAGGAGATGACTTGAGAGTCATTTTACACACACTTCTCTCTTGATTTCTCTCCACTCGCTTTGGGTTTTAGTGGAAGAGAAATCTAGGAGAGGAAGCCCTAAACGTTGCAGGAAAGGAGGTTGCACTAGCCGCAGCAAAGAAGACAGGCCAACGAAGCTATGGAAGGGATCTATACATTGACCTAAAGGAGCCCTTACCTTTGTCATGGAAGAAGTTTAACGCAGCTATGGAGGAGGCCTTAACAAGCCCTAGCCGCAGTCCTAGAGGGGAGATCTAACCCTAGACGCAGTGAAAGAAAGAGCCCTAATTGTAGACACCTATATGCTTCCTTAATGAAATCTAGCCGTAGTCAGGGAAGAGATTTATACATTGTCCCAAGGGTGATCATAACTTGTCTCTAGGATGCCCTAACCATAGTCAAACAGAAGGTCTTAGCCGCAGCAAGTCATGGGTCTTTTGGAGGGCCAAATTGTTGTAAGGAAGGCCGAGGTAGGGCAGACTGTTTTAGGGCTGCGTAGAGGTGTCCTAGGTGCAAGAAAAGGCATCATATGACACTATATGGAGAGGCCTAAACATAGGTCCTATGTTTCTGTTCTAAGGATCCCTGGCCACAGTCAATAAGTATCTAAACTCACTTAACTGTTGATCATGAAGTTGGCCGCAATCCTTATGCGGTTGACTGTGGGATAACATGGAGGATACAACAGTGTGCTCTAACAAATAGAGTTGGAGCAACATGCCAATAGGTAAGACTGTTGATGGCCTCACCTAAAGGTTGCCCACCAATGCAACAAATAGAAAATCATCTAAATAACATGATGATGCAGTTTAGGAGCAATGTTACAATGATGGCATGGCACAACAATGATGGTATGGGGCAGCAGCAAAGGCATACTGACAGCAACAATGACATGTGCCATGGGACAACAACAAAGGCATGCTAACAGCAACAATGACATGTGCAATGGGACAACAACAAAGGCATGCTAACAACAACAATGACATGGTGCAATGGGACAGCAGCAAAGGCATGCTAACAATGGAACAACAGTATGTTAAGCAAGGTGTAGTAAGCACATGGTGGCAAGCATGGTGCATCAAGCACATGGGACAATATGGTAAACATAATGTAGCAATGGCACATGATGCAATACAATGATGGGTACAGTCATGATTGATGAAGCATGATGAGATGCAACATAGTGATGATGGGTGCAGCATGGTGCAGCACAGTGAGGTGCGGCATGATGATGAAAAACAGCACAATGATAGGTGCAGCATGGTGATGGAGTCACCTAGGAGAATCAGTTGAAGCAACGTGTCTTCAACTGAGTTCAACGACCTCATGTATCATCTACTTAGAGATGATCTATGCTCTTATTTAAGATAAGTCAAAGTGTTGTCTTCTATTGTAAATGTATTATCTCTCTCTCTCTGCTGAACTATTGAAGATTTGTCCCTGGGTTTGTCCCTATAAGAAACATCTATGGAGTTGTGTTAGTTTAGTAAGCGGTAATGAAAGGCCCAAAGGGTAACCTCCCCGAAGGGTAACCTCATGACCTGGAGTCTGATGGCTGGGATAGATGGATGGGTAGGTTAGATAGGCAGGCTAGGCAGGTAGTTTGTGTAGGCAGGTAGGTAGATAGAGAGATAGATAGAGCTGGGGTATAGCTGGGGATAGAACTAGAGACTACGGATGGGGCTTTGACTCAACACGGATGCAGATAAACACGGATTAAGCATAACGAAGCAATAAGATCAAGCATTCATATTCCAAGCACGTATGACCGCATGAGCTTTGATTTCGTGTAACACGTTTTCAAATCTTAGTCCAAAAGCAGATGTCGATATGAATGAGTTACAGGACACAGATATGGCTCCCAAAAGACAGCGCAAGCAGAAAGAAATAGTGAAAGAGGCCAGCCTAGAGAGATAAATGTCAGTAGAACCGGAAGCTTAGGAAGCATCTTGTGTCCTCTTGTCTTGGCTTGTCTTCTGCGATTTATGTTTATGTTCTATCTATAATTTACTTTAATGCTGATGTGATTGCTAATCTGGGAAAGATATTGAGCTAACTGTGAAAATTGAAATAAATTGCTTTAAGCATAGAACATACCTAAAATTAACAGGACCCGCATTGAACGCAGTCTCAGAGGATTGGGAGGTATTTGTCCAGAGCTTACTGGGCAGGGAAAGCCTTCCGGATAGGGAGGAATTGTGGGCAGCTCTTCGTCAAGAAGAGATCAGACGGCTGACCAAGGCGGGAAGCAACGACAAAGGGGTCAGAATCAAAAAGGAGGAAGAGGAAGATGTCGCCCTAGCATCTGCGGGAAAGCAAGAGAAATGGAAGAAGAAGGACCTCTCTAAGGTCAAGTGATTCCACTGTGGGGAACTAAGTTACTATGCGAACCAGTGTCCAAGGAAGAAGAGCAAGGGAGAGGCTTTTGAGACCAAGGCAGCGCCAGCGAGGGCAGAGAAAGAAGTGGAGACAGATGACGACTGTGCCATGAGTGCTCATGCGCCACTTGAGAGGAAGTGGGGAGACATTGAGCTGTAGTCAGACGAACTACAGACGATGAGGGGCAGGATCCTTGAGGTACCCAACATCTTGGATTATACCTTGCTACGGGAGCCCCGAAGAGAAGTAGCAGGACTGAAGGAGGTCGATAGAGATGGATGCGGATGGAGTGATAAAGGGTGCTACAGTGTAGGAGTCCCGGGGCAGCATGAGGCAACAGCGCAGAGGTCAGTAGAGGGAGCACTTGTCAGCGACAGAGGGAGCTTCAACATCGGGAGTGTCTCTAGCTTGACAGAGATGTCAGAGTTGGGAAAATCAGTTACTTACTTCTCAGTGACTGAGCTGCAGTGCAACGGTTCGCAGTGGCAGTGCTATGGGCAACATGATGATAGGGGATGCAGTCAATGTTTTATAACTCCGACTCCGACACTGACTTGGCCAAGGGTTGACGCCGACTCCGACTCCGACTCGGTATCGACTCGGCCGACTCCATTTCAATGACTCGGTCGTTGTAAAAAATACATTAAATATTTATTTTTTTTTATAAAAAAACATAATTTTAAAGATTTTCATTCATGTTTCCAAACACACAGCCCAAGAGCCATTATATGAGGGACATGATCTTTGATTGTGTCCTTTAGTCTAAAAACAAAGTTAATTAGGTTAGAATAATTTTATACATAACATCTTCTTAAGTATTGCGTGTGTTCTTAAAGGTCACAACAAAACCTTGTATACATGTAATCTACCTATCCAGTTAGTCATTGTTACCATTGATTTACCTATGTAGACTAGTATGCATGGTTGATGCATAGTAAGGACACTTCGACATGAGCAGAGACCCAAGAAGTTGATGCACAATCGCTTCTGAATGAAGCAAGGCTTTGAGGGTGGGGAGATGTTGGAAGGGCTTTTAGGCCCTTGTAATAGTCATCATAGATTGAGACACTAGACATTAGCATAAATTAATATATGAATGTATATGTAATAAAGCACATGATAAAGAGAACCTAACAAATGATTAGTTGGAGTGGGTACAAACATTTCAACCATCTCTCTATTGCATAAATACTCATGAAGATGGAATAAGAACTCATTTGGTTAACCTTCCCATAAATACTTATTAAGTATAATGTAATCTCCTCTTGAATGAATGTGTTTAATCTAAAAGACTACAACAGAGGGCATAGTCGGCCAGACTTAAAATGCCATGTCAGCCTTGCTATTGTATAAGAAAAAAGCATATTACACTAATTGAACCTTAGTAAGAGGAATATCAGTACCCCCCTTGCCCAACCGATCAAGATCCTGGTAGTGATTTAACATATAAAGGGAGTAATTTGTAAAGTCAACATTGAAGTTTATTTCAAATTGTAAAGAGCAGGGTATAATAATGCTGATTACAGTGAATGTCATATATTACTTACCAATCAATCAACTAACTATACCCTAAGGCCATATTACAACTGAATGCCGCATTCAGATGAAATTTTAATCAGTTACTTTACATATTTACAGTTTAAGGTTGTAGGATACCGATATACCATGCCATCAAAAGTTCAAAACATCAGAGAAAATATAAAAAAATGCGTTTTTTGGGGTTCACTGGTTGCTGTCCGTGACCCGGCCGGGTTGATATGGACTCGGCCGAGCTGGCCGGGTTAATACCGAGTTGGCCGAGTCATGTAATGACTCAGTTGGCTCGTTATTAACCCGGCCAGCCGAACCGGTTCAGAGGCCGGGTTGAAATTTTTTTGACCGGCTTGGACCAACTCGGCCGAGTCGGTTCCGAGCCGACCGGGTTTAAAAACAATGGATGCAGTGTAGATGTAGCAGTGGCAGGGCCATGGGCAGCGACATAGATGCAGAGGAAGTTGTCGTACAGATGCAGCAGTGGCAGTGGCAGGGCCATGGGTAGCAGTACAAGATGCAACAGTGCAGAGGATGTTGGGCAGGGAGGCCTAGCACCAGCACAGGGACCGATGCTGGATGATCTAGATGATACTTAGTGAGGAGTATTACTAAAGCATAGTCCTCGCTAAGAGGGAGTGTTGATTTGGGATAGCATTGGATGTGCTCTAGCCACGAAAATTGGTGGAGAGGCTAAAGCACATGAGATCTCCAAGACCTAGAAATGCTAAGAGGGAGTGTTGATTTGGGGTAGCATTGGATGTGCTCTAGCCACGAAAATTGGTGGAGAGGCTAAAGCACATGAGATTTCCATGACCCAGAAATGGTTTGGGCAGAATCTAACCGGTTTGGGAGATATTAAAATAATTAATATTTTTAATGGAGTTCCTAAGTCTAAACTCAGGAAAAATAAAATATTAATGGGTATTAATATAAAACTAGGTTAGAATGGTTCAAAAGTCATGGATCAAGCCAAATCTAATCTCAGCTGTTGATTAGAGATTTAATCTCAGCTGTTGATGGACCAACGAGAAAAGTATAAGAGGAGGCTTGAGGGTCAATTGGAGAATACACCAAGAGAGATCAAGAACTCGATTTTCTAGGGCAGAGTTTGTTGAGGAAAATGAGTAAGTGATATGAGTTGCAGCTGAGGGGCAGTGAATACATAGCAGAGAGGTAGAGTTAGTACCGGGAGGATCAACGCAAAAGCCGGGAGAGGATGACGCAGGCCCTAGAGGCAGCGTTGGGAGATTTTCGTGGGACAGATTGGAGTTGGAGAGCTGGATAGGGTGACATAGTCCCTATCAGGGTGACGCAGAGCAGCAGAAGTTGTATTGTTGCTATGGGATTGTTCATTTGATGATTTAGCCGGAATATCTGTCTCTGACTGAGAGGTACTATTGCTGAGGGCATTCTCTGTTGGGTGAGCCATTTCTGGCACCCAGGTTGTATTTTGAAAACTGCATAATAATAAAACCCTCTGAATAGCTGCACCGGTTTTCCCGCATTGGGTTTTTCCGGAGACATTATTCCAAAAACAACGGTGTCACTTGTGTGCTTGTTTCTTTCAGTTGATGATTTGTATGTGTTGATGTTGTACTTGTATTTAATTTCAATATTTACATGATAAATAACTTGTTAAGTAACTGAACAAGTAGGAAGAAATAAATCAGATAGTATAGGAAGAATTTCTAACGGATAGACTTAGAAAGTCCAACAGATAGTCAAAGTGATCCCATACAAGATATGCGGGCAATTCAGATTGATGCCAATAAATTTCGCTAGCTCCAGATCACTGTAATGTCCTCGCTATGTAATAAGACTATGATGCAAATCCATATAAAGGTGAGACCTGTGATTACAAGCCTTAGAGCGAGCTACTGCATACAACAATATGAACCATGCGAGCAGTGTGATTTATGTAGTTATAAATGACCCATCATATCATAGAGCAAGTACTGTATAAAGTCAATGTGCCACGGTGTAATGATTGGATTATAGCGAGTCTTGGATTTCAATTTTATTTCATGCCACCAAGCATAGTGAGAACAACCCATACAACGAGACTTCCATAGAGTAGCGAGACATCCACAGGGAGATACTAGATGCCTTGGATGTGGAATCACATACCAGAGATGTGTGACCATATGAGACAAAGAGATTACCATATAGGAATATAAAACAAGACAGAGAATATGAGTTTCTCACAGTAATGCAAATCCTTGAATTTTAACATCAGTACAGATTTCACATGATCAGATTTTGATAAGGGTTTTCACAGAGTCTTCGTTAATTATGCCATTGTAATATTGACAGCGAGCCTCAGACCATTAATAGATACGAGCCTTCAATAATTATAATGAACAGTTTTTAGGGATACGACAGCGCATGAATCTAAGCCAACAGAAGTGATCTTCAAAACGTCATCCTTCAGCCTTAGCTCTGATACCATGTTGGAAAATCAGGAGGCTTTATGACTAAATTAGATTTTCCTTTCCTTGATAATTGCTTGTGAAATTTGTTAGCTTCTTATTTATTTAATTATGTTCTTCTTCATCAAACAATTATCAAAACGTAAACATGAAGATCACAAGAAAACAAAGAACACAAGATATAGGCTCCAAGCCAGGGCAAAACACCTCCAAGGGGAAAACCCAGAAAATTCTCTTCTTATAGAATCAGATCAAATGAGATATTTGACCCATGGCCACAAAAAACTTCACCCTCTAAATGCCAAGTCAAACCCTCCTCCTTCCCAGCAGATCCATCAGCAAGAGACTAGCAACAAGAAACGTATCAAGACAGAACTTCCACAAACTTTAAGTTCAAGAGGAAACTCCTCCTCTCATACTTCACCCTCTTCTTCATCTCTATCCTCTCTACGATATTTTAGACCAAAATCATCCAAGTGTGTGTGTCGAAATAAGCTCCAACTTCCCTCTATTTATACAGTCCAGAGGGGTGCGAATAGACATGTCCATTGGGGCAGGGCCAACTTGATAAGTAGGCCAACTTGGCACCTAGAGGAGTTTTTGACCCAAAAATACATATTTAAAAATTCATTTTCTTTGCAATGTTAATTTGGCAACTTAGGCACAAATTCCCTCCTTTGGACAACCTTCCTCATCTGGAGAACACCCTCTTTGCCCTTGGAAGAATTTAATATGATCGAGGAAAATTTTAATTTTTGATGGAAAACCCACAAAGTCACAAAAGTACAAGTCGGCCTAAACAAGGAAAAGCCACCTCCAAAATCAGATATAAATACAAGTCAAGGCAACCTCATTTGAATATCATCACACAGATCTTCTTCTTCTCTTTGGAGGTTTGACTACCTATGAAATATTTCTGGTCTCTTTCACACGTGCAAGTACGTGCAAGTAGGAGAGAGGAGAAATTTGATTGGGCCAAAATCTGTCTTTGACCAGTGTTGACTTTTTGGAGTTTTGGAGTGGTTTGACTTGGGGTTTTGGATCTGTTTTGGAGAATGAATTTTTCTATGGAGAGATCGAAATTTTCTAGGCACTTTGACCTTGGTTGATTGCAGTTCTGCAACTAGGGTTTTAACAAACTTTGACTTTGACTTTGACCAATTTTGGAGGACTGTTTTGGGACTATTTTGACTGCATTTTGACCAGCATTCAAGGCCACATTTTTGGATAGCTGACCAAGCTCTTTTGAAGGCAAGTTGACCATTGACCATTGACCATTTGGGATTGTTGTTGTTGCCATTGACTTTGACCAAAATTGCAGATTTGACTTGTTGACCAAATTTGACTATTGGGCTCATCTTTTGGATATTGATTGGTTGGTTTTGTTGGATAGTCAAAGGTTTGACTTTGACTCTTGATTGATGAATTGGAACATTGTAATCTTTTTGTTGAACATTTGATGACAATATAATAGAAGAAGAATTTGAAAGGGTTTTCCCCCTGGTGGGGTTTTTCTATGGTCTTTGACCAAATCTTGTCTCTTATTAATGCTCTTGATTGTCTGCTATTGGTCTATGGTCTCTTCGCTGAACATTTGATGACAATATAATAGAAGAAGAATTTGAAAGGGTTTTGCCCCTTGTGGGGTTTTTCTATGGTCTTTGACCAAATCTTGTGTCTCTTGTTAATGCTCTTGATTGTCTTCTATTGTACATTGCATTTCCTTTTCTATCTACAATTGTTATTTATCATTGGAAAATTAAATTTGATTGGTAACTGAAAAAAAGATAGGGCTAAGAGATTGTAATAGCATAGAACAATGGAAAATTAACATGCAATAGGTCCAAATAGGACTTTTGCCTCTTTTGACTCAAAAACCTAGAAGCATGAAGAACATGCTTGTCTAGAAAAACAACAATAATTTTCTTTTGCTTTTAACATAATACATAATGGTACAAATTATGAAGACCGAAACTAGTTACATTCTCCAACAAGAAGTACTTTGATCAGGCCTCTTAAACATCACCTTCATCCTATCAACATAGAATATCTCTAGGTGATCTATACTGGCTTCCCGTGTGGTGAAATTCCACTAAAGAGCAAAAGGTGGAGTGTTAAGTTGACAGTGGCAGCCACCTCATTGCATTAGGGTCCATCCCTTGCCTTGTGAGGCCTCTAAGAAGGCCTACTAGATTTTGAGGCAACATGCCCATCTAACTATCCTCATCCACCAGTGCATGCTCCAAAGTTTGAATGTCAATCCAATGCAACGGAAGGAAATACTAACAATAAATCTCTAGAAGCCTAAACAAGAAATGTGTTAGATCTTCGAAAGCCTAAGCGGGAAACCTACCAAAAATACCAACACGCGTTGTCCTCCTTGAATGTGGATCTCTTGATAATCTTTAAAACTCATACATTGCTACTCGTGAACAAGGGTGTGCTGGAATAAAGCATTACAACAAGGTACCCACATGGCCAAGGTACTCACAAGTTATCAATGTTGAATGTAGAACTCTGTCATGTTGAGTCCACCCCATGCAATTTCCATGAACCATTGATGTCGAATGATGAACTTTGTAATGTTGGGTTTCCCCATATAATATCTATAAACAGATGTTGGAACTACACCAAAAATTGTATAAGCAAATCTAGTGTTAACAAGACCTAAAATAATTTTAAAATCATTAGTAACATATCTGCCCCCCTTCATTATACCACGAATTTGTTATCTTTGGCATGTCATCATATGGATGGATAGGGTTGAATCATGTTCTGACTATCAATGGTACTTTCAAATAGTGAATACAATGAAAATTGAGAAGACAAGCTACCTATCAAAGAAAATACCTTATAGAAAGGCCACATGCCACAAGTACAGGTGGCATTCTCCAAAGCAACTGCACTCTGTTGGTCAGCAGCTGCATCAAATACTCCTCAACTTCTATTCTCTGTCACAAGAAAAGAGAGAAATTGCCATGTAAGAAAGTCTTCGAAAACTTGTTTTGATATAGATAAGATTCTTAGCAATCAAACTAAAATTTTGACAAAGAATAAAGGTTAATCCTCTTACAAATATTCATTAGATTGCACAATGATTAACCAGACTAATAAATTATGGATTTGCATTAAGAGATACCCTACAGATACTAATGTAACTTTAAATACTTCAATAGTTAAACTTGAATAGGTTGATTTGTTTAGTTTCAACCAAAGTAAAATGTATCTATAAAGATTTGTTTCATTTAAAGCCAATGCCAGATTCTATTCCATTACAAGGTGGTCAAGACAAGTTAGGCTGATGGTGAGAACAAAATTAACCTAAAGTTCCAAAAAATGACTGGTATAACCTTAGCGATGAGAAAAGTTAAAATTAAACTTTAATACAATATAAAAACCCATACCTTATAAAGTTAAAGAAAGTGCCACCCATGGGGACGAATGTAAGGGTTCAAAGGGCTTAAGAAAGAAAACTCCTTCCATTTTTCATCCATGAATTGATTGTGGCACAATTTTACTTCATATTTGTTTCATAATTCTTCCATTGTATATGAATGGGGAAACCTTTCTTCTTTGACATGGAATAAGTGACCAAATGTTGGGAAGCTTTTCAACAAAAACAAACGATAGCCCTAATCATATTTTTCTTATTCATTTGTCTGTTTCCATGCTGATTGTAAACCATATTTAATTTATTTTTTAACTGGCTCTACCACAAGAAAAGGAAGAGCTAGCCAAATTGTCCTTGGCTGATCCCAAAGATGATAACTTGTATATATGTGTTACATTGAAATGTATTTCTATGTTTTTCATGTTATTATGTGCACCAAAAGTGGCATGCATGAATAAGTAATAAGAAATGTTAGACCTTATCCATAGAAAATTCTCATAGGGTAGCACAAATTTCAATTACGGTCTGCTACCCACCAAAAGTAGGTGACCCCTAGGAGAATTTTTCTCCTAATCACCTTCTTCTAGTTGGCAGTCAGCTTCCCCTGATAGCCACCTTATAGCCGATGTGATGTGTCATTCGATCTCTGCCACCTGCATCATCCATATGTTTCCTCACCCATTTTTCAAGAGCACATGTTAGAAGGTGGGCAATCTGATCCAAAAGGTATGTTATTCATTGTGCAATCGGGTGCTTATGCTTGTTTTTCATTTGGGCATTTGGCATGGATTATTGGGTGACTTGGAAAAAGGAAGGGTTTTGACCATGGTTTTGTTCCCTCACCTTAAATGGGGGGTTAATATTCAATCCTAGTCTAGCGGGATCTCTCATAATCAATGTGGAAAAAGTCGAAGTCGGGATTAATTCGGCAAGGGTCCAAAAGTTGAAAAACTCGTTGAAGTCGGGAGTTTTTTGAAAAAGTCCGCAAAATTTAAAAAACACAAAAATATTCATTTTCTTTATTTTTTTTAACATCTAGAGTATCCATAACATCAAATAAATGCATTTCCACATAAACATGTAAAGAAAGCAAATATATAATATGTATATGAAGTCTAGTGCTACATCGCATATCAAAATAGTGAATCAACTCTTGAATCTTGAGTCTTGTCTGAGTCTCAACTCTCAAGAGTCAAAATATCAACAAAAAATATAATAAATGTATATCATGAGTCATCTAAAAGTCATAAAGTAATCAGTCACTGAGATCCTCTTCCCCTTTTACGGGAATAGGGAATGACTTTGCCTTTTCCTCTAGAGGAAGAAGGCCCAGCCCCTGGAAATACAAATGGAGTCAGTCGTCCTCTAGAAGCCGATGGAAGAGGTGGCCTCTGTCCTATGCTGCTGCTGCCCATCCTAGATGGTGTCACCTCCTCCTCATCATCCTCAACCAGCTCTGCCTCCTGACCCTGATGTTGCTCCTCCTCCTCTACCTCTGGCTCTCCCTCCCCTGCAACTGCTACCTCCTCTAGATCCACACCTAACCAATCCGGGATCGAGTCCATGATCGGCCTCTCAGTCTCGACCCTCCATGCAGCAGTGGTATCAATATTGTCCAATGAGATGGCTTCCACATCAGTAGGTGTTTGAAGTTGTCTCCCCCACAATCAAAGATTGTAGTAGACGCAGACCATGTCATTGAGGCGTTGGGATTCCAATCTGTATTAGGGTCATAGATTGTAAATTAGTACTTAGAAAATTTAAATATTAAAAATAATCAAATGAATTCAAAAAAATTTAGTTTGAATCTTTTTTACCTATTGCGCTTTTTGCTGTGTATTTTGTCAAATACACTCCAGTTGCGCTCACACCCAGAGGAACTGCATGTTTGGCTGAGCACTCGAATGGCAAGCTTTTGGAGATGGGGTACTCTGGCACCATAGCTTGTCCACCAAGCATCTACAAGGAAAAATGAGAAACATAAAAAAAACATTGAAATTCTAAACTTGAAAGTTTGAAACAAACTGAAGCTTACTTGGCATTTTGGTCATCCTATTCTTAATAGCCATGGTAAAACCAAATGTGCCACCTCCCATCCTATATACCTCCATTTCTTTAGAAATATCTTCACGTTCTTGCTCAGATGACACCATCCTCTCGACACAAGTGAAGAATCCATCCATCACCTCGGCATCAAATCTGAAACCACGGGCGTAAGAAAATGCGGGGTTGAGGTAGATACCGGCAGCATGAATGGGGCGATGGAGCGTATCGTTCCATCGCTCATCAATCACTCTCCATATGACCTGCTGTTTCTCTAACCCCTCGTCTCCCTTATCTTCATAATAAGCATGAATGGCTTCTTTGGCCCTATCCATGGCCTCATACAAGTAGCCCATTGCGGGCTTGTCTCCATCAACCAACCGATACCAAAGGTTCTGAAATGGCACACACCTCCTCTACTCCTGCCCAGAAGCTCTAATCATATGAAACTAATCTACATATGCCCTCTCCCTCTGGTTTGTGGCTAATAGATAAAGCACGCCAATTTGGTGAAAGAAACATGGTCTTCACATCCCACATGGAATTCAATAGAGACTGAAGAGATATGAAAGTAGTGGCAAATCATGTAATGGCAGGATGCACCAACTCTTTGTTTTTTTTTGAATTTTCTCATCAAGCTAAGCACATATGCATGATTATATATAAATTTTGTTATGCTCCTGGCTGATTCAATAATATCCCTCACAATAAGAATCTTACCTATATCCTCCAACATCAAGTCAATGCAATGAGCAGCACAAGGTGTCCAAAACAAGTTAGGATACCTCTCCATAAGCAACTTACTAGCCGCAACATAATTTGCAACATTGTCCGTTATGACTTGGACAACATTGCTTGGGCCTACTTCCTGAACGAAGAGGTACAACAACTCACATAATGTACGTGCATCTTTAATGTGTGCAAATGCATCAACAGATTTCATAAACATTGTCCCCTTGGGACAACTAACCAAGAAGTTAAGAAGGGTCCTACCCTTCTGTTCAGTCCAACCATTTGACATGATTGTGCATCCAATTTGTTCCCATGATGCCCTAAACTCCTCCAATCTAGAAGTGCAATCAGTCATTTCATCTTGAAGAAGAGGCCCTCTCAATTCTGCAAAGGTGGGGGCTTTGTATCCCAGGGCAACGACAACAACAACATCAAACATAGGCTGGTAGAATGGGTTTGTCTTGGCAATGTTGAAAGGAACATCACTCCATAAAAGACACTTACTGACCAACCTGTCAGCTTCTGCCTTTTCCTTTTTTTTAAGTGTTGATTTGATGCCAGGTTGTGCACCAGGTGTGGTTTTAGGAACAAAAAAAGATGAGATAGATGAGGGGTTGGGACATATGGGTGAGGAAGGTGATGCTAAAGAAGCACTGCCACTCTCAATTCCCCCACTCTTGAGGCCCCTACAAGTTGGAATTTTAGTGCTTCCCTGGTGTCTTTTCCCTCCTCTTTATCCATCAACGATTGAATGGCTTGTCAGATGATTTCTAGAGTTGTATTTGGGCAAAGGTCAACATTTTGCCCCGGAATTTGCCCCAAATGGAATTTTAATCTGTTGATACCTCCTGGCATATGCTTGGCACACAACTTGCAAGTCAAATACATTCTATTGATCCCCACAGATTCGTGTATAGTATCAGGTTCACCATATTTCCACATAACGTCCAAAAGCCTTGGCATTTTGCTCTAAACTTTGAACTTGAATTTAGCGTTGGGCACAAAAAAAATTTGAAACAAATTAAAAATTTCCCATCACATAAGAAGCAAACACAAATGCAATAGTTGATTTTAGATTTTAAAAATTAAATGCCTCTTCTCAGTCACTTGAAAACAATTAGATTCAGTAAACAAGGGTTTGAATTTTTGTCATTTTATTCTTGAAAGTTGAAGTTTTGCTTCAATCTAGATTCTAAACAATGTTTCCCTTTCAAAATTCTAGGCAAAAATAAGATATAAACAAACTAATAGAATTTTAGAGAAGTATAGAAAGATTTAAGAAGCCATTTGTGTAAAAAAACTAAGAGAGAAATTAAAATACATACCTGGCAGCAACAATTCGGCACTTTGAATCTCTCACGTTGAGCAGTGGACAAATCTCCAAATCCCCACCACAAAACTCACAAATATTCTCCTCTAGGGCAATGGCAAACAACTATGAATCTCCACAACGCCGAATGGGAGAAAAAACAGAAGAAAATGATATCATTTTCGGCCTTTTCGGCCTCTTTATTCGCGGCCTAGGAGGACGACCGAATTTTTGGGTCGACTCTTGATAAAATCAAGCATATAACGAAAAAATCACGATTTTTTCGCTTCTGAAAAAGTTTGCAAAAAATTGGAGGATTAAATCGTTTTGTTGAAAAAATCGCAATTTAAGGATTTAATCCCGATTTTTTGCAGACTTTTTCCACACTGCTCACAATGGCCCATGGCTTTAAGAAGGGCACTACTTGGGAAACATTGATTGAGATAGTGTGGCCCCGCTTTCCCATTCCATACATATCACTGCCCTTCGTACATTACGAACCCTATACTCCACCTCCCATCTGCAAGCCCACATGACCATGGGCCCACTGGGTTCTGGCACACCTCCTCCCCTTGTCCACATATCTGGGTCAGGCCTAGACACTTTGCCCTAGGAGGTTGATGCAGCTAAACGAAAAGTGAAAGAAACATATCATGGCCACAAGCAAGAAACAAAAGAAAAAGAATATAAAATGCAAAAGATGGTCAATACATTAACATTAACAAAGTGACCCATAAAAGGGATTTCCTTGTATGTCTGTAACAACCCCTCCAATTGTTGTTTTTGTTTCTTAGTACACTCCTCCAAGGATGTCTTGCCTCTTATTGACTCCTCTTTAGACTGACTTTCTCTTAAAAACAATAAAACATACTTCTTGCTGGAACTAATCAATTTCCTGGCTTGGTTGGCACTTACAGTGAGATTTTTGACTTGCCTTTGTGTGTTATTTTTTGTAGCATCGGATGTGTTCTAGCCATGAAATTTGGTGGAAAGGCTAAAATACATGTATTCTCCAAAACCCAGAAATCGTTTCTGGAAATTCCACCTAGAGACGAATTAATTAAAATAATTAATCAGTTTTTAATATTTCCAAAGTCTAAACTTGGGAAATATGATTAATTAAAGGGTATTAATTAAGTCATGGTGAGAATCTTCTAGAAAAAGACTTGGATCAAGTTCTAGCTAATATTAGCCATCGATTAAGTTTTAATCATGGTCGTTGATGTCTCAACGAGAGATTATAGTAAGAAATTCAATGGGGCTTGGAGAACACACTAGTGTAGTTCGATTTTGCTTGGAAATTGATTTCCAGAGTAACAGTTGTGTGTTGTTGTAAGTGAGTCAATGAAGTCGAAGTAGTGAGAGAAGGGCAAGGATATTAAGGGCGGAAGGAAGTTTCTCCAGTCCGGTGAGTGCATAGTAGAGAGGCAGTGAGCACCAAAAAGAGGCAGCACAGAGCTTCAGAGGGAGATTCGTATTTTGCTGATGAGAAGTCGAGATTCAGTGCCAAAAACCAGACTGGAAGCCCGGAGACCAGGAGGGTTGATTTTCCAGATAGCAGTTGATTAGTTAGCGAGAGAGACGTTGGTTCGAGCTAGGTGATGCAGATCTGCATAGGCTGACGCAGAGGCAACATCTTGAGCCAAGGCCAATGTCGGATCATCGGTGGGAGTGAGATTTTTTCTCACTAGATCTCCTGTCATTTATTTCTCTATATGGAAAGCTAGATTTGAGCTTCCATAGATTTGTACTCAGATTTACCACTACATAATAATAAAACTCTCAGCTATTGCACCAGTTTTGCCAAGTTGGGTTTTTCTGGGGACATTAGTCCAAAAATAACAGTGGTATTTGTGTGTGTGCGCATCTATTCTTCCAGCAGATGAAGAGGGAGTACCAGCTACAGCACAAATGCAGCATATATCAGAGTTGCGCAGTAGTTGATGGGCAGCAGCAGCCAGACATCAGCAGCGTGACAGGAGGTGGTGAAGAGACTCGTTGTTGCTTCAGTGGGTTGCAGCACTAGAACACATTTTTCGTTAAGAGGGAGTGTTCGTTTTTGTAGCATCGAATGTGTTCTGTTCCATGTTACTTGGGAGCCGGAGCGGGAGCGAAAACGGGAGCGGGAGCGACCATTTTCAGAAGCTCCCGATTTGGGAGCGAATCCCGGAGCGATTTTTTTAAAATATATATATTTTTTAATTTTTGATACATATATGTCAACAAAAACATGTAGAATGATGAATTAGATATAAAAAACATAAAAAAGCATAGATTGAACCATATAACAACAATCATCTAGAAGTTATAATCTTCATCAACCACGTCCGCAAGTTAGTAACATAGTAACATACAACATATTGAGTCTCATGATTCATCAATCTTAAAGTTTCAAGCTTTCAAAATTCAATATATAACATTTATCATCATTGATCACCAAAGTTGTACTTGTAAGCTAAGTGTAACCATTACAACAAATAATATCTAACATGAAATGAAATGTTATAAAATGAAATGAAATGAAACAACTTTCAACTTTCATGAAGCATCATATTCATAATTCATTACTAATGAGTTATAATTGCCAACTTAAAACTTAAATTGTCATATATTGTTTAAAAAAATATCATAATAAATATGAAAGAGTCAATAGTTATAAAAGCTACTAGAAACTAGAAAAGAGAAGTAAATCTATTATCTATTTCTTATGCTTGGGCCTCTTGCCACCACGAGAAATCTCTAATTTTTTAGTCTTGTTGCAAAATCAGGATCATTGTCATTAATATCACCCTCCAAGCATTAATATCCAGAGGTATCTTTGTCATTACCTTTGTATCTGTATGGGGATCTTTGTCATTAATATCACCCTCTAAGCATTAACATAAGATAGAAAAAGCATAGTATGTCAAGTCAAGATTTTGTTTGAGTGATGCGTACATTTTTAGAAGGGTCATGATAGAGGAGTTCGACAACCAATGTCACTAACATCAAGGTACATAGAGGGATTGGTACTCTTGATTAATTACGAGTTCCATACCCTAATACATGACAAAATTCAATGGAAACATTGCAATCCCCCAATCCTGAAATCCTGAAAAACTGATAAGTCTGCTGGATTTTGAATGAAATCTAAAATTCTACTTTCTCCATATGAAATCCAATGAGGATGAAACCACTCTCAAACATCCTGAGTCATTTCATGGTAATGTTAAAAATTTAAGTAAAAGGATGAAAATGAAAATTAAAGAAAATGTCACTTTTACTTTAAGAATTTAACTTTCCATGAATAGCATATCAATTCTAGGGCCTAGACTTGATCATTAAGCTGCCCCACTCAAAAACTATTTGTTTCTTTCAAAAAAAATTGCATTTCGAACATTACTACAAAAAAAAAAAGCAAAAAAGGCAAAACGCTCCCCAAAACGCTCCTGAAAAGGCAGGGAGCGAAAATTTTTTTAGGGAGCGCGCTCCCGAAATCGCTCCCTTTTCGGGAGCGCGGTCCCGGCCCGCTCCCGAGTCGCTCCCGCCCGGAGCGCGGATTGGGAGCGGGTGCGAGGGGGGGGGGACGCTCCCCCGCAACTATGGTTCTGTTGATTTGGGGTAGCATCGGATGTGCTCTAGCCACGAAATTTGGTGGAGAGGTTGGGGCACATGCGATCTCCAATACCCAGAAAGGGTTTGGGCAGATTCTAAACAGATCATGAGATATTAAAATAATTAATATTCTTAATGGAGTCCCTAAGTCTAAACTTAGGGAAAATAAAATATTAATGTGTATTAATATGAATTTGTGTTAGAGTGGTCCAAATGACATGGATCAAGCCATATCTAATCTTAGCTATTGATTAGGGACTTAAACTCGACCATTGAGATGTCAATAGGAAAAGTATAAGAGGAGGCTTGAGGGTCACTTGGAGAGTACACCAGAGTGATCAGTCATTCTATTCTCTAGAGTGGGGTTTGCTAAGAGAGATAGAATTAGTGATCGAGAGAGCAACTGAGGGGCATTGAGTACAGAGAAACAGAGAAGGTAGAGATTGTGTTGGGAGAGCAGTGCAGCAGCCAAGGAGGGTGACGCAGAGCCAGCAAGAGCTCACGCAGGGCCACGCAGAGGCAGCCAAGTGTTGCGCAGAGCACCAGAGGGGCCAGCGCAACTGACGCAGGGCCTCTTGGGGCTGACACAGGCCTAGAAAGGCTGACGCAGGGCCAACGTGAGATAGAGAGGGGCTGACGCAGTCCAGTTTGGGCAGACGCTGGGGTTGCAGAGCAGTTTTGTGCTGAGGAGCTATCGGAAAGTTTTTTCGGGGTTTCAGCCAGGAGATTTTTCTCAAACTGTGAGGTATAGTTGCTAAGGAAATTCTCTGTTGGGTAGGCCAGTTACGACACCTAGATTGTACTTTGATATTGCTTAATAAGAAAACCCTTAGATAGTTGCATCAGTTTTCCCGCATTGGGTTTTTCAGGGGACATTGGTCCAAAAATAATGGTGTCATGTGGTGTGTTTGTTCTTGTTTCTTTTAGTTGTTGGTCTGTAATATGTTGAGCATGCACTGATGTTTATTTTCAGTATTTACTTTGTAAATAACTTGTTAAAGAAAAATAACAAGTAGGTAGGAATAAATCAGAATAAGTGCATGAAGGGTTTCTAAACTAAGTAAAATTAGAAACTTCAACATGTTCTAGACACGAAATTTGGTGGAGAGGCTAGAATACATGTATTCTCCAAAACCCAGAAATCGTTTCTGGAAATTCCACCTAGAGACGACTTAATTAAAATAATTAATCAGTTTTTAATATTTCCTAAGTCTAAACTTAGGAAATATGATTAATTAAAGGGTATTAATTAGGTCATGGTGGGAATCTTCTAGAAAAGGACTTGGATCGAGTTCTAGTTAATATTAGCCATTGATTAAGTTTTAATCGTGGTCATTGATGTCTCAACGAGAGATTATAAGAAGAAACTCGATGGGGCTTGGAGAACACACTAGTGTAGTTCGATTTTGCTGGAAAAAGAATTTTGAGAGCAACAGTTGCGTGTTGTCGGAAGTGGGTCACTGAAGTCGAAGTAGTGAGAGAGGGGCAGGGATAGTAAGGCCGAAAGGAATTTTCTACAGTCTAGTGAGTGCATAACAGAGAGGCAATGAGTGCCATAGAGAGGCAGCGCAGAGCTTCAGAAGGAGATTTGTATTTTGCAGAGGAGACGTCAAAATTCAGTGCCAGAAACCGGAGTGGGAGCCCAGAGGCCAAGAGGATCAATTTTCCAGATAGTAGTTGATCAGTTAGCGAGAGAGGCGTTGGTATGAGTTGGGCGACACAGATCTGCGTAGGCAGACGCAGAGGCAGTGAGAGGCAGCTCATCTTGAGCCAAGGTTAGTGTTGGATCACCGGTGGGAGTGAGATTTTTCTCACTAGATCTCTTGTCAATTATTTCTCTGTATGGAAAGCTAGATTTGAGCTTCCATAGATTTGTACTCAGATTTACTACTGCATAATAATAAAACCCTCAGTTGTTGCACCGGTTTTCCCAAGTTGGGTTTTTCCGGGGACATTGGTCCAAAAATAACAGTGTTATTTGTGTGTGTGTGCATCTATTCTTCCAACATTATTTTTCTTCCACGGTATTGTATTTGTGAAGGCTGCAGTGTATTAGTTTCGATATTTACTGTAGGATGCAGTAAATAATTTTCTCAGTTTATTTAACAAATAGAAGAAACTTAATCAGTTGTTGCAATAGGATTCGAGGTTTCCGAATTTTCACATTGTGTGTGTTGATGATGAATGATTTTCCGTCCTTGACAAGTCGATACTCATTGGCTCTCCTCATGAATATTGCATCACGTATGTACATGTATGGACTCCCAACATGACTCCACATACATCAAGGTAAACCACATCTAGGTCTACTTCATCAATAAAATCAGCACTGATAGCAAATCTAATTTTCACTGTTTTGTTACCTTCAACTCTGCATCCTTATTTACCCATCCCAATGAATATGGGTTTGGATGATCACGAACTTCTAGCCCCAACTTCTTGACAAACTTTGCTGCAATGAGAATCGCCTTTGATCCTAAGTCAAATAGAGCATGAATCTTTGTCTTCTCGACCTGTATCTTTATATGGAAGAGTTTGGTCATTTCTTTCTCTTCCTATTGTTGAAGACTATTCAGATTCATCTCCTTCTGTACTAACGTGCAGACGATATTCTCATCCACATCCAAGTTGCTTTCAACTTGGTTGCTCGAACCAGTGGCCATGAGATTCTTCTTTTTGTTATCTTTCTTCTTGTTCTTCAGGTTTAGGTCTGGATGCAACTTCCAACATTTTTGCTCTGTATGGCCATCGATGTTGCGGTGGTTGCTAGGATCTTTGCACAAGTGTGTTGTGGATGTCGTCTTCTTATCTTTTCCCCCTTTTTGCTTCTTCTTCCCCTCCTTAGAAGCTTCTTGTTGCTCCTTCTGCTTTGATCCACATGGTTCCACTCTCTTTAGGCCTATGTTTTCTAGGTATTACGCTTGTACACAACCCTCGTCCACTGATTTGGGCTTGAACAACATGACTTGCTTGCGCAGATGGCGGTGCAGACCCCCTAAATACTTGAGGAGTACATCTGGGTTCTTTGGAGAGATAACCAACATTATAGCTGTCTTTTTGAATTTTGTGGTGTACTCCTCCACACTTTGGCCCGGTTTTTGCCTGAAGTAATGCCACCGGATCCACTGGTCCTTCACGTAGCCAATGGGATAAAACTGTGACTTAATGAGGGTTTTGAAATCCTCCCACTCAGTCACTGGAGGTTCTCCCTCCAACCTTAGGGCTTTTGTGTGGCTTTCCCTCCAAGTCAATGCATGGCCCTCTAATTTCAGCGGAGCAAATGAGATCTTTTACCCTTCCTCAATCTGATGGACACTGAAATAAACTTCCAGTTGCTGCAACCAGTGGTTTAGCTTCAGAGCGTCGATCTCGCCATGGTATGGCTTGATATCGACTTTTGCTTCCATTTTAAACAGGGACTATGATTGGTTCACGGCACTTGAATTGGGTTGATCTTTTTTGGGTCCTTTCTTCGATTGGTTCTCTGTTTCTTCCCAATCTTTTGATCCCCGTTCTAATTTGTCCTCTACATTCGAATCCCCATCTTCTCCAAACATGCCCACCTTGTTATTCAATGCCGCCATGAGGAGGCTTACATTACGGTTGATATCTGTGACTTGTTGTTCCAACTGCGTAAACCTCACCTCTGCAGGGTCACAAGGTTCGTTTATAGATTCGTCGACCATGATGAGGGGTTTACGATTTTCAGCCCTGTTGATCTAGATGTCTGCAATCTCCACAAAATACCCAAAGAAACCTGCTCTGATACCAAATGATCCGTTAAATGTCGTGGATATTCCATTGGATAGTTCGTCACAACATATCCGATAATATTATATTAAAAATTTGAGATTCTACACAATTACAGTTTTATTAAACTTTAAGATCTGTAGATTTAACTGTAATTAGTGCATGCATGCCAATGGAAATTATGCAGAAAAGTAGAGAACGACAGAATAAGTTCACACACACACATAACACACAAGATATGCTCTATGGGAAATCCTTTCGGGGGAAATCCCAACTGGAAGGTGAGGTCACTCCACTCTCTTTCTCTGTCTGGAAATATGGCTGCAGGTACAAAGAAGTAATGCCTATGGCCCGTTGGGTAGTTTCAGAGGCTCAGAAGCGAAGGAAGCGAGGTTGGGTAGTTTCAGAGGGAGATCTCAAGCACTAGTTTCTAGATCTGCACAGTCCAGCCAGGCAGTGAGAGTAGTAGAGAGGTAGAAATCAGTTTCCAGATCTACACAGTCCAGCCAGGCAGTGAGAGTAGTAGAGAGGCAGAAATCAGTTTCCAGTTCATAGTGAAGGAAAAGTTCGATTTGCGTTAGATCTGTAGCAGCAGGCAGTAGGATTGCCAAAGAAGGGTTCCCGGTGAGCAAATCAGTTGATTCACAGGGAAAATCTAGAGCAAAAGATTTGCAGCAAGGGTTTTGCAGTTGCAAATTAACACAGGAAGGAAGATAAAAGCACACGAAGAGGGAATTTCCATAAATTCTCAAAGGGTTTCCAATTGTCTAGTTGCAGGATAGGAAGTAATAATTTCTAGCAGCAGAAGGTTGTAGTAGACTTGTCAGTCTAACCAGTGTGAATTTCAAGGTCAACAGTGCGTGTGTCAGTGCTAGAGAAGGACATCCCTAAGGTAGAGCAAATTTCCCAGAGGAGGATTTGTAGGCTGTGTGAATTCCGGGAAGGACAATGGAGGAGAGTGCAGTAGCAGAGCTGCGCATTTCCAGTTGGGAATCCATGTAGCAGAAGGGAGGTCAAGTGAGTTGTTGGAAGGAAGAGATTTCTTGCATATAGTTCTCTAATTTATTTGAGTTTCACAGAGATGGCCACAACAGGACTCAGAGATCAAGACAGACTTGACAGAGCCTCTAATTTTGGCATCTGGAAAGCCAGAATGCAATTCCTATTGGATGAGCATGGTTTGAAGGAATTTGTCACAAATGTAATGGTTGAACCGACAAATCCACAACAGTTGGCACCCTTCAAAAAAGAGATGGCCAAGACCAAGAGGATGGTCCTAAACAAAGTTCAGGATCATATTGTCCCACATATTGCAGATAAGAATACAACAAAGGACATGTGGGATGTCATTGTAAAGTTGTACCAAGATCCATCTAAGAATCGGAAAATGATTCTCAGGGAGAAGTTGAGGACAATAAAGATACAAAAGGGTGAGAGGGTAACTTCCTATCTCACCAAGATTCAGAGTGTTCGAGATGAACTTGCAGTTGTTGGAGAGAAATCGACAGATGATGAGCTAGTGTGTCCAACTCTAGACGGGTTTACCAAGGAGTGGCGAACCTTCATTCAGGTGATCTAAGGACGGGATAAGATACCAAATTGGGAGTGCCTATGGAGTGATTTCACTCAAGAGGAGCTAAGGCTCAACCTCACTGAGGGTATTATAAGCAACAACAGCAGGAAGAAGAGTGTTAAGTTATGGTATGTTCTATGCTTATAACAGTTTACTTCTTTTTCTTATTATATTCCACAGATTAGCAATCACATGTACATAAAGTAAAGTGCATATAGAACATTAAACGATCGACAGAAAACAAGCTAAGACAAGAGACACAAGATGTGGCGGCTAGCCAGGGACAAACCCCACAATGTGTGGGGAAACCCTTTGATCAAATCTTCTTTTATCTTCAATAATTCAACAGAGAGAAATAGTACAATAAATCTGACTTATATCAGCAGTAGCAAACCCTAGATCAACAACATCAACATTAGTAGCTTCATCATCAAACTAGGGCAGACGATATCTCACAAACTGATCGTTGGATTGGCTTGATTCCACCACCAAAAGTTGCGGCTTCCAGAGGAGGTTCAGATGAACCTATAGCGCAGTTCAGATGAGGAGATCTTCTAGTCCACGCAGGTCAAACTTCACTTCTGCAGTTACAGCTTCACTTTCAGCAGCTTCCTTCAAACTAGGACAGTCGATATCTTGCAAACTGTTTGTCGGATTGACTTGATTCTGTTAGCGCTTGGAATTCACCTAGGCTGAGATAGACAAACTCTCAAGGCTACATCAAACCATTTCACCTCGTAGCTAGCCCTACGAGGTATGAGAAGGCTCTCTCGGGTCAGATTCGATAGATCTTTCAATATGATTAGGCTGACCAATTAAGAATAAAGATTTTAGGCTAGTAAATTGATAAGGGGGTTGATTTAATGATTTTGGGGTTTTTGGTGGCAATTGGTGGAAGTGCAATTCAAGGTGCGGGGATTGAGCACAGTTTTCACAGGGGGATCTAAGGGGCAAGGTAGGAATGAGTGTTGATGCCTTAATCTGAGATGGATGATCAGAGATGATAGAGGAGAAGCTAAAGAGGGCAAACACACAATTCGAATCCTCTCTAGACAGTAGAAAACATTAAAATTGAACAAACTAAAAAGCTGAGCATGTCAAAACATGAGTTCAAACTTTACCACTTCATCTGTCCAATTTAGAAGCATAAGAGAGATGTGAAACACATAAACAAACTTACAAGAACATGTAGAGAACACACCATCAACAATCAGATCCACAAGAATCCTCAAAGATGTCTGTAAAACCCTGGCTTTCCTTGCCTTCAATTGCAGAAATAGATGTACAATACACAATAATGCTTTCTCCCACAAGAGTCCAACCATGAAAATGAGAAGGAGAGAGCATAATATAGACCATCTAGACCATCTAACTCCTTTCCCCACCTCTAGGGGTCGAGCTCAGCTTCCTAGGAGCAGTTTGAACTAATTCTAAACTAAGAACTAGAAAATAGGCAGCCCAACAACTTGTCTCTATTACTTAGCTAACTCATCCATGCATTAATTTTTCACTTTTTACATCATGGAAGCTTCTAGAAGGGTAAAGAAAGATAAAATCTACCAAAGTGCCATGAAAATATTACATTTATCCATCATCTACAAGTAAAAATAGTCAACCATAGTCAAAACAGTGTTTTTTGACCAAAAATGTGAATTCTGGCAAATCTGGAAGTTCTGGTCGCGCCCCTGGAAGTTCTGGTCGCGCCCCTTTACAGCTGTTTTTGAGTGGGTTCCACTGGTCCAAATCAGGTGCAAGATGGCTCATTGGAAAGCTTGGCCTGTCTACTTTCCATCCCAAGTGGAATTTCTGAATTTGGTGTTGATTTGACCCCTCAAAAACCATTTCTCCCAAGGTCACTTTCTGCAACTCAAAAAGTGGGCAGAAAGTCATTTTTTTGATGTATTTTGAGCTTTTGGAGGCTCAAAACTCAAAATCAGGCTTCTCCCAAGTATTGGTAATTTTTCTTTTTGAATGCCCTTTCCAAAAATGCCAAGTTTGCAAAATTCCGAGCAGCCCTTCAAAATGGTCTCACCCGGGGTGAGACCAAACCGTGGGCAAAACCTGTAATTGCACAAAAAATTCACAAATGACAAAATTTTCTCCAAATTTCTTGAAATTTGGGCTGGGAGTCCCCAATCAAGTACCATGCTCAGTCAAAGAGGCTTTGGCCAAAGTTTGGAGTGGGTCGGGCGTTTTCCTTCGTTTTTGTGTTTTGGCCAACCGTCCCTGGAGCACCTTCGTTCTCGCCGGTATTTTTGACATTTTTCTCAAACCATGACACCTGTGTAAAAAGTGAAGGAGGTTTTTCTTCCTTGGCATGTTTTGGACAAAAACCTCTCTCAGTTTTGCAAAATTCATCTTTGATTGCTCAAAAACATCTTTTGAGTGCAACTTGTCCCGATGTGTGAAACAAGGGATTTTGTCGAAATGGAGCGAAATGAAGGGGATAGAGGGCTTCTAAATTCTTGGGGAAATTTTTGGGAGTGGGGAGGGATGTTAGGAAGTAGGGGAAAGTGGAATCTCAGAGATTGAGTGAGGGGAAGGGGTCGAAAAGGGCAAAACACAGGCCCAACCTAGAAAATTGCCAGGTTGTAGCTAGAAACTAGGGTTTGCGCAAAAATGAGGAATTTGGCGGATCTAAGGGATGGGAAGTGTTTGATAAGGTACTTTAAGGATAGGGGAAGGTGTATGAACATCTAGAAACAAGTTTTGCCGGTTATTTAGCCGCCCAAGAGAAATTGCCTTCAAAACCCTAGGAGAGGGAAATGAGCTTGCCTGGGTGGCAACTGAAGCATGAACAAGGTGTGAAATGACTCATTAGACACTAACATGACAATGAAAACCCTCTGAATGATGATAGGCTCAGCTGAATAGTGACATGGACTGACATTTAGGCAAACCCTAGACCTAATGCCTAGTGACCAAATTTTGCTTGAAGACTCACTGAAATGACAAAATTTGACCTTGACACTTCAAAATCACTATGTAAGAGCACATTTGATCACTGGAGGAAGGCTGTAAAGACTGACACTAACAGATTCCACCACCAAAAGTTGCGGCTTTCAGAGGAGGTTCAGATGAACCTACAACACAGTTCATATGAGATCTTCTAGTCCACGCAGGTCAAACTTTACTTCTGCAGTTGTAGCTTCAGTTTCAGCAGCTTCCAGCTTCACATGTGTGAGGGAGAGACCCTTTTCTGCGTAGTAGAGAAGAGACTCTTTTCTGCGCAGTAGAGAGAGAGAGATGTGATGAGTTGAGTGAGTGCAAATGAGGAAAAGTCCTCTTGTATTTATACACAACTGATGATGTTTGAATAGATGCGACTGTTGGGCTTCTGAGCCTACATGAGTTGTAGGTCGGCTTGATAATAATTCCATAATCAAAATAAATTTATATCTCCATAAATACTTATCGGAATAAGATGATCTTTATATCAATCCTACACCTCTCGACGAGAGGAATCTAATAAAAATATTATTAGCCATGAATAAGATGACCCACATGAAGTTTTTCCCTAGTTGCCAATTTTAACACTCCCTCTCAACTAAGGAGAACTTCATCTGCAATCTGTCTATTGGTCGTTACTATTCATCCATCAAATGCACTGCCCTGTACAGCCTGACCCTTGCCCTGCTTTGCTCTATTCTGCCTGTTCTGCTTTGTCTTGTTCTGCCCTGTACTGATCTGTACGGCTCTGCTCTGTTATGCACTGCTCTGCTTTGTTCTGTTCTGCTTTGCTTTTGTCCGAATTATGAAGAAGAAGAAATGATCGAGGATGTATCATACTAACTCAAAGTCAGTCTCAGAGTATGTACCACTGGTCGTAGACCAGTCTCAACCAACCCGAAGTCAATGTCATAGTGAGTACAACTCCACTGGTCCCAGACCAATATCATCCTCCACTGACTCAAAGTCAGTCTCAGAGTGCGTACCGTTGGTCCCAGACAAGTCTCAACTGACCCAAAGTCAGCTTCATAGTAAGTACCACTCCTACCACTGGTCCCAGACCAATCTCAATCGACCCAAAGTCAGCGTCATAGTATGTACCACTATCACTGGTCCTAGACTAGTATTGCACTGACACGAAGTCAGTCTCAGAGTATGTACCACTGGTCCCAGACCAATCTCAACCGACCCGAAGTCAGTGTCATAGTATTGTACAACTCCTACCATTGGTCGCAGACTAGTATCATTGATCCCAGATCAATGGAGGTCATCCTGATTCCTAGCGTAGGGAGTATGGTAGATACAACGATGCGTTCATCGGTACTACTATGGTCCCTAATTTCATTTCCCTGCTCATTGATCAGATGAGAGGTACTTCCCATGAGTCCCAGACTGCATGGGTAGGATGCCTTGACAGGAGAACTAATCAATCCAGGCCTCACAAGAGAACACATCAATCTTGCTACAATCGCCATGGAGAACACATCAATCCAGGCCTCACAGGAGAACACATCAATCTTGCTACAATCGCCATGGAGAACACATCAATCCAGGCCTCACAGGAGAACACATCAATCCTGCTACAACTGCCATGGAGAACACATCAATCGAGGCCTCATAAGAGAACACATCAATCCTGCTACAATTGCCATGGAGAACACATCAATCCAGGCCTCACAGGAGAAGTAATCATCCTGCTACACAGGAGAGCGAATCATCCTGTTCCACAAGAGAGCGAAACATCTTGTCCCACAAGAGAGCGAATCATCTTGTTCTAGTGCGCACCACCAGGGGAGGGTGAGTCACCTTGTGGTCGTATGTTGCTCCGGTAAGAACCACAAGCCCTCAGAGCTCCTAGAGCTCAATGTATGCAACATGCAGGACCCTTGTACAAGGGTTCCTTGACGACTTCAAGTCGTTTGGGAAAATCACAAACTAGATCTTTCCTCGGGGCTTTGACAAGGTGTATCGACCTGTACATCATCTTAATGCGATGGAGCCTCCTTACTCATCGACTTACCATATCCCAGATGATGTCTATCTATTGGAGCAATCGATGAATACGGGATTCCTCAATAATCGAATCCCACCTCTGGTTATTACAGAGAATCACAGTGGTATCCAATGTAAATCCAAACAGCTCACTGAAGAGCTTTCGCAACTAGACTGCCTCACAGGAGGCCGTGCTAGCAGTAATATATTCTGCTTTGGCGGTGCTCAAAGCCACCGACTTTTGCTTCCTGCTCATCCAGGATATCGAAGCAGATCCCAAGGTGAAACAGCACCTGGAAGTGCTCGTATGGTCCACCACACTGCCTGCCCAATCAACATCAGTATATCCAAGTATTCTCACATCTTCGGCAGTGTATCTTAACGCATTAGTAATTGTGCCACGAAGATATCTCAGAAGATTCTTGGCATCAATCCAGTGAGGCTGAACCAAATATGAGCTCACAATGCTAACTGCAAAACATATGTTCGGACGGAGGTTCACCAAGAAGATCAATGCGAATGAGTTTATGAAACTCAGAGGCATTTCCCAAATCTGGTCTGACATCACTACCATATAACTTCTAAGAGTTAAAACTTAAGATCCTCGAGGTAGTCGCAGGCTTGCAGTCCATCATACCGAATCTTTCCAATATCTTTACCACATATTTTCCTTGGGATAGGAAAATTTCCCTTGGCTTCTGCCACACTTCAAGTCCTTGGTTCTTCATTTCAAATTCAGAAGCCAAGTCCCTCTTACATTTGTGAATGAGAGGGTCTGCACCTGTTAGAAAGAGGTCATCCACATACAACACTAGTATGAGAGGCTTGTCATCTTCAACCTTAAAGTAAAGGTTAGGATCGGCTTCACTCCTAGTGAATCCCAGCTTCATCAAGTAGCTACCGATCCTCTCATACCATGCTCGAGGTGCTTGCTTCAGCCCATAGAGAGCCTTCTTCAACCTGCATACATGAGATTTTCGATCATAAATCTCAAATCCTTCGGGTTGCTCCACGTAGACCTCTTCTTTGATCGAACCGTGCAAGAATGCGGTCTTGACATCCATCTAATGTAGGTTCCATCCTTGGGAAGCCGCAAGGGCTATGATCGAGCGGATGGTCGTATATCTGGCAACAGGTGCAAATATTACATCATAGCCTATACCTTCCTTCTGGGAGAAACTATGAGCAACAAAACGAGCCTTATACTTTTCCGTACTTCCATCTGCTGCATGCTTTATCTCGTAAAGCCATTTTGAAGTAACAATTGTCTTGTCCGAGGGTTTGGGAACTACTTCCCAGACATCATTCTCCATAGTGGTCATAACATCCTTCCATACTTGATGCTTGATGGCATCTGAGAATGATGAAGGCTCATTTTGTATGATTATGCTCATACTGGTCAGGTATCCCTGATACCTGTTGGGTTTCTTACTTTCACGGAAGGTTCCTCGGGGTGCAGCATGTCTTTCAGCATCATCAAGTATCCCCCTAAGCCATGAAGGCCTCTTCCTGGAAGAGGAAGGCTCAGGTGGATAAATAGGATCCATCGGTTCTTCCACATCAGGCATTGTTACATCATCATAGAGATAGCTTCCACAATCGTATGGTGTCACGACTCACACCATTCTCCTCTAGAGTATGTGGTGTAGTAGTCTCCCTCTTAATGCCAACCTCAGGTATGCCTGAGTGAACCAACTGTAATATATCGGAGGTCTTGCTTAGGCTTGAGGGGAATGGTCCCCTTTTGAGCTTTCCTTCGGCACATCCCGAACATACACCTTCTTTTTCTACTCGGAATTCAGGCATCCCTGTTACCATATGTCTTACATCGAGTAGATCTTTGTAATGAAGGTAGGCAAACCTCCAATGCCAAAGTTCGGACTGAAGAGATGTGTCATAAGACATGACACCTACCTGACTTTCATTGACTTGATAACATGAAACCCAAGAGTAAAGGCATCTTTAACATTATTTTTCGATACACATACCTTGCCATCGCTGAAGGTTACCTTGTAGCCTTTGTCTTCCATTGCCGAGATGGACACCAGGTTCTTTCAGAGGTCAGGTGCATTTAATACATCCTGGAATTTCTAGCCTTCTTGAATGCTTGTCCTCTTCCTTGATTCCCAGCTCTCCTCTTACCTTTGCTATTGAATTTGTCATTCCTTTGATTGCCATCAGAGGGATTTTGATCATCATCCCAGTGTGAGTCCTTTCTATCAGGGCACTCCCTTCCATAGTGACCTACTTTATTACAAATGTAACATCGTCCTTTTCTTCCACCCTTAGGTCTAGCCTTTCCTTTTGATTTAGACCCGGAATTCTTTCTTTTCTTAGCATGAGAAGAAAAGGCAGCAGGAGGGCCTTTAGGTAATGGCATTTCTTGCTCTTCTACCCTTGTTTCTTCTTAAATGCATCTAGCCATTAATTCCTCGAAACCAGGAATAACATTATGGTTCAGAAGAGTAGTCCTGAACACGTACCATTTGGATGGTAATCCTCCAAGAGTTGTGAGTGCCATTTCCCTGTCAGTAATAGTTTCCCCAATAGATAGGAGATCGTTCTTGATCTCGGTGATTCTTAAGAAGTATGCTTGCATACTCTCATCTTTACCCTTCTTGATTTCCCTCAGCTTATTTCTAAGAAACAAAACTTGATTTGCATCATTAACTTTAAATAAACTCACCAGTCTATCGTAGATTTCCTTGGAGGTGTCCAGTTCAGAGATGTAGGCCACCAAGTGCTTGTCGATAGAGTCCCGGATGATCTTCTTTGTTTTGACTTCTCCATTTTTCCATTTGTTCCAGGCAACAGCGGATGCATTTGATGGAGGCTCAACAATATTGCCTCTTACATGGTCCAACACTCCTTGTTCTTCTAGGGTTAGATTGATAAACATCTTCCATCTGTGATAGTCAGCTTTCTCACGAAGCTTGTCTTCGGCAGGAAAGAATGTTGAAGACCGCATAGTTCTTTTAGGATAGCCTTGCCTATCTTCTCTTTGGTGATTGCTCTTGCTCTTGCTCGGGCTTTGTCTTCACCTCAGCTCTCATCCCATGTTATGGTATGTTCTATGCTTATAACAATTTACTTCTTTTTCTTATTATATTCCACAGATTAGCAATCACATGTACATAAAGTAAAGTGCAGATAGAACATTAAACGATTGACAGAAAACAAACCAAGACAAGAGATAGAAGATGTGGCAGCTAGCCAGGGACAAACCCCATAATGTGTGGGGAAACCCTTTGATCAAATCTTCTTTTATCTTCAATAATTCAGCAGAGAGAAATAGTACAATAAGTCTGATTTATATCAGCAATAGCAAACCCTAGATCAACAGCATCAGCATTAGCGGCTTCATCATCAAACTAGGGCAGACAATATCTCACAAACCGACTGTCGGATTGGCTTGATTCCACCACCAAAAGTTGCGGCTTCCAGAGGAGGTTTAGATAAACCTACAGCGCAGTTCAGATGAGGAGATCTTCTAGTCCACACAGGTCAAACTTCATTTCTGCAGTTGCAACTTCACTTTCAGCAGCTTTCTTCAAACTAGGGCAGTCGATATTTTGCAAACCGTTTGTCGGATTGACTTGATTCCACCACCAAAAGTTGCGGCTTTCAGAGGAGGTTCAGATGAACCTACATCGCAGTTCAGATGAGGAGATCTTCTAGTCCACACACGTCAAACTTTACTTCTGCAGTTGCAGCTTCAGTTTCAGCAGCTTCCGGCTTCACATGTGTGAGGGAGAGACCCTTTTCTGCGTAGTAGAGAAGAGACTCTTTTCTGCATAGTAGATAGAGAGAGATGTGATGAGTTGAGTGAGTGAGTGCAAATGAGGAAAAGTCCTCTTGTATTTATACACAACTGATGATGTTTGAATAGATGCGACTATTGGGCTTCTGAGCCTACATGAGTTGTAGGTCGGCTTGATAATAATTCCATAATCAAAATAAATTCATATCTCCATAAATACTTTGCAGAATCGGATGATATTTATATCGATCCTACACATCTCGACGAGAGGAATCTAATAAAAATATTATTAGCCATGAATAAGATGACCCACATGAAATTTTGCCCTAGTTGCCAATTTTAACAAAGAGAACGTGGCCCTTGCAGGTAAAGGAAAGACCAAGAAGAGTCCCAGTTAGGGACAAGACTCAAAGGGAGAGAAGAAAAAGGACCTATCGAAGGTCAAGTGCTTCGGATGTGGTGAGTTTGGTCACTACGTCACCCAGTGTCCAAAGAGGAAGAAGGAAAAGAAGGGGCAGACAACAGGTTTGATAGAGATCGATGAGTTGACCTCCAGATTGGAGGAATTCGCATTGATAGTAGCAATACCTCTAGATGGAGGGGGAGCATGATGCTTCAGATTGCCAGTATGGGCAGGGTCCATGGGGAGCAACAGGAAGTCTAGATTAGATCCAGTTGTTGTTCACATGGATCAGTACCTTTGCTATGGGAGCCCATAGTCAAAGTAGCAGGAGGATCGAGATGTCAGCAAGGCGCAATTAGGTCTTGAGAGACACTGTAGAGCTAATTGTAGTCAGATACTTTAGAGTCACTTGTAGAGCCAGTAGGGCACATTAGGTGTTTAGTAGACAGTGCAGAGCAAGTTACAGTTGGGAATTCAAGGGACAGTTTCAGAGCCAGTTGTAGGGGCACAGTAGATTAGCATGAGTTTGAGACTCAAAGGGAGTCTAGATTCAGGGGGAGCAACCGTGTGGAAGCTTGATCTCCAGGATCTGAGGTGGTCAGTACACAATTTGTAGTGGTAGCAACAGTGCAGGGGTACCAGCAGTGTGAGATCAGAGATTGATTCAGTTACAATTAGTAGTAAGTGAATCATAGTATGTGCAGTAGTTGATGGACAATGTTGCCAGATTGACTTCTTCAAAGTGATTTCTGATGAAAACTTGATTAAACTTAGAGGGGTGATGAATCAATCTAGTACATTCATGGACATTAAAATTGATTTTCTTTTGATTGATTAACTGAAATTTTTAAAAGAGCAGCTTAACATAGTGAACAACAGATTTAATATGTGACTAGCAAGTAATAAATAAACCAAAATATCACATAAGCACATAACAACAACACATATGGACATCAAATATAAGTGGAAACCTATATAGGGAGAAAACCATGACTTTGTTATTGTTGTGATGCAAAGGCGGGTTCCTACTCCCTTATTACTTCTGATTTTTTGTAGGATACAACCTACATGAGGTTGCTACCTCAATTTTTTTACAAGCTACAACATGCAAGGAAGCTCCAACTCCCATAAGTTTTTTGTAGGCTACAACCCACAGGAGGCTCCTACCTCAACAGGCTACAACCTGTTCTTTATCAAGCTCCAACTTGAAAGGAGACTACAATCCCCTAATACATACAAGAAACAACATGTTGGTTTACCTGGTCATCAATTTTGCATACCTCCATCTTTATCTTTGCCTCTTCTCCCCTTCAAATCTGCTTCACATCAGCTTCATGTGTGCCAAGTAACTCACGAACAATCAACTCTCACATGTGAAAATTTCATGGATCACAGCTACTGGAAATTATTTTCCTAATAGTTAATTTATTTACAATTTGTTATGGCAAATACCAAATAATTCAAATTGTGATCTTCACAAATAAACTACGGAAGAAAATAGCACTGGAAACTGAGAAAATCTAGCACACACACAAAATTAAATTTACGGTTATTTTTGGACAAATGTCCTCCCAAAAACCCAACTTGGGAAAATTGGTGCAGCAGCGGAGGGTTTTTATTATTATGCAGCAGTGAAATCTGATTACAATCTATGAATGCCCAACTAGCAATCCAAACAGGTATTTGACAGAAATAATTAAAGAGAAGAAATTCTCTCACTCCACAAGCAATCTCGGCACTGGCTTCCCAAGAAAAATTGGTCGTCCAAACCCCACTGTATGCCCTCCACACAATCCTTGTGTTGCCTCTCACACATGTGGCTCAAATCTGCCTCTAAGCAAGCCTTCTAGCCTGTGTCTGTAGCTGGAAGTGACTCTCCGGCCCTCTGTAAGACTTTCCCGGCGTCTGGAAGCTTAATCGACTTCCTCCGCAGCTCAATCGAACTGCTCTACTTCAGCTACTGCGCAATCCCTGCATTGCTTCTACGTGGATCACTTCTGTCACTTGTTGCTGCCTTTTCAGATCTGGGAAACTTCCTACGGATCACTGCCCCTGCCCCTTCTTGACACTGTGTCCCTCTCTGGCTTGAACTCTACTACTGCTAACTCAATTTGCACAAGAAACTGCTGCTCAAGTGTGTTCTCCAAGTGCCCATCAACTTCTTCTTATAATCATATGTTGGGACTCCAATGGCCAGATTAAATCTTAATCAAGGGTTAGGATCATCTTGAAGTCAATCTATGTGAGTTTCTAGATTATTTTCACCTTGACTTAATTAATTATGATTAATTAACCAATTTTCCTAAGTTTAGACTTAGGAAACCTTAAAAAATAGGTTAATAATCTAATTAAGCCATCTCTAGGTGGAATTTCCAGAAATAATTTTTGGGTTTTGGAGATCTCATGTATTCTAGCCTCTCCACCAAGTTCCGTGACTAGAACACATTCGATGCTACAAAAGCTAACACTCCCTCTTAGCAAGGATTGTGTTCTATTGTTGCGCACCCTATCACAACACTCTGTCTTTGACTGATACTAGCTTCTGCGCTGCCACTGAAGAATCTGCGTTGCTGCTAACTCTCCACTGTGCCACACTGCATTGCTGCCAACTCTGCACTGCGCTTCTCAGTACTTGACTGCGACTAGTCTGCAACTGTCACTCTGTTTCTAACTGCATCAACTGCCATTGATCCATCCTGCTACTGAATATTGTAGGCCCCTGTAGCCAGGTAATGATCCATAAGGTGGGCTCCTCAATGGATCCTTCCTATGTTTGCAACTGTCTAAGACTACAACTCCATATCGCCCCACCTCCCTCTTGTAGGTATGGCTGCAAACATCGCGAAATTTGATCTACTCATACTGTTGTTGCTACTATTTTGTTGATGCTCCTGCACTGTAGCTGCAACTACTGGATTAATGTGTCTAATCTCCCCAGATCCTGGAGTACTAGCATCCATAGAGATGTTCCCTCTGAAACTAGACTCTCTTTGAGTCTCGATCTCCCTATGGGAAATCTCTCTGCTTCCCCCTGGTAACTCACATTATCCTCCTGCACTGGAAACTGGACTGCTTAGCTCTGCGCTGGGAATCTCTTGGCTGGAATTGCACCTGCACACTGCAACTGGGCAATTCGCACTGCCTATACCACTACAACTAGTTTTGCAACTGTCTCTCGGCTATTGACTGCAACTAGCCTTGCAACTGTCTAATGACAGATTGCCTCTACTGACACTAAACCTGCTACTACAATATTGTGTGCTCTTGTAGCAAAGGTGATGGTCTCACTGCAACAATATGGAACTGATCTGATTGATCTCCTTGTTGCAACTACGCTGGACCCTGTCCATTCGGCACGCTGGAGTTTCATGCTCCTCCTCTCATTTCAAACCTAGTCCCTGGTTAGGACCCTTTATTACTTTGCAACTCGCACTAGACAACTCACACTTCCTCCGACACTTATATCCGGCAACTGGAAGTCGAACTGCCGCCCAGATCTACATTCTAGCTAACTCACACAACCTCCTCTGGCAATCGCGCACGATCATCCTTGCAAAGCTGCAAAATTTGTGAAACTCAAAACTAGAGAAAATAAACCTGAAAATCTCCCTCTTCCTTGTTGATCGGTTGTTGGATCTGCTACTCACATTCCCTCCTGGAGTGAGAAGATCTGCTCACAACTACTGCAAATTTGCAACTGGAAAAATTAGATCTCTAAAACTTGAGATCCCCTTAGAGAGATTTTCCCTCTATGTGTGTAATTTTTCTCCCACCTGATGTTGGTTTTGTTGTTGCAAAACCCTCTGCATCTAACCAAAAATATGCTCAACGAAAATATGAGCTGTTGCAGCTCCCTTTGATTGTTGGAATCACTAAATTTGGCAAGTCGAATTTTTCTGCAACCCTGCAACTAAAAATTGAACTCCTGTCCTGCAATTCGAACTACCAATCTAGGTAGTGCGCGACTTTTGAGAATTTCGGACTGCTGCTCCCACTGAACAACGTAATTCCCTTCTCCGCTTCTGAGCTTCCCAGCTGATCACTCACGCTCTAATACCATGTGAAAATTTCATCTATCATAACAACTAGAAATTATTTTCCTAATTGTTAACTTATTTAACAATTTATTTGCAATTTTCTATGGTAAATACCAAATAATTCACACTTTGATTTTCACAAATAAACTACGGAAGAAAATAGCACTAGAAACTGAGAAAATCTAGCACACACACACAATGAAATTTACACAGTTATCTTTGGACAAATGTCCCCGGAAAAACCCAACATGGGAAAACCGGTGCTGCAGTTGAGGGTTTTTATTATTATACAGTAGTGAAATCTGAGTACAATCTATCGATGCCCAACTAGTAATCCAAACAGCAAGTATCTGACAGAAATAATTAGAGAGAAGAAATTCCCTCACTCCACAAGCAATCTCGACACTGGCTTCTCCAGAAAAACTGGCCACCCAACCCCCATCATAGGCCCTCTGCGCAGTCCTTGTGCTGCCTCTCACATGTGTGACTCGAATCTACCTCTGAGCAAGCCGTCTAGCCTGTCTTTGCTGCTGTGACTATCGGCCTTGTGTAAGACTTTCCCGGCCTCTAGAAGCTTAGTTGACTTCCTCCCCAGCCAAATCGAACTACTTTGCTTTAGCTACTACGCAGTCCCTGCACTGCTTCTACGTGGATCACTTTTGTCACTTGTTGCCGCCTCTTCGGATCTGGAAAACTTCCTCTAGATCACTCTCCCTACCCCTCACTGACACTACGTCCCTCTCTGGCTCGAATTCTACTGCTGCTAGCTCGATCTGCACAAGGAACTATTGCCCAAGTGTGTTCTCCAAGTGTCCATCGACTTCTTTTTATAATCCTCTGTTGGGACTCCAACGACCAAGATTAAATCTTAATCAAGAGTTATGATCATCTTGAAGTCGATTTGTGTGAGTTTCTATACTATTCTCACCTTGAATTAATTAATTCTAATTAATTACCCAGTTTTCCTAAGTTTAGACTTAGGAAACATTAAAAATTAGGTTAATAATCTAATTAAGCTATCTCTAAGTGGAATTTCCAGAAACAATTCTTGGATTTTAGAGATCTCATGTATTCTAGCCTCTCCACCAAGTTTCATGACTAGAACACATCTGATGCTACAAAAACTAACATCATATGTTCTCTAACTCTCTAACATTTATGCCTTCCAAAATCACATCTTTTATAAAGATAGTTTGTTGGTTGTTTGTATTCCACATAAGAATATGGAGTGAACAAGTTTGAATCTTTGCCTTCCACTCATTCATTTCCAAACTCTTCATATTTTGAATATTAGAACACAAATAAGTGCTCAAATATTATTTTCAGCCACCTATAATGATTAAATACACCAACATATGCAAGCAAGTAATACATTATAACATCATAACACATGTAAAACATTCATTCTCCAATGCAAGCAATATGCACGCAACATATGAAAGTAATGCATCACTCTCCAAGGCCATACATTTGTTCTGCAACATCTTGTATCACTACTTCATGCCATTGCCTCAACAACCTTGAGTCTTGCCTTGTCTATCATGGAGTCTTACTTTTGCCTTTCCCTAGCATCACAACAATCTCCTCAAACATCAATCATATGTTGTCAAACATCAATCTCCTCTGCCATCTCCTCAAGCAATCTCCTCAAACATATGCAAGCATCAATCATCATCACAACATATATGCACCTCTTCAACAAACATACCCAAGCCATCAAAACATAATAGACATGCCTTGTTGTTCCTATTGTTCCTTTGCCATCACCCCTTGCATCACATGTTTGTATTACATTCTCATCACAACATGCAATTCATCGCCCACCAGCGGTTGGGACAATCACGGGTTCCTTAATCATCAAATGGGGCACTAGGGTGATGGCCATAAAAGGGTAGAACTCATGTTTGACTTTTGCCCACGTGCTAAATTTTTTATGTCCCAGCCATCTTTTGCATTTTGTGGTACATTTCTTGTTGTAAGTGGCCAAATTATGCTTTTAACTTTCTTTTTAGCTGCATCAACATTTGCGACATCGTTCCAGGGCTAACCCAAATGTGGACAAGGGGAGTGGGAGTCTAACACCTTGTGGACCCAATGGACAAATGTGGACCTAGATTGGAAAATTATTGTTCCTACTAGGAAATTAACAGTCATATTAAGCTAAAAATACAAACACAACACATAAATATTTAGAAAGCGATTAAACAACCATAAATTGCACCAGAACTGTGCCTAACTGAGTCATTTTATTATAAGAAGGAGAGTGAAATGCATGGAATGTGTGCACCTAGGCTTGCCAAAGCAAGCTAGACAATCTCAGGTGAGAAAAATGTTGCCCAGATGCAAGAAAATGAATTATCCTCAATGTTTTGCATTGGTCCTGGAAATTCTGCAACTACTAGCTAAAGAAACCCCTATTTGAGCCCCCAAGAGTGCTCTGAAAATTCTTCCAAATTAATCTTGGATTCTCCGCCACAAACCCAGAAAAAACCCAGGAAGGGTTTGGTCTAGTTTCAACTTTCCAAAATCACCCCCAATTCATATGAGCTCCTCCACTGACTGGAAAATTCGCCCTCCAGGAAATCAACATCTGCAACCCCTCCAAAATACTGAGAAAATTCCCCAACAATCCTTCTTGCACCTCCTAGCAAGCCAGCCCCAAAATTTCTCAGCCAAGTCTTCCCCACAATCAACCCCCACAAAAAAAATGCAAAGTCCAGAACACCTTCTGCGCAAGCCCTAGGAAGAATAATTCGACCTAGGAAATAGTCACAACCTCAGCCTGCAAATCCACCTGAGGTTTGTTGCAAAATGCCCAAGGATTGGTCCTGCAAACACCCGAAACTAGCTCAGCCGGAATCCCTCTCCACAAGAGTACGTGGTCCCTTTTTCTACACCCAGATTGCTTCATAAAGCAGCCCGAATTTCCTATAATCTTCTCTAGAAAGCCTCCAAGGAATTATGACAATGCTCCCTGTTGTCATGCAAAATGTCTAGGCACCACGACAACAGTTCAGATCGGGGGTTGTCACCCTGATCCCCAATCTCTTCGTTTAAGTTGTCTCCCTACAGTAGGCTAAGGGGGGTAGACAATATGGAAAAACGAAATGAAGAAGAACTAGATGGGAACCTACCAGTTTGGGAGACAGTGAAGCAACCAAGTACTTGATTAAGATTTAGCAAGAATTATAGGAGTTGATTAGATTTTAAATGATTGATACCAGTGTCTTATGGAGTCAATGATCTTGCTAGGGAAATTAAGACCAAGTAATTGATTAAAAACCACTGCTTAGATGAATGACTATCTTATATGAAATGCAGATCCTAAAACTGATGTGGGATGCAAGAATCTTGGTTAATTTTAGTTAAATGCCTAATTGAATTTGAATCCTTCGATCCTTTCTGTGTTGAGCTTGATTTCGTAGTAATTGGCAGAAAGAAGATAAGGTGAAGCACACTAAGGTGTGATTAACGATATCTCTCCTGAAAATCTAACATACTCGGTGCCTCCAACACTGCAGAGAGTTGTGGCTCTGACGACTGCAAGGTCACTGTTTTAAGTACTATTAAAAGTAGGCTTCTCAAGCAAAGATGGATGGATACCTATCTCTCTATCAACCAAGCTTATGCTTGGAAGTAAATTTTATTTATGCAAAACTAACTTAATATGCAAACGCACGAGATGATTAGAAGATGAGATGAAGTTAGATTCAAGGATGAAAAGTGCTTATGCTACGATCTGATTCAGAGTTATATATCAAAGCCCTTAATTGTCAAAATGAATGTTCACTTCACTAGACAAAGATTGAAAGATAAACTTCTTAGCAATATCATAATTAGACCACAAGCTTACTTCAAATCTTCTAGATTCTTTCAAATGCAATTATAGCTCAAAGAGAACAAAAACTTATTTGCAATCAATGTCAACAGATGCTCAAAAAATACTCAGTTTATGAAACAAACTATATGCATTTTATCACAATTCCATAACAGAGTACTTAATTTTTAGAAATTAGTTTTTCAGACAGCAGTAAGAAAATTCTTATGACAGCAGCGATATGACAATGAAAACAATAAGCTATCAATGATATTTTTATGCCAAAAATTTACTGAAAAGTTTCCATGCTTGCCCACATGAATTATCAAAAAAATTCAGCCTATTATGATGTGATTTCCAGAATAATATCAGATTTGATATACTTATTACAGCCAACAATTAAAACATAAAATAAGCCTAATGATGAATGCCCAACTCAAGAAATTAATTCCTTAATATATTAGACAATTTAGGAATTGATTTTAGGCTAACCCACATAAAATTTTGCCATTGTTATATTTTAGACTTCAGAAACAGAATTATTCAAAGATAACAGTCAACCAAAATGTAGATCTAGGCCAAATTTTTGATACACATCAAACATAAATGACTTATTAATGTTTTAGCAATTTTTTTAGTTAATTTCAAACCACTTAGATGCGTTTTTCCCCACTATTAGAAAGGTACATGACTGTTGTAGCAAACAGTGAGGAAAAATATGGTTTAGATATCAAAACCTTACACCCTAGGCCTTGAAGATCACTTGCCCAAGTTGTACAAAAAAATTCAATACCTGAAACACAAATTTTTAGCAAATTTTCTACAAAAGGCCACCAATGATTAGCTTCAGAAAATCAAATATTCAAATCAGAAATGGAGCAAGGGGAATCTAGGGCTAATGAGAGCTAGTACTAGGCCCAATAGAACTAGCGTTGGGCTAGGAGAAGGCAAATTTGGGCTTAGGAGCCCCAAAACTTGAAACCTTTGTTCTGAAAAAAATTATTTTGCTTTAAATCTTTAGATTTATTGCAAAATCTTTAATGGCTAGCCTTGCAAAAATATTTTGGACAAGATATTGCCCTCCAAGGCCTAGATTTGTCTCAAAACCCCCAGATCTACTTGAAAACATATCAAATCTGAAGATTTTACTTGGCTGATTTCCCAGATCTATTCCTGCAAACAATCTTTGATCCCAGATCTGTTCCTGCAAACAAATTTCTGAGTCCAGATCTTGCCCTCCAGGGTCTAGATCTTGCCCAGACCTGAAGATCTCTTTGGATAGCAAAATAATTTTTTGGTTGGCCTTGCAAAAATATTTGGGATAAGATATTTCCCTTCTGGGCCTAGATCTATCTCAAAACCCCCAGATCTGCTTGAAAAAATCTCAGATCTGAAGATTTACTTGGATGATTTCCCAGATCTATTCTTGCAAACAATCTTTGAGCCCAGATCTGTTCCTGCAAACAATCTTTGAGCTCAGATCTTGCCCTTCAGGGTCTAGATTTAGCTCAGATCTGAAGATTTTCTTGGCTGATTTCTCATATCTATTCCTGCACAAGTGAAAAGAGAAAAACCCAATACCCAATATGTACAAAAATAGAGAAAATCTCAAAAACCCAAGTGTTAAAATTCAAAATTATGTTACAAAATTTCAGATCTACACAAGTAAATAACAGATCTATACAAATAATTTACAGATCTATCAGATCTGAGGAGTATGAGTCCAACTCCGCTCCCAGATCTGATAATCTAAGGCTCTTAATAGCCAGATCTATCAAAATTTCCACAAAATATTTAAAAGATTTTGAAATTTTAGAGAGGTACTAGCCCAAAAACACCCTGCAGAAAAAAGATTATCGTTAGATAAATCCTGAGGCTTATATGAAGTAGGCTCTTTAGAAAATATGTGTTGAGAGTTGGCTGGTCCAACTGAAGACTATCCCCAAATGCTCAATGAGAACTTGAGAGATCTTCTGCAAACACTAGATCAACCATCAAATCAAGTAGAGAAATAGAACAACAATAAAATTATGAAGAAATAGAGATACCTGCTACTTCAATCAAAATTAAAAATGTTACCCTAGATCCAACAAACTGAATAAGATACCTGTATTCAGATTATTCTAAGAGAGCTATTGATTGATAGTTTTCACATAATATTAAGCAAAAATTAAAACAATGTTACCATAAATTCTTGAAGAGGAACATTACAACACACTGAAACCCCAAAGGCTTTTGCATTAATTCAAAAAGTATACAAGAGAGCTTGAGAACTTAGTACACGATCCAGAGATCGGATCTACTGACTGACAAATGACCTCCTATTTAGAGATAAATCCTCCAACGACTAGTTCGAGTGATCTTCATCAAAGCAATCGACCATTGATGAGGATCAAAATTCCTTTTAATCTCATCTGTCGAAATTTTAAATTCTTGAGGAAATTTGAATTTTTCAATTAAATGCATTTTAATTAATTCAAAAATTAAATTTTTGAATTAATTTCCTCAAAATTTTGACTTTGACTTAACCCTAGGGACCAAAGGCTTAAAATTTAGCAAAATAATTAATTTACGTTAGTCCCTGGACCTCTTAAAATTTAATTTTTAAGGACTAACGAATTTTGCCTTCGGAGAATTTAAATTTACCTAGGACCTAGAATTAATTAAATTTTTAGCTTAGGATTTTAATTAATTTTGGCCAGAAATTTTAATTAATTAACCTATGAGGGGATAAATTATTTTTCCAACCCTCAAGATACTTTACATCATGATTTTTACATTTTTTACATCTCAAGGGGGAAAACCCATTTGCAAAAGACCCTCACAGACTACCCAATTCTACGACACAAATATAATCTAGTGGACCAAACACTTTGTAATAAAATAACCTAACCAAATAGTTAGGATTATTCCGAAATCACTTTTATATAGGCTCGATCTAGAACACTAGGACTCCCCTAAGATCCCAGTGACAAAATCCATTCCGGCTTTAAGGTAAGGCTGAAGGAAAACTTTGCCGACCATCCGAGAATGGATCAGTCAGACAAAAAACCTCTCAGAATGTAGATCGTCACCAGAAAAATAGGTTTACCTAGGTAATTACATACACAACATGGATCTGCTGAGATTATTTACATCATACACAGGCTGGTGATGATAGTTGAACGACACGAACATATCGATCAGGCACTATCCCTTTTGCGAAAAAAGGGGGTGTACTGCTATGGGTCGTTGACACGTAGTGGTCAACACTCCCATAGGATGGTACTCAAGGTCCACCGAAGGAGTGAGATTTCCCCTTAGAAATCTCTAGTGCTGAACAACACTTTGTGACCCAACTAAACAGCTTGAGCAACAATGATGTAGAAGTCAAATTAGCAAAAGATTCCAAATGTTGCATTCAACCTTCTATTTATAATTGTTGCTTCACCTTTCCTTGTGGGTCCCTCATCCAAATATTTCGACCTCCTTCCCGCATAATTGATTTTCCTCCAACGGGTGTGTATTTCCTTGAGGGGTGGCCCCCACATTTGACCAACTCTAATTTTTACCCACTTTTCCTAAGGTGGCCTCCAAAATTGTGTTAACTCCAAAATTGCAAAATTGTAGACCTTCTCGAATAGAATTTATTGAGAAGGGACATTACAGTCCTCTCCTCACAAATGTTGTTTGTCCTCAAGCAACTGTAGTGCATGATGCTGCAAGATCTGCTCAACCTCCCACGTGGCATCCTCAATTGAGAAGTCCTTCCATCTGACCAAGTACTCTTTGATGATTTTGCTTCTTAGCTTTGTTTCCCTTGTCTCCAAAATGGCCTCCAGAGTCAATATCAAGTGCCCCTCATCATCCAAAGGAGGCAGTTCAGTGGTTGTTGTCCCAAGAACTTTTTCTGGCATGAGACATGAAACACATTGTGGACCCTACTTCCTAGGGGAAGCTCGAGCTCATATGCTACCTTCCCAACTCTCCTGTTCACCCTGTAAGGCCCAACGAAACAGGGCTTGAGTTTTTTTGTGCCCTTCTGCGTGAGGGTGGACTGCCTGTAAGGTTGGAGCCTCAAGAAAACTAGGTCCCAACCTCGAAATGTCTCTCCACTCAGCTCCTGTCTGCGTAAAGCTTCTATTGGTTTTGTGTTGTCTGCAGGTTATCCTTGATGGCTCTAAGGATATCTGACTCTCCTGTATCCAGTCCTTGGCCCATACAGTCTCCAAAAGTCACATCAACAAATGTCAAGGCATCATAGCTATACAAGGCACGGAAAGGAGTCATACCTATGGACATGTGGTGGGTAGTGTTGTAGCAGTACTCGCCCAAATGCAACCACTTCACCCATGCCCTTTGTTGCCCGGTCACATAATTGCACAAGTAGCCCTCCAGCCATTTATTTACTACCTTCGTCTGGTCGTCCGTCTGAGGGTGGTAGCTCGTGCTGGGAGTGAGCTCCGTCCCCACAAACCTAAACAGCTCCTACCAGAACCCCCCCATGAACCTGTTGTCCCTGTCACTCACAATGGTCTTCGGGAGACCATGGAGTCTAAACACCTCTCTGAAAAATAGCTCTGCCACCTGTGAGGCTGAATATCGAGCTGGAATGGCGAAGAAGTGAGCATACTTCGTCAACCGATCCACCACCAGATATATACAGTCTCGCCCTTGCACTATTGGCAACCCAGTGATGAAATCCATCGAGATGCTCTCCCACTTCCTCTCAGGAATAAGGAGAGCTTGCAATAGATCTGCCAGATGTATCTACTCCATCTTATTCCTCTGACAAGTATCAAACTCCCGAACATGCCTCAATATGTCCTCCTTGAGGCCCATCCATGTGAAACGCTATCTGATGGGTCGGTAACTCTTTTAGAACCCTTAATGTCCGGCCAAAGGTGAGTTGTGATCCGCTTATAAGATCTCCTTCAGTTGGGAGCCAAGCACTAAGTAGATCATGTCCTTGTAGTAGATCACATCATGCACCACCCTATAGCGCTCATCGTGTGCCATGCCATCAAGGATCTCGCATGCATGCTTATCCTTGGAGTACTCAACCAGTAGTTGCGCTCTCCAATCAGGGGTGATGCTCATGAGTGAGAGGGTTGCAGGCCTCCTAGACAATGCATCTGCCACCACGTTTTGTCGGCCCTTGACATACTCTATGTCAAAGTCATATGCCTGGATCTTGCTGACCCATTTTTGTTGCCTCTCCTCTAGCTGCTTCTGCTCCAGGAAGAATCGAAGATTGTTGTGGTTAGTCTTCACCTTGAACCTGTTACCCACCAAGTATTGTTTGAACTTGGCCAATGCATGCATGATGGCCAGCATCTCCTTGTCATATATGGAGTACAACCTCTCATGCGGTTGTAGCTTCCGACTCTCGAAAGCAATAGGGTGGCCATTTTGCGTCAATATTGCTCCAATGCCCTCCCCTGATGCATCACACTCCAATACGAAGGGCTGAGAAAAATATGGCAATGCCAAAACTGGGCAAGTGCTCATGACCACCTTGAGGCACTTAAAGGCCTCCTGCGTTGTGTTTGTCCAACTGAACGCTCCCTTCTTCGTAAGGTCTGTAAAGGGTGCAACCAGCTGTGGAAATCCCCTCACGAAGCGTCTGTAATAGGTGCATCTGCCTAGGAACCCCCTCAACTCCGTAATGTTCCTGGTTGTGGGCTAGTCAATGATGGCATGGATCTTCTCGTAGTGAACTTTGACCCCATCCTCGCCAATAACATGCCTCGAGTAAAGCATCTCAGTCATCCCGAACTTGCACTTGGACATTGTTAATTTTTCTTAAGGCTATATTGTTCTTTGCTTTGATAATTGCATTTCATTATTTCCATATTAAATTCCCCCCATAACATCATAACATTATTCAGATTTACATCATTATTCAGCAACATATGCAACTATGTAGAAAGAATAATATCATCATCAATGCAGCAGAACATAAAGAAAAGCATTCACAAAAGAGACACCATGATTGGCGAAGACCGTGGCAAAACCCACTATGGGGAAAACCCTTTCAAATTCTTCTTCTTATTAGATTGTCACTGAATGATTTAGCAAAGAGAGTATAATGATCCATATCTTCATCCATACAACAATCCAACAAAATCAACTAAACAACATCCATGAAATGAACCCAACAATGCTCATACTCAAAACCCTAATTCAGAAGCCTGTAATGAACTATCATTGTCTGCAGTCAACTGTCGAACACTGCAGTTAACGAACGAAAACTTTGGATAACTGAAAAACCAAACCCTAGACTCCAGCGGCATGGAGAGAGTGTCATGCGTGCAACAGAGAACTTCAGTCATTCCTTTGAGCCTCCAAGCCTGCGACTACAGTGGAAATTTGCCTTTGTCAAGCATGCCGCTAAGACCTAAAACCCTAGAAACGTGTGCGAGCTTCGAACCCTGTAATTTCTCCTTCATGTGAACTAATTCTCCACGGACGTGCCTCAAACCCGTGCAAGCCAAAACCAAAAAAGAGAATAGAAGAATGTCTCATGATGATGTCCAAATGAGGTTGAGATCACTTGTATTTATAGCCTTCCAAGGGTGTTCAATTTGATTTTAGGATCTACCTGATCAAATATGCACATGTGGGTTGCTAATTCAAAAATACACTTTCCCTTATCCAAATTGAGCAGTTCAATAGTCAAAATTGGTCCTCTCGAAAAGAGGAATCTCGTCCCATGGTTGGAATTTGTCATTGAGCTGCCAAATTAACACTCCCTCTCAGCTAGGGAGAAATTCCAACTGCATCATGTAATCATCGCAAATATCTTGTCATCAAATCATATCCAATCTCAAGTATCTCATCATCAAATATTGTCACTGCTCATCTCTTGCCTATTCCTGCTTATCTCTTGATTGTCCCCGCTCATATGTTGAACATTCTCGAATGTAAAAGAAGAAGAATTTGACATCGAAGGGGAGCTCAATCTACCTCCCTCTATTCATCAGGGAGCCACTACTACCAACCAAAATCACTGTCAGAAGGGAGCCAAATCTACGACCCGCATCAACATCGGAGAGCCTAGCTCAATATGAAACAACATTAGGGAGCACATCTCAACTTGGAACCACATCAGGGGGCTTAATCTCAACCCGGAACTCATGGTGGAGCTAAACATCTACAATCCCATATTGAGCAATAGGTGATATAGGGGAGCGCATCTCAACCCATCATATTTCCCATTGATCTTCCCAACAATGACCCTCAAGAGTCAAGTGGTAGAACACCTACATCATAATTAGTTTGGTTTGTACACCCCCAACTACACTCTCAACCTGTTGGCCAGAAGGGGAGCGATATTTCCAACAAGCCTAGCTTGTGGGTATGATGGCAACTCGGGTATACTCTACATAGACCAAGATAGGGGAGCTAACATCTCCGACCCTATGGGTGACAGATAGGGGAGCGACATCTATGACCCTATTGTCCAAAGATACCTCGACCCCAGGAACCCTCCGCCTCAATTCCACACCCTGGGAGCTCAAACAGGGGAGAAGAGTTGGCTCAGTGTCCTTGATCAACGATGCTCTCTATAGATCAGAAATATATCATCATTCTCATATCTAATAATCATCATGTCTCAATAGCAACAATCTCTTGTTCATACAAGACATATCATAAAAAGGATACCATAGTCATCCTCAGTGTCACTAGATGCCAATGTATGCAGGTTCCATCCATTTATTGTGAGATTACTTCATACTGAATCACAATTGTTTATACTTTAACCATTGTGCCAAGGACAATGAGGCCAATACAAAATATATTAGTCACTGGACGTTACTATGCTCATATAGCATTGTCATCAGGGCAACTCATCAAGTCAAAACCCTAGTTTGTTATCACAGTGAGTTCAATTAGTCCATAACCCAAAAACATGTAAAGCTTCATGTCAATGTTCTAAAGCATATGCATGAACTATCAAACATCATGCCATTTCTCATCTTTATTAATTAGCCAGATCTTGTCAAACCTTTGCAATTGTTATCAAATACTAGCTTCAATGGTTAAATCATAATGACATATTGATATGAATATCCTGGTCACCTGGAAACACAAATTTAGTCAACATATTCACATCATAGTAAGTCAGACATTCAAACTTTCCTGCTCATGGAACTTTTTGTTGTTCGCTCCATGTTTGTAGGACTGTCATCAAGTCTATTTCTGATTTCATGCGCAAAGCTTCACTTTTGTGACCTACAGGCATAAACACACCCATAGGTCTTCTTCTTGTGGGTGAGAGGCTACAGTCGCACCCTTAAGCTTGCTTCTGTGCGGTTGAGGCTTAGGGTAAGCAAAATTCTCTCTTCTCAGACCAAAACTTTGTTGCAAACCAACAATATCAGGTATTTGTCTATTCATGTTCACAAATCATACTTCAACAGTAAAGAAACTTCTATACATATACTGCAAATGATAATAGGTGTAGGGATCTTTATGAAGAGTTTCTCCCTCATAAGACATCAACCTGTCTATAATAATGTCATGCATCAGCAGAACTGTTAGATCATGAAGTCAAGCTATATCATGTTATAAAACATATATCCATCATGGTCATAACATCTCAGCATTAGCTACTTCATCATCACATCAAACTTTCATCAAGGGTTAGAGTCATATGATTAGGGCAGCTGACAAGTGTATTATCATACTTCAAGGATTATGATCACTTCACCTCTTCTTTATCATTAACCATCAAGTCAGGGCATCAAATTTTACCATATGCCATAATTACCAGGCTAACCAAGGTCAACAAGAAGATCTTGAATATCAATCTTATCATCAAGGTTGTCATGCTTATCACAAGCATTATCAATAGTATCAAGCCACCATATATAAGAATCAATGAGCTAGCCTTCTACATGAAATCTGTCATGTCTATAATGAAAGATACATGCCAAATATCAAATATACCAATATATCAAAAATCAATGTAGCTTTACCATGACTACAATGTAAGATACTTGTACAATAACAAGTGCACCATCTCATCATAAATATTAAATACCATGAATCAAACTTACTTTCATATGCATGTATGAGCCATTTGTGAAGTGATATCCTAACCATACCTTAGGGCTTACCTTGCCATCCAATATTGTATTTGAAACAATACACCATACATACCTTGTAGTATTCAGATACCTGTGCACCTTCTTATTTGACATTGGCAGTGGGAACACTTGTCAACTTCTTTGTCATGGACAACTATAGCTCTTCTCCTCTTACACTAGCCACCTTTTCCTACATCTCAGATGATCCTCAAGAAGGATCCACTCATCACAACTCATTAGGAGGTTAGAAACATCCAAATACTCACATATACACACGGGAATTAATAATCAAAACAATAATCAGATCAATAGGTCTAAATAAAAGTAAAGAAATCAAGGAGCACCATAAATCGAAAAGTACTTATCTTCAATGAGAGGTGATCATCTCCCTCTTGAACCAGCCTTCAAGAGCCATGACTATCCATTGACCATATAACATTGTTGCCTTCAATATATTTACCAACTTCATCAGCAACCAAGCCTAATAGAGACTATCCCATCTAGGGCTTCAACAAATCTGTCACAAGTGCTTGAACATCTTTACATTGATCATGCTAGGGTCTCTAGATTGTATATCTCAAATCTTTGTCATAAACCAGGGTTTCTTCCAAACCCTAACCTCATAATATCCATCAAACCCTAATACACAAATTGCCTAGGGTTACCTTCAAACCCTAGTATTCTTTTAGGTCTCCATCATCTTCTCTTGCTTCCATCAATGGTGTCTTCATAGGGGTGATCTTTAATAACTTTTCTTCAACCCAACTTTGATACCATGTTAATTTTTCTTAGGGCTATATTGTTCTTTGCTTTGGTAATTGTGTTTCTTTATTTCCATATTAAATTCACACCATAACGTCATAACATTATTCAGATTTACATCATTATTCAGAACCATATGCAACTATGTAGAAAGAACAATATCATCATCAATGCAGCGGAACATAAAGAAAAGCATTCACACATAGAGACACCAGGATTGGTTCGAAACCATGGTAAAACCCACTATGGGGAAAACCCTTTTAAATTCTTCTTCTTATTAGATTGTCATTTAATGATTCAGCAAAAGAGAGTACAATGATACATATCTTCATCCATACAACTATCTAGCAAAATCAACTAAACAACATCCATGAAATGAACCCAACAATGCTCATACTCAAAACCTTGATTCAAAAGCCTGTAATGAAATGTCATTGTCTGCGGTCAACTGCCGAACATTGCAGTCAACAAGAATTTTTTTTGGATAACTGAAAAACTAAACCCTAGACTCCAATCGTATGGAGAGAGTGTCATGCGTGCGACTGAGAGCTTCCAGTCACTCTCTTGAGCCTGCAACCTTGCAACTATAGTCGAAATTCGCCTTTGTCAAGCTTGTAGCCAAGACCCAAAACCCTAGAAATGCGCGTGAGCTTAATACCCTATAATTTCTCCTTTATGCAAACCAATTCTCTGCGGATGTGCCTCAGATTTGTGCGAGCCAAAACCAAGAAAGAAAAATAGAAGAATGTCTCATGATGATGTCCAAATGAGGTTAAGGTCACTTGTATTTATAGCCTTCCAACTTTCCAAGTGTGTCCAATTTGCTTTTAGGGCCGACTTGATCAAATATGCACATGTGGGCTTTTAATTCAAAAATACACTTTTCCTTATCCAAATTGAGCGCTTCAATAGTCAAAATTGATCCTTTTGAAAAGAATATTCTCATCCCATGGTTGGAATTTGTCATTGCGCTGCCAAATTAACCAACATCTTAGCATAGAACTACTATTCCTCCAAAATCCTCAAGACCTGCTCCAAGTGTTGCAAGTGCTCCTCCCATGTCCTGTTGTAAATGAGTATATCATCGAAGAATACCAGGACAAATCTGCACAGGTGCTTGCAGAACACGTGGTTCATGCAAGACTGGAATGTGGCGAGAGCATTGGTGAGCCCAAAAGGCATCACCAAGAACTCAAAATGCCCATAATGGCATTTGAAGGTTGTCTTCGGAATATCTTGCTCACGCACCCTAATCTGATGGTACCCCGAGCACAAGTCTATCTTAGAGAAGTACTTGGCTCCTCTAAGCTCATCCATCAACTCGTCAATCTGGGGTATGGGGTACCGATTCTTCAACGTCTTCTTGTTCAATGCTCAGTAGTCAATGCACATACGAAGAGACCCATCCTTTTTCTTCACCAGTACCACTGATGAAGCAAAAGGGCTAGTACTCGGCCTGATATGCCCCAGCGCCAACAGCTCCTGGACGAACCTCTCAATCTTGTCCCAGTAGGCCTTGGGGTCCCTGTAAGAGGTAGTGATAACAACGTGAACCCCTTGCTCTAGCTCTATGGTGTGCTCAAACCCCCAATCCGGTGTCCTACCTAGTGGAATATCTCCAAAAACCCCTCGATACCTCTCCAACAAGGCCAATATGTCTGGATGCACCAGTCGTGTCTGCATCCTTGTCTCTGAGATCCTGAGCTCCACTGCCCACTCTGTATCTCCATGCTGCAAGTCTGCCTCCATCTGGTGAGCAAACACCGTCTGAGGTGGGTAGGAGTGCATACTCCTCAGCACTACCAACTTCCCATCTGGGCCCGTGAACTCCATCTCTAGCTTCTACCAGTCAGTGGTGACCTGTCCCAACGAGTACAACCATTGGACACCCATCACCATGTTGGTGTCTGAAACATCGACTACAAAGAAGTGGTCAGTGACAGAGTAGTTCCCCATAGTCACAGTTAAGTTGGGAACATACTTCGTGCACTGCATCGTCTGGTCTCCGGGTACCAACACCAAGAACCCCTCAAATGTCTTTATACGTATGCCCCTCCGCTCTACCATCTGGGCATCAATAAAATTGTGGGTAGCCCCATTGTCCACCAACACTGAGACACATTGCCCCTGCACTATGCCTCTAATCCGAAGTGTCAAGTACTTCGAAATTCCCGGAAGCGAAGCTAGTACACCCCCAAATGGAGCAAATGGTCCCCCTCCCCGAGGTGGCAGTGGTGCTCCTCCTACTGACTGTGGCCCCTCATCTCTATGGCCTACCTCTAACTCAGTCTCCTCCTTCGGCTTACTGTCTAACTACACATCAATGTAATGGGCCTTGACCTTAGTGCACTTGTGCCTTGGTGCCCAAGGCTCCTTGCACGTGAAGCATAGCTTCCTCCTCCCGAGGTCCCTCTGAGTCTCATCATCCAACTGGCCACGCCAAGTCTCCCTCTAAGATCAATGAATTTCTCAGTCCCTTTGAGGAGCCGCAGGTCTAGTGGGTATGAAGGCCCTAGTCTCGGGCACTGCGCCAATCATGTTCCGGGCCCTTGAGATAGCATCCATCAATGATGTGGGCTTGTAGGTCCTCACCCAACCATGCAAAGGCTTAGTTAATCCCTCCACAAATGGCATAATCAACCGGGCCTTTGAAATGTCAGATACCATCACAACCAGCGTCTGGAACTTCGAGATATAGACCTCAGGTTGCCTGTCTATCCCAAATGGGCTAACTCCCCGAGAACTGTAGCTCTAGATCCTTCTTGTCGAACCTATCGATCAACCGCCTGGTGAACTTGGTGTAAGAGGTAATGTGAATGTGCCCTAGTGTAATCAGGATGTGGTACCACCACTCTTGTGCATCTCCCGACAGATGTAGCATAGCAAACCAGATAGCGTTTGTCTCTCGCATGGGGTTCAGGTGAAAGTAAGTATCTATCTTCTGAACCCAAACCCTTGTTGAAAAGTGTAACTAGGTTTGGTCTTCACAATGACATGTGTAATTGTGATTTTATGTAATTGATGAAAAGAAGAAAAATAAAATTATTATTGTAATGTTTGTCTCATGGGTTTCATGAGCAAGGAATTTTATTTTAGTGATGGCTCCCATTGTGAGCCTTTAGGATTTGTCATCTAGTCATAAAAGTCAATTTGAGTGTATGTCATGTATGAAGGACCCTTCTTGGGCATGTTATATATTTATATAAGTCCTTAAAATAAGTTAGAAAGCCCTCCAAGACCAAGACAAAGTCACCTCCTTCAAGTCGGCTTCAAAAGAATAATATAAATCTCTCAAATAGACATGTCGACTCACTATCATGTCATGTCGGCTTATTTTGATGGGAAACAACTATAAATAGGGTTGTTTGTATTCATTTTAGAGAAGAATTTCAAAGATTCGGTCATCATACAATCTAAAGTGTGAAGTACAACGAGGAAGCCTAAAGACCAGCGAAGTAACAAAAGGGAAGAGCGAAGTTCTTAAGGGTATTTTGGGACTGTTTTAAGGGCAGAAAACCTCTATACAAGAAGTTTGTTGCAGTAGTAAAGGTAGAAGGTAAGCAGTGAAGGAGAAGTCTGTTGCAGTAGTAAAGGCCAAGGAGAAGTCTGTTGCAGTAGTGGAAGCCGAGGAGAAGTGCAGTCCTCCTAAGGAGCCGAAGTGGAAGAAGGACTAGTCAAGAAGGCCGAAGGTCTAAAGCAAAAGAAAGCCAAGGTTGAAGAAGAAGCCAAGAAGGAAGAAGGAACTGAAGGTTGACTATCATTGACTAAGGATCTTGTGTCTTGGTCTTGGAGTGGCAAATAGGTCAAGGGTCTTGGTCTTGGTATTCGTCACTTGGAATCTTTATAAGAAGAAGAATTTGTTCGGGCTTTCCTCTCAAGTGGGAGAGGTTTTGGCCCTGATTGACAGCCTATATTCTGTGTCTCTTGTCTTGTTTTGGTTTATGCATTGGTAGTTGTTTGATGAAGAAGAACACTAATAGCCTAAGTAAAAGAATATCCTAATCTAAAGAAGTAAAAAACATTCACAAGCAGTTACTAATAGAAGAGAAATCACTTAATTGTTGTGCCCTAAATTTCTCAACAAGTTATCAGAACTAGTGTTGTGAAAATCGCGATAAAATGAAATAATCGCGATTTTTTCGCTGTCCCGATAAAATTGCGATAACTATATGAAATTATCGCTGGAAATTTTTTTAGCCGATTTTTATGAAATTATCGCGATAAATTTGAATTTATCGTGATAACAATCAAAATTATCATGGGGGTCTCCGACAACGAGGTTTTATAATGTTTTTTTTGGTTTTTTAAGGGATGCTAAATGTTTGAAATGCAATTTTTTTTGAAAGAAACAAATAATTTTTGAGTGGGGCAGCTTAATGATCAAGTCTAGGCCCTAGTATTGATATGCTATTCATGGTAATGTTAAATTCTTAAAGTAAAAGTGACATTCTCCTTAATCTTCATTTTCATCCTTTGACTTAAACTTTTAACATTACCATGAAATGACTCAAGATGTTTGAGAGTGGTTCTAGCCTCATTGGATTTCATATGGAGAAAGTAGAATTTTAGATTTCATTCAAAATCCAGCAGACTTATCAGTTTTTCAGGATTGGGAGATTGTAGTGTTTCTAGGTGACACCACCTACCCGGGCTACCCCTGCCACCAGTAGAGGACGTGGTCTACTTCCTATAGCTCCTACTTCTAGTTCTTCAGCTTCTAGAGCATAGTAGACTCCACTGCCAACTCCACCAGCACCAGCATCTACATCTAGAGGGAAAGGGAAAGCTGTGGCATTTTCTCGCAAGAGGGACAGAGGAAATCAATAGGATTAGACTTTAGTTATTTTCTTCATTTTATTGTATATGACATTATGACATGATGAGATACATTATCATATTTTTTGTTGATATTTTGAGGCTGAGTTGGGACTCAGGAGTCAGGACTTACTATTCAGGACATGTTTCAATGTTATGCGTGATTTTAGCACTAGAAATGATATTAAACATCTTATATATTAGTTCTTTTATCATATTTATGTGTCAATGTATTTATTTTATGTTGTAGATGGTTTAGATATTAAAAAAATTGAAAAAAAATGAATTTTTTTGTACCAAACGATTATTTCCCGATAATTCCGATTTTTTCCGATTTTTTCCTCGTGCCAATATTATCCCAATAACGATTAATGCAACATTGATCCCAGGACCTTTTAAAATTTAACTTTTTAGGACCGACGAATTTTTCTTTTTGTGAATTTAAATTCACCTAAGACCTAGAATTAACTAAATTTCTGGCTTAGGATTTAAATTAATTTTTGGCCAAAAAATTTAATTAATTAACCTATGAGGGGATAAATTATTTTTCGAACCCTCAAGACACTTTATATCATGATTTTCATATTTTTTACATCATAAGGGGAAAAACCCATTTGTAATAGACCCTCACAGACCACCCATTTCTGCGACACAAATATAATCCAACAGACCAAGCAATTTGTAATAAAATAACCTAACCAAATAGTTAGGATTATTCCCAAATCACTTTTACATAGACTTGATCTAGAACACTAGGACTCGCCTAAGATCCTAGCGACAAAATCCATTCCAGCTTTGGGGTAAGACTGGAGGGGAAAACTCTGTTGACCATCCGAGAATGGATCGATGAGACAAAAAACCTCCCAGAATGGAGATCGTCACTAGAAAGGTAGGTTTACCTAGGTTGTTACATACATGACACGGTTCTACTGAGATTATTTACATCATATACATGCAGAATGGGTTTACATTATAACATGATGATCAGACTGATGACGATAGCTGGATGGCACGGACACATCGATCAGGCGCTATCCCTTTTGGGAAAAAGGGGGTGTATTGCTATGGGTCATTGACACATAGTGGTCAACATCTGGCTCTACTTGGGGACACGTTGCTGCACCGGAGCAATGTGAGAATCCAGTATCTACATCCACACAACACACAATATAACATAAGTAGCATCTATCCAAAAATCATCATACAACATTACGTAGAGGAAAAATATAAGCTCTTCATTTATCAACTATCCTAATAACATGAAAAACTCAAATCTAACTACAAAATGAAATACTGAAATAATAGGGTATAAGGTTAGAAATATGATATAAAGATGCCCCATGGCATCAGATGCGTTCAATATTGTGCATACTGAGCATTTGCCTCCTTTCAAGCATATCTGTTGGCTGTTTCTCAGATATGCCATGTCCAATCCTGCACATGGTAAGACTTTTTCCTATCCGAAAATTGAGTTGCTTGCGGCCATCAGATTCATCAAACCGCTTTCTCATTCTCTTTCTCTTGCGCCTTTTCTTTGTGACAGGATGTATCACTGATGATGTGGAACATTCTGCTTGAAAACTCTTAGATGAAGTATGTAAGATATGCATGACATGTCTTTCTTCATTCTGCATCTGCTCTGTCAAGAATGATGGATCAATCTCACAGGTGTCATGAGTTATAACTTGACTTTTTATTTATTATTATTTCTTGTTTGATCATGTCATTTTTAGTTAAATTTTCATTAATGGAGTTAGCCTCTTTCTCGGGATATTCACAACAAGACAAGACCTGTGATTTCCTCTCTTCCAGCCTCTTATGTAATGAACTTATTTCTCTGGCATGTCTTACTATTAACTTCGCTTGATTGAGTTCAGTTTTCACGAATCTTTCTTGCAGAGTGACATGATTAACTTGCATAGCCTTTATTAGATTCTGAATAATGGACGTTTGATTAGAATGATTAACTTCCATTATTTTTAATCTGTTTTCGATGATATCTATTCCCTCTGTATTTATGATACATGGTACCTGTTTTCCTCTATGGCCAATAATCTATTCTGAAGAGATATTTGACCAACTTCGATGCCCTTTATAATTTTATCATTCTTTGCTTTCATGACCATGAAACAATTTTGCATATAGTTTATCTCTTTCTTATGATTTGCTTGCATGGTAGCTAACTGATTATTATAATCGAATCTCATGATGGTCATTTCTTCATCCATAGTTGACATTCTGTTTTGAATCGAACTTATTTCTTCTTGATAACTTGCTTCCATGGTAGTCACTTGATTTGAATGATTGAATTCCATGATCGTCATCTTTTCCTCTAGGGCTAATAACTTGCTTTGCATAGAATTAATTTCCTTGGCATGATTAGCTGTTAATCTTGCTTGATTAAGTTCCATATCTTTAACAAGTTGAGCCTGATTAACTTCTGCATTCTTGATTACTTGAGCCTAATTTATTGTATGTCTTTAACCATTTGAATTAACTCCTTGAAATTATTTTCAACTTCTATAGTTTCCTTTACTTCAGCTTTCGCTTTGACCTTTTCTTTATCTCCATATCTATCTTCAAAGGCATCAATGATTGATTGTAGAGAATCAAAAGTGTTATCAGGGAACTTAATAAACCAATCTAAAGCATCTCCAGATAAGGTGAGAATGAAAATCTTCATCTTCACATCTTCATATTTAGAATATGGGCGACACTTGCTTATATAGAGGCTGACATTCTGAAGGTGAGTTTCGGCAGTAAAAGCATTGTTACCTTGAAAAGGAGGAAATTCATTGATGGTTTCACCCAAAACATAAGAATAACCATGCGGAGCTCCCTGAATGTTAGTAAAATCACAAGGAGAAAACAAGTCAAAATCCATGATGACCTGCTTAACGGGAAAAATATGGGCCAAATGGATATCAGAGAGAGAGATCCCTACTCAAGAAAATCAAAACATCTACAAGAAGCGAGCTTCTAGCAGAAATTCTTGTAAGAAATGGAAGAAGTGGAGTCGCCACTTGAGCATGAATCTCTCACAAAGTTTCCAAAGGTGAAACCGAAAAGTTAGTGGATGGAGGCAGATGGATATTCAGGGAGGGCTCCTTGTCTGGGATTAAATGAATGAATAAGTGGAGTCACCACCCAAACAAGAAACCAACCAGAATGTCCAGGTGCAGAAAGTGAAGATGAAAGGATTAGATGAGAGAGATGACAAGAGTTAGGATGGTGAGAAATGAAGAGACAAAATGACGCCAGAAAAATGAAATGAAATGTCGTAAAGCCAAGGTCCAATAAATTGGTCCTTGATGGCAATGCCAAGGAGTGTTGGCTTTTTCAGCTCGCATGAGAGATGAGAAATGAGAAGAATGATAAGGAAATGTCGTTGAAATGTCAATAATAAAATATCCCCGACAACGATGCCAAAACAATGTTGTGCCGCTTGATGGGCTAATGAATGACAAAAAGATGAGATGATTAGACCAAGGACAGAAAAACTCTATCCCCGGCAACGACGCCAAAAAATGTTATTGCACATAATGTCTAGGCACCGTGACAACGACTCAGATCGGGGGCTGTCACCCTGACCCCCAATCCCTCCGTTTAGATTCTCCCTAGAACAGACTAAGGGGGGTGGACCCTATGGAAATGGAATGAAGGAGGACTTTTGGGAACCAACCAATCCGGAAGACACAGTTGAGTGACCAAATACTTGTTTAGGTCTAGCAAGACTTAAATGATTCGATTTATACAATTGATACCAGTGCGTTGTGGAGTCAACTATCTTGCTAAGAAATTTAGGACCAAGTAAATGATGGACAATTGCTGCTAAGGAAAATGTTATTATGATGAAAAGAGATGCAAGATGCGATTATCAAAGGGATGGGTGAGTAGTCTTGAGGTAAGATCGTTTAAGACTCAAGTACTTAGTATTGATTAACTTTATGACAAGAGTACTTAATGAAATGAAGAGACAATCTTATACAAGACAAAGCGCCAAATATCTCAAGTGCCAATAAGATACACAAGATATATACTCTTAAAGAAAGATCATTAATATGCCAAAAAATTATAATAACCACAAGTCAATAATGATATTAATGTCAAGAAAGAAAACTAGAGCATTTATCCAATTTATGCTTCAATTACAATTATTTGAAAATTACAAAACTAATTAAGAGATAATCAAATAGCCCAAGTTTTCTATTAGATCCAAATCGAATACAAGCTTTTTTCAAAAATACTTAGCTCAATAGATTTCAAAATATTTACCATTCACCAAACAAGAAAACCTTTGGGCAATTTAAAATATTAGACTTATTTGTTCCAAGTGTGTGAAATGAATTTCCTTTAGGCAATGAGCTTGTGTGTATGTGATTTAGAAACTCAGAAAATAGGGGTTTAAATTTGGATTTTATTGCCAATAATTGTACCAAAAATTAGTTGACCTGAACTTATGCAAACAATGATCCAAAAGCACTTATTTTGAAAGATTAGATTTAGGACAGCAACAAATTCTCTAATGACAACAGTAAAACTAAAATGCCAAGATAAGCCAAACATGTGAAACAAATTCTGAATTGTGTTATGAACTCAAATCACTTGAAATTTTAGAATTTGATCTATGGCAGCCAATATGTTTTTGTAATAAAAAAGAGCAGCAAAAGAGACTTTATGACAGCAGGGAAATGCTTGCTGCAATAAAGAAGATCACCCTTCTAGATTCTTATGACAGTTACTTTCACAACAATATTAAAACTCCTAACTTTCATAGAATTGTTTTTTAGGACAACAGTGAATTGTTTAGGACAACAACAAACGAATGTTATGACAACAACAATATGACAATCAAAACAATAAACTATCAATGCTATCTTTATACAAAAAATTTACCGAAAATTTTCCAAATTTGTCCACATGAATTATCAAAAAAATTCAGGTTGTTATGTTGTGATTTGCAGAATTATATCAGATCTGATATATTTATTACAGTCAGCAATTAAAATATGAAATAGACTTAATGATGAATTCCCAACTCAAGAAATTAATTCCTTAATATATTAGACAGCCTAGGAACTGATTTTAGGTTATCCCACATGAAATTTTGCCACCATTAGAAAGGTATATGATTGTTGTAGCAAACAATGAGGAAAAAGAGGGGTTAAAGATCAAACCCTTAGGCCCTAGGCCTTGAAGATCACTTGCCTAAGTTGCCAAAAGAAATTCCAATGCCTGAAACACAATTTTTTTACCAATTTTTCTGCAAAAAACCACCAATGATTAGCTTCAGAAAATTAAATATTCAGATTAGAAATGGAGCAAGGGGAATCTAGGGCCAACGAGGGCTAGCACTAGTCCCAATGGGGCTAGAGTTGGGCTAGGAGAATGCAGATCTAGGCTTAAGAGCCCCAAAACTTGAAACTCTTTTTCTGAAAAAATAATTTTACTTCAAATCTTCAAATTTGTTGCAAAATCTTTAATGGCTGGCCTTGCAAAATATTTGGGACAAGATCTTGTCCTCTAGGGCCTATATCTGTCTCAAAACCCCCAGATCTTCTTGAAAAAATCTCAGATCTGAAAATTTCCTTGGATGATTTCTCAGATCTATTCTTACAAACAATCTTTGAGCCTAGATCTTGCCCTCCAGGGTCTAGATCTGGCTCATATATGAAGATTGTCTTGGCTGATTTCTTAGATTTATTGCTGCAAACAATCTTTGAGCCCAGATCTTGCCCCCCCAAGGTCTAGATCTGGCTCAGATTTGAAGATTTCCTTGTCTGATTTCTCAGATGTATTCCCGCACAAGTGAAAAGAGAAAACCCAGTACCCAATATGTACAAAAATAGAGAAAATCCCAAAACCCAAATGTTAAAATTCAAAATTATGTTATAAAATTTTAGATCTACACAAGTAAATAACAAATCTATACAAATAATTTACAGATCTATAGAAATAATTTACAAATCTGAGGAGTATGAGTCCAACTCCGCTCCCAGATCTGATAATCTAAGGCTCTTAATAGCCAGATCTATCAAATTTTCCACAAAAAATTAGATTTTTTAAATTTTAAAAGGAGGTGCTAACTCGAAACCCTCTGTGTATCACCAACAAAATCTTATGATAAGCTCAGAGCTAATTTAGCTGGGCTCTTTAGAAAACACAGATCGGGAGTTGGTTGGTCCAACTGAAAACTTCCCCTAACGCCCGAGGATCTAAAATCAAGATTTCATTGCAAAAATCAATCCAACCATAAAAAATAGAGTGAGAAAATAATAATAAATTCAGACAAATAGAGATACTTGCTATTACATTCAAAATTTAAATTATTATTCAAACCCCAACGACTGAGGAAGATACCTATACTCAAATTACTCTTCAAAAGTTATCATCAACGGCTTTAGAAAAATTTATGCATGAAAACAACACATCTTACAATATTCCCATGAAGAGTAACACCAGCAGAGTTTAACCCCAAAGTCTTTCTTTATTATCCAAAAAAAAATTACACTAGAGCTTCTTGATAAGCACACGATCAAAAGATCGGATCTATTGACTGACAAATGACTTGCTATTTAAAGATAAATCGTCCAACGGTTAGTTCGAGTGATTTTCGTCAAAGCAATCTCAACTGTTGATGAAGATTAAAATTACTTTTAATCTCATCCGTCGAAATATTTAATTTTTGAGTAAATTTTGAATTTTTCAATTAAATGCATTTTATTTAACTCAAAAATTAAATTTTTGAGTTAATATTCTCAAAATTTTGACTTTGACTTGACCCCAGTGATCAAAAGTTTAAAATTTATCAAAATAATTAATTTACCTTAGTCTCGGGACCTTTTAAAATTTAGTTTTTTAAGATCGACGAATTTTACTTTTGAAGAATTTAAATTCACCTAGGACCTAGAATTAATTAAATTTCTGGCTTAGGATTTAAATTAATTTTTGGCCAAAAAATTTAATTAATTAACCTATGAGGGGATAAATTATTTTTCCAACCCTCAAGACACTTTACATCATAATTTTCATATTTTTTACATCATAAGGGGAAAAATCCATTTGTAATAGACCCTCACAGACCACCCATTTCTGCGACACAAATATAATCTAGCAGATCAAGCAATTTGCAATAAAATAACCTAACCAAATAGTTAGAATTATTCCCAAATCATTTTTACATAGACTCGATCTAGAACACTAGGACTCGTCTAAGATCCTAGCGACAAAATCGATTCCAGCTTTGGGGTAAGATTGGAGGGGAAAACTCTGCCGACCTTCCGAGAATGGATCAGTGAGACAAAAAACCTCCCAGAATAGAGATTGTCACTAGAAAGGTAGGTTTGCTTAGGTTGTTACATACATGACACGGTTCTGCTGAGATTATTTACATCATATACATGCAGAATGGGTTTACATTATAACATGATAGTCAGGCTGATGATGATAGCTAGACAACAAAGACACATCGATCAAGCGCTATCCCTTTTGCGAAAAAAGGGGGTGTATTATTATGGGTCGTTGACACGTAGTTGTCAACACAACTGTAGTCATTTCTCTATCAGACATGACTTCTCCCAAATCTTGTAGTTGATCCCGAATCTCAGATATCCTCATAAAGTATGAGGCTATTCCATCTTCCTTTGACATCTTCAACTTGTAGAGTTCTTGCCTTAATGAGATGACTTCACCAATAGCGCTTACAAAATACAACTCTACCAGTTTGTCATAGATTTCTTTTGAAGTTTCGATTTTAGATACATATGGGATGAGGGGATCCTTGATGGATTCTATGAGACTCTTTTGAGCCCTAACTTCCCCTTTCATATACTTGGCAAGATCTTGAGCATCTTCCTTTCTTGGTTTGGTGATAGAACCTTTGACATGTTCCATAACCTCATTTTCAATGAGATTCAGATCTGTCATTTTCTTCCATGCAAGATAGTTTGAAGCCTCAACCAATTTGTTGCTTTCCTTGCAAAAGGACATTTTGACAAATTCAAATGTGGACATAAATATACTTACTTGATAGGATGATCCTTCTTGTTGTTGCTTCATTGTTGTTGACGATGATATAGATAGAAAACTTCTCCTTGATGAAGGTAGTTTTCTCCAAGAATGACCCTTGATCCCACAGAGAGTGAGATGACATCACTTTTTGATCTAATTTCTGTTGATTTGGGGTAGCATCGGATGTGCTATAGCCACGAAATTTGGTGGAGAGGTTGGGGCACATGAGATTTCCAATACCCAGAAAGGGTTTGGGTAGATTCTAAACAGTTCAGCAGATGTTAAAATAATTAATATTTTTAATGGAGTCCCTAAGTCTAAACTTAGGGAAAATAAAATATTAATGGGAATTAATATGAAATTGTGTTAGAATGGTCCAAAAGACATAGATCAAACCAGATCTAATCTTAGCCGTTGATTAGGGACTTAATCTCGGCCGTTGATATGTCAACAGGAAAAGTATAAGAGGAGGCTTGAGGGTCACTTGGAGAAGACACCAGAGTGATTAGTCATTCTATTTTCTAGAGCGGGGTTTGCTAAGAGAGATAAAATTAATGATCGGGAGATGCAGCTGAGGGGCATTTGAGTACAGAGAGACAGAGAGGCAAAGATAGTGTCGAGAGAGTAGCGCAGTAGCCAAGGAGAGTGACGCAGGGCTCACGCAGGGCCACGCAGAGACAGTTGGGAGTTGTGCAGAGCCTCAGAGAGGCCAGCGTTGCTGACGCAGAGGGCCAGAGGGCTGACGCAGAGGGCTAGAGGGTTGTTGCAGGGAATCCCAGGGCTGACGCAGACCCATTCGGGGTGACGTAGGGCTAGCGTGAGGCAAAGAGGGGCTGACACAATCCAGAGAGAGGCTAACGCTAGGGTTTTTGGGGCAGATTTGTGCTGAGTAGCTGCCGGAAGGATTATCCGGGGTTTCAACAAGGAGATTTGTCACAAACTGAGAGGTGCTACTGCCAAGGAAATTCTCTATTGGGTAGGCCAATTTCGGCACCCAGATTGTACTCTGATATTGTTTAATAAGAAAACCCTCAGATAGTTGCACCGGTTTTCCCACATTGGATTTTTCCGAGGACATTAGTCCAGAAATAATGGTGTCATATGGCGTGTTTGTTTCTGTTTCTTTTAGTTGCTGATCTATAATATGTTAAGCATGCACTAGTGTTTATTTTCATTATTAACATTGTAAATAACTTGTTAAGGAAAATAACAAGTAGGTAAGAATAAATCAGATAAAGTGCATGGAGGGTTTCTAACTAAGTAAACTTAGAAACTTCAACAACTTCCTTTGGATGATTAGTATTCAAAACACTTTAGCTTGAGTAGATGTAGGGTTTTAGCCTTCTTTTCTTGATGATGATACCAATACTTCTTTGTAGACTTCTTTGATCTAGGGTTATGATGCTTCCTTTGACTTCAAGATGATCTTCGCTTTGATGCCTTCCTTGAGATTTGATCCCTGAGTGTCTCTTGATAAGATGCCCTTCCTTGATTTAGTCACCTTAGTTCTGATCAATGTTGCATTAATCGTTATCGGGATAATATTGGCACGAGGAAAAAATCGGAATTATCGGGAAATAATTGTTTGGTACAAAAAAAATTCATTTTTTTTCAATTTTTTTAATATCTAAACCATCTCCAACATAAAATAAATACATTGACACATAAATATGATAAAAGAACTAATATATAAGATGTTTAATATCATTTCTAGTGCTAAAATCACGCATAACATTGAAACATGTCCTGAATAGTAAGTCCTGACTCCTGAGTCCCAACTCAGCCTCAAAATATTAACAAAAAATATGATAATGTATCTCATCATGTCATAATGTCATATACAATAAAATGAAGAAAATAACTAAAGTCTAATCCTATTGATTTCCTCTGTCCCTCTTGCGAGAAAATGCCACAGCTTTCCCTTTCCCTCTAGATGTAGATGTTGGTGCTGGTGGAGTTGGCAGTGGAGTCTGCTATGCTCTAGAAGCTAAAGAACTAGAAGTAGGAGCTATAGGAGGTAGACCACGTCCTCTACTGGTGGCAGGGGTACCCGGGGTAGGTGGTGTCACCTGGAAACATTACAATCTCCCAATCCTGAAAAACTGATAAGTCTGCTGGATTTTGAATGAAATCTAAAATTCTACTTTCTCCATATGAAATCCAATGAGGCTGGAACCACTCTCAAACATCCTGAGTCATTTCATGGTAATGTTAAAAATTTAAGTAAAAGGATGAAAATGAAGATTAAGGAGAATGTCACTTTTACTTTAAGAATTTAACATTACCATGAATAGCATATCAATATTAGGTCCTAGACTTGATCATTAAGCTGCCTCACTCAAAAATTATTTGTTTCTTTCAAGAAAAATTGCATTTCAAACATTTAGCATCCCTTAAAAAACCAAAAAAAACATTATAAAACCTCGTTGCCGGAGACCCCACGATAATTTCGATTGTTATCGCGATAAATTCGAATTTATCGCGATAATTTCATAAAAATCGGCTAAAAAAATTTCTAGCAATAATTTCGTATAGTTATCGTGATTTTATCGGGACAGCGAAAAAATCACGATTATTTCATTTTATCGCGATATTATCGCGATTTTCACAACATTGTTTGCAGGAATAGATCTGAGAAATCAGCCAAGGAAATCTTTAGATTTGAGCCAGACCTAGACCCTGAAGGGCAAGATCTTGTCCCAAATATTTTTGCAAGGCCAACCATTAAAGATTTTGCAACAAATTTGAAGATCTGAAGCAAAATAATTTTTTCAGAAAAAGAGTTTCAAGTTTTGGGGCTCCTAAGCCCAGATTTGCCTTCTCCTAGCCCAACTCTAGCCCTATTGGGCCTAGTGCTAGCCCTCATTGGCCCTAGATTCCCCTTGCTCCATTTCTGATCTGAATATTTAATTTTCTGAAGCTGATCATTGGTGTTTTTTTGTAGAAAAATTGGTAAAAATTTGTGTTTCAGGTATTGGAATTTTTTTTGGCAACTTGGGCAAGTGATCTTCAAGGCCTAAGGCCTAAGGGTTTGATCTCTAAACCCTCTTTTTCCTCATTGTTTGCTACAGAAATCATATACATTTCTAATGGTGGCAAAATTTCATGTGGGTTAGCCTAAAATCAGTTCCTAAGTTGTCTAATACATTAAGGAATTAATTTTTTGAGTTGGGAATTCATCATTAAGCCTATTTCATATTTTAATTGTTGACTATAATATGTTTATCAGATCTGATATAATTCTGGAAATAACATCATAACAGCCTGAAATTTTTTGACAATTCATGTGGGCAAGTTCGGAAAATTTTCAGTAAATTTTTTATATAAAGATAGCATTGATAGTTTACTGTTTTCATTGTCATATTGCTGTTGTCATAACATTTGTTTGTTGTTGTCCTAAACAATTCACTGTTGTTCTAAAAAACAATTCTCTGAAAGTTAGGAGTTTTAATATCGTTGTGGAAATAACTGTCATAAGAATCTAAAAGGGTGATCTTCTTTATTGCAGCAAGCATTTCCCTGCTGTCATAAAGTCTTTTTTGCTGCTCTTTTTTATCACTGAAACATATTGGCTGCCATAGATCAAATTCTGAAATTTCAAGTGATTTGAGTTCATAACACAATTCAGAATTTGTTTCACATGTTTGCCTTAGTTTGGCATTTTAATTTTACTATTGCCATTAGAGAATTTGTTGTCCTAAATCTAAACTTTGAAAATAAGTGTTTTTTGATGACTGTTTGCATAAGTTCAGGTCAACAATGTTTGGTACAATTACTGGCAATAAAATCCAAGTTTAAACTCCTATTTTTTGAGTTTTTGAATCACATACACACAAGCTCATTGCCTAAAGGAAATTCATTTCGCACACTTGGCACAGATAAGTCTAATATTTTAAATTGCCCAAAGGTTTTCTTGTTTGGTGAATGGTAAATATTTTGAAATCTATTGAGCTAAGTATCATTGAAAAAGCCTTGCATTCAATTTGGATCTAATAGAAAACTTGGGCTATTTGAATATCTCTTGAGTAGTTTTGGAATTTTCAAGTAATTGTCATTGAAGGATAAATTGGATAAATGCTCTAGTTCTCTTTCTTGACATCAATATCATTATTGGCTTGTGGTTATTATAATTTTTTGGCGTATTAGTGATCTTTCTTTAAGAGCATATATCTTGTGTATCTTATTGGTACTTGAGATATTTGGCACTTTGTCTTGTATAAGATTGCCTCTTCATTTCATTAAGTACTTGTCATAAAGTTAATCAATACTAAGTACTTGAATCTTAAACGATCTTACCTCAAGACTACTCACTCATCCCTTTGCTAATCGCATCTTGCGTCTCTTTTCATCATAATAACATTTTCCTTAGCAACAGTTATCCATCATGTACTTGGTCCTAAATTTCTTAGCAAGATAGTTGACTTCAAAAGGCACTAGTATCAATTGTATAAATCAAATCATTTAAGTCTTGCTAGATCTAAACAAGTATTTGGTCGCTCAGCTGTGTCTCCCAGACTGGTTGGTTCCCAATCAGTCCTCCTTCATTCCATTTCCGTAGGGTCCACCCCCCCTTAGTCTGTTGTAGGGAGACAATTTAAACAGAGAGATTGGGGATAAGGGTGACAACACCCGATCTAAGTCGTTGCTGTAGTGCCTGGACATTCTGTGCGACAAGAAGTTGTATTAAATGCATTGTCGAGGGAGTGGGGTAACTTTACTTCGAGTATTTATGGGAGGAAAGAAGCTACTCCATTCCAAGATCTATGGTCACTATGAAAGATTGAAGAATCTAGGCTAAAGGCCAAATCTGATGTGGGAGCAGGTGAGCAAAATCAAGCTTATGTTGCAATGACAAAAAGAACAGGACTATTTGGAAAGTTTGGACCTTAGAAAAAAAAGATGAGCATGGCTAAAATACAATGCTATGGGTGTCAACAATATAGGCACTATAGGAGAGATTCTCCTAAGCTCAAGAAGGACAATAACAAAAGAGGAAGAGAAGAAGCCCACATCACCAAGGAAGTGGAGGAAGTTGAAAAGAAGAAATCCAAGCAGGAGGAAGTAATAGATATCCACTATTGAGATAGTCTTCCTCACATAAGTTCTTTTCAAAATTCCTAAGTCTTCTAATATATGGCTATCATGATTCACTAAGTAAAATAATGGGATGCATCAAGGCATCATGGAAGCATTGAAAGCAAGAGCTCGAAACATCATCATAGAAAAGCATGAAAGATGGTTAGAGTCTGATGAATAGGTTGTCATTGATGTCAAAGAAAGAGTAGGTGCATGTATCAGGTAAATGAGAGGTTGCAGAAATGAAACCCTAGCCCTAGGGTTTGAGTTCCTTGGACGAAGAAGAGACCTCGTCTTTTGTTGGCATTTTTGGAGCAGCAAATCAGTGTGCTTGCCTTATAGACACTTGCCATTGGATTCTCCTTGTCTTACTGATTCCGATGGTATGCTGAGCATTTTATGGGTCCTTACCCTTTGAGAGAAATATCCAATAAAAGTTAAAGCCTCGGCCAATGGTCCTATTGTCGCACAAAGTGTCTAGGCAATGCGACAATGCTCAGAGTAAGGGTTGTCACTCTAATCCTTACTCACTCCGTTTAGACTCTCTCCTAGACAAGTCAAGGGGGGTAGTCCCTAAGGTGAATGGATGAAGATAGTCTATGGAACACAGACTCTAGGAGATTTTAAGGATGAACAAATTAATGAATTTAGAATAAGTCTTGGTCAATTGAGATAGATAGATGAAAAATAAGACACCAACATAAGATAAAACTGATTATAGACCAGTGTCTTTAAATTGAATTAACCATAGACTAAACAGAAACAAGTTACCTAGAGAAATTTTATAAATGTGGCAAAGCGACGATCATGAAAAACAAATGCCCAAAACTTTAGCATGTAGGATAATCTAGAAAAATAATCTTTTTTCAACAGTCTACGATTTTTAAACATTTATCGCATCTTGACAATAGAGAAATCACAGAAATTAAGATTATGCACTTAACACCAAAAACACCAAGGAACTTTAAATTAGTATTTTAATTATTCCTTAGCCAATTAGTTGAATGTGGAAAATGAGTATGTAAAACAAATCAAAGGGTCAATAAAATAAATTTTTAATGGGCCATTTAAAAATATTTAATGTGAAAGCGCAAATACACCTTTAATATATTTCATTTTCAATTCTTAGATTTTTTAATTTTTTTAAATTTCTAAATTTTTATGTCTTTGAAATGTTTTTCAAATGAAAATGAAAAAAAAAAAAAATCAAAACCATAAAATGAAAAAAATAAAACACAAATAAAAATGTAAAACAAATGTAAAAATCAAATAAAAAAAAAAATCTAAAAAAACAATAACCAAAATAAAATAAAAAAATCAAACTTCAAACTAAAATGAAATTTGATCAAAGTTTTATTTAAATGGGATCAGATTTCCTTAAAAAAAAGAAAACAAGACTAACCTAACTCATAACAAAGAAAATGAAATCAAAAAGAAAAGTTGAATGATGCTAACCCTAACGAACTAACCTAGAACATAAGAAGTAAAAGTAAAAATAAAAATCGAAATGTTTGCACGGTTTGTTTGCAGGGCTCGACGGCGGGGAAAGTATGTGCATGATGACGGAAGAGAGAGATCGTAGGGAGATAGAGCCGCAGGTTAGGGAGTTTGCGAAAGCGAGTTCGATGGTAGTGGGGAGTTGGATGATGATCACAGTGAGGAGGGGATGTGCAGATGGAGGTCAGATGAGAGCAGCAATGAGGGACGTGGGTTGCAGGTTTGGAGCCGCAAACAGAGCAAGAGGACGCGGGGAATAAGAGAAATAAGAGGGCCGCAGGGTATGTAGGGCTACGAACAGGAGGGAGAACTGTAGAACGCGTGGAGGAAGGAGCTTCGATTTACAGGTTATGGCAGCAATGGAAGGACGCAGAGCTGTAGCTGTGGGTTTGTGGGAGCAGCAGAAGGAAGGATTTTCAAAGGGTTTTGCAGTGGCAAATGGAGGAGAGGGTTGTGGTTGGTAGAGAAAAAGAGGCAAAAAATGCAGGTAGACAAGGGTTAAAAAAACCCGACAGACAGTAAAAAAATTTCGAAGTTTTCCAGAGGGGGAAAATGCAGCAGACAGAAAGGAAAATGGTAGCCCAATAAAACCCTTTAAAAAATTCTCAGAAATTTCTGATTAAGTTGATATATTCTTCTTTAGATTTATCAGTGAAACCCTTGTAAAATTATTTCCAGGTTAAAAAAAATAAAATTAAAACCCTTGAACCGTGAAAAAGATGGATAATATCCCCGCAAAAAATGATTTTGAGGCCAAATCTTACCCTCCAAGGCCTAGATCTGGCTCCAAATCAAACTTTTCCTTTAGATCTGCAACTTGTACATGAAAACAAAAATACCTAGAACCTAAATATACAAAAAATAAATAAAACCCTAGAAACCCAAGTCAAAAATCCCAAAAAAAAATTACAGATCTATGCACAGGAATGGTAGATCTAGCAGGTCTGAGGAGTGTGAGTCCAACTCTACTCCCAGATCTGATAATCTAAGGCTCTCAACAACCAGATTTATCAATTTAGCACATAAAATTTAAATTTTAAAGGAGGTGCTTAGCTCAAAACCCTTCGTATATCACCGCTAAAAATCTTATGATAAGCCCAGAGCTATTTTAGTTGGGCTCTTCAAAAAATACAGATCAAAAGTTGGCTGGTCCAACTGAGAACTTTCCTTAATGCCTGAGGATCTAATAATCAAGATTTTCCTGCAAAACTCAAATCAACCATCAAAATAGAGCAAGAAAATAATAATAAAATTCAGATAAATAGAGATACCTGCTATTACATTCAGAATATAAATTATCATTTAAACCCTAGCGATTGAGCAAACTACCTGTACTCAGATCACTCTTCAGAAGCTAACATCAATGGCTAATAACAAATTTACGCATGAAAATGACACATCTTACAGTTTTTTGATGAAGAGTAACACCGATGAAAATTAACCCCAAAGTCTTTCTTTATTATCCAGAAAAAGATTACACGAGCTTTTCGCTTAGCACACGACTCAAAGATTGGATGGATCAACTGACAAATGACCTCCTATTTAAAGATAAATCCTCCAACGGCTAGTCCAAGTGATCCTCGTCAAAGCAATCTCGACTGTTGATGAATATTAAAATTTATTTTTATCTCATTCGTCGAAATATTTAAAATATTTGGGGAAATTCGAATTTTTCAATTAAATGCATTTCAATTAACTCAAAAATTAGATTTTTGAGTTAATTTTCCCGAAATTTTGACTTTGACTTAACCCTAGGGATCAAAGGTTTAAAATTTGTCAAAATAATTAATTTACCTTAGTCCCGGGACCTTTAAAAATTAAATTTTTAAGACCAACGAATTTTTCTTTTGGAGAATTTAAATTCACCTAGGACCTAGAATTAATTAAATTTCTGGCTTAGGATTTAAATTAATTTTTGGCCAGAAAATTTAATTAATTAACCTATGAGGGGATAAATTATTTTTCCAACCCTCAAGACACTTCAAATTATGATTTTCATATTTTTTATATCATAAAGGGGCAAATGCATTTGCAATAGACCCTCACAAACCACCCATTTTTGCGACACAAATATAATCCAACAGACAACAATTTGTAATAAAATAACCTAACCAAATAGTTAGGATTATTTCCAAATCACTTTTACATAGACTCGATCTAGAACACTAGGACTCGCCTAAGATCCCAGTGACAAAATTCATTCCGAATTTGGGATAAGACTGAAGGAAAACTCTGCCGACCATCCAAGAATGCATCAGTGAGACAAAAAACCTCCCAGAGTGTAGATCGTCACCAGAAAAATAGGTTTACCTAGGTTGTTACATACATGACACAAATCTGCTGAGATTATTTACATGATATATATGCAGAACGAGTTTACATTATAACATGATGATCAAGCTAATGATGATAACTGAACGACACTGACACATCAATCAGGCGCTATACCTTTGTGAAAAAAGGGGGTGTACTGCTATGAGTCGTTGACACATAGTGGTCAACATCTGGCTCTACTTGGGGACACGTTGTTGCACCGGAGGAATGTGAGAATCCAGAATCTGCATCCATGCAACACACAAGATAACATAAGTAGCATCCATCCAAAAATCATCATATAACATTAAGCACATGAAAGATATAAGCTCTTCATTTATTAACTATCCTAATAACATGAAAAACATGAATCTGACATAACTACAAAATGAAATGTTGAAATGAAAGGGTGTAGGGTTAGGAATACAATACAAAGGATGCCCAGTGGCATCAGATGTCCTCTCTGAAGTACAATTTGAGCATTTGGCCATTCGCGGGTAAATCCAGTGGTTCGCCTTCCAATGTGCTCAAATGGAATGAGTTGGGTCCAACAATGCCTCGAATGATGTATGGTCCCAACCACAAACTGTCAAATTTGTTATGCTTTCCTAGTTTTTCATTCTTTCGATCCCACAACAAGACCATATCTCCAACCTGCAAAGATCTAGGACGAGATTTTTTGTCAAAGCTTTTCTTGATGTTAGATTGATTCTTATACATATTATCAAAAGCCTTCCTACGAGTTTCATCCAACTCTACAAGCTGATCAATTCTATTCTGGACAACAGTTTTATCGTTAGTAAAGTGTTGAAGGAGTTGGTAAGCTAGCAATTTAAGGTGCACTGGCAAAGTTGCATCCAGGCCATAGACTAATTCAAAGGGACTTTTACCAGTAGCTTTCTTTTTTGTTATCCTATCTGCCCACAAAGCATACTTGATTTTACTGTCCCAAGATCGCTTGTTATCTCCCACTATTTTCTTGATAATGGTTATAAGATTTTTATTACTCGATTCAGCTAGGCCATTACCCTGAGGATAATAGTTAGATGAATGAGATAACACAATGCCGTACTTAAAACAGAATGATGAAAGTTCCATAGAACTGAAAGCCTTAGCATTGTCAGTAGTGATCTTGGCAGGGACACCAAATCTAGTAATTATTTGATTTTCAAGAAAGTCCATAATAACCTTTTCAGTGGCATTCTTAGCTGGAATGGCTTCTACCCATTTTGTAAAATAATTAGTAGCGGTCAAAATCCATGAGTAGCCATTGCTAGAATTTTCATGAAATTTCCCTATGAAATCCAGACCCCAATGCTGAAAAGGAGCCTCAACAACCACAGGTTGAAGGGGCAGGGCAACTAGCTTCTGTTTCCCAGTGAATAGTTGACAGGATTGGCAACATCTAACAAATTTGTGCACATCAGTAAAAATTGAAGGCCAGTAATATCCAGCTCTAAGGATTTTGTGGGTGGTAGTTCTAGCAGCATAATGCCCTCCACAAAATCCAGAGTGAAACTCGGAAATCAACCTTTTAGACTCAACTTCATCAACACATCTAAGTATAATGCCCTCTGGATTTCGCCACCCAAGGCCATCCTTCATGAGGCAATACTTAGAAGCCTTTAATCTAAGAGCCCTTCTTTTATGAGCAACTAAATGGCTAGGACATGTAAGATTCAATAGGTAATATATAATATCCTTGTACCATTCATGCTCTCCTAACCTTTGCAGCTTAGGTGAAGATGAATCGTTAAGACAAATCAAACCAAGAGCTTTCTCGTTATTTTCATTTAACATCTCAACTAAACCTTGACCCTTGACCAACTTGGTAGGTTTAATTTCCAAATCATATTCTTGAATTTTCGTTACCCACCTAGCATGAGTTCCTAAGCAAACAGTTTGAGTTAATATATCTTTGACAGCCGAATGTGGGACATAAGATATGACTTTGGAATATTCTGCATATGTCTTGAAATGCTTAAGAGATTTAACTAAGGCATAAGCTTGCTTTTCCATGGTAGTGTAATTGAACTCAGAATTCTAAAGCACTCTACTCATGAAAGCAATAGGCTGTTCTTGCCCATCCTTATTTTTCTGACGTAAGACACCAGCGATGGTGTCCATAGAAGCAAAAGAGAAAATCATGAAATCCTGGGAATAATTGGGACTGATTAAAACAAGAGCTTTGGCTATAGCATTCTTTATTTCTTGAAAATCCTTTCTACTGTCTTCTTTCCACAGAAAATTTGCGTCTTTTTTCAAAAGACTTTGAATAGGATTTGCTAATTCTGCGTAGTTCGGAATAAATCTTCTAAGAAAATTTATTTTTCCTAGGAAGTGTTGAAATTTCTACGTCTATTTGTTAGAAAATTAATCTGTATTCTGTTGGTTTATTTCTTCTACTTGTAAATTCTAAACAAGTTATTTAAAACATTTAAATATCGAAATAAACACAATACAGTCACAACATCTACAGATCATCAACTAAAAGAAAACAAGCACACAGGTGACATCATTATTTTTGGACAAATGTCCCCGGAAAAACCCAATGCGGGAAAACTGGTGTAGCGATTTTGAGGGTTATATTATTATGCAGTTTTTTTGAGTACAACTGGGTGCCTAACCAGCTCACCCGACAAAGAAAAATACATGGCAGCAATACCTCTATATTCGGAAACAGGTATTCAGAAAACCTGTCCCACGAAACCCTCTCCGACACAACTGAAGCTTAGCGCTGGCTTTTCTGGCCTCTACGTCAGACTTCTACTGACCTGCGTCAACCCCAGGACCCTCTGCATCAGCCCTTTGAGGCGTTCGCAGCCTCTGGGACCCTCTGCGTCACTTCAGCAGCCTCTACGTGGATGACGCAGTCCCTCTGACCTCTGCGTTGTCTCTACTGGGCTCTGCGTAGCCTGAACCGGCTATTGCTCTCGCTCTCTTTGCTTCTGCGCTGGTCTCTCAGTATTGTCTCTGCCTCTCTACCTCGTACTCACTGCCCCTCGCTGCTGATCCCTGATTCAACTTTGCCTAGCAACCCTGCTCTAGCAAAATGAATGATTGATCACTCTGATGTGTTCTCCAACTAACCCTCAAGCCTCCTCTTATACTTTTCTCGTTGGTCCTTCAACAATCGAGATTAAATTTCTAATCAACGGCTAAGATTAGATTTGGCTTGATCCATGACTTTTGGAACCTTCCAACCCAATTTTATATTAATACCCATTAATATTTTATTTTTCCTACGTTTAGACTTAGGAACTCCATTAAAAATATTAATTATTTTAATATCACCCAAACAGGGTACAATCTATCCAAAACATTTCTGGGTCTTGGAGATCTCATGTGCTTTAGCTTCTCCACCAATTTTCATGGCTAGAGCACCTCCGATGCTATCCCAAATCAACAGGAAGGACTAGAGGGATTTTAGATTATGGGGCAGAGGAATCTTTTGAATTGCCTCAACCCTTTCAGGATCAATCTTGATCCCATCCTTTGAAATTATGTGACCAAGTAACTTCCCTTCAGTTACCCCAAAGATAGATTTAGCAGGATTTAAAGAAATGCTAAATTCCCTACATTTGTCAAAAACTTGCCTAAGATGACTTATATGATCAATACAATTCTTAGAAAAAACAGTAAGGTCATCTTGATATATTTCAATGAATTTTCCAATTAAACCTTTAAAAGCATAGTCCATGGCCCTTTGGAAAGTAGCCCCAGCATTCGTTAAACCGAAAGGCATTCTTATGTATCCAAATGCTCCCCATGGTGTGGTTAAAGTCGTTTTATGTCAATCCTCCTTTTTTACCCAAACTTGATTATATCCGGAAAAACCATCTAACAATGACATCATCCCGGATCCTGTCACTCTTTGCAACATGGTCTCCATATTAGGCAAAGGGTAATTATCCTTTTTACAAGCTAAATTAAGGTTTCTGAAATCGACACACAATCTGATCATACCGTTCTTTTTCCTAACAATCACCAAGTTTGAGCACCATGTAGAATGGCTAGTTTGAGCAATAATTCCAACAACCAACATCTTTGTGAGCTCCTTTTGGACAAAGGGGGCCAGTTTAGGATTTATTTGTCAAAGTTTCTGACGAAATGGCTTAGCATTTTCATCCTTTAAGGGAATGGTATGTTCCATAACATCTTCCCTATAGCCCTTTAATTCATCGTAAGAAAAAGCTAAAACATCCCTATACTCATGAAGTAAATTTATTAATTTCTTTCTTTCATCTTCATTAGTACCTTTACAAATTTTTATAATTCTAGGATCTTTAGATGTACCAATGTTTACTTCAACAAACTCTCCAGGATCAATTTTATTTTCCTCTTTCTTCTTAACAACATCATGCCGATCAAAGTGTTTCTCAAGAGCAACAACATTCCGAGGAGTAGGATTTAAAATATCTTCATCGATATCAAGTCCATCCTCCTTATAATTTACTTGAAAACCCTGAAACTCATCCAAATTGTCTAAGAAGCGAATAATTTGTCTTTCATCATCAAAGACCTACCAATGCTCAGAATTATCTGGGATAGAAGGTCTAAAAACAATTTCCATCTTAATTTTATCTTCAATTAAATTATCAGATAATTGCATGGTGGAAGCAGCAACAACTAACTCATCGACCAAACTATTTTTCTCCCTTGGGATAGCTTCAAGGTTAATGGCATCAAAATACTCCATGGTATCCCACACAACATTCCTATAATTTTTTAATCTCTGATTTTTACATGTGAATTTATTTTTAATTTGCATGATAACTAAATCTGAATCACCCTTGATACTTATCAATTTAACTTTTAAATATTTTGCCAATTCAATACCCAACAACAAGGCTTCATATTTAGCCACATTGTTGGTCGCTCAAAATTCTAACCGATAGGCAAATTTGAAAATATGACCAAGGGGAGATTTTAAAACAATCCCCACACCTTTACCATGCCTAGATGCTACACCATCAAAGTATAAATACCAAACCTTATCTTTTAAATTACCCACTTTTTCTTCAACCTTGGCCTCCAAGGGAATGATAGAATTAGACAGGATAGCATGATTCCCTAGGCTAGGTTGTTCACTTATGATTTCATTGTGGGGACTTTTAGGATCTTCCACATGGAATCTCCTTTCAGGCTCTCTGTTTAACTTAAGATATCTTTGACCATTAGGGGAAGGAATCATAGCATATGACCAGTTCATTTGTATGCTTCCTCCTAAATCAGAGGCCCATTTCCTAGACAACAACATACCCCAAGCATCAGGCACATCAACCACAACAATGTCCATAACAATCATGATATCAGGGTAGACAGACAGATGGACTTGTAGGTCCTTAATCAACCCATGAACTTCAATTTGCTTTGAATTCATTTTGCATATTTTATAGTACGGCCTATATATCTTCAAGTTAAGTTGTTCCATGACTCTCTTAGTCATCACACAAGCGGAAGCACCAGAGTCAAGCATGCAGTTATATAAGCGATAATTGTTCACAAGCAAAGTAATGAAGAATGGAGAGTGTTCTTTATTATCAGAATCCATACTTTGCAAGTATATGGGAGCATCCTGATAGAAAGCCTCAGGAGGTTCCTCTTGAGTAGCATTTACCTGGGTGCTACTAATAACATTCAATAACTTAGTCCTTTGGGAGGGGATCTTTACTATTTCGGTGACAGGGACCAAAACTTTAGAGTTATTAAACCAACCTCCTAAATCAATATTCATTCCAGAAGCTGATCCAAAATTAAGACTTCGAGAATTAACCGGATTATCATTTTGATTTCTCCTTTGATAAGTTAACCCCTTGTCCTTAGCGATTTCAAGGACTCGCTCAGGCGGAGGTTTCTCACCAAAGAGCTTAACTAAGACATTAGTTTCCTGACCAAAATTATTGATACTATATGAAGATGTAAAAGGTTTGACAGATTGACTATTTCCCTTGACCTCTTCCCAATTTTCTTGCGACAAGCGATATTCTTTACCAACCACATTTATCTAGTTACTTGTCCCAAGCATCTGATGATGCATGATTCTCTTGATAGTAGGACAAGTGGCTTCTTCATGAAGCTCATCATAGGCTCTACAATAAGGCGAGGTCTCCTCCACAAGATTATTCATTTCAAGAGGGTGAGGAGGCCTATGCTCACTAGACTGACCTTTCTTTTGCCAATTATTTCGATTATTATTATTATTATTATTCTGACCCCTAGGTTGAGCTCGTTCCATTTGAATCAACCTAGACTATAATGCAATTATCACCTTGGCATGATCAGCGATCATCCTAGCTTGATTTAACTCCATATTTTCTAACTTCTTAAGCAATTGTTGCATAGATTCTTCTTCAGATTCCTTTTCTTTTCCTTTAGGTTCTTTTAATTTAACAGTAGATCTATCAAACCCAGGAACTTCAGATTTGTCGAAGCCTTCTTATCTTTTTCCAGCTCTTTAGCTGTGATTTGACAAGCCTTGTAATCACCAGGCTTGGACCTTCTCAATTCATAAGAAGTGTCAGGATTGAAAGCATCGAGATAGTGTTCAAGAAGCATTTTCTCAGTTGGTTTGTAATTAGTAGATATTTCTTTAAGCATACCATTAAACCTTCTATTAAATTCTTCACACGTCTCATTTTCTTTCTTTTTAATGATGCTAATGGCTTTTGCTAGAAATCGATCTTCTTTCTTATCACCAAATTTCTCTTTAAAAGCATTAAGGAGGGAATCATATGAATCAATGCTATGATCAGGCCTATCCCTAAACCAATCCATAGCATCCTGCTCAAGGGTCAAGACGAAGCATTTCATTTGCACATCCTCATAATTTTGAGCTAGAGCGAATTTAGCCCACCAAGTCTGAAAAGCATATAAATGATTTTTAACAGTGATTGCATTATTTCCTTGGAAAGTGGGTAGCTTGTCTAGACCAGTATTAGGAAGGTTATGGGGATAACCCTGGATGTTAGCAAAGTTAAGAGGCTGATAGATATCCATGATGTCTAGAACGGGAGGATTCAAGAAGAGTGAATGGATGTCACAGAGAGCTTCCTGGCCGAGATTGACAAGGAGTGTACGAGAAGAGAGCTTGTGTAATCTAGCTCTAAGAGCCCTTTCAGGATTAGAGCAGGATTAACAAAGCTGCTTGGATTCTTCCTAGTACACGCCCCTATAGAAGATCAAGGAAGTGGAGTCGCCACTCGGACAAATATCTAACTTAGACACGGAAGACAATACGAGATGAAGATGAGATGAAGACGGAAGGATCAAATGATGAGAAGAGATGAGAGGACCAAGGATAGAAAATTTTTCCTCCAACAACGGCGCCAAAAAATGTTGTCGCACAAAGTGTCTAGGCACCGCGGTGGAACACAGACTCTAGGAGATTTTATGGATGAACAACTTGATGAATTTAGAATAAGTCTAGGTCAATTGAGATAGATAGATGAAAAACAAAACACCACCATAAGATAAAATTGATTATAGACCAGTGCTTTTATATTGAATTAATCATAGACTAAACATAAACAAGTTACCCAGAGAAATTTTATAAGCGTGGCAAAGCGACAATCATAAAAAAAAAATGACCAAAACTTTGGGATGTAGGATAATCTAGCAAGATAATCTTTCTTCAACAGTCAATATGATTTTTAAACATTTATCGCACCTTGACAATAGAGAAATCACAAAAATTAAGATTTTGGACTTTGTTGTCGCGCAGATTGACACGACAACGCTCAGACCGGGGGGCTGTCACTCTGATCCCCGGTCTCTCCGTTTAAGCCTGTCTCCCACGGCTAAGGGGGGTAGACCCTGAGGAAAGATGAAGGCCAACTGCCAGACAGTTGGGCCAGGAGACGAAATGCACTAAAATGACTTGACGAATTGAGCAGACCAGTGCCTTAAAAGATCTAAATGATTGCTAGCTAGATGATCGAAGAACATGAACCACGACTAGCAATCATCAGGAAAAGAGAGCAATGCTTTAAATATTTAGTGAAACCACAACGCTCTTCAAATAACGATATCCAGCAAACTAAGAGAAAATAAATTGCTTCAAACAACAGAGAAACCGGATATCAATTTCGTGCTCAGATCTCAGCGTGAAAGGTACAGCACAAAATAAAAAGACTGAAACTGGCAAACAAATTTTCCACAATTTTTTTTTTTTTTTTTTTTTTTTAAAAGAAAATTTCTATACTAAAGAAAGATTTAAAATCTAAAATCTAAAACTTTTTTTTTTTAAATGAAAATCTAAAAAAAAAAAAAAAAAAAAAAAAAAGAAGCTAATCTAAGACTGAAAATAAAACTAAGCCTAAGATTTAATATATGAACCAAAATAAATAAACAAAATGAAATTTATATGTAGCCTATATACCAAAATCGCATTTTTTTTTTTTTTTTGTATGTAATAAAATGAAAATATGTAAAAAATTTAAATCTAAATACGTAACAAACAAAACCTAAACGAAACCTGCGATGAACCTATGCCTAAAGATCAAAACGCATAGAATATATTTTTTTTTTTAGTTTTTTGTTTGAGGATTTATAAACGTGAAACGTAAATGACAGAGGGGATCTATGGCATACGTAACCCTACGCAAGCTTTGGATCTGAAGAGAACGCAGGCACTGTGAGACTTGGCGGGCGTAAAACGGCAGCGGTAGCAGGGGTCCGTGTGATGGCTCGACAGGGCAAACAAACCAGTGACTCGAAATCAATATGGCGGGGCAAGAAAACGGCTCAGACACAGCAAAAACAAGACCGGAATCTATTGCAGCCACGGGATAATGCGAATAAATACAAACCGACGGTGAATGGGATCGAATACCTCCTAGAAAACACGCAGATGATTGAAGGACGCAGTTGGAAATGAATGCGTTTCACGCGACAGTTTTTTTTAGCGAGGACGTGGGTTTCATGGACGTCATAAGCACAATCAGATGCATGAACAAGTTTGGACGGCAGGCAGAAGGAAAAATGGACAGCGTGAGAATACACACCAGCGAAATTGCAAGGGTATTCAGAAAATCCGAAAATGAAACACTGAGCCGTAATCCTAAAAGGGGCCACGTCTAAATGCAAACAAGATTCCAATGCGATGGGAAAAACAGCAATCGTTTGAAGCTTACCTGGACGCAGACGCAGAGATCTAATAATCGATAAAAATGCTGGTCACGTGCTTGGTTTGGAAATGGCAGATACTTGGACGCTTTACATCTGACCCATTGAATTTTGAAAGTGCTGCAACCTGAGGGTGATCTACAGCTTGGCGAATTGATTGTGACCCTGGCTCGCACAAAAAAAATCAAACACAGGCCAAGGAAAATACGATGCTACACAAGGCCTCTCAAATGTATATGCCTTAACTTCAGATACAAAGATAGAAGATGCATAACCAGAATATGATCAAAAGAAAAATTTGACTTAGCTGTTACCGCCAATGAAACCCTTCAAATCACTGAAATAGGAATCTTGCAAAATTTCCTTCTCTGGCTCTTATTTGGTAGCCTGCAAGATAGACAAATAAAGCCCGCAGATATATGCAAAATTTTGCAGTAAAACCCTTGAAATTTCACCTAAAATCAAAATTTTATAGCTCTAGAACAGCCAAATTTAACCATGATTGCAGTAACATTTTCAATATATCATAAATTTGAACTTTACTGTGAAAATAAAGAAAAATCTCTCATGTAAAAACAGAAAATGAATTTTAAAGATAACCCAGGGCACAAACAACTGGGCTCTGCACAGAACAGCCTGTGGGAGTCGGCTGGTTCAGCCCAGAACTTCCCCAAACGCCCACAAATACTCTTCACTTAAAGTTTTCCTGCACACCTCAAGCAAAAATCAGCAAAGAGGGCAAGAAATGATGCTAGATTTCAAGGAATAATGGAGACACCTGCCACTATTCCAGAAACCCTAACAGCATTCAAACCCTAGCACGTGAGCAAGATACCTGTACTCACAATGCTTTAAAAATCAGCTATTTTAACTGCATGAAAACTGAAATATGCAGAAAAGCAAACACCTCACAGCAATCCCAGAGAGTAACACCAGCCAGTTTGAACCCCAAAGTCTTTTTATTAATCATAAATCGGTTTACAAGAGAGCTTTCAGTACAGACTCACAGATCAGATAAAAATAAAAAATGACCCCCTAAGACCCTATAAAGGAAATGATCCCAACGGCTAGTTTTGGGTGATCCACAAAAATATTATTATTTTATTGCTTAGGGTTTTTGCTTTATGCTTTTTTTTTTTTTTTTTTTTTTTTTTTATATATATATGAATTTATTATTTTTATTCATTAAAAAAAAAAAAAAAAAAAAAAAAAAATTTAAATTTATTTTAAGATGGATCATCAAACCCAGCCGTTGGAATCATCACCTAGCACCTAGGACCTAGGACTCATGAGGGGATTTACAACATTTTCAACCCTCAAGACACATTTCATCATGATTTTTTTACAATTTTTACAATTTACATCTCAAAGGGATGAATCCACTTTAACATAGACCCTCATAGACCACCCAGATCTGCGACACAACTATAATCTAGCAGATTAACACGCTAGGATTCTCCTAAAGTCCTAATAACGAAATGCATCCTGGCTTTGGGGTCGGGTTTGAAGGAAAACTCTGCCGATCCATGGATCGGTGAGACTAAAAACCTCCCGGGACGGAGATCGTCATTAGAAAGTTAGGTCCACCTAGGCAACTTTACATACATGACTCTGATCTGCTTAGATTATTTACAATTCAAACATGCAGACTGGGTTTACAACAGGAAAGATCAAGCTGTCGATGACTGTAGGCTGGCACGGACATGTCGCTCAGGAGCTACCCTTCTCTGCCAACAGAAAGGAGGTGTACTGCATGGGTAGTTGACCAGTAGTGGTCAACATCTGGCTCTACTTGGGGACACGTTGCTGCACTGGTAGGAATGTGAGAATCCAGAATAATACAAAAGATGCCCCATGGCATCAAATATCATCTCTGAAGAACAGCTTGAGCATTTGGCTGTTCGCTGGTAGATGAAGTGGCTCACCATCCAATCTGCTCAAGTGGAATGAGTTTGGTCCAGCTATGTCTCTAATGATGTACGGTCCCAACCACAAGCTGTTAAACTTTTTATGCTTTCCTGGTTTTTCATTTTTGCGATCCCAAAGTAAAACCATATCTCCAACCTGCAAAGATCTAGATCTAGAGCATTTATCAAAGCTTTTCTTAATATTAGATTGATTTTTGCATATAGTCTCAAAAGCTGTCCGACGAGTCTCATCTAATTCCACAATCTGATCTATCCTATTCTGAACAACATCTTTATCAGTGGAAAAATTTTGGAGAAGCTGATAGGCTGGCAATTTTAGGTGCACAGGCAAGGTAACATCCAAGCCATAAACCAATTCAAAGGGAGATTTACCAGTAGATTTCTTCTTAGTAATTCTGTCTGCCCACAAAGCATACTTGATTTTGCTGTCCCAAGACTTCTTGTTATCTCCCACTATTTTCTTGATAATGGTTATGAGATTTTTATTACTTGATTCAGCCAAACCATTACCCTGAGGATAGTAATTCGACGAATGAGATAAGACAATGCCATATTTGAAACAAAAAGATGTAAACTCTGAAGAACTGAAAGCCTTGGCATTGTCAGTAGTGATCTTAGCGGGGACACCAAATCTAGTAATGATATTATTCTCAATGAAATCCATAATCACCTTTTCAGTGGCATTCTTAGCAGGAATGGCTTCGACCCATTTAGTGAAATAATCAGTAGCAGTCAAAATCCAAGAGTAGCCATTGCTAGAATTTTCATGGAACTTCCCCATGAAGTCCAGACCCCAATGCTGAAAAGGTGCCTCTACAATAACAGGTTGTAGAGGAAGGGCAGCAAGCTTCTGTTTCCCAGTGAACAGTTGACAGGCTTGACACGTTCTAACATACTTGTGCACATCAGAAAAAATCGAGGGCCAATAATAGCCGGCTCTCAGGATTTTGTGGGCAGTAGTTCTAGCGGCATAATGACCACCACAAAATCCTGAATGAAATTCGGAGATTAATCTTTTGGACTCAATATCGTCAACACACCTAAGCACTATGCCCTCTGGATTTCTCCATCCAAGGCCATCCTTCATAAGGCAGTATTTAGTGGCTTTTAGTCTAAGAGCCCTCCTCTTATGAGCGACTAAGTGGTTAGGACATGTAAAGTTTGTTAAGTAGTAAACTATGTCCTTATACCATTCATGCTCAGCTAACCTTCTTAATTCTGGTGAAGCTAGATCGTCAAGGCAGAACAAACCAAGAGTCTTTTCATTACTTTCAGCTAACATTTGAGCTAAACCTTGGCCTTTGATCAGCTTAGTGGGTCTAATGTCTAAATCATACTCCTGTATCTTAGTAACCCACCTAGCACGAGTCCCTAAGCAATCAGTTTGAGTTAATATGTCCTTAACAGCAGAATGTGGGACGAAAGCGATGATCTTAGAATAACCCACATAAGTTTTAAAATGCTTAAGAGACTTGACTAGGGCATAAGCCTGCTTTTCCATGGTATTGTACTTCAATTCGGAGTTTTGAAGTGCTCTACTCATGAAAGCGATAGGCTGCTCGTGACCATCTTTATTCTTTTGAAGCAAGACACCGGCAATGGTATCCTCAGAAGCGAAAGAAAAAATCATGAAATCTTTGGAATAATCAGGACTAACAAGGACAGGAGCTTTCGCGATAGCAGACTTGATTTCTTGGAAAGCCCTTTTGCCCTCTTCTTGCCAGACAAATTTCACATCCTTCTTCAGAAGACTTTGAATGGGCTTCGCTATTTCCGCATAATTCGGGATAAATCTTCTAATAAAATTTATCTTTCCCAGGAAAGACTGAAGGGACTTGAGGTTATGCGGGAGAGGAATCTTTTGAATTGCTTCAACTCGTTCAGGATCGACCTTGACTCCTTCCTTAGAAATGATATGACCCAGAAGTTTCCCTTCAGTTACCCCAAAGACAGATTTAGCCGGATTCAAAGAGATGCCATATTCTCTGCATCTATCGAAAACTTTCCTAAGATGATCTATATGGCTGATACCATCTTTAGAGAAAACAGTAAGATCGTCTTGGTAAATTTCGATAATTTTCCCGATTAATCCTCTGAAGGCATAATCCATGGCCCTCTGGAAAGTAGCCCCAACATTTGTTAACCCAAATGGCATTCTGATGTATTCAAAAGTGCCCCATGGTGTTGTGAATGTGGTCTTGTGTCGATCTTCCTTTTTAACCCAAACTTGATTATACCCAGAAAAACCGTCTAGCAATGACATCATCCCAGACCCAGTTACTCTTTGCAACAAAGTTTCCATTTTTGGCAAAGGGTAATTATCCTTTTTGCACGCTAGATTAAGGTTTCTAAAATCGACACAAAGTCTTATTGTACCATTTTTCTTCCTGACAATCACCAAATTCGAACACCATGTCGAATGCCTAGTTTGAGCGATGATTCCTGCTGCAAGCATCTTCGCAAGCTCTTTTTGGACCAGGGGGGCTAACTTAGGATTAATCTGCCTAAGTTTCTGCCGAAAAGGTTTAGCATTTTCGTCTTTTAAGGGAATAGTATGCTCCATAATATCTTCCCTATAGCCCTTCAACTCATCATAGGAAAAAGCCAAAACATCTCGATATTCACGAAGTAAATCAATTAACTTTTTCCTTTCCTCCAGACTAGCACCTTTACCGATTTTAACCATTTTCGGATTTTCAAAAGTACCAATGTTAACTTCAAGGTACTCGCCTGGATCCAACTTGTCTTCTTCTCTCAGCTTCGTGGCATCATGCCGATCAAAATATTGCTCTAAGGCAACTACATTTCTGGGAGTGGGATTTATGATATGTCCTTGATCTAAAGACCCATCCTCGCCAGAAACTAACCGGAAATCCTCAAACTCATCTAAACTATTGAGAAAACGAACGACTTGCTTTTCATCATTAAAAATTTGCCAATGCTCTGAGTTGTCTGGAACAGATGGTCTGAATATTACTTCCATTTTAATTTTATCGTTAATTAACTCGTCAGTCAATTGGAAAGTGGTAGCAGCTACGGCAAGCTCATCTGCCAAACTATTTAGACCTCTAGGAATTGCTTCAAGGTTAAGGGCATCGAAGTGCTCCATAGTATCCCACACAGCATTTCGATAGTTTCTTAATCTCTGATTTCTACATGTGAATTTGTTTTTAAGCTGCATGATAACCAGATCGGAATCCCCCTTGATGCTAAGCAATTTAACCCTTAAAGCCTTGGCCAATTCAAGACCCAACAATATAGCTTCGTACTCAGCAACATTGTTGGTTGCTTCAAATTCTAAACGATAGGCAAACTTGAATACGTGACCAAGGGGAGATTTAAGCACAACTCCCGCACCTTTACCATGACTAGAGGACGCACCATCAAAATACATATACCAGACTTCATCCTTAAGATCTTTAATCTCATCATCGGGAGGAATTATGAAATTAGACATGATAGCATAGTTCCCGATGTCAGATTGTTCTCTAATTATCTCGTTACGAGGCTTCTTAGGATCCTCAACATGAAATTTCCTCTCAGGCTCTCTATTTAGTCTAACGAAACCATCATCGCTAGGAGAAGGAATCATAGCATATGACCAATTCATCTGAATGCTTCCCCCTAGATCAGAGGCCCACTTTCTAGATAACAGCATACCCCAAGCATCAGGTACATCAACAACAACAATATCCATAACCACCATGATGTCTGGGTAGACCGAAAGATGAACTTGCAAATCCTTGATTAAACCATGTACCTCGATCTTCTTAGAATCCATGGCGCATATATTATAGTAGGGTCTGGAAACTCTTAAGTTAAGCTGTTCCATAACCCTTTTAGTCATAACACAAGCAGATGCGCCTGAATCCAACATGCAGTTATTCAATTTATACCCATTGACTAATAAGGTGATAAAGAAGGGTTGATGATCCTTGTTATCAGCATCTACGCTTTGCAGATAAATAGGAGCATCATGATAGTCAACCTCACGAATCTTCTGCTGAGAAGCGTTGACTTGAGGACCCTAAATTGCTTTTAGTAACTTGTCCCTTTGGGAAGGGATCTTAGCGATCTCAGACACGGGAACCCAGATTTTAGCATTATTAAACCAATTCCCCAAATCGACATCTATTCTAGAGTTCATACCAGGGCTTAAAGTTCGAGGAGGAATTTGATTTCCGCTCTGATCTTTATCCCTTCTTTGGTATGTTAAACCCTTATCTCTAGCAATTTCCAGAATTTTCTCAGGAGAGGGTTTCTCACCATATAACCTGGCCAAAATGTCATCTTCGTTTTCAAGGTTATTTATACCAAAAGCAGATTGAGGATTCACAACATCATAGCTCCTTTCCTTAACCTCTATCCAATCATTCATGGGCAAAGGGAACTTGCTCCCTACTACGTTTATTTGCTCACCTGTCCCAAGCATTCCATTATCGAGAAGTCTTCTGATAATGGGACAAGAGGACTCTTCGTGAAAATCAGCACAAGCACGACAGTAGGGAGGAGCATCATCCACCAGATTGGTAAGCGGATTAGGGGGCCTCTACTCACTAGTTTGACCCTTTCTTTGCCAGTTACTATTTCTGTTATTATTATTTCGAGGCTGAAAATTTTGCGGTTGCGCTCTTTCCATTTGAATTAACCTATTCTGCAAAGTGTTTATCTCCTTGTTATGATTAATTTCCATGGTTTCAATTTTCTGAAGCAATTTGAGAACAAGTTCATTTTCAGGCTCCTGGGCTGCTTTTCCCTTAGGTTCCTTTAGTTTCGTAGCAGCCCTATCAAAGCCTGGGATTTCAGACTTCCCAGAAGCTGCCTTGTCCTTTTCAAGTTCTACAGCTAAGGCTTGGCAATCTCGATAATCAGTAAGTTTAGCACGCCTTAACTCATAAGATGGTTCGGGACCAAAGGCATCGATATAAAAATCTTGGAGAGTTTTATCTGAAGGTTTATAGTCTTGAGGTAATTCTCTAATAATACCATTAAACCTTCTGTTAAATTCTTCAACAGTTTCGTCTTCTCTCTTTTTCATCAGAGTAAGAGCTCTTACAAGATGTCTTCCCTCTCTCTTATCTCCAAATTTTTCTCTAAATGAATTAATGAGTGATTGTAGAGAGTCAAAAGAATTAGGAGGTTTTTCTGTATACCAGTCATGAGCATCACCTCCTAGAGTCAAGATAAAAAGGGTCATCCTGACATCTTCATGATCAAAATCAGGAGATCTAGCATACTTAGCCATCCATATGTTGAAATCACGCAAATGGGAATTAACAGTAATGGCATTATCTCCATGAAAGCTAGGCAATTTGTCTATCCCAACAGATGGAATATCATTGGGGGCTCCAGGAATGTTGGAAAAATCACAAGGGGCAAACAGACTCATGGTGTTGCGCCTAACTTGACCCCTAAAGAGCAGATGAACGTCAGAAAGGGCTTCTTGTCCAAGACTTGTAAGGAGTGCACGAGAAGCGAGTTTGTGTGATCGCACCCTGTAAACCTTTTCAGGATCCGGAGTGGGGTTGCACAGACTGCCTGGATGTCTTCTAGTGTACACTCTTCCAGATAATATGGGAAGTGGAGTCGCCACTTGAACAAGAAGCTAAGCACGGAAAAGCTTGAAAAACAAGGACCAAGGACAGAAAAACTCTATCCCCGGCAACGGCGCCAAAAAATGTTGTCGCGCGGATTGACACGACAACGCTCAGACCGGGGGGCTGTCACTCTGATCCCCGGTCTCTCCGTTTAAGCCTGTCTCCCACGGCTAAGGGGGGTAGACCCTGAGGAAAGATGAAGGCCAACTGCCAGACAGTTGGGCCAGGAGACGAAATGCACTAAAATGACTTGACGAATTGAGCAGACCAGTGCCTTAAAAGATCTAAATGATTGCTAGCTAGATGATCGAAGAACATGAACCACGACCAGCAATCATCAGGAAAAGAGAGCAATGCTTTAAATATTTAGTGAAACCACAATGCTCTTCAAATAACGATATCCAGCAAACTAAGAGAAAATAAATTGCTTCAAACAACAGAGAAACCGGATATCAATTTCGTGCTCAGATCTCAGCGTGAAAGGTACAACACAAAATAAAAAGACTGAAACTGGCAAACAAATTTTCCACAAATTTTTTTTTTTTTTTTTTTAAAAGAAAATTTCTATACTAAAGAAAGATTTAAAATCTAAAATCTAAAACTCTAAAACTTTTTTTTTTTAAATGAAAATCTAAAAAAAAAAAAAAAAAAAAAAAGAAGAAGCTAATCTAAGACTGAAAATAAAACTAAGCCTAAGATTTAATATATGAACCAAAATAAATAAACAAAATGAAATTTATATGTAGCCTATATACCAAAATCGCATTTTTTTTTTTTTTGTATGTAATAAAATGAAAATATGTAAAAAATTTAAATCTAAATACGTAACAAACAAAACCTAAACGAAACCTGCGATGAACCTATGCCTAAAGATCAAAACGCATAGAATATATTTTTTTTTTAGTTTTTTGTTTGAGGATTTATAAACGTGAAACGTAAATGACAGAGGGGATCTATGGCATACGTAACCCTACGCAAGCTTTGGATCTGAAGAGAACGCGGGCACCGTGAGACTTGGCGGGCGTAAAACGGCAGCGGTAGCAGGGGTCCGTGTGATGGCTCGACAGGGCAAACAAACCAGTGACTCGAAATCAATATGGCGGGGCAAGAAAACGGCTCAGACACAACAAAAACAAGACCAGAATCTATTGCAGCCACGGGATAATGCGAATAAATACAAATCGACGGTGAATGGGATCAAATACCTCCTAGAAAACACGCAGATGATTGAAGGACGCAGTTGGAAATGAATGCGTTTCACGCGACAGTTTTTTTTAGCGAGGACGTGGGTTTCATGGACGTCATAAGCACAATCAGATGCATGAACAAGTTTGGACGGCAGGCAGAAGGAAAAATGGACAGCGTGAGAATACACACCAGCGAAATTGCAAGGGTATTCAGAAAATCCGAAAATGAAACACTGAGCCGTAATCCTAAAAGGGGCCACGTCTAAATGCAAACAAGATTCCAATGCGATGGGAAAAACAACAATCGTTTGAAGCTTACCTGGACGCAGACGCAGAGATCTAATAATCGATAAAAATGCTGGTCACGTGCTTGGTTTGGAAATGGCAGATACTTGGACGCTTTACATCTGACCCATTGAATTTTGAAAGTGCTACAACCTGAGGGTGATCTACAGCGTGGCGAATTGATTGTGACCCTGGCTCGCACAAAAAGATCAAACACAGGCCAAGGAAAATACGATGCTACACAAGGCCTCTCAAATGTATATGCCTTAACTTCAGATACAAAGATAGAAGATGCATAACCAGAATATGATCAAAAGAAAAATTTGACTTAGCTGTTACCGCCAATGAAACCCTTCAAATCACTGAAATAGGAATCTTGCAAAATTTCCTTCTCTGGCTCTTATCTGGTAGCCTGCAAGATAGACAAATAAAGCCCGCAGATATATGCAAAATTTTGCAGTAAAACCCTTGAAATTTCACCTAAAATCAAAATTTTACAGCTCTAGAACAGCCAAATTTAACCATGATTGCAGTAACATTTTCAATATATCATAAATTTGAACTTTACTGTGAAAATAAAGAAAAATCTCTCATGTAAAAACAGAAAATGAATTTTAAAGATAACCCAGGGCACAAACAACTGGGCTCTGCACAGAACAGCCTGTGGGAGTCGGCTGGTTCAGCCCAGAACTTCCCCAAACGCCCACAAATACTCTTCACTTAAAGTTTTCCTGCACACCTCAAGCAAAAATCAGCAAAGAGGGCAAGAAATGATGCTAGATTTCAAGGAATAATGGAGACACCTGCCACTATTCCAGAAACCCTAACAGCATTCAAACCCTAGCACGTGAGCAAGATACCTGTACTCACAATGCTTTAAAAATCAGCTATTTTAACTGCATGAAAACTGAAATATGCAGAAAAGCAAACACCTCACAGCAATCCCAGAGAGTAACACCAGCCAGTTTGAACCCCAAAGTCTTTTTATTAATCATAAATCGGTTTACAAGAGAGCTTTCAGTACAGACTCACAGATCAGATAAAAATCAAAAATGACCCCCTAAGACCCTATAAAGGAAATGATCCCAACGGCTAGTTTTGGGTGATCCACAAAAATATTATTATTTTATTGCTTAGGGTTTTTGCTTTATGCTTTTTTTTTATTTTTATATATATATGAATTTATTATTTTTATTCATTAAAAAAAAAAAAAAAAAAATAAAAAAATTTAAATTTATTTTAAGATGGATCATCAAACCCAGCCGTTGGAATCATCACCTAGCACCTAGGACCTAGGACTCATGAGGGGATTTACAACATTTTCAACCCTCAAGACACATTTCATCATGATTTTTTTACAATTTTTACAATTTACATCTCAAAGGGATGAATCCACTTTAACATAGACCCTCATAGACCACCCAGATCTGCGACACAACTATAATCTAGCAGATTAACACGCTAGGATTCTCCTAAAGTCCTAATAACGAAATGCATCCCGGCTTTGGGGTCGGGTTTGAAGGAAAACTCTGCCGATCCATGGATCGGTGAGACTAAAAACCTCCGGGACGGAGATCGTCATTAGAAAGTTAGGTCCACCTAGGCAACTTTACATACATGACTCTGATCTGCTTAGATTATTTACAATTCAAACATGCAGACTGGGTTTACAACAGGAAAGATCAAGCTGTCGATGACTGTAGGCTGGCACGGACATGTCGCTCAGGAGCTACCCTTCTCTGCCAACAGAAAGGAGGTGTACTGCATGGGTAGTTGACCAGTAGTGGTCAACAGATTTAACACCAAAAACACCAAGGAACTTTAAATTAGTATTTTAATTATTTCTTAGCCAATTAGTTGAATGTGGAAAATGAGGAAGTAAAACAAATCAAAGGGTCAATAAAATAAATTTTTAATGGACCATAGGCCACATTAAAAATATTTAATGTGAAAACGCAAATACACCTTTAATTTATTTCATTTTCAATTCTTAGATTTTTTAAGTTTTTGAAATTTTTATGTTTTTGAAATGTTTTTCAAATGAAAATGACAAAAAAAAAACCATAAATTAAAATCAAAAATGAAAAAAGTAAAACAAACGTAAAAATCAAATAAAAAATAAAAAATAAAAAATAAAAAATAAAAAATAAAAATAAAACAGTCTAAGAAAACAATAACCAAAAAAAAAAAAAAAATCAAACTTTAAACTAAAATGAAATTTGATCAAAGTTTTCTTTAAATGGGATCGGATTTCCTTAAAAAAAAACAAGACTAACCTAACTCATAACAAAGAAAATGAAATAAAAAAGAAAATTCGAATGCTGCTAACCCTAACAAACTAACCTAAAACATAAGAAGTAAAAACAAAAATAAAAATCGAAATGTTTGCTTGGTTTGTTTGTAGAGCTCGACGACGGAAGGGAGAGATCGAAGGGAGATAGAGCCGCGGGTTAGGGAGTCTGCTGAAGCGAGTTCGATGGTAGTGGGGAGCTAGGTGATGATAGTAGTGAGGAGGGGATGTGCAAATGGAGGTGAGATGAGAGCAACAATGAGGGACGCAGGTTGCAGGTTTGGAGCTGTGGACAGAGAGAGAGGACACGGGGAATAGGAGAAATAAGGGGGTCGTAGAGTATGGAGGGTTGTAGACAGCAGGGAGAACTACAAATCACGTGGAGGGAGGAGCTTCGATTTACAGGTTATGGCAGCAATAGAAGGATGCAGAGTTGTAGCTGTGGATTTGTTGGAGCAGCAAAATGGAGGATTTTCAAAGGGTTTTGCAGTGGCGGATGGAGGAGAGGGTTGTGGCTGGTAGAGAAAAAGAGGCAAAAAACGCAGGTAGACAAGGGTAAAAAGAAACCTAAAATTTTCAGGAAAAAACCAAAACGCAGAGTAAAAAAAATTTCGAAATTTTCCAGAGGGGGAAATTGCAGCAGACTGAAAGGAAAATGGTAGCCGAGTAAAACCGTTTAAAAATTCCCAGAATTTTCTGATTAAGTTGATATATTTTGCTTCAGATTTATTAGTGAAACCCTTGTAAAATTATTTCCAAATTAAAAAAAATAAAAATCGAACGGTTGAACCGTAAAAAAACTGGATAATATCCCTGTAAAAAATGATTTCAATGCCACATCTTACCCTCCAGGGCCTAGATGTAGCTTCAGATCAAACTTCACCTTTAGATCTACAACCTCTACCTGAAAACAAAAATACCCAAAACCCAGATATAGAAAAAATAAATAAAACCCCAGAAACCCAAGTCAGAAAACCCAAAAAAAATTACAGATCTATGCACAGGAATGGCAGATCTATCAAATCTGAGGAGTGTGAGTCCAACTCCGCTCCCAGATATGATAATCTAAGGCTCTCAACAGCCAGATTTATCAATTTCGCACATAAAAATTAAATTTTTAAATTTTAAAGGAGGTGCTTATAGCTCAAAGCCCTTTGTATATCACCACTAAAAATCTTATGATAAGCTCGAAGCTATTTTAGTTGCGCCCTTTAGAAAATACGGATCAGGAGTTGGCTGGTCCAACTGAGAACTTCCCCTAATGCCCGAGGATCTAAAAATCAAGATTTTCCTGCAAAACTCAATTCAGTCATCAAAATAGAGCGAGAAAATAATAATAAAATTCAGATAAATCGAGATCCTGCTATTACATTTAAAATTAAATTATCATTTAAACCCCAGCAACTGAGCAAAATACCTGTACTCAAATCAATCTTCAGAAGCTATCATCAATGGCTAAAAAAAAAATTACACATGAAAACAACACATCTTACAGTATTTCCATGAAGATAAACACCGGCGAAAATTAACCCCAAAGTCTTTCTTTATTATCCAGAGAAAGATTACACGAGCTTTTTGCTTAGCACACAACTCAGAGATTGGATGGATCAACTAACAAATGACGTCGTATTTAAAGATAAATCCTCCAACGGCTAGCTCGAGTGATCCTCGTCAAAGCAATCTCGACCGTTGATGAAGATTAAAATTTCTTTTAATCTCATCCATCAAAATATTTAAAATATTTGTGGAAATTCAAAATTTTCAACTAAATGCATTTTGATTAACTCAAAAATTAGATTTTTGAGTTAATTTCTCCAAAATTTTGACATTGACTTAACCCCAAGGATTAAAGGTTTAAAATTTGCCAAAATAATTAATTTACCTTAGTCCTTGGGCCTCTTAAAATTTAATTTTTAAGTACCGACGAATTTTGCTTTTGGAGAATCTAAATTTACCTAAGACATAGAATTAATTAAATTTCTGGCTTAGGATTTTAATTAATTTTTGGCTAGAAAATTTAATTAATTAACTTATGAGGGGATAAATTATTTTTCCAATCCTCAAGACACTTTACATCATAATTTTCATATTTTTTACATCAGAAGGGGGAAAACCGCTTTATAATAGACTCTCACAGACTACCCATTTCTGCGACACAAATATAATCCAGCAGACCAAGCAATTTGTAATAAAATAACCTAACTAAATAGTTATGATTATTCTCAAATCACTTTTACATAGACTCTATCTAGAACACTACGAATCGCCTAAGATCTCAGTGACAAAATTCATTCCAGCTTTGGGGTAAGACTAAAGGAAAACTCTGCCAACCATCCTAGAATGCATCGGTGAGACAAAAAACCTCCCAGAATATAGATCGTCACTAGAAAAGTAGGTTTACCTAGGTTGTTACATACATGACACAGATCTGCTGAGATTATTTATATGATATATATGAAAAATGGATTTACATTATAACATGATGATCAGGTTGATGATGATAACTAAACGACACGGACATATCGATCAGGCGCTTTCCCTTTGCGAAAAAAGGGGTTGTACTGAAATGGGTCGTTGACACGTAATGGTCAACAGGTCCTAAATCCCCAAGGACTGATGATGTGGCAATAATTAATTATGGATGATGAGGCATCACATTGTTTATATGGTAGAATTTGTATGATGACATTAAATGATGATGTGGCAGCCTAAGGTTGATGAGAAAGTTCTTCATTAAATTAATTTTTAGAGTTAAGTAAAGGAATCAATATTTTTATGCAACCCCCATACTTGGTCAATAACCCCAAAAAGGTGTTATGGTAAGCTTATCAAACAAAATAAGAATAAAAATTAAAATTGATTTTTTAAATTCAAAACCCTAGTCGACTTTATATTTTTGGGCGGTAAATCCAAATCTCTCGAACTGGCTCTCTAGAGACATCTATTCGGTTCATATGAAGTCTATATAAACCAAGGATGTAATCCAAGCAAGATACAAAAAAAAATAACTCGTTTTTCTATCTGCGGCAAGGAATGTGTCAAAGGCTATTTGGTTCATAATATTTAGTTTGGGTTCTTGGCATTTATTTATCTCGTGGGCTCCATCAAATAAACTCCCTGCGGCCAACATATCCTTAAAAATCGAACGAATATTATCTGAACCATTTTCTATTTTTCATTGGATTTTTCTCAAGTATATGTAATATTCCTAATTAGCCATGGCTAATTGGAATATTCGATTTTGTTCAATTTTGCCTTCCATAGTTATTTACAAATAAAAAGGTGAGGAAAGGGGGACATAACTCACTTTATGAATAAAGTCACTCCCTAGTAGCACAACGTTGTAACTTAAAAGGGGAGCCAAGGGGGCCCAAGGACCACGTAGAGAAGGGGCCCACGTAGACACTTGGAGGGACTGCGCAGATGGAGAAGGAACACGTGGCAAGAGAGAGGCTACGTTGGAGGAGGTGGGCCTTAGAGTTTTGAGAGAGGCCAACGCTATAAAGGAGAGAAGAGCCTCCTCATTTTGATCATTCGATTATGTTGCATTTGAGCTAGTCACTTCAACTTAGAGCATGCTGGCTGTTTAGCTTGTCTGTAGCACTGTTTAGTGCATTGAATGTCTCTGTTCAGAGATCTCACCCTTAGCCCTGGGGGCCTTCGAGTGCCTGCTTGGGCAAGGTAGTTTCATCAGTATTTTGCAGGAGGAGCGATTTCTAGAGTTGAGGAGGAGCTGAGTATTTTGATGACTACGCAGTCTTGAGAGGGGAGGACGCAGTTCTTTTGGTAGGAGCTCTGGATTGGGTTTTTGTGGAGGATTTGAGCTTGGAGATTGAGCAAGGGATCAGCCCTTGCATATTGGAGAATTTTGGTAGATTTTCGGGTAGAGTTTTGGAGTATTCTCTTCAGGAGCAGCGCAGAGCCTTGAGGGATAGCGTAGATCCTCAAAGGGGTGATTTTCGGGGGTCAACTATTTTAGAAAAGCTTTCTGGGCTTTTCTGGGTTTATTGAGCAGAGGCTGATTCCAGAGTTTCAGCATTTTCTAAGGAGGGGAACAACCCCAAATCATCATTTGATTACAGCAGTAACAGTAACATAGCAGTTCTCCGGCAATTTGGACACAGTTCAGAGAGAGGCCATTTCCTTACCATTCTGAGTGTATTTCTTCACTTGCCTTGGGCAAGTCGAGGTGCTATCTTTCTGATCACCTCTTGTACTCTTTCCATTACTCAGTATAATAAAATGGCTTAGCATTCCTCTCTGCATTTCTCGAGTTTCTGCTTATATTCCACGTATACATTATTGTATGTTGCATTACTGTTATTTCTCTGGTTGGAATCTGCTTGTGTTTGAGGGATATCTCTGATAAGGGATATTATAGTGATATCAGAGCATAGATCTGGCTCAGCCTGTGGAGCTAGCAGTCTATGACACTGAGGGAGAAGCCCTACATTTGTTACAGAGGTAGGAAATACAGAGATATTGAGCTGAGGTTGGAGAACACCTACTGACAGGGAGACTGTGTTCGGGTGGTGGACACAGAACAGGAGGATCCTGTGGTGAACACAGAACAGGAGGAGCTTGTGGTGAACACAGAACACAAGGAGCCTGTGGTGGACGCAGAACAGGAGGATCAGATGGCAGATGAGGACGGGAAGAGATTTGCGGACATGCTCCTCAAATCAGTGCAGGATCTGTCAAGGCAGATAGAGGTGATAGGGCAGAGATTCACGACGGTGGAGGCTAAATAGCATGAGAACCCACGGGTTTTCCAGGTTGGTGATGGATCGGGTACATCCCACCATTTGCCAGAGCAGGGTGCCACTCAGCGTGATACTACTCAGCAGATGGCCTCACATGCCCCTACACATTCTACCATGCCCACTTTCCTAGGAGCAGACACGGGGGCCGGAGCCCAGCAGGGGGCAGAGCCTGGTCATATGGGCGATTATTTTGCAGAACCAAGCCTATGGGCAGGAGTTCAAGGATGCTCTCTCATTCAGAGACTTTGTTCAGCTCCAGTACAATAGTAGACCCCACGACCATCATAGAGGGTACCAGCATTATCATGATGGAGACACCCACCACACAGCTAGTAGATTCCACTTGCCTACGTTTGATGGCTCATCAAACAGTTCGACAAAGTCTTGGGTGGAGAAGCTGGACATCTATTTCCAGCTTAACCAGATGTCGGAGACGGAGGCCATCAAAGTGGTGACATCACATTTGGATGGTGAGGCCCAGGACTAGTGGTTCCATGGGTTGGTTACACTCTGACACTCCACAGTGACGACATATGCCGAGTTCACCAGGAGACTAATAGAGAGGTTTCACTGGAGGGATCCGGAACAACACTTTGTTGAGCCGACGAGGCTCAAACAGACCGGGAACCCAGAGACCTACATTGCAGACTTCTTGAGGGTTTCAGTGATAGTGCCAGATCTATCCGCGGCACGGAGGATCTACAGGATGCCTTAACCAGGACCCGGACACCTTAACCCCAGAGACAGACTTTCCAACCTAAGGGGAAGGATGTGAGGATTCCGCCTCCAAAGGGGAATCCAGGACAAGCACAGATTGATGATGATGCCAGGAGGGAGCTGAAGAAGAAGCGATTGTGCTTTACCTGTCAGGAGCCGTGGGCATCGGGACATAGATGTGCTGCTGGCCAAGCACATTTTATTGAGGTCTTCTCCGAGAGTAGCGGGGAAGAGGATGATGTGGAGGTAGGAGATAGTCATGCCGTGCAGGATCCTTTGCCACCTCCACCACCAGCAGCAGGTGTTGCAGCTTTTGCACCTACCAGAGGGGCCCTTGCAACATTGCAAGGAGTTCCTAAGTATTTGACGTTGCATGTACGGGGGACAATACGTGGCCAGCGAGTATCAGTTTTGGTTGACAGTGGGGAAACCCACAACTTCATCGATGCATAGATGGTTGAGCGAAGAGGTATACAGACAAAGAGCTTCGATGGCTTTTCAGTTTTGGTCCCAGGAGATCAGACCATGGTGTGTGCTCATTATGTTCCAGAGTTATCAGTGACGATGGGCACCTATACACTGACTGCCCACTTTTTCATGGTCGATATTCCGGACACCAACATGATACTAGGTGTTCAGTCGCTGATCACTCTAGGGAAGGTCACGACAGATTGGAAGGCCCTAGAGATGGAGTGGGATGATGAGAAGACAGGGAGGCATGAGAAGATACGGGGACAGCACACATATCCACCTCAGACTGTTTCGGCTCATTGGATGGAGGCAGTCTTCCAGAAGGGAGACATAGAGTGGGCAGTGGAGCTGCATGCATCAGAGGCAGGGACTATAGGGCAGACGGTGCACCCAGAGATACAGTCCATCCTTGACCAGTATGCCACAGTGTTTGGGGAGATTCCGCCGGGACAGCCACCGGACCGGGGGTTTGAGCACACCATTGAGCTTGAGCAGGGCATACAGGTAGTGATTACTACCCCCTATAGGCATCCCAAGGCCTATCGGGATGAGATTGAGTGAGCCATTCAGGAGTTGCTGGCTCTTGGGCACATTTGGCCGAGCACGAGCCCTTTTGCTTCTTTCGTGGTGTTGGTGAAGAAGGACGACACATTGAGGATGTGCATTGACTACAGGGCCCTGAACAAGAAGACCCTGAAGAAGAAGTACCCCATACCCAGGATTTATGAGTTGATGGATGAGTTGAGAGGAGCACGGTTCTTCTCAAAGATTGATTTGAGATCTAGGTACCATCAGATTCGCGTGAGGGAGCAGGACATTCCCAAGACCGCTTTCAGGTGTCACTATGGGCACTTTGAGTTTTTGGTGATGCCCTTCAGGCTAACCAACGCCCCAGCTACATTCCAGTCCTACATGAATCACATCTTCCGCAGTCACTTAAGGAAGTTTGTGTTGGTGTTCTTTGATGATATTCTCATTTACAGCAGGACTTGGGAGGAGCATCTCCAGCACATTGAGACAATGTTGCGCATCTTGGAGGAGCAGCAGTTCTATGCCAAGCTCTCCAAGTGTGAGTTTGGGTTGACGGAGATGTTGTACTTGGGACACATCATAGGGGTGGACGGAGTGAGAGTTCACGAGGAGAAGATCAGGGCCATTAGAGATTGGCCGGAGCCGAGGAACGTGACAGAACTTCGAGGATTCATTGGCATTTGTACTTACTACCGGAAGTTCGTCAAGAGTTTCTCACAGCTTGCTGCACCCCTGACAAATCTGACGAGGAAGGGGGCATTCAGTTGGTCGGATACAGCGCAGCGAGCCTTTGACAAGCTCAAGGAGGTTATGAGCAACTGCCCAGTGCTTGTATTGTCGGATTTTTCGCAGCCATTTGTTTTGGAGTGTGATGCGTCGGGAGAGGGGATCGGCGCAGTGTTGATGTAGGGAGGTCACCCTATAGCCTTTGAGAGCCGGAAGCTCCTTCCGCATGAGAGGTTGTATTCTATATACGACAAGGAGATGCTGGCCATTATGCATGCATTGGCCAAATTCCGACAGTATTTAGTGGGTAACAGGTTCAGGGTGAGAACTGATCACAACAGCCTCAGGTTTTTTTTGGAGCAAAAACAACTACAGGAGAGGCAACAGAAGTGGATCAGTAAGATCCAAGTGTATGACTTTGACATTGAGTATGTCAAGGGTAAGAACAACGTGGTAGCAAATGCCCTTTCACGTAGACCAGCCACATTGTCTCTTATGAGCTTGGACACAGACTGGAGGGCTCAACTCTTAGTAGAGTACTCCAAGGACAGATTTGCATGTGAGGTTCTGGATGGGTAGGTGGCGGATGACAGGTACAGGGTAATCGATGAGACCATCTACTATAGGGACCGGATCTTCTTAACTGAGGGATCTCAGCTCAAGAAGAAGATACTTCAGGCATCACATGATTCACCATTGGCCGCCCATCAGGGGTTTACGAAAACCTACAAGGCCATTAGAGAGAGGTTCTCATGGAAGGGCCTCAAGGAGGACGTACTCCAGCATATCCGGGAGTGCGATATTTGCCAGAGGAACAAGGGGAAGATGAGCCATCCCGCAGGATTATTGCAGCCTCTTCCCATTCCAGAGGGGAAATGGGAGAGTATTTCGATGGACTTCATCACAGGGTTGCCCATGGTGCAGGGCAAGGATTGTATCTTTGTCGTCATTGATCGATTGACAAAGTACGCACACTTTTTCGCCATATTCGCACACTACACAGCAGCGCAGGTGGCCGAGCTGTTCTTCAGAGAGGTCTTCAGGCTACATGGTCTTCCTAAGACCATCATCAGTGACAAGGACAGCCATTTCATGGGCGGGTTTTGGCAAGAGCTTTTCCACTTGGTCAGGACGGAGTTGACACCGAGTACCAGTTATCACCCACAGACGGATGGGCAGACAGAGATAGTTAACAAGTGGCTGGAGGGCTACTTGCGAAACTATGTCAGTGGGCAGCAGCGAGCATGGCTGAAATGGCTGCATATGAGGGAGTACTGCTACAACACTACACATCACATGTCCATTGGTATGTCACCATTCTATGCTTTGTATGGATATCGTCCTTTATCTTTTGCTGACGTGATGTTTGGTGCTAGCAAAGCTCCGAGAGCCAAGATTTGGATCCAAGAGAGTCAGGATATCCTTCGAGCTCTCAAGGATAATATGGCTACAATGCAGAACCAGCAGAAGCTGTATGCTAACAGGGGTCAGGTGGAGAGACAGTTTGAGGTAGGGGACTTGGTCTACCTACGATTACAACCATACCTACAGTCGTCACTGAAGCAGAAGGGAGCTAATAAGCTCAAGCCCCGCTTTTATGGGCCATACAGGGTGATCTGCAGGATTGGACAGGTTGCATATGAATTGGAGTTGCCCCAAGGCAGCAAGATTCATAACGTTTTTCATGTATCATGCCTGAAGAAGGCATTGGGGCAGCAGGTGACAGTGACAGATGAGCTACCACCCACGGATGATGAGGGGCATTTGGTGTTGCAGCCAGAAGCTATTATTGATACCAGGGAGAGGCAGCTACAGAGCAAGACGGTCCGGGAATTCTTGGTGAGGTGGAAGAATTTACTAGATGAGGATGCCACTTGGGAGAGTGAGAAAATTTTGTAGCATCCATCACTTCAGTTGCTTGAGGACAAGCAACATTTTGCCAGGGGAGACTGTAATATTCCTAATTAGCCATGGCTAATTGGAATATTCGATTTTGCTCAATTTTTCCTTCTACAGTTATTTACAAATAAAAAGGTGAGGAAAGGGTGACATAACTCACTTTATGAATAAAGTCACTCCCTAGTAGCACAACGTTGTAACTTAAAAGGGGAGCCAAGGGGGCCCAAGGACCACGTAGAGAAGGGGCCCACGTAGACACTTGGAGGGACTACGTAGATGGAGAAGGAACACGTGGCAAGAGAGAGGCTACGTTGGAGGAGGTGGGCCTTAGGGTTTTGAGAGAGGCCAAAGCTATAAAGGAGAGAGGAGCCTCCTCATTTTGATCATTCGATTATGTTGCATTTGAGCTAGTCACTTCGACTTAGAGCACGCTGGCTGTTTAGCCTGTCTGCAACACTGTTTAATGCATTGAGTGTCTCTGTTCGGAGATCTCACCCTTAGCCCCGAGGGACTTCGAGTGCCTGCTCGGGCAAAGTAGTTTCATCAGTATTTTGAAAGAGGAGCGATTTCTAGAGTTGAGGAGAAGCCGAGTATTTTGATGACTGCGCAGTCTTGAGAGGGGAGGACGCAGTTCTTTTGGTAGGAGCTCCGAATTGGGTTTTCCTGGAGGATTTGAGCTTGGAGATTGAGCAAGGGATCAGCCCTTGCAAATTGGAGGATTTTGGCAGAGTTTCAGGTAGAGTTTTGGAGTATTCTCTTCAGGAGCAGCGCAGAACCTTGAGGGATAGCGTAGATCCTCAAGGGGGTGATTTTCGAGGTTCAGCTATTTTAGAAAATCTTTCTGGGCTTTTCTGGGTTTATTGAGCAGAGGCTAATTCCAGAGTTTCAACATTTTCTGAGGAGGGGAACAGCCCCAAATCCTCATTTGATTCCAGCAGTAGCAACAACACAGCAGTTCTCCGGCAGTTTGGACGCAGTTCAAAGAGAGGCCATTTCCTTACAATTCTGAGTGTATTTCTTCACTTGCCTTGGGCAAGTTGAGGTGCTATCTTTCTGATCACCTCTTGTACTCTTTCCATTACTCAGTATAATAAAATGGCTTAGCATTCCTCTCTGCATTTCTCGAGTTTCTGCTTATATTCTATGTATACATTATTGTATGTTGCATTACTGTTATTTCTCTGGTTGGAGTTTGCTTGTGTTTGAGGGATATCTCTGATAAGGGATATTACAGTATAGCATTGCAGGTGGATCTTTGATCACATATCTGATTGTTATTTTGGCTTAAATTTATTTGAAGGGTTTCGTTCTGAAAGGGAAAACTCGCAATTTTTTCTTTTTCTTTGCTGCCAAGAGCATCATGAGTCTAAGATCAGCAAAATTCTTTGACTAGTGTTCATATTTATACACTGCAGGTAGCTTGAGCCGTTTTAGGTCATCTTAAGTTTTAACAAGAAGCTCGTTGTTTTCTTGAGTCCTGAAAGGCAGCACTGGATGGGCTGAATGACAAATCTCCATGACATTCTTAGCATCATGTAATGGCCTACGGTCCTGAGGAGCAATTGAGTGAAGGGGCTCTGTAAAAAAAAAAAATTGTTTAAAGGGTTTTCACTCTGGATGTCGAATTCTGTTTGCAGTCTCTGAGGCATGCTTTCTTCAAGATCACATAATTTTTTCTGAAGACTATTACTATGACAGTGGCACGTTCATTTTTGAACCTTCCAATCTGTCTTTTCTGGGCTATTCTCTGTCATCTATGGTCTGTCATTCATTCAACAGAATCAATCACTGCGGCCAGTCTCATTCCTCATAAAGATTCGCTCATATATATACCCATATGGTGAATATCTGTCGATTTATGGGTTGCAACTAAGATTTGGTGATATCACAGTGTATAAAAGTTCGTTGCCTTCACTAAGACTTCGGTTATGAACAGTTGATGCCACTTATAGATTTATGACCCTATTCAAGTCTAGAAGTCCGAAGACTCACAACATCAGCAGAATTATGGAGATGATTTGAAGTGGGTTGTCATACATTATTCTGAATACAAAACTTGACTGCCATTTTGTAGACCTTGATGTTTGATACACTTGTCCATGTTGGAAGTACAACCAACCCAGGCCTGCACATTACAATGGTTATCCTATATTCTGTAGTAAAAATCTTGAGACAATAAGGTAGAAGTCAGCATTTTGAAAAAGTGTGTTATGTTCTTGAAGTAAAATTGGCAACAAGTATATTCAGATTAAGGGTCACCACCATTGTATAGAAGAAGTTTGTTTATACCTTCAAGCAGCATGAGTTACTGAAGAGCAAAAGTTTCTCCCTCAATTTATTAATCATTGTGTATCAGACTTGTGCCTCACTATCACAACATTTTTGTTATCTTTGTAGCAAGGGCTTTACACCATCAGTCAGCATTAAGAGTAGCTTCAGATTGGCATCTACAGTATGAGTCTTGTTGCAAAAGTTTAAACAATATATTTTCTCCTTACAGCAAGGCATCATCAAAAGCACAACAACATTCTTTCCAGCACTCAAGATAAGTCAACAGAAGCAGAAGCAGTTTTGACTCAAGTATACAGCAATAAGCTTTCATCACTATCTCTCTAACAGCAAAGGCATAGTTGAAGTCAAGTCTTTGCACATCATTTTTGCAACCTGTTTCTAGACAGAGGAGTTGGACTGTGATGTAGAGATGTGTGACAGAGCAATAAATGATGATGACCTAGATGACAACAGCACCCATGACCTTGATACCGTAATGACAATGGTGTTATGATATAACCCTGATTGTAGCAGTGATCCTAATTACATATCAGTGACAGCGGACCTGATTATTGTTAGTGGCAGTAATCTTATGACAAGTAGAAGTCCAGTGGACAAAAGGAGCAGCAGAAGTAGCAACAGTTGTGTGTTGCAGTATTCATGTTCAGCATGTGCAGATGTAGTAGCTTAGTAGACAGCAGAAGCAGTGATTTGTGCCTGAAGCAGCAACAGTGTTGGATAACAGTTAGATGTAGAAGCAGCAGGTGACAATAGTGGTGCGGCAGAAGGAGAGGCAACAGTTGAAGGCTTGAAGTAGAGAGTGTGGCAGCAACAAAAGAAGCAGAGTGTGGAAGTGGACAATAGGTACAACAGCTGCAAAGATGGGCTTGAAGCAACAACAGAGGTAGATTAATTATGGCAGCAGAGGCAACAGTTGAAGTAGATGTGATAGTGGCAGCAGAAGCAGCACATGTTTGTAGCAGCAGTTAATTGGTTCATTGTAACTGGGCCATTATCCCTAGTACGGGAACCCAACCATCAGGGAGCCTTGCTTCCTTCCAGATTGCTGGAAAACTCTTGGGAGTGTTTCACTTCCTTCTAGGTCCTCCTGGTAAAGTATTGTATGTACATTGTACACTACATAATACAACGCTTGTTAAAGCTAAATCCCTTGTGTATTGCTCTTCATGTGATATGTTTTATGGTTTTATAATGATGCTCTGAATTGTCTTTAAGAATTAACCAATTGTGAAAAATAATAGGAAATATTGATTCACCCCCCTCTCAGTATTTCCAACAGAATCTACGGAAGTCAAGTATATAGCTCTTGGGAATTTCATTGAAAAAACAAGTGGCAAGGTCATCTAGTACAAGGTTCATCATACATTTGTCAAATGGAAACATCTGCTGATGGGGATACTTTAGATCCTCAAGATTCTCTGATGGAATCTTCATTGAAAGGTTCACCGATCATGAGGGGAAGCAAGTGTTTCATCAAGAATTCCAAATTTGTGGAATTCATGGGATGATGGTATGATGACATAAAAGTGAAGCAAATCAAGGGATTGAAGCTCTTTCAATCAAGGAAGCTGCTGCAAGAAGTCTAGATGACCCAAAGGAAAATGAGGTATGTATGCTTATATTCAATATTAAAGAGTCATGTCATATGGTTGCAGGTAACATGGATCAATGCTCTATCTTGAGAGCATAATCAAAAGGAAGGATCTCCTCCCTCGAAGGAATGCAGGAATGCATGGGTCACACATTCACTAGATGAAATCAACATAATATGTCCTCATATGAAGTATGAGGTGGTTGACAACAATTGAGGAACTTTTATTGGAAGCTCTTGGGAATGAGATGTGTGATGAAAGGAAGGAAGAGATCATGGAATATGCAACCATGGTAAATGCAATCAACATTTGAAAGACCAAGAACATTTGACTAGATATCTCCATGAAAGATATGAAGATTTTGATGGAGTTTGAAAAAGAAAGTGACCCTTAACAATATATATGTTTGGGAGATGTGTCGATATGTATGCAGGATGCTTATGCAAACTAGTAGATGTCATGATGAAAGACCATCACAAAGGTAATGTTGATTTTTAATGCTCATTCCTTTATTTTTATTTGGATAGGTTTATGTAGGGCTTGATGAGCCACAGAAATGGGTAATTATATGGGTTCATTCTGCCTCTTATTTCGACTTAATCCACCATTCTCATTAGTTTAATGCATGTTTTTGAATATATTTATGCTAATAGAGTGAATTGGGTTAGTCACTTTGCCATGTAGTCTAATGAGTGTTTTATGCAGATTTTTTGGACAATTTTGGACAAAGACAAGGAATTTATGAGCAAATGGCAGCCAAACTCGAGGAAAACAGGGAAGAGGACTTGTAGGGGGGGTGTCTCCTTCATTAATGACCCCTTTCCTCGAATCCTCCATCAGCAACTCGGAGCACAAAGGCCCACATTGATGATTCCAAGGGGCAACCGAGCAAGTCAAGTAGGACTGCTGTTTATCTTCAGTTCTAGGAAGCCGAGTTCCTTGATTTTAGGAGGACTGTTGGAAGTCCCCATTTGTATAAATAAGAAGGCTTCAAGCCTCAGTAGGTTAGCCAGTTCTTAGTAGATTTTCGCACTTTTGTGCAGCACATTGGTCAGCTTATTTTCGAGTTCTTTTTTAGAACAGTTTATGTGATGTAACTGTTATTTTTTGATAAATGAAGATGAAACAGTTTTTGAGCCAACACTGATCTCTTTCAGAGGGCTGAAGCTCTTGGGTTAGGGCCCAACCCAAGTTGCCCAGCACCTCCTTTGTGTATTTATATGTTTTCTTGCTTCCATTCATGAGTTAATTTCTGTTGCATAGATTCATTTTGCTTTGTTAGAATAGGTTGCTTTTGATGGTTAACATAGTTGGTTTTGTTTTAGTTGCTCAAGTAGGTTGTTGCAGTGAAAAAATAAGATTCAAAAAGGCCATAGCAGACCCTGATCTCCTTTATCCCTTCTTGGTTCTTGGGACTATGATTTGAGGTCAAGGCACTACTACTGCCACCAAAAACACAGTTTTTGCTCTTCCATGCAACTGCTAGTGTGATAACTTGATTTGGAAAAGTTGATATTGGTTCAGATTCACTTGCTTAGATCATTTCTTGTTCATTTACCATAGTTCTCTCGCATGCTTTTCTGTTCACAAGATACTGTTTAGCATTTTCTGTTTGTAGGTCAGAAATTAGGTCAAGATAGAAAAAGCTCTGTTTTCATGGTATAGTAGTTCTTCCTTTGATCAGTTTTTGTGCAGATCTATTGCAGGACCTTCCAGCTCACCATCCATCCATGCAACAGCCAGCACCAGCTCACTTCTCATAGATTTCCCAGCTCATTCGCAACATTTCGCCAATCTGCCCTAATTTCTGTGTTTTTCCATAAAGCTGTTTTCTTGCCATTTGAACAAATCCAACCATCACGTTCATCCCTGATCTTCTTTGACAAGTTCTAGACACCTCAACACCTTCATCCAGCCTTCAGTTCCCCTTTCCCATCATTTTTCCACTTTCAAAACTCCAAAAATAGCTCTCGGCCTCCTCTTGTAGAACCTCCTGTAGATCCCCTACAGCCTCCTGTAGAATTTCCTGTGAGTGATTTTTCGAACTCTGATCGCAATGGAAGTCTTCAGAAGGGTACTAGGGGCTTTTTAGGACCTCCCCACACCTTCCTCCACATCGGCAACAACCAGCTCCATCTTCCTTTGCCACCGAACCTCTACACAGTCATAGCCAGAGAAATCACAAACATAATAATTTCACATAAAAACACTCAAAAATACAATTTGATGTTTTCTTCTCATTTCTTTTCAGAAGTAGCTTGAATAAATGAAATTTACCTTTTCAGTAGTCAATGGCACTCATTTCATCAGTTTTGATCTCTTTTCCTGCAACAGTAGGGTTAGTGGATAGATTAGGTTTGCTAGGGTTTGCGTTACATTTCAGTTTTCCTTCTCTTTCTGCAAGTAGAATAGCCTCTTTCGAGTTAGCTGTCTTTCATCACAGTTAGAAGCTTCTTCTGAGAATTCATAGAAGTTGGCTTAAGTTCCTAATGAACTTGCGCTAGCTGATCAAGTAATAGCCTGCAGTAAGAGCTAGTACTTGTGCATATAGCACCGTCGCTTCCAAGTTTATTACGAACTACCGGGTTGATAAAAATAAAGAAGGGAGCCCTAGGAGTTGCAGCATTATTTCTGCAATACTAGTGCTCACCAGGGCTGCCAAGCGAAGATCTATGGATGTCTTCCACCACAGATGCACATGTAGTAGGATGAAAGATCCTTAAGTAAACATGGCATGAAGATAGCAACATGGCATGAAGGAAGGTCAGATATGGACTGATGGATCACTTTTCAATGATGACATGGCTGACTCATGGATGAAAGTGATGGATGGTTTGTGTCCTATGTATAAGTCCCTAACATGAAGACTCCTAGATAACGAAAAGAAATTCATGACATCGTGAATGTTGATTTGGGGTAGCATTGGATGTGCTCTAGCCATGAAATTTGTTGGAGAGGTTGGGGCACATGAGATCTCCAATACCCAAAAAGGGTTTGGGCAGATTCTAAACAGATCAGGAGATATTAAAATAATTAATATTTTTAATGGAGTCCCTAAGTCTAAACTTAGGGAAAATAAAATATTAATGTGTATTAATATGAATCTGTGTTAGAATGGTCCAAAAGACATGGATCAAGCCAGATATAATCTTAGCCGTTTATTAGGGACTTAATCTCGGCCGTTGAGATGTCAACAGGAAAAGTATAAGAGGAGGCTTGAGGGTCACTTGGAGAACACACCAGAGTGATCAGTCATTCTATTCTCTAGAGCGGGCTTTGTTAAGAGATATAGAATTAGTGATTGGGAGAGCAGCTGAGGGGCTAAAGTACAGAGAGACAGAGAGGCAGAGATAGTGTCGGGATAGCAGTAGAGCAGCCAGAGAGAGACGTAGGAGCAAACAATGCTCACACAGGGCCACGCAGAGGCAGCTAAGTGTTGTGTAGAGCACCAGAGGGGTCAGCGTAGCTGACGCAGAGGCTCAGAGAGCTGACACAGAGCCTCCTGGGGCTGACGCAGGCCAAGATAGGCTGACGTAGGGCCAATGCTAGGCTAGGAGAGGCTGACGCAGTCTAGATTGGGCAGACGCTAGGGTTTCTGGGGCAGCTGGTGCTGAGTAGCTACCGGAAGGATTATCCAAGGTTTTAGCCAGTAGATTTGTCAGAAACCGAGAGGTATTACTACTAAGGAAATTCTCTGTTGGGTAGGTCAGTTTCGGCACCCAGATTGTACTCTGATATTGCTTAATAAAAAAACCCTTAGATAGTTGCACCGGTTTTCCCACATTGGGTTTTTCTGGGCACATTAGTCCAAAAAGAATGGTGTCGTGGTGTGTTTGTTCTTGTTTGTTTTAGTTGTTGAACTGTAAGATGTAGAGCATGCACTAGTGTTTATTTTCAATATTTACATTGTAAATAACTTGTTAAAGAAGATAACAAGTAGGTAGGAATAAATCAGATAAAGTGCATGAAGGGTTTCTAACTAAGTAAAGTTAAAAACTTCCGCATGGTATTAGAGCGTGATTGCAGATCACAGAAAGACTAAAAGACATCAGCCGAGCAGAGCAATAGCAACAGAAAACAGTTGTCCCGAGGTGACATAAGTTGTTTCTAGCAACGCAGAAGCCAAAGAGTGTGATGCAGAGCCAGCCAGGGCCATGCAGAGGAAGTCGGGAGCTGCACAGAGCCCCAGAAAGGCCAACGTTGCTGATGCAGAGGGCCAGAGGGTTGACGTAGGGCATCCCAGGGCTGATGTAGACCCATCTGTGGTAATGCAGAGCCAGCGTGAGGCAGAAAGAGGTTGACGCTGTTCACAGAGAGGCAGTTGCTGGGGTCTAGAAGGCTGCAAGAATATTGTAGAGTGGAGCTGATGAGGTACTGTAGTCAGAACAATACCTGACAGAGCAGGGCCAAAAGAGTTGTTACCGAGGGTTTCTAGTCGAGGAACCTAGATCAACAGTGCAGCTGCACAAGATGATCAAAGTAGGGGGCATCTCAACAAGTGGCAGAAGGATTTCCAAGAGGGAAATCAGGACTCAGAGGGAGTCCAGAAGAGAACTTCTAGATGGGAAGTAGAGACTCAGAGGAGTCAAACAAAGAACTTCCAGGGGGAAGTAGAGAAGCATCATGGCACTACAAGGGATAAGAGACCAGAATAGACTGGAAGGAGCATCGAACTTCGCAATCTGGAAGGCCAAAATCTTATCAGTGCTTGACAAGAATCGTGTCAAGAACTTCGCAGTCTGGAAGGCTAGAATCTTATCAGTGCTTGATAGGAATTGTGTCAAGAACTTCACCTTGAAGGTAATAGCTGTCCCAGTTGACCCCAATGATAATGACAGGTACGAAGAGGCGATGGCAAGGGCCAAGTGCATTATCATTGACGGGGTCAAGGATCATGTGGTACCACATATAGCCGAGAAGGAAACGACATTTGAGATGTGGGAGGTTCTCAAGAAGTTGTACCAGCATACTTCTGTGCAGAGAAGAATGCTGCTCGAGAACCAAATGAGATCGTATTAGATGAAGAAAGGTCAATCGATTGACACCTTCCTCGGAGGACTGAATGAGATCCGAGACCAGTTGATTGCTATAGGAGCGACACCGGATCAGGAGCTTATGGTGAGGGCAGCCCTGAATGTTGTCTCAGAAGACTGGAAAGTGTATTTCCAGAGTATACTAGGCAAAGGGACACTTCCATCATGGGACGAGATGTGGGCAGCTCTTCGCCAGGAAGAGATCAGATGGCAGCCGAAGACAGGGAGCAACAACAAGGGGATCAAAGACAAGCAGGAGGAGGAAGATGTGGCCCTAGCATCTGAGGGGAAGCAGGAAAAGCGAAAGAAGAAATATCTCTCCAAGATCAAGTGCTTCCACTGTGGGGAGATGGGTCATTATGCGACCCAGTGTCCAAGGAAGAAGAGTAAGGGAGAGTCTTCCGAGACTAAGGTAGCGCCAGCAAGGCAGAGAAGGAAGTTTTGATAAATGATGATTGTGCCATGAGTGCACACATGCCACTTCAGCAGAAGTGGGGAGATATCGAGCTATACTTAGGAGGACTATAGGCGATGAGGGGCATGATACTTGAGGTACCCAGTTTCTTGGATTAGACCTTGCTACGGGAGTCCCGACGAGGAGTAACAGGACTGGCTGAGATACTTAGGAGGACTATAGGCGATGAGGGGCATGATACTTGAGGTACCCAGTTTCTTGGATTAGACCTTGCTACGGGAGTCCCGACGAGGAGTAACAGGACTGGCTGAGTGGGTAGAGACAGATGCGGATGGAGTGGCAGAGAGAGCTACAGTGCCGGAGTCCCGAGACAGCGCAGAGCTAGTAGGCTACAACAGTGCGAGAGGCACAGGAGTGTTGCACCAGTGTAGGAAGGCACAGAGAGGTGTGCAACAGTGCAAGATGCAGGGAGTTGTTGCAGCAGCACAGAGGTCAGAGAGGGAGAACTTGTCAGTGGCAGAGGGAGCTTCAGCATCAGTGGGTGTCTCTAGCCCAACAGGGAGGTCAGTTGGGAGATCAGTTACTTACTTCTCAGTAACTGAGTTGCAGTGCATCAATAGGCAGCACGATGAACCATGATGAGAGGAGGTACAATGCGGATGCAGTGTTGGGAGAAAGGACTAGCAGCAACACGGATGCAGAGGGAGTTGTCGTACAGATGCAACAGTGGCAGTGGCAGAACCATGGGCAGCAGTACAGGAGGCAGCAGTGCAGAGGATGTTGGGCAGGAAGGCCTAGCATCAGCACAGGTACCGATGCCGGATGATCAGAGTAATACTCAGTGAGGAGTATTGCTAGAGCACAGTCCTTGCTAAGAGGGAGTGTTGATTTGGGGTAGCATCGGATGTGCTCTAGCCACGAAATTTGGTGGAGAGGTTGGGGCACATGAGATCTCCAATACCCAGAAAGGGTTTGGGCAAATTCTAAATAGATCAGGAGATATTAAAATAATTAATATTTTTAATGGAGTCCCTAAGTCTAAACTTAGGGAAAATAAAATATTAATGTGTATTAATATGAATCTGTGTTAGAATGGTCCAAAAGACATGGATCAAGCCAGATATAATCTTAACTGTTGATTAGGGACTTAATCTCGACCGTTGAGATGTCAGCAGGAAAAGTATAAGAGGAGGCTTGAGGGTCACTTGGAGAACACACCAAAGTGATCAGTCATTCTATTCTCTAGAGCGGGGTTTGCTAAGAGAAATAGAATTAGTGATCGGGAGAACAGCTGAGGGGCATTGAGTACAAAGAGACAGAGAGGTAGAGACAGTGTCGGGATAGCAGTAGAGCAGCCAAAGAGAGACGTAGGAGCAGCCAGTGCTCACGCAGGGCCACGCAAAGGCAGCTAAGTGTTGCGCAGAGCACCAGAGGGGTCAGCGTAGCTGACGCAGAGGCTCAGAGAGCTGATGCAGGGCCTGCACTAGTGTTTATTTTCAGTATTTACATTGTAAATATCTTGTTAAGGAAGATAACAAGTAGATAGGAATAAATCAGATAAAGTGCGTGAAGGGTTTCTAACTAAGTAAAGTTAGAAACTGCAACAGTGAAGAGTTCTTCAAGCAGTTGTTTGTGCCATCATCTCCACCTGAGGAGCTGCTATAGGTCCCTAATTAAGAGGAAGTCTAGAAACAAGTTTCTTACTTGGAAGAAACTTGGAAATTCTTAAGCCAAGAGGGAGCTTAGGAACATTCCTTCTGTAAGAATGAGTACATTCCTTTATTGGAATAGATATGTGCTCCCTAATTAAGAGGGACATATAGACACATCATTCTTGTCTTCACTTAGGAAGACAGAATGGAGGATTGGGTAAACGTCTGGCATCTGATGCTCATTGAGGATGTACTAGGGCATCCAAGATAAGAATAGTCGTTGAGGACTGATATTCTTTGAGGATTGCGAATCCAAAGTAAGAATAGTCTTGGTGGAACACACCCTGAGAACTTGGGTGGGGTATGTTCCGAGTGTTAAAATGTAATGTCCCAAACGAAGGAAATTTGGAACAAACCCTTCAAATCAAATTATCTAGCACTTAACAGGAAATTGCCATGGAAACCCAAACACCAGAAATTTGACTGAAACCATAAACCCACAAATTGCATAAAATCTCATTAAAAATCACAACATGAGGAACAATGAGAAATGCAACAACCAAAATCCAGCTTTATTATATATAGATAGATGCCAATACAATAGTTGGGAATGACCCTCCGGTCTCCAAACTGAAACAAAAAAACAATCACTACACTTGTGGATTCTGAATGAACCCACCAAGGGGAGATGGGTGCTCGCCCAATCTCTCTAAATCACCCAAGGGTTTTCGTCCTGGGGCTACCAATGGAGTAGAGAACCACGTTCTCAACCTCTCATACAAGAAACAATATCAACTCCAAGATGTCCTCCAATGACCTCCTCCTCCTTTATAGATTTGATGGATCCCTCTAGAACCTCCCATTTTATTATTATTTTAATCATGGAGCAATTTCCCCTCTTTTATTTTAATTAAAATATTCTTTTTAATGTGGGAAAATAGTAAATTGGCCATCTTATCTCCCCATATCACTGAAACTCTCATCTAACCATCCCATCGTGTAGATCTTCTCATCCCAGTTCCAACGAGCTATTACACTAAGGTGTTCTGCCACATATTCCTCCCGGAATGCCACCTTAAGCGTAATTAATTGAGTCAAGCCCACAAATAACTTAGTTTTTTGAAAGTTGTCAAAATGCGTCGGAACGAAAGGCAAACTGTGTGGATGATGGAATATACCAAGTGTATGCCATTGGACCTCATAGAAACTCCTCAAAACTTCCTCGGGACCTCTGATGACATAACTTGCTTTGCTGACCTGGCCATCCCCTATCCTGGAAATTCATCTTGGTTGTACTATGAAGAAGAATAAAAATGGAGACATGACAGTCCTCCCACCCCAAGATTGCTTGCCTTCAAACAATCCAGATCTGTGGACCAATCTCGTGGCCCAATGCAACTGAGACCCAATGCCTGGATCCCATACGAACCACTCATTTGCGTCACACCTCCAAGCTATCGAAGCATGACTGTATCCTCCAGTACCTAGATCCCATGTCCATCTCTGACTCAACCTGCTACTAGTATATCCACCTGTATCCCAATGCCACCAAGAACCAATATCAAGGCTCCATGGCTCTTGCTCTACTATAACTCCAACCAGGAATGCTACTCCATCCACTGCGTACCAACTCATCACCTCTCTCCAATCCAACTCTTGGCATAAACCAAGGTCAATCTCATCATGTTGATGTTGTGCCGAGATACCAATGAGTGGCCAACCTACATCCTGCTGCCAACTGAAGCATGTGATGTCCCTCACCTCTGAGGGTTCCTGCAATATAATGCTCCTAACTAAAAATGATACTCCATCAAAAGGATACCAGCCCATGAGCTCTTGCCAATCCAATGCATGGACACCTGTGCGAGGGATACGTCTGCTATGTTGAAACTGGTCCATGCTCAACTCCTGATGCTCTACCTGGACAATCAAAACATGTCCAATAAATCATGCCTCTCTCCCTCTAATGGGAAAAAGTGGACAAACTATGCTACAAGCCCTGTCTATGTACTCCTAGAGAGGGTTGCTTCCTGAAAATGTTGCAGCTTGTCTGGCTGCCACTACATTTGTTTGCACCTCATCAATGGGTAAACCCAAAGATGGATGCACTGCCACCTCCCTCGACTGATAGGAAGCTCCATGCTCCTCCAGTCCACCAATCTCCTGCCAAACTGTCCTGTCATACTCCAGCATCACCTGAGAACAAGTGTCAGCGAATACCATCACCCTACCCATTGTCTATACCTTTGTCCGCTCCTCATCAACGGCTGACCCCAAGGGTGGATGCTCATCCTCCATCATCATGGGTTCGATATGAACCTCCAACTGGCCCTCCCTAGAAGGCTCACCATGCATACTGCGCGCATCCTCCTCCTCAGTTGACTCATGATCCACCATATGCTGCTCATGCTGAATCACCACTGGTGACTCATCATCCTGAATGTCTCTCCTAGGACCCACTGACTGCTCATCATATGAATCTAGCCTGTTGTCAACGACTCTACATGACTCGTGCTCCTCTATGTGCTCTCTATCCTGAATCATCAGTCGCTCATCTGCTCCTTGAACTCCTTCCCTCATGGGAACAATCAATTGCTCCTCATACTCCTCTACCACACATGGATGCATATTTGGGCTACTGTCATCAACTCCACATGACTGCTCATGCTCCTCAGAGGTATCATCGTATGAACCCATGGACTCATCCAAAGAAGAGTCCTCACCCTGAAAGTCAAAAAGAATCTCCTCCTGCTCTACCTTTTTCATCTCCCCAATGTCACTCAAGCATGAGTGGTTAGGTCCCCAAGGTCCCTTGCAAATAAAGAAAAGTCCCTCCCTCCTCATCTCATTCTTGCTGCATGATCCCCCAATCCTGAGCTACTCCTCCCTGGCCAACTGTCTCCTGTACAGCCCAATGTTTTGCTCAACCAACCTCTTGGCTAGTTCATAAGAAACAGGTGAGACCAACTGCTCTCTCCTCCAAACGGACATCAATCGAGACTGGAACTCCCGACAAATGGCATCACGGCCTCTTATACATGATGATAAGATGGACTACATGTGTGCTATGATTGTGTCAAGATGATGTTTCCTAATGCTGAAGAAGCATTGGAACATTTGCAAGATCAAACTGTCACACCTTAGATCAAACATGATTTCATAAGTCCTAGTCATGGCCATAACTTCTAAAATCTCCAGCTTCTTCCTAAAGGTAGAGCCGACATTGTTGTCCAAGTCCTGAAAAGTCTCTGTTATCAACTTGAAAATTCTCCTCATAACATTATCTTGAATGGTGATGTGGGTGCGGTCAACCTCATAATGTGACTGACACATGATGCAACTGGAAGTTTGACCCCTTCACAAGGTTCCTCCAACAACTTTGCCTATATTAATGCTAGCATGGCTGGTTTCAAAGCCCACATCAACATCTTTTCCTCTAACTGACTCACTTTGGAAAGGAGGTCATCTAGTTCATCAATTTTGAAGAGGACTTTCCATGTGACCATCATGTGCTTCAAATCTGTCCCAAGAGCAAAAATCTTGTGTCCTATTTCCTGCCCCTTCTGCACATCGTTTGGTTGTTCTTTCTGAACAATGGCATAGACCCCTCTTGAGAAAGGTTTCTTATTCTGTTCTGTTTTCTGGTCTATATTGTTGTTCATTGAAGAATTGTTGTGTTGATTTAAGAGTTGTTTTAAAAAAACCATTATTCTGCAAATTGATCAACAAGATGTATGCACTCTACTATGACATCAAACACAACAATGAATTTTGATTACATAGCTGACTCAATATCAACCCTAATGCATTTATCACCAGATGCAACAAAGCTGGCTAACACAGAACCCTGGCAGCATGCAACTCTCTGTGACAACTTTTCCTTTACAAAATAGCTACATCCTGGCTTGGCACTTCTGAGCAACATTAAACATACACTAGAGCTCCTTGTTTCTTAACAAACTGGTTAGTCTTGGATATAGATAACCATTGATGGAGCTTCCCGCAGAATCTAAAAATAATTCTATTCCCCCAGGAAAAATAATGACCCAACGTTGCCCTTGTGTGCCCACGTACCGTTATATCTCTGAGTAAGTTTGTCTGAGCGAATATTCTTGTAAAGAACCCAACTCAGCCTCCCTAACAAAATTAACTTGACTAGATGGATATACTCCAGACCAAACTGCATTGTGCCTATAGTCGATTCACCATATAGTTCTGCTTCCGTCTCTCAAATCCATTTTTGTATATAGTTACACATCCGCTGCTTGGCTCTGCTATGATCTGCGTGGCCCCTCCTCTATGTGACTCCAGTTTCCGAACAGTGTTCCACTCGTGCACTTTACCTAGGCAGGGACAACACACACCACAACGATCCAACCATGCACCGAATCTCCCTTTAATCAAGTCGTTGCTCGACTCCCCTGTCTCTTTTGTCGGTTGCACTAAGCTTCAAACTCCTTAATTGCTCGTGTGGTAGTCGTCACTCTCAGCAATTCCCCATGCAAAATTCCAACACACCCTGTCTATTGTCACTTGTTCTGCAGAGCGTGCTCCCCATGGCTTCTCTGATCACTTATGCATTTGCGCATAGCCCCACAACAGACGTACACTTTCTGCTGATCGAACCATGTTTCTAGTCAAACAGAACATGTGGCTGTCCAAAGAACTCAACCCTGTAAAAAAGGTGTCCCTTGTAGATTTGCCTTGACGATTTATTTCATGTCTCGATTTTGAGTATATAGCCACACTATCCAACAACTCGATTACAACCTTCGTGCTTGTAATATCCCTAACTCGGAATATTCCTCAAACCCCAGCAAAATCTCAACCAGCAAAATGTACAAGTGGTATAGTAGCCGAGAAAAGCACAGAGATGAAATATAAACAGATACTCAAGAAATGCAGCGAGAAATACTAAGCCATTTTGTTATACTGAGTAGAAGAATGAGTACAGGAGGTGATCAGGAAGGTGGCACCTCGACTTGCACAAGGCAAGTGAAGAAATACACTCAGAATAGTAAAAGAATGGCTCAATGTTACTTGGGAGCGGGAGCGGGAGCGACCATTTTCAGAAGCTCCCGGTTTGGGAGCGAATCCGGGAGCGATTTTTTAAAAATATATATATTTTTTATATTTTTTAATTTTTGATACATATATGTCAACAAAAACATGTAGAATGATGAATTAGACCAGTGTTGTGGGGGAGCGCCCCCCCCCCCCTCGCTCCCGCTCCCGATCCGCGCTCCGGGCGGGAGCGCCTCGGGAGCGGGTCGGGAGCGCACTCCCTAAAAAAAATTTCGCTCCCTGCCTTTTCGGGAGCGTTTTGCCTTTTTTGCATTTTTTTTTGTAGTAATGTTCGAAATGCAATTTTTTTTGAAAGAAACAAATAGTTTTTGAGTGGGGCAACTTAATGATCAAGTCTAGGCCCTAGTATTGATATGCTATTCATGGTAATGTTAAATTCTTAAAGTAAAAGTGACATTTTCTTTAATTTTCATTTTCATCCTTTTACTTAAAATTTTAACATTACCATGAAATGACTCAGGATGTTTGAGAGTGGTTTCGTCCTCATTGGATTTCATATGGAGAAAGTAGAATTTTAGATTTCATTCAAAATCTAGCAGACTTATCAGTTTTTCAGGATTTCAGGATTGGGGGATTGCAATGTTTCCAATGTCCATTGAATTTTGTCATGTATTAGGGTATGGAACTCATATTTAATCAAGAGTACCAATCCCTCTATGTACCTTGATGTTAGTGACATTGGTTGTCGAACTCCTCTATCATGACCCTTCTAAAAATGTACGCATCACTCAAACAAAATCTTGACTTGACATGCTATGCTTTTTCTATCTTATGTTAATGCTTAGAGGGTGATATTAATGACAAAGATCCCTATACAGATACAAAGGTAATGACAAAGATACCTCTGGATATTAATGCTTGGAGGGTGATATTAATGACAAAGATCCTGATTTTGCAACAAGACTAAAAAATTAGACATTTCTCGTGGTGGCAAGAGGCCCAAGCATAAGAAATAGATAATAGATTTACTTCTCTTTTCTAGTTTCTAGTAGCTTTTATAACTATTGACTCTTTCATATTTATTATGATATTTTTTTAAACAATATATGACAATTTAAGTTTGAAGTTGGCAATTATAACTCATTAGTAATGAATTATGAATATGATGCTTCATGAAAGTTGAAAGTTGTTTCATTTCATTTCATTTTATAACATTTCATTTCATGTTAGATATTATTTGTTGTAATGGTTACACTTAGCTTACAAGTACAACTTTGGTGATCAATGATGATAAATGTTATATATTGAATTTTGAAAGCTTGAAACTTTAAGATTGATGAATCATGAGACTCAATATGTTGTATGTTACTATGTTACTAACTTGCGGACGTGGTTGATGAAGATTATAACTTCTAGATGATTGTTGTTATATGGTTCAATCTATGCTTTTTTATGTTTTTTATATCTAATTCATCATTCTACATGTTTTTGTTGACATATATGTATCAAAAATTAAAAAATATAAAAAATATATATATTTTTAAAAAATCGCTCCGGGATTCGCTCCCAAACCAAGAGCTTCTGAAAATGGTCGCTCCCGCTCCCGCTCCCCGCTTCCGCTCCCGCTCCCAAGTAACATTGAATTAGACATAAAAAACATAAAAAAACATAGATTGATCATTGAACCATATCACATCAATCATCTAGAAATTATAATCGTCATCAACCATGTCCACAAGTTAGTAAAATACATATTACAACTGCAACATATTGAGTCTTATAAATCATGATTCATCAAATTCAATATTAAAGTTTCAACTTCAAGCTTTCAGAATTGAAAATTCAATAACATTTATCATCATTGATCACCAAAGTTGTACTTGTAAGCTAAGTTTAACCATTACAAGAAGTAATATCGAAGATATTTCTAAGTCCTAACTTCTAACTGTTAACATGATATGAAATGTTAAAAATTTATAAAATGAAACATGAATAATGAGATGAAATGAAACAACTTTAGTCTTTCACAAAGCATCATATTCATAATTCACAATCATTACCAATGAGTTATAATTGCCAAGGCCCAACTTCAAACTTCAAATTTTCATTGTCACAGTGATATAATGTTTACAAAAAATATCATAATGATATGAAAGAGTCAAGAGTCAAGAGTCAAGGACTCAAAACTCAACAGTTGTGAAAACTAAAGTCTAATAGAAACTAAAAAAGACAAGTAAACTGTAAATCTACACGTGGCCCTTGCCACGAGAGTCTCCAGGAGTATAAGCAAGTCGTGGTGGTCTTCTAGGAGTCTCCCGCACAGACCGACGACCAGAACTAGAACCTCCACGCGAGGGTGTAGATGGAGGTGGCGACAGCAAAGGAACAAGACTCGGACCTCGAGCACTGCTACTGGATGGTGGAGGTGGAGGTGGAGGTGGCATGGCTGCTACTTCATTTTCATCCCTTACAAGTTCCTCTTCTAGTTCTTCAATATGTACAATGCCATCCTCCAAATTGTCATCCTCTGGGTGATTGTCCCAAATTTTATATGTGGGATCCTCATTAGCCCGATCACAGTAATGACTCAACAACCTCAAGTTGTAGTGCACATAAGCCAAACTTTCTGCTCGGTTTTCATTAAGTCTGTTTCTTTTCACATTATGTATATAACTGTAGGTGCTCCAACACCTCTCTGCAGAAGAAGAATTTACAACCTGTGAAAGAACTTTTTTTGCCAACTTTGGCAAAAGTCCGTGGCCGCCATATGTTTCCCACCATGTGAGAGAATTAAATTTATCTTTGTTGTCCATTGCATGGAAGTTACCATACAAACCAGTGCCACTGAAGTATCTGCCTATTTCAAGGTGCACAGCTGCACATTCCTCCCTGTCAGGTACCAACTTTTCTAATGCTTCCAGATATCCTTTAGTTACCTCTTGATCTAAATGGGGTTTGGTCCTAACCCCACCCCCTGCTGCAGGTTGGCCCAACCAAGATGTAGAGTAGTATTTTGGCGTAAGGATATACGCCAAGCAATGTAGTGGAAGGTTAAGTCTATTCCACCATTCACACACACAATCATGAATCAGTTTGTACAAGTTGGGATCTCTATTATGAACAATGTCTTTTATTTCCCCCAACATGGTATCCATTTGCTCATACACCTCGCCAATCACTGGTTTGTCTGTATCTGCAAACCGAATCATGTGATAAATTGGCTTGGTGAAATCCAATACCTGCCTCACACTTGTCCAAAATTGCCCATCAAGAGCGGCCTCCTCCACCATTTCAAAACCTGCCATGTCAACTACATTTGTAGCCCTTTCCTTTAACACCTGCCAATGTGGACTTGATACCATGCTAGCTAATGCCTCTCTTACCTTCAAAAGGCGCCTGAAGGTGAGGTAATAGCTACCAAATCTAGTCCTCGCAATCTTCAGCAACTCCAATCTCGAGTGACTGCGGAAAAGGCCATGGGTATTGCTATGATTTGTAATAAATTTTATCATTTGTTTTCCTTTCTTGTACAAATTACCAATCCATTGGTATTGTTCATTTTTGTTTTTGACAATATCATGCAACAGAAGGTTCAATGTGTGAACCAAACATCCAGACCAAAATATGTTCGGGTATTTATCCTCAATAATTGCTCCCGTCGCCTTACAATTAGGAGCATTATCAGTGATGACTTGGATGACATTGTATGGGCCAATACACTCAATTGTTTCAAGTAATGCTTCTGCAATGTTGATGGCGGTCTTGAACTTGTCTGAGTAATCATGTGTAGCTAGAAAGATAGGACCACTAACAGACACAGTAAGAACACTTATCAATGGCTTGCCTTTTACATTTGTCCATCCATCAGATACAATGGACACCCCATTGTCAGTCCAAGAACTTGTCATTTTATTCAAAGAATGTGATATTTTTGCTTTTTCATGATCAAGGCCAACAGTTCTTGCCTTGTCATACCCAGGGCTCTTGTATCCTTTAGGGGCATCATTTATGGCAGAAACCATTTCGTGCCAATAAGGTGAGCGTAGAACATTGAATGGTATCCCACATGCATAGAGAAACCTGTAAACTTTTGAATCCACATCATTCCTACACCCCTCATCAAGGAAATCTGATATGGTTCTACGCCTTAAAGATGATGACCCTGTGCCTCCATGTCCATATCCACTGCCTTGGGAGGATGCTGAAGGAGTTCTTTGTGATTGTGAGCTTGGTTCAAAGAAACCCCTTGATTTTTTTGTTCTGTATTGGGCTTCCTCCTCTTCCCTTATGTATTTGGCCCTATCTGTTGTTGACACCGCTGCACAAGTTTTGATTCCTATTTGTTTCTCTCCATCCCATGGCCTTTTCCCGCAGAGGTGTCTTCTAGCACGGGTGTATGAACCTGTGTAATTAGTGTTGCAATGGGGGCAATGAAATTTAGTGGTTCCACCCCCTCTCCCTGTTTCAGCCCTGTGAACATATTTCCACAATGGAGTTTGGTCTTGTTTAGTTTTTTGAGGGTCATGTTCACCCTCCTCCACCTCCTCCTCACTGGGGTTTTCACCCATTTGACTTTCTCCGGCTTCTTCATCCCCCTCTTCAGTTTGGGGCCCCCTCCGTTTCCTACTCTCCAGCACCATAATAACCATAAAAGGGACCAGGAAGAGGAAAATGCCAATAAATATCGCCAGGTCCATGGTGTTTGATGTTTGTAGGGTTTTGATTCTTGAATCTGCAAATTAATTTAATTTATTGGGATTAATTAATTTAATTTATTAATTTAATTTAAATACATGATCTTTAAACTCAAACAACTAAATTAAATTAACTAAATTAACTACCTAACCAGCTAAACTAACTAGATTACTAAGTTACTTACCTCTGCAGGCTTGCTCCTCGCTCCTTGGCACTTGCTCCTCGCTCCTCAACACTTGCTCTTCGCTCCTTTGCTCTTGCTCCAGCTCCAAACTCAAGCTCAATGAAGTTATAATGAATTTTTTTGGCCCATTGGGCTTATAAAACTAAAAAAAAATTCTAATTTTTTTTATTTTTTCGGGTCCGGCGGATTTTTTTTCCGCCGAACCGCTCCCGGCCCGGCTCGAATCGCTCCCGGAGCGATTTTTAATGTCCGGGAGCGATCGCTCCCCAATCGCTCCCGGGCATTAAAAATCGCTCCGGAGCGATCGCTCCCTGTGTCGCTCCCTAACAGACCAGGGAGCGCACTCCCGAAAATCGCTCCCGTCCGGGAGCGATTTTGGGAGCGCGCTCCCGCTCGGAGCGTGCTTCGGGAGCGGGTTCGGGGGGGGGGGGGGGCGCTCCCCCGCAACACTGGAATGGCTCCTCTCTGAACTGCATCCCAACGGCTGGAAACTGCCGTGCTGCTTCTGCTACTGAAAATCAAATGAAGGTTTGGGGTTGTTCCCCCCCCCAGAAAAGGCTGAAACTCTGGAATCAGACTCTACTCAAAAAACCCAGAAAGCTTTTCTGAAATGGCCGACCTCTGAAAATCACCCCCTTGGGGATCTGCGTAGCCCCTCAATGCTCTGCGCTGCCACTAAAGAAACCCCTCCAGAACTCTGCCTGAAACTTTGCCCAAAATCCTCCAATATGCAAGGGCTGGTCCCCTGCTCAATCACCCAGCACAAATCCTCCTACAAAACCCCAATCCAAAACTCCTAATAGAAAGAACTATGTCATCCCTCTCAGTGTTGCGTAGTCATCCAAGATGCTCAATCCTCCTACCCAAAATGCTGCTGGAACTAATACAAAAATACTGATGGAAATACCTTGCCCAAGCAGGCACTCGAAGTCCCCCGGGGCTAAGGTTGAGATCTTCGAACAGAGACACTCGATGCACTAAACAGTGCTGTAGACTAGCTAAACAACCAACGTGCTCTAAGTCGAAGTGACTAGCTCAAATGCACATAATCGGATGTCAAAATGAGGAAGCTCCTCTCTCCTTTATAGCCTTTGCCTCTCTCAATCCCAAGGCCCACTTTCTCTAGCGTAATTTCTCTCATGCCACATGTTTCTTCCCTTCTGCGCAGTCCCTCCAAGTGTCTGCGTGGGCTCCATCTCTGCGTCCCCCTTTGGCCCCCTTGGCTCCCCTTTAAGTCATGACGTTGTGCTACTAAGAAGTGACTTTTATTCTAAAAGTGAGTCATGTCCCCTTTTTCCTCACTTTTTTTATTCATAAATAACTATAGAAGGCAAAAGTAAGAAAAATCGAATATTCCAATTAGCCATGGCTAATTAGGAATATTACAGTCTCCCCCGGCAAAATGTTGCTTGTCCTCAAGCAACTGAAGTGATGGATGCTGTAAGATTTTCTCACTCTCCCAAGTGGCATCCTCATCCGGCAAATTCTTCCACCTCACCAAGAATTCCCGGACCATCCTACTCTGCAGCTGCCTCTCCCTGGTATCAATAATAGCCTCTAGCTGCAACACCAAATGCCCCTCATCATCCATGGGTGGTAGCTCATCTGTCACTGTCACCTGCTGCCCCAATGCCTTCTTCAGGCATGATACATGAAAAACATTATGAATCTTGCTGCCTTGGGGCAGCTCCAACTCATATGCAACCTGTCCAATCCTGTGTATCACCCTGTATGGCCCATAAAAGCGGGGCTTGAGCTTCTCAGCCCCCTTCTGCTTCAATGACGACTGTCGGTATGGCTGTAATCGTAGGTAGACCATGTCCCCTACCTCAAACTGTCTCTCCACCCGACCCCTATCAGCATACAACTTCTGTTGGTTCTACGCTGTAGTAATGTTATCCTTGAGAACTCTAAGGATATCCTGACTCTCTTGGATCCAAATCTTGGCTCTCGAAGCCTTGCTATCACCAAACATCATGTCAACAAAAGATAAAGGATGATACCCATACAAAGCATAGAATGGTGACATACCATTGGACATGTGATGTGTAGTGTTGTAGCAGTACTCCCCTAGATGCAGCCACTTCAGACATGCCCTCTGCTGGCCACTGACATAGTTACGCAAGTAGCCCTCCAACCACTTGTTAACTATCTCTGTTTGTCCGTTTGTCTGTGGGTGATAACTAGTGCTCGGTGTCAACTCCGTCCCCACTAGTTGAAAAAGCTCCTGCCAAAACCCGCCCATGAAACGGCTGTCCCTGTCACTAACGATGGTCTTAGGAAGACCATGTAGCCTGAAAACCTCTCTGAAGAACAACTCGGCCACCTGTGCTGCTGTGTAGTGTGCGGATATGGCAAAGAAATGTGCGTACTTCGTCAGTCGGTCAACGACGACAAAGATACAATCCTTGCCTTGTACCATGGGCAACCCTGTGATGAAGTCCATCGAAATACTCTCCCATTTCCCCTCCGGAATGGGAAGAGGCTGCAATAAACCCGCGGGATGCTAAGTCATAGGACACGTCCTCCAAGGTCCCGTGTCCCGTATTTAACATGTCAGACACAAAAACGGCCCTAAAACGTGTCGAAAACGTTTTTTATCATGTCCCATAAAACGTAAAACGTATTTGGGCGTTTTAGTCGTGTCCTCCTGGAAAACGAGTATTTGGTGTCTAGAATACATTGCCCTAACGTTTTTTCTCTGGTTGAATACGTACCCCACGAAATCACTAGTTTAAAGCTCACGCAATTATTTTTTTGGGGTTCTTTTCCTATTTTCCTCGGTCGTCGCTGTATATTCGTCGTGTGGAGCCGAGTGTGGAGCAGAGTGTGGACCGAGTCATCTCCATGGACTCGTGGAGCTGTTTGGTCGCAACGTGTGTGAGGTTTAGCAACTTGGCAGGCTGTAGCGTTCAGGTAAACCGTGGTCCGTCGTCCCCCCCCCCCCCCCCGGATCCTAAGCCGGAATCGCGTCCCGTACGGAAGCGTTCCAGAACCTCCAGGCGAAGCGCGATTCCGGTTTTCATGAAGCGCGATTCCGGTTTTTTAAAACGATTCCTGGAAATTGGGTTGCGTTGCCCCGGATCCGCGCTTCAGAGGGCGCTTCGGGCATCCGGAAGCGCCACGCTTCGGGCCCGGAAGCGCACGCTTCCCGAGCGCTTCGGAGCGCTTCCGGAAATTTCCGCGCGGGCAGCCAATGAAACTTAATTTTTTTTTAATTTCTTTTAAAAGTTAACTTAACTTGCAATGAGGGGGTGGGTTAGGGTGAGTTTAGGGTGAGTTTAGGTGAGGAATGAAAAGCATAAAGCTCCCATTCATTCCTCATTTTCTCACTTTGAGTTTATGAGAGTTGGAGAAGAGAAGAGAGGAGAGGAGAAGAGAAGAGAGGAAAGGAGAGGAGAAGAGAGGAGAGCTTGGAGGAGTGAAGAAGGAGGAGCTAGGAGAAGGAGGAGGATCTTGGAGCAAGAGCTTGGAGGACTTCATCTACAAGAGCTAAAGAGGTAAGTTCAAACCCCAAACTCCCTTGTTTTTTTGAAAAAAAAATTGTATTTTTCTCCTCCCTCTCCTACTCTTTCCCATTGTTTCTACTTGCTCCTTTATTTACAGGTTGTCCACCACCTATATCCATATTCCAAGATGGTGTTCTTTTGGCTTCTATGTATCATTCCACTCTTGGTTTTAATGATGGCAAGGGTGAGGAATAGAGGGGAAGAGGAAGGGGATGAACTTGGTCCTAATAGTAGTGACCCAATGTATGATGAGGAGGAAGGGTTTGAAGAGGAAGGGGATGAACTTGAAGGGGACACTGAAGCACAAGATGGGAAAGGTACATCAACACCCTTGTGGAACTATGTGACCAAACTTGATGGGGGAAAGGGTGGTGGATCTTACAAATTTGTGTGCCCTCATGGTTGTCATGGAGGAAAACCATATACGGGTTCATATACCCATCTGAGGAGGCATCTTTGTGGGGTGCTGGACAGTGATGAAAAAAAGGGTTCTGTGGGGGTACAAATTTGCCCAAACATTTCAACTGAAGAAAGAAGAAAATACATCCAAATAGAGATGGCTGCACAAAAAAAAAACAAGAAACAAAAAACTCATTCTGAATCAAGTGCAACCTCTAAATTTGGTAGTTGCCCATCTCCTCATGGTACTTCTGCAACCTCTGGAGGTAGAAGAACAATAGGGGATTTCCTTAATGTTGCTGGGAGGGATGATGTGGATGGAAAGATAGTCCGTTTTCTTTGTGCTTGCGGTGTACCATTCAATGTGCTTCGCTCTCCCTATTGGCATGACATGGTAAAGGCCATCAATGAAGCCCCAAAAGGATACAAGGCCCCCAACTATGAGAAAGCTAGAACAATGTTATTAGAAAGAGAAAAAGCTAAGGTTCAAAGAGCTTTGACACGTTTTACACATGAGTGGGTGGATTCTGGGGTATCCATTGTATCAGATGGGTGGACAAATATTAGAAACCAACATTTGATAAATGTTCTTGGTGTTTCTTCTAGTGGTGCAGTATTTATTGCATGTCATGACTCCTCCTCCATCAGTGCAACTGCACAAAACATTGCAGATCTCCTATTGAAATCAATCAAAGATGTTGGTCCGAATAATGTGGTTCAAGTGATCACAGATAATGCAGCAAATTGTAAGGCAGCAGGAAAAATTATTGAGCGTACTCATCCACACATCTTTTGGTCTGGGTGCCTGGTTCACACATTGAACCTTTTGATGCATGATATTGTGAAACACAAAGATTGTGGGTGGATTGCTGAGGTTTACAGGAAAGGGAAGCAGCTCATTAAATTCATCACAGGGCATACAAGGGTAAACTACTTCTATGGCACTTACTCCAAGTTGCAATTGCTTAAAATTGCAAAGACAAGATTTGCTAGTTATTACCTCACCTTTAGGCGGCTAGTGAGGGTGAGACAAGCTTTAACTAATCTGGTGTGTGCTGAAACATGGGATGAAATTAACACTGACACAGATGGTGCTAATGCAGTCAAGGACACTGTTCTTGACAGTTACTTTTGGTCACAAGTTAAATATGTTTTGCAATTCACCAAACCAATTTATTACATGATCAAGTTTGCAGATTCAGATCGACCAGTAATTGGGGAGGTGTATGAGCAAATGGATAGCATGTTGGGGCAGATTAAAGACATTGTTGAGCCTAGAGATACCACCTTGTACAATTATATTCGTGTAGAGGTGCAAAACCGATGGGAAATGCTAAATATTCCATTGCATGCATTAGCATATGTTTTGACACCTAAATACTATCATCCATCATGGCTTTCAACACCAGCACCTGGGGGGGGAAGCAGGAAAAAACCACACCAAGATAGAGAGGTTCACGAAAAATATATGGCTGCATTGAGTAAATTAATCCCTGATGAGGAGGAGGCTGCATTGGTACGGAGACAGGTGAGCAACTATACGCTCAACACTGGTCCATTTGGGAGCATGCATGCAATTCAAGATCGAGAGACTTTTTCTGCTCTTGAGTGGTGGAACATGCATGGAGGGGGTACTCCACTTCTACAGAGTTTGGCATTGCGGGTGCTATCACAGGTGGTAAACACTTCTTCTGCAGAGAGGTGTTGGAGCTCTTATTCTTTCATCCACAGTGTTAAAAGGAACAGGTTGAATTTAGACCGGGCAGAGAGCTTGGTTTATGTTCATTACAACTTGCGATTGTTGTCCCATTACTGTGAAGATGCAAAGTCTAATAAAGACTTGTTGATTTGGGACAAGAATCCAGAGGAGCCCAATTTGGAGGATGGAGTGTTGCGACTAGAGCAATTAGAGGATGCTCTTATCCAGGTATGTCCATTGTGGTATGAATTTTCCAATTTTCCCTTATAAAGCATTTCTCTAATTCATGTTTTTAATTTTTTTGTTAACTAGTGTTTTTTTTTTTGCATGAATTTTTTGAGCGATTCTAGGATGATGATGACCGTGTTGATATGCCACCACCCCCACCCCCATCTGGTCCCTTGGTTCCTAGGTTCCATGGTTCAACACCAACAGCAGGGGGTTCTTCTTCATCAGTTCCAGTGCCACGACTTACACAGGGACCATCTTCTTCATTGCCACCACGTGGAGGCCCGCCATCACGTTCTATTCGTGGTGGAAGGAGGAGAGATTAGTAGATATATTCACAATCTACTACTTTTTGTCATAGATTACTCATTAGACTTGTAGACTTGTGAATTTGAATTTTGAACCTTTTTGGCTTGGCGGTGACCAAGTGACATATTTTGTAAACATTATTATTTGAATTTTGGACATGACAAATGTTGACAGTTGCTCACTTGCTAGATAAATCATAATATGCTCTATGTTTTATGTTTTATAATATGCTTAAAAATTTGATGTATGTTTGTAATAGCTAGAATATAGATGATTGTTGTACATACTAGTAACTACAATGGAATCATGGATGCCATATCTATCTTGATTTATGCAAAAATATGCATGTTTTCATGTCTTCTACAATTAATTTGGTATTTGGGATGTTTGTTTTGAGTATAAATGCAAAAAAATATAAAAAAAAATATATATATAGCAGACGCTTCCGCGGACGCTTCGCTTCCTAGATTTTTGGAAAATGACGCTTCCGCGCTCCCGCTTCCGCTTCCGCACTTCCGCTTCGCTCCCGCTTCGTGCAACATTGGTTTGCTTACAAAAATTGTGTTAGTTGCTTTAGAAACGATGTTGGCTTTCACGCGGGTTTTCTTTTAGGTAGCTTGATATCACTCTAGATGGTTCAGTTATTTCTCTATCTTTTTGGTGAATGTGAATGATTATTATTTCTAATGGATTGAATGTGCTATCACTAAAAGACATTTAAGCCTTAAAGAAATGCGCTTCGAAAACTTGTGTCAGTCTATAAGACTATTCTTCGAGATGGGCAATTCATAAATGTGGTCTATAATTATAACTTTGTAATTTCTCGGTCGTAGAACAAAATACATCTTAGAATGGACAGAAGAAGAATTCTTTCCTAATGCTTGCAGCGTGTATGAAGTGTGAACTCAAGTAGTTGCCAATCTTGTCATCTTTTAAGATTTGGGAACTTCTATGGTAATCTTATTTTGCGAGTAATGTATGATTATAATATCATAAAATGCAAACTTCTTGACTTTCTCACCTATAATTCGAGTAAAACAAATTTCTACTTGTGTACTTGTGTATCATCAGATTTAAGATTAGGGCTATAAAAGTGGCATTGAAGGCGGCAGTCATCTTCCTAGTTCTCCTAGATTCATCAAATCTTCCTCAATGAACATTGAATATTCAAAAATCAAGACCAAGCATATCACATTCTAATTTCTAAATAGTAAATTCTGATTCTATTTATTTTTTTAAAATGAACTATGAACTTTGAAGTAATTATATTTTAATTTGATTAGATAAGTTGCAGCCTGCAATTTAATATGGATCAAAAACTATATTTCGGTATATATATATATATATATATATATTTATTAAATATATATAAAACATGTCCCTTGTGTCCTATTTCTAGGTTGCTACGTTTCGTATTGAATACTCGTATTTAAGTGTCTCGTGTCCTCATGTCATGTGACTTAGGCGGGATGGCTCATCTCCCCTTTGTTCCTCTAGCAAACGTCGCAATCCCGGATATGTTGGAGTATGTCCTCCTTGAGGCCCTTCCATGAGAACCTCTCTCTGATGGCCCTGTAGGTTCTGGTAAATTCCCGATGGCCGGCCAATGGTGAATCATGTGATGCTTGAAGTATCTTCTTCTTAAGCTGAGATCCCTCAGTCAAGAAGATCCCTGTAGTAGATGATCTCATCGACCACCCTGTACCTGTCATCCGCCACTTGCCCATCCAAAACCTCACATGCAAACCTATCCTTGGAGTACTCTACTAAGAGTTGAGCCCTCCAGTCTGTGTCCAAGCTCATAAGAGACAACGTGGCTGGTCTACGTGAAAGAGCATCTGCTACCACGTTGTTCTTACCCTTGACATACTCAATGTCAAAGTCATATGCTTGGATCTTGCTGATCCACTTTTGCTGCCTCTCTTGTAGCTGCTTTTGCTCCAAAAAGAACTTGAGGCTGTTGTGATCAATCCTCACCCTGAACCTGTTACCCACCAAATACTGTCAGTACTTGGCCAATGCATGCATGATGGCCAGCATCTCCTTGTCGTATATAGAATACAACCTCTCGTGCGAAAGGAGCTTCCGGCTCTCAAAGGCTATAGGGTGTCCTCCCTGCATCAATATTGCGCCGATCCCCTCCCCCAACGCGTCACGCTCCAAAACAAATGGCTGCGTGAAATCTGGCAATGCAAGCACTGGGTAGCTGCTCATAACCTCCTTGAGCCTGTCAAAGGCTCGCTGCGCTGTATCCGACCAACTGAAAGCCCCCTTCCTCGTCAAATCTGTAAGGGGTGCAACAAGCTGTGAGAAACTCTTGACGAACTTCCGGTAGTAAGTACAAATGCCAATGAATCCCCGGAGTTCTGTCACGTTCCTCAGCTCCGGCCACTCTCTAATGGTCGTGATCTTCTCCTTGTCGACTCTCACTCCGTCCACCCCTATGATGTGCCCCAAATACAACATCTCCGTCAACCCAAACTCACACTTGGAGAGTTTGGCATAGAACTGCTGCTCCTGCAAGATACGCAACACTGTCTCAATGTGCTGGAGATGCTCCTCCCAAGTCCTGCTGTAAATGAGAATGTCATCAAAGAATACCAACACAAACTTCCTCAAGTGACTGCGGAAGATGTGATTCATGTAGGACTGAAATGTGGCGGGGGCGTTGGTTAGCCCAAAGGGCATCACCAAGAACTCAAAGTGCCCATAGTGACACCTGAAGGCGGTCTTGGGAATGTCTTGCTCCCTCACGCGAATCTGATGGTACCCAGATCTCAAATCAATCTTTGAGAAGAACCGTGCTCCTCTCAACTCATCCATCAACTCGTCGATCTTGGGTATGGGGTACCTGTTCTTCAATGTCTTCTTGTTCAGGGCCCTGTAGTCAATGCACATTCTCAATGTGCCGTCCTTCTTCTTCACCAACACCACGGAAGAAGCGAAAGGACTCGTGCTCGGCCGAATGTGCTTAAGAGCCAGTAACTCCTGGATAGCCCACTCAATCTCATCCCGATAGGCCTTGGGGTGCTTATGGGGGGTAGTAATCACTGCCTGTATGCCCTACTCACGCTCAATGGTGTGCTCAAACCCCCGGTCCGGTGGCTGTCTTGGCGGAATCTCCCCAAACACTATGGCATACTGGTCAAGGATGGAATGTATCTCTAGATGTACCGTCTGCTCTGTAGTCCCTGCCTCTGATGCACGCAGCTCCACTGCCCACTCTATGTCCCCCTTCCGGAAGATTGCCTCCCTTCGATGAGTCGAAACAGTCTGAGGCGGATATGTGTGTTATCCCCGTATCTTCTCATGCCTCCCTATCTTCTCATCATCCCACTCCATCTCTAGGGTCTTCCAATCTGTTGTGACCTTCCCTAGAGTGATAAGCCACTGAACACCTAGTATCACATTGGTGTCCGGAATATCGACCATGAAAAAGTGGTCAGTCAATGTGTAGGTGCCCATCGTCACTGACAGCTCTGGAACATAACGAGCACACATCATGGTCTGATCTCCTGGGACCAAGACTAAAAACCCATCGAAGCTCTCTGTCTGTATACCTCTCCGCTCAACCATCTGGGCATCGATGAAGTTGTGGGTTGCCCCATTGTCAACCAAAACTGATATCCGCTGGCCACGTACTGTCCCCCGTACGCGTAGCGTCAGATACTTGGGAACTTCTCGCAATGTTGCAAGGGCCCCTCCGGTAGGTGCAAAAGATGCACCACCTGCTGCTGGCGGTGGAGGTGGCAAACGTCCCTGCACGGCATGACTATCTCCTGCCTCCACATCATCCTCATCATCCTCTTCCCCACTGCTCTCGGAGAAGACCTCAATAAAATGTGCTTTGCTAGCAGCACATCTATGTCCTGGTGCCCATGGCTCCTGACAGGTGAAGCACAACCGCTTTTTCTTCAGCTCCCTCCTGGCATCATCGTCAATCTGTGCTCGTCCTGGATTCCCCTTTGGAGGTGGAATCCTCACATCCTTCCCCTTAGACTGGAAAGTCTGTCTCTGGGGGTAGGGTGTCTGGGTCTTGGGTAAGACATCCTGTAAGTCCCTAGTCTTGCTAATAGCGTCTTGGAGTGTGGCTAGTCTAGTGGATCGGACTAAACCCCGAAGTGGCTCTGCTAACCCCTCAACATACATATAGATCCTCCGTGCCATGGATAGATCTGGCACCATCACTGAGACCCTCAAGAAATCTGCAATGTAGGTCTTTGGGCTCCCTGTCTGTTTGAGCCTCATCAGCTCAACAAAATGATGCTCTGGATCCCTCCGATCAAATCGCTCCATCAATCTCCTGGTGAACTCGGCATATGTCATCACTATGGAGTGTCCGAGTGTAACCATCCCATGAAACCACCAATCCTGAGCCTCACCATCCAAATGCAATGTTGCCACCTTGATGGCCTCTGTCTCCGACATCTGGTTAAGCTAGAGATAAATGTCCAGCTTCTACACCCACGACTTTGCCGAACTGTTTGATGAACCATCAAACATAGGCAAGTGGAATCTACTCGTTGCACGGTGGGTGTCACCATCATGGTAATGCCGATACCCTCTTTGATGGTTGCGGGGTTTACTATCCCGCTGGAGCTGAACAAAATCTCTGAATGAGAGAGCCTCCCTAAACTCTTGCCCATAGGCCTGGTACTTTGCAAAATAATCTCGCCCATATGACCGGGCTCTGGCACCTGCTGGGCTCCAGCCCCCGTGTCTACTCCTAAGAAAGTGGGCATGGTAGAGTGTGTAGGGGCATGTGAGGCCACCTGTTGGGTAGTATCATGCTACTCTGGCAAATGGTGGGATGCACTCGATCCCTCACCAACCTGGAAAACCCGTGGGCTCTCATGCTGTCTAGCTTCTACTGCTGTGAATCTCTGCCCCATCACCTCGATCTGCCTCGACAGATCCTGCACTGATTTGAGGAGCATATCCGCAAATCTCTTCCCGTCCTCGTCTGCCATCTGCTCTGCGTCCACCACAAGCTCTTCCTGTTCTGCGTCCACCACAGGAACACAATCTCCCTCCCCGTAGGTGTTCTCCAACCTACGTCCAGTGTCTCTGTATTTCCTACCTCTGTAACAGATGTAGGGCTTTTCCCCCGGTGTCATAGATTGCTAGCTCCACAGGCTGAGCCAGATCTATGCTCTAATACCACTGTAATATCCCTAACCCGGAATATTCCTCAAACCCCAGCAAAATCTCAACTAGCAAAACGTACAAGTGGTATAGTAGCCGAGAAAATCACAGAGATATAATAACAGTAGTGCAACAACAATAATGTATATATGAAATATAAATAGATACTCAAGAAATGCAGCGAGAAATACTAAGCCATTTTATTATACTGAGTAGAAGAATGAGTACAGGAGGTGATCAGGAAGATGGCACCTCAACTTGCACAAGGCAAGTGAAGAAATACACTCAAAATAGTAAAAGATGGCTCCTCTCTGAACTACGTCCCAGCTGCTGGAAACTGCCGTGCTACTGCTACTGCTGAAAATCAAATGAAGGTTTGGGGCTATTCCCCTCCTCAGAAAAGGCTGAAACTCTGGAATCAGACTCTACTCAAGAAACCCAGAAAAACTCAGAAAGATTTTTTGAAATGGCCGACCTCCGAAAATCACTCCCTTGGGGATCTGTGCAGTCCCTCAATGCTATGCACTGCCACTGAAGAAATCCCTCCAGAACTATGCCTGAAACTCTGCCCAAAATCCTCCAATATGCAAGGGCTGGTCCCCTGCTCAATCACCCAGCACAAATCCTCCTGCAAAACCCCAATCCAAAACTCCTACCAGAAAGAATTGAGTCATCCCTCTCAGTGTTGCGCAGTCATCCAAGATGCTCAATCCTCCTGCCCAAAATGCTACTGGAACTACTACAAAAATACTGATGGAAATACCTTGCCCAAGCAGGCACTCGAAGTCCCCCGGGGCTAAGGGTGAGATCTCCGAATGGAGACACTCGATGCACTAAAAAGTGTTGCAGACTAGCTAAACAGCCAGCGTGCTCTAAGTCGAAGTGACTAGCTCAAATGCACATAATCAGATGCCAAAATGAAGAACCTCCTCTCTCCTTTATAGCCTTTGCCTCTCTCAATCCCAAGGCCCACCTTCTCTAGCGTAATTCCTCTCATGCCACGTGTTTCTTCCCTTCTGCGTAGTCTCTCCAAGTGTCTGCGTGGGCTCCATCTCTGCGTCCCCCTTTGGCCCCCTTGGCTCCCCTTTAAGTCACAACGTTGTGCTACTAGGAAGTGACTTTTATTCTAAAAGTGAGTCATGTCCCCTTTTTCCTCACTTTTTTTTATTCATAAATAACTATAGAAGGCAAAAATAAGCAAAATCGAATATTCCTGACTAGCTCAAATGCACATAATCGGATGCCAAAATGAAGAAGCTCCTCTCTCCTTTATAGCCTTTGCCTCTCTCAATCCCAAGGCCCACCTTCTCTAGCGTAATTCCTCTCATGCCACGTGTTTCTTCCCTTCTGCGTAGTCTCTCCAAGTGTCTGCGTGGGCTCCATCTCTGCGTCCCCCTTTGGCCCCCTTGGCTCCCCTTTAAGTCACAACGTTGTGCTACTAGGAAGTGACTTTTATTCTAAAAGTGAGTCATGTCCCCTTTTTCCTCACTTTTTTTTATTCATAAATAACTATAGAAGGCAAAAATAAGCAAAATCGAATATTCCAATTAGCCATGGCTAATTAGGAATATTACAGTGCCTCTTTGACACAACCCAGACTGAATCGGACTCTATACGCGCTAATTTGGATTTTCTACAAAGTCACAGGCAGATCACATGCAGTGGTCCACCACCCTTCTGCTCCGCCAAACAAAGGGACATGACTCGATACAGTCAGCGTGGCCCCCACCCCTGCAATCACTAGCTAAAGAATGGTATTTGGATTTACGCAAGCCTATTTTGATTGACTTAGAGCCGAACGTTCAGACTAGTCGCATGACTCATTAATCAATCAAGTCTCATTACTTCATCGATCACCGTTGGGCCACAAGTTCCTTAGCTACATATCTGGCCTTCCAGTAATGAAAATTTGGCTCCATAATGATACCAGATCTCCACCAAAAATCCATGTGGCTCCACCTTACAACAACGCATCCACGAATGGGCCCCTCCTTGGTTATGAATGACGGTTGAAAGAAGAAGTGTCTCTCCTTTGTTCTACTATAATGTTCATAGTTTTGCAGCTTCTAGAACAGAAACGACTAAAACCAATTTTGTCATTGTCGGCTCAGTCTTTTGCGCAGCAGACAGGGCTTCGGACGGCACGAGTTTGGCTTCACAATCGCCCTGTGAAATTTGGTGAAGTTTGGCCTTTAATTAACACGTCCAAGGATTCTCAAAACAAAACAAAAATCTTCACGGCCCCACTATACAATAATATGCCACAACAACTTCATAAAACCCTTTAAAGAAATTCGTCCCGTAACAATTTATTCCCTCTAATAATACTCCATTTAAATCCACGACTCTTTAAAATAATGATTCAACTTTTACAACCTTGGCGCTTTGCAAAAAGAAGACAAATCTGGATATATGTGGGCCACTTGCAATAGCCAATATGTCGCACACTCATGAAGTAGGATGGCCAAAACAATTTTTTCCCAGATTTGTCGAAATAAGCAAAATTTGACACTTTGCGGAGTCACTGCAAATCACCCTGAAACCTTCAATCTTCTTCTAACGATTATTTGCAACAAAACCCTCAGGTTGAGCCAAGACCAAGGCTCTGATACCACTGTAATGTCCCAAATGAAGGAAATTTCGAACAAACCCTTCAAATCAAATTATCTAGCACTTAACAGGAAATTGCCATGGAAACCAAAACACCAAAAATTTGGTTGAAACCATAAACCCACAAATTGCATAAAATCTCATTAAAAAATCACAACATGAGGAACAATGAGAAATGCAGCAACCAAAATTCAGCTTTTATATATATATATATATATATATATATATATATAGATGCCAATACAATAGCTGGGAATGACCCGTCGGTCTCCAAACTGAAACAAAAAAACAAGCACTACACTTGTGGATTCTGAATGAACCCACCAAGGGGAGATGGGTGCTCGCCCAATCTCTCTAAATCACACGAGGGTTTTCATCCTAGGGCTACCAATGGAGTAGAAAACCACTTTCTCAACCTCTCATACAAGAAACAATATCAACTCCAAGATGTCCTCCAATGGCCTCCTCCTCCTCTTTTATAGATTTGATGGATCCCTCTAGAACCTCCCATTTTATTATTATTTTAATCATGGAGCAATTTCCCCTCTTTTATTTTAATTAAAATATTATTTTTAATGTGGGAAAATGGTAAATTGGCCATCCTATCTCCCCAGATCACTGAAACTCTCATCTAACCATCCCATCATGTAGATCTTCTCGTCCCGGTTCCAACGAGCTATTAAACTAAGGTGTTCTGGCACATATTCCTCCCAAAATGCCACCTTAAGCGTAATTAATTGAGTCAAGCCCACTAATAACTCAATTTTCTGAAAGTTGTCGAAATGCGTTAGAACGAAAGACAAATTGTGTGCATGATGGAATATACCAAGGGTATGCCACGGGACCTAATAGAAAATCCTCAAAAGTTCCTCATGACCCCTGATGACATAACCTGCTTCGCTGACCTGGCCATCCCCTGTTGTGGAAATCCATCCTGGTTGTACAATGAAGAAGAATAAAAATGGGGACATGACATAAAATTATGCAACTACAGTCAAATTCCACTTTGGACAGCTCATATGATGAAGATAATAATTGCAATAGATTCCTCTTTTCAAGAGGACCAAAATCAACCTAAAGATCACCTTATTTGGACAAGCAGAAGTTGGTTTTTGAATTTATTTATTTACTCATGTATATTGGATTAGGTCGGCCCTAAGCACATGTACAATTGGACAGGTCAGCCTCAACATCAAGTGGACCCTCATGAAAGCCTATAAATAGAAGAGACCTCAAGCTCATTTGGACACAATCATCAAGCACTCTCTTCTCTCTTCTATTGTTTGGTTCGCACAAGTCTAATGGAGGAAAGCTCGCGCAAAGGGTCTAAAACTACAGGGTCGAAGCTCGCATGTGTCTAGGGTTTCTGAGCCTTGGATGCACGCTCGTAACTAAGGATTTTCGTCCCTGGATGCTAGCACAGTATGGTCCTGAGAGCGTCCAAGAAGTCTCGGACGCTCGCACACAGTGTCTAAGGGAGCGTCCGAGAGGCTAGGGCTTCCACAATCCAGATCAATCTCAAACGCTCGCATCTCGTTCTCCAAGGAGCATCCAAATCAGTCTCGTACGCTTTCACAGGTTGTCTAAGGGAGTATCCAAGAGGCTAGGGTTTCCCCAGTACTTTTGGACTCCGGACACCCACATACAGTTCTCTTGGGAGCGTCCATATCTATCCCAGACGCACTCATCCAGTTCTCCAGAGAGCATCCAGATCTGCCTTAGACGCTCGCACACAGTATCTTTGCATGTGTCTAGGACCAAAAGATGAAGTATCAGTATTCTGAAGATTCCGCTCAGTGACAGCCATATTCAACAATTGACTACAGTCAGTGACAGTGCATTACAGTCCTCAGAATCAGGGTCTTTGAGTATAAGCATGTTTAAGGTCATGTTATGGATGTTCTAGTTGTTTTGTTGCATTGATGAAGATATGGATCATTGTACTCTCTTTTGCTTAATCATTTGATGATGATCCAAGAAGAAGTATTTACAAGGGTTTCCCCATAGTGGGTTTTGCCCTGGTCTCCAACCAATCTTGGTGTCCCTTTGTGTGCATGTTTTTCTTCTATTGTTCCTTCATGTTCCATTGCATTGATAATGATGATATTGTTCTTTCTATATAGTTGCATATGTTGATGAATAATGATGTAAATTTGAATAATGTTATAATGTTATGGGGTGAACTTAATGTGTTAATGAAGAAATGCAATTATCAAAGCAAAGAACAATGTAGCCCTATGAAAAATTAACATGGTATCAGAGTTGGGCTGAAGAAAAGCCATGGAGATCACCCCGATGATGACACCATTGATGGAAGCAAGAAGAGAATGGTGGAGACCTAAAAGAATTCTAGGGTTTGAAGAAAAACCTAGGCAACTTAATTACTAGGGTTTGATGGATTCTATGAGGTTAGGGTTGGAAAGAAAACCCTGGTTAATGAAAAAGACATGAGATTTAGCATGGTCAATGTGAGGAGGCTCAAGCACTTGTGAAAGATTTGATGAAGCCCTGGATAAGATAATCCCTAGTAGGCCTGGTTGGTTGATTAAAGGTAACAATGTTATGTGGACTATGGATAGTGATGGTTGGATCTAGAGGGAGAGGATCACCTCTCATTGAAGATAAGTATTTCTTGACTTATTATGCCTCTTACTTTTGTTTAGACATATGGACCTGATTATTATGTTTATTGTTTATACATCTTGCATATGTATTTGAGCATATGGATGTTTCTAACCTCCTAGTTGGGATGCGATGAGTGGATCCTTCCCGAGGATCATTTGAAATGCAGGAAGGATGGCTAGAGCTGGAAAAGATTAAGAGGCACTATAGGAAAAAACGACAAAGTGCTACAAGTTGTCTATGTCTAATAAAAAGGTGCACAGGTAATGCATGATATTTTGTATTTCAATAGTACAATTGATGGCTCACGTATCTTTCTTTAATGGCTCATACATGCATATGAAAGCGACTTGGATCTATGTTTCCTATGATGAAATGATGCACCTGGTGTTGAACATTTTGATCTTATTGAATTCTATGAGGATATCTAATGTTGATACATTGATATACTTGATGTTTGGCTAACATCTATCTGTTGGATATCTTGATCCTATAAAGAAGGCTAGCACCTTGACTCTAGTAGATGATACTCTTGATAAGACGTGATGAATTTCACATAGAAGGTTAGCTCATTTACATGATATTATTGATAATGCTTGTGATAAGCATGATGAAAGCTAATGGAAAGAGAGATTGACACTCTTGTTGTTTTGATAAAGTTTTATTGAATGACCTAACTTGATCCTATTGATCATGATAAGCATGGTAACCTTGATGTTAGAGGTATAACTATGAGATTGATATTCTAGATCTCTTACTACTTGTGGTCATGTCTTGATGGCATATGGTAAATCTGAATGCCCTAACTTGATGGATTGTCTTGATAGAAAGTGTTATTATCTTTGAGATGTGATCTCACATCTGTCTGTTTCCCTAATCTTTCAAGTCTAACCCTTGATAAAAGATTGATGCCATGATGTTGATAGCCATGATAGATATATGTTTATGATCTAACAGATCTGTTGTTGCATGACTCTAGTAGAGACAGGTTGATGACATGAATGAAGATGAATGAAGTAGATTCTCAGTCAGAGGGAGAATCTCTTCTCAAGATTCTTACTCACATTACTATTTGTATTATGTATTGTTGAAGTATGATCTATGTGCATCTGACATTATTGAACTGCAGTAAGTCACAGATCTGAATCTCGCACAAAATTAGGGTTTATGTTCCAGACGCAGACATAGAACTAGGAGATTTCTTCCCTAGACGCACGCATGCTAAGGCCAAGGTAGCGTCTAGGAAGCTAAAGACACTCTCATGCTAACTTGAAGGGAGCGTCCAAGGGTTTGACTACAGTTGACCATCATCCGAAGTTTTTTGAAGCTGTCTGAACTCTGAATCAAGGTGTCTCTGACATATTCTGCCACTGTAAACTGATTTCTGAAGTTGTTGGGTTAAATTGCTGATCACAGAAAAATGAAGTATTGTGCATAAAATCAGATGTTCACCTGGAAGATGTCAGTACTACAGATGTGTTGCAGATAATAGTAAGATCTGAAAATAGGAAAAGCTTGAATGTTTTCCATAATATGAACATGAAGACTGAACTTGTGTTTGCAGGTGACCAAGACATACATATAGATATGTCATTATGTTTGAGGTTTGTGCTACAAGAGTTTGGCATGATTTGGTTGATTGATATAGATGAGTTGTGTTTGGAGCTTTGACATGATGCTTGACAATGACTTAGAACTTTGAATTGATGATTGAGATATGTTTTGGACTATAGATCTCTCTACGATAGCAAATTTGGACTTGACCTGATGACTAATGATTTGATTTGACAATTGTTAATTTGCCCTGATATCAATGCTATGTGGGCATAGTAATGACTTATGTGAGTATTCAAAAAAATAGTTTTGTATTGGCCTCCTTGTTCCTAGCACAATAGTTGAAGTATTGATAGTTGTGATTCAGTATGAAGATGTGTTAAAATTGGCAACTAGGGCCAAACTCTATGTGGGTATACTTATTCATGGCAGCTGACATTTTTCTTGGATTCCTCTCGTTGAGAGGTGTAGGATTGATCTAAAGATCATCCAATTCCGATAAGTATTCATGGAGATATGAATTTATTTGTGTTATGGGACAATTCGTCAAAGTCGGCCAGCAACGAAATTGCCCCCACTTGTGCTCAACGTTTTAGTACAAAAAGAGGTGGCTTGCTAGTCATTTGGACACACACTCTTCTTGTGATCTCTTCCTCTCTACTTGTCTGTGGGTTTTGGTGGGAGGAGAGATCCTAAGAGACAACGTTGCCCTAATGGAGAAGGCTCTATGCTATCATGGATAAGGCTAAACACTGGTATGAAGAAGCCCTAACTTCTGGCCTAATGATGCCCTAACTAACACGCAGTCATGAAGGCAGAAGCCCTAACGCAGTCAGGGAAGAAGGTGATATCACAGCAAGGAAGTGATCCTAAGTAAAGACTTCTAGACGCTGAGATATGAGGATCATGTTATGCCCTAGCCGTAGGTCTAAAGGGAGTTTATGCAGCAGAGGAGACCTATCCACGCAACAAGGAGATGTCACCTAACTGCAATCACTAGAAGCCTCTATGTTGCCCTAAAATGAAGGTTCTATGCAGCATGATGTAGGATCCTTTCACGCTGGGCAGAGGAGCCCTTAACTACCCCTAGACGCAGTCAAAAGGAAGACGGTTCAAGCATGCCCTAACCGCAGTCTTATGTGTCACAAGCTGGTGCCCTAGACGCAGTCAATACACAGTCCATGGAGGGAACTAAGCCGCAGTTAAGGAGGGTGCTATAGGCAGCTCAAGGTGGCTCCAAACAGCAGCATGTAAATGTGCATTAGGACGCTGTCATTAGAGGCCTCAATCTGCAGTTAAGGAGGACTGTTAGAAGACATTTAGAGGTAGTTAAGGAGGATTGTTAGAGGACTGTCATAAGCAATTGTTGGTTGTTGTCCTAGAGAAGCTCTCCGCTGCCTAAATATGAAAGAAGCCTAACTGTTGTCCTAAGCTTGGATGAGGTACAGTTGGGAGCAGCTGTCATTGTGGGCTAAGCTGCTAACTATAGCCTAGCTGCTCTGCTAGGCTGCAAGCCATAGCAAGCAGCTAAGGCTGGTATGCATTTGCAGCAAGAGCATGATGATGATGTATTACAGTATACATGTTGCAGCACTATGGTGATATATGGTGCAGCACAATAGATGCAGTCTGGTGCAGCACAATGGTACAACATGATGATGATGGGCATGGATGTATAGCAGCAGCACGATGCATTGCAGCAGCTTGTTGATGATGGGCACAACATGATGATGAGGTACTGCTCAGTGATGGGAGCAGCATAGTGATGAGAGCAGCTCAGTGATTGGATGCAGCACAGTGTCAGGTGCAGCATGATGATGAGGTGCAGCACAGTGTCAGGTGCAGCATGATGATGAGGTGCAGCACAATGATGAGTGCAACATGGTGATGGAGTCACCTTGGAAGATCAGTTGAAGCAGTATGCCTTCACCTGAGATCAGATTAGCTACCTCATTATGTTATCTTCACGATGAAGATCTCTGCTCTTATTTTGACAAGTCAAAATGTTGACTTCTGATGTACATGTATTATCTCTCTCTCTCTGCTGAACTATTGAAGAACATAAGAAGAATTGATCAAGGGTTTCCCCACACTGGGGTTTGTCCCTGGCTGGCACCACATCTTGTGTCCTCTTGTCTTGGCTTGTTTTCTGCAATTTATGTTTATGTTCTATCTGCATTTTACTATCATGCTAAATGTGATTGCTAATCTGGAATTGATATTGAGCTAATATGGAAAATTAAAGTAAATTTTCTGTCAGCATAGAACATACCTAAAATTAACAAGATGGAACCTGCATGACTTATCCTTGATGTATGCATTTGCACCTAGTGATAGAAATGACTTGTATTATGATTATGAGAATGACTTGATGAAGTTTGGATTGGTATTGCATGATAGATGACAGACTTGTTGGCATAATAATAAATGAAGTCAAGACTTGATATGAGCTCTACTTGTCACCTAGTTGAAAGAATTGATACTGTGATATTGATGACTGATAATAATTTTGCTTTGACTTCTAAACTTTGATGAGCTGACTTTGTTGGTACAACATTGATTTATGTAAGGCTGATTATGTTGGCTTAGTAAGGCATTATGCTTGCAGAGAGCATTGCATGAAGCAAGCTCCCCAATCTAGATATGTCCATATTTGACAGTTATCTGATGAAGTCAGGATGATGAGTTCCAAGGTATGGCTTTGATTTTGATTATGGTTTTGGTTTTATATACTGATGGTCTACTCTTGACAGGTGATGAGCCTATGATGATCTAAGTAAGAGGGAGATGGCTTCTGAAGCTCGAAATGATGTATCATGGTATGATGAATCGACTTCTGAAATTTGGGAAAGAAATTTTATATTACAAAGTTGTTGAAAAATGCTTTTGAATAATGGAAATGCAAATCCTTGGATACTCCGATTGAATTACAAGATGTTAAACTTGACTTGCCAACCGACGGTCTATTAAAGCGTTGATGTTCCGTTTTTGAACATCCGCCCATATATATGATCTACATAGAACCTGAATAAATTCATGATTGACCTGCTTCATTCACATAGAGTTGCCACCGAACATCCTTTGAAATGTTTGCATAAGATGTTCTATTTTTTAGTCTGAGATATTTCTCTTGTGATATGTGATTGCATGGATGTATTGTTGTTGATAGAGATTATTGATGAGCACATATGAGTGCTTCCTTTCTATGAGATCTGCCATGATATTATTGATTAAAGGTCCATAACTTTACACTCGACTGAGATTGAGTATGATGTTGCTAGCATGACTAGCTATGAGGCAGGACGTAGAAGCTCCTTAGAGATCCGTCTGATTAGGATATGAAATGACATGGAATCAATGTGATGACAAAGGATCCCATATATATAGTTGGAACTAAAACACTTCCATATATCGAGATAGCGCAATTGTTCGAGACAAGCTTAGGCTTGTGATTGACACCTCCTTGAGAGGGAGGATGATTATGGTATCCTTTTGTGATTTATATGATTATTTATGATCTAACATGATATTTGATTTGATGTCATGTATGAATAGAAAACAACTGCTATTGAGACAAGCAAATACCAGATTTGAGTATGATGAGAGCAGCGCTAATTGAGGACATTGAGCCAACTCTTCCTCCCTGTCTGAGCTCCTAGGGTGAGGAATTGAGATAGAGGGCTCCTGGGGTTGAGGGAACTCTAGACAATAGGGTATGACCCCTATCTGTTACCCATATGGTTGGAGATGTTGCTCCCCTATATTCATAGGGTCGGAGAATGTTGCTCCCCTGTCTGGTCTTTGTAGAGTATACCCCAATTGGCATCATACCCACAAGCAGGGCTTGTCGGGAATACAACTCATTTGGCCAACGAGTTGAGAGTGTACTTAGGGTGTACAACCCAAGTCGATTATGATGCAAGTGTTCTACCACATGACTATTCAAGGTCATCGATGGGAAGATCAATAGGCAATAGGATGGGTTGAGATAACCCTATGCGGTTTTGGGTTGAGATTGAGCTCCCTGATGTGATCCCAAGGTCGAGATGTACTCCCCTATGTGTTTGGATATCCTATTGCTTGATATGGGGTTGTAGATGTATAGCTCCCCCATGAGATTCTGGGTCGAGATGTGCTCCCTGATGTGGTTATAGGTTGAGATGTGCTCCTTGATGATATGCTCTCCGATGATGATTGATGATGATATTCCAGGTAGTAGCCTGATGGATAGAGGGTGGTAGCTTAAGCTCCCCTCCGGTAACAAATTCTTCTTCTTCTAGATTCGAGAATGTTCAACATACGAGCAGAAACAATCAAGAGATAAGCAGGAATAAGCAAGGGATAGATCGAGATGTACATTAATGATTTGTGATGATGAGACACTTGAGATGGTCATGGCATGACGACTACATGATAGAGATGATCAGTGATGATACGTGATGACACTTGAAGATACCAGAATGGCATATTGATCGATGGATAGATATTGGCAGGTGGAATTCTCCCTAGTTGAGAGGGAGTGTTAAAATTATGCAATTGTGGTCAAATTCCACTTTGGACAGCTCATATGATGAAGATAATAATTGCAATAGATTCCTATTTTCGAGAGGACCAAAATCGACCTAAAGATCACCTTATTTGGACAAGCAAAAGTTGGTTTTTGAATTTATTTATTTACTCATGTATATTGGGTTAGGTCGGCCCTAAGCACATGTTCAATTGGACAGGTCAACCTCAACATTAAGTGGAACCTCATGAAAGCCTATAAATAGAAGAGACCTCAAGCTCATTTGGACACAATCATCAAGCACTCTCTTCTCTCTTCTATTGTTTGGTTCGCACAGGTTTGATGGAGGAAAGCTCACGCAAAAGGTACGAAACTATAGGGTCGAAGCTCGCACGTGTCTAGGGATTCTGAGCCTCGGATGCACACATGTAACTAAGGATTTTCGTCCCTGGACGCTGGCACAGTATGGTCCTAAGAGCATCTAGGAAGACTCGGACGCTCACACTCAGTGTCTAAGGGAGCATCCGGGAGGCTAGGGCTTCCGCAGTCTAGATCAGTCTCAGACGCTCGCATCCAGTTCTCCAGGGAGCGTCCAAATCAATCTCGGATGCTTGCACAGGGTGTCTAAGGGAGCGTCCAAGAGGTTAGGGTTTCCGCACTATCGTTGGACTCCGAACGCCTGCATACAATTCTCTTGGGAGCATCCAAGTCTATCCTAGACGCACTCATTCAGTTCTCCAGAGAGCATCCAGATCTGCCTTAGACGCTCGCACACAGTATCTTTGCATGCGTCCAGGACCAAAAGATGAAGTATTAGTATTCCGAAGATTCTGCTTAGTGACAACCATATTCAACAATTGACTATAGTCAGTGACAATGCATTACAATCCTCAAAATCAGGGTCTTTGAGTATAAGCATGTTTAAGGTCATGTTATGGATGTTCTAGTTGTTTTGTTGCATTGATGAAGATATGGATCATTGTACTCTCTTTTTCTAAATCATTTGATGACGATCTAAGAAGAAGAAGAATTTACAAGGGTTTTCCCCATAGTGGGTTTTGCCCTGGTCTCCGACCAATCCTGGTGTTTCTATGTGTGCATGTTTTTCTTCTATTGTACCTTTATGTTTCGCTGCATTGATGATGATGATATTGTTCTTTCTATATAGTTCCATATGTTGATGAATAATGATGTAAATTTGAATAATGTTATAATGTTATGGGGCAGTGTTACTTGGGAGCGGGAGCGGGAGCGGGGAGCGGGAGCGGAAGCGGGAGCGGGAGCGACCATTTTCAGAAGCTCCCGGTTTGGGAGCGAATCCCGGAGCGATTTTTTAAAAATATATATATTTTTTATATTTTTTAATTTTTGATACATATATGTCAACAAAAACATGTAGAATGATGAAATAGACATAAAAAACATAAAAAAACATAAATTGATCATTGAACCATATCACATCAATCATCTAGAAATTATAATCGTCATCAACCTTAGTAAAATAATAAATTAAAATAACATTCAATTCAATAACATTTATCATCATTGATCACCAAAGTAACAAGTTGTACTTGTAAGCCAAGTTTAACCATTACAAGAAGTAATATCGAAGATATTTCTAAGTCCTAACTTCTAACTGTTAACATGATATGAAATGTTAAAAATTTATAAAATGAAACATGAATAATGAGATGAAATGAAACAACTTTAGTCTTTCACAAAGCATCATATTCATAATTCACAATCATTACCAATGAGTTATAATTGCCAAGGCCCAACTTCAAACTTCAAATTTTCATTGTCACAGTGATATAATGTTTACAAAAAATATCATAATGTCATAATGATATGAAAGAGTCAAGAGTCAAGAGTCAAGGACTCAAAACTCAACACTGAACAGTTATGAAAACTAAAGTGACAAGTCTAATAGAAACTAAAAAAGACAAGTAAACTGTAAATCTACAAGTGGCCCTTGCCACGAGAGTCTCCAGGAGTATAAGTAGGTCTTGGCGGTCTTCTAGGAGTCTCCCTCCCAGACCGACGACCAGAACTAGAGCCTCCACGCGAGGGTGTCGATGGAGGTGGCGACAGCAATGGAACAAGACTCGGGCCCCGAGAACTGCTACTGGATGGTGGAGGTGGAGGTGGCATGGCTGCTGCAGCTGCTTCAGCTTCATCCCGTACAAGCTCATCTTCTAGTTCTTCCATATGTACAATGCCATCCTCTAAATTGTCGTCCTCAGGGTGACTGTCCCAAATTTTATATGTGGGATCTTCATTGGCCCGATCACAGTAATGGCTCAACAACCTCAAATTGTAGTGCACATAAACCAAGCTTTCTGCTCGGTTTTCGTTGAGCCTGTTTCTTTTCACATTATGTATATAACTGTAGGTGCTCCAACACCTCTCTGCAGAAGAAGAATTTACAACCTGTGCAAGAACTTTCAATGCCAATTTTCGCAAAAGTCCGTCGCCGCCATATGTTTCCCACCATGTGAGAGAATCAAATTTATCTTTGTCGTCCATTGCATGGAAGTTACCATACAAACCACTGCCAGTGAAGTATCTGCCTATTTCAAGGCGCACAGCTGCACATTCCTCCCTGTCAGGCACCAACTTTTCTAATGCATCCAGATATCCTTTAGTTACCTCTCGATCTAAATGGGGTTTGGTCCTAACACCACCCCCTGCTGCAGGTTTGCCCAACCAAGAATCTGAGTAGTATTTTGGCGTAAGGATATACGCCAAGCAATGTAGTGGAAGGTTAAGCTTTTTCCACCGTTCACACACACAATCGTGAATCAGATTGTACAAGTCGGGATCTCTGTTATTAACAATGTCTTTTATTTCCCCCAACATGGTATCCATTTGCTCATACACCTCGCCAATCACCGGTTTGTCTGTATCTGCAAACCGAATCATGTTATAAATTGGCTTGGTGAAATCCAATACCTGTCTCACAGCTGTCCAAAACTGCCCATCAAGAGCGGCCTCCTCCACCGTATCAAAACCTGCAATGTCAGCTACATTTGTAGCCCTTTCCTTTAACACCTGCCAATTTGGACTTGATACCATGCTAGCTAAACCCTCTCTTACCTTCAAAAGGCGCCTGAAGGTGAGGTAATAGCTACCAAATCTAGTCCTCGCAATCTTCAGCAACTCCAATCTCGAGTGACTGCGGAAAAGGCCATGGGTATTGCTATGATTTGTAATAAATTTTATCATTTTTTTTCCTCTCTTGTACAAATCCCCAATCCATTGGTATTGTTCATTTTTGTTTTTGACAATATCATGCAACAGAAGGTTCAATGTGTGAACCAAACATCCAGACCAAAATATGTTCGGGTATCTATCCTCAATAATTGCTCCCGCTGCCTTACAATTAGGAGCATTATCAGTGATGACTTGGATGACATTGTATGGGCCAATACGCTCAATTGTTTCAAGCAATGCTTCTGCAATGTTGATAGCGGTCTTGAACTTGTCTGAGTAATCATGTGCAGCTAGAAAAATGGGACCACTTCGGGACACAGCAAGAACACTTATCAATGGCTTGCCTTTTACATTTGTCCATCCATCAGATACAATGGACACCCCATTGTCAGTCCAAGAACTTGTCATTTTATTCAAAGAATGTGATATTTTTGCTTTTTCATGATCAAGGCCAACTGTTCTTGCCTTGTCATACCCAGGGCTCTTGTATCCTTTAGGGGCATCATTTATGGCAGAAACCATTTCGTGCCAATAAGGTGAGCGTAGAACATTGAATGGTATCCCATTTGCATAGAGGAACCTGTAAATTTTTGAATCCACATCATTCCTACACCCCTCATCAAGGAAATCTGATATGCTTCTACGGCGTAAAGATGATGACCCTGAGCCTCCATGTCCATATCCACTGCCTTGGGAGGATGCTGAAGGAGTTCTTTGTGAGCTTGGTTCAAAGAAACCCCTTGATCTTTTTGCTTTGTATTGGGCGTCCTCCTCTTCCTTTATGTATTTGGCTCTATCAACTGTTGACACCCCGTTGCAAGTTCTGATTCCTATTTGTTTCTCTCCATCCCATGCCCTTTTCCCGCAAAGGTGTCTTCTCAAACGGGTGTATGAGCCTGTGAAATCAGTGTTGCAATGGGGGCAATGAAATTTAGTGGTTCCACCCCCTCTCCCTGTTTCAGGCCTCTGAACATATTTCCACAATGGAGTTTGGTCTTGTTTAGTTTTTTCACCCTCATGTTCACCCTCCACATCCTCCTCACTGGGGTTTTCACCTATTTGACTTCCTCCGGCTTCTTCATCCACCTCTTCAGGGTCAGGCCCCCTCCGTTTCCTACTCTCCACCACCATAATAACCAGAAAGGGGACCAGGAAGAGGAAAATGCCAATAAAAATGCTCAGGTCCATCGTGTTTGATGTTTGTAGGGTTTGAGTCTTGAATCTGCAAATTAATTTAGTTTATTGGGATTAATTCATTTAATTTATTAATTTAATTTAAATTAATGATCTTTAAACTCAAACAGGTAAATGAAACTAACCAAATTAACTACCTAACCAGCTAAACTAACTAAATGATTAAGTTACATACCTCTGCAAGCTTGCTCCTCGCTCCTTGGCACTTGCTCCTCGCTCCTCAGCTCTGGCTCCTTGCTCCTCAGCTCTTGCTCCAGCTCTCAATCTCTTGCTCAAGCTCTCAATCACTTGCTCAACAAAGTTGTAATGACAAGTTTTTGGCCCATTGGGCTTATAAAACAAAAAAAATTAGCTAAATTTTTTTAATTTTTCGGGTCCGGCGGAATTTTTTTCCGCCGAACCGCTCCCGGCCGGTTAAAAATCGCTCCCGGAGCGTTTTTTAATGCCCGGGAGCGATTAGGGAGCGATCGGGGAGCGATCGCTCCCGGGCATTAAAAAACGCTCCGGGAGCTCGGGAGCGATCGCTCCCTGAAACGCTCCCTATCAGAGCAGGGAGCGTAAATTTTTTTAAGGGAGCGCGCTCCCGAAAATCGCTCCCGTCCGGGAGCGATTTTGGGAGCGCGCTCCCGACCCGCTCCCGAGCCGCTCCCGCCCGGAGCGCGCTTCGGGAGCGGGTTCGAAGGGGGGGGGGGGCGCTCCCCCGCAACACTGTTATGGGGTGAACTTAATGTGTTAATGAAGAAATGCAATTATCAAAGAAAAGAACAATGTAGCCCTATGAAAACTTAACACCAAGAGAGACAATGATGAGGGTGTCTATACATCATTGGTCTCGTCGGCATTGTGCTCAGATCTCATGGAGAGATAGAGTTGTCAGTCAAGGCCTTGTTATGTGACAATGTTGGTTGAGATGATGCTAAACAAATGGGTTACCAATCCGACTCTTCTTATGAGAAATTCTTCAGATTGAGAATAACCAAGTACCATTATGAATACCACCCTAGTTAAGAGGGAGAGTTGAAAAGTGTAACTAGGTTCAGTCTTCATAATGACATGTGTAATTGTGATTTTATGTAATTGATGAAAAGAAGAAAAATAAAATTGTTATTGTAATGCTTGTCTCATGGGTTTCAATAGCAAGGAATTTTATTTTAGTGATGGCTCCTATTGTGAGCCTTTAGAATTTGTCATCTAGTCATAAAAGTCAATTTAAGTCTATGTCATGTATGAAGGACCCTTCTTGGGCATGTTATATATTTATCAATGTTGTTAAAAGCGCGATCGGGATTAAATCGGCGTCGGGAATAAAGCGGAAAAAATCGGCAAAAGCGGGAAAAAAGCGTTTGGCACAAAAATATTCATTTTTTTTCATTTTTTTTCAATTTTTTTAATATCTAAACCATCTACAACATAAAATAAATACATTGACACATAAATATGATAAAAAAACTAATATATAAGATGTTTAATATCATTTCTAGCGCTAAAATCACACATAACATTGAATCATGTCCTGAATAGTAAGTCCTGAGTCCCAACTCAGCCTCAAAATATCAACAAAAAATATGATAATGTATCTCATCATGTCATAATGTCATATACAATAAAATGAAAGTCTAATCCTATTGATTTCCTCTGCCCCTCTTGCGAGAAAATGGCACAACTTTCTCTTTCCCTCTAGATGTAGAAGCTGGTGCCTGTGCTGGTGGAAATGGCAGTGGAGTCTGACGTGCTCTAGAAGCTGAAGAACTAGTAGTAGCAGCTACAGGAGGCTGAGGTAGACGGAGACCACGTCCTCTACTGGTGGTAGTGGTAGCCCGGGTAGGCAGTGTCACCTCCTCCTCCTGCTCCTCCTCCTCCACCTGCTCCTCCTCCTGCTCCTGCTCCTGCTCCTCCTGCTCCTCCTCCTCCCCCTCATCCTGCACTAACCAATCATCAGTGGGATCCATGAGAGGCCTCTCGGTCTCAACCCTCCATTCAGCAGTGGTGTCAATCCCATCCAATGAGATGGCTTCCGTATCAGGTGTCCTCTCTAGTTGTCTCACCCACAATCGAAGATTGTAGTAGACATAGACCATGTCATTAAGTCTATGGGACTCCAACCTGTACAAAGTTCATGAAATAATAATTAATAATTAATATTATAAAAAAAATATTGTTTAAAACTTTAATGAATTCAAAAATTTATTTGGAAATTTGCAATATTTTAAATGTTTAAGTGTTAACCTATTGCGCTTCTTGTTGTGTATTTTTTCAAATACACTCCAATTGCGCTCACATCCTGAGGAGCTGCATGTTTGGCTGAGGATGCGTACGGCAAGCTTTTGCAAAAGGGGTACTCTGCCACCATACATCTTCCACCATGCGTCTACAACAAAATTACAAATAAAATTTTAAATAAACATAAGAAAAAAATGGAATTTGAAGAGACAATGAAATTTGAAACAAAGTTACAAAGTACAAACTAAAAAATACTTGGCATTTTAATCGTCCTATCAGTGATAGCCATCTCAAAGCCAAATGTGCCACTTGACATCTTATATGTCTCAATTTGTCTAGAGATCTCTATACGTTGTTCTGGAGATCTCACCATCTTCTGGACACAGGTTAATAATCCTTCCACGACCTCAGCATCAAAATCAAACCCACATGCATAAGAAAATGCAGGGTTCAGGAAAAGCCTAGCAGCATGAATGGGACGATGGAGTGTGTTGTTCCATCGCTCATCAATCACTTCCCATAGAAGGAGTTGTTTCTGAAACCCATCATCTCCCTTATCATCATAGTAGGACCGAATGGCTTCTTTGGCCCTATCCATGGCTTCATACAAATAGCCCATTGCGGGCTTCTCACCATCAACCAACCGAAAAACCTTTACCAAAGGTTCAATAACGGCGCACACCTCCTGCACTCCCGCCCAGAAGTCTTCCTGGTATGAAACTAGTCTGCATACCGCCTCTCCTTCTGGTTTGCGGCTCATTGACGAAGCACACCACTCCTCTGAAAGAAACATTCTCTTCAAATCCCACATAGAATTCAAAAGGGATTGAAGAGATATGAAACTCGTCGCAAACCGTGTAATGGCGGGGCGCACCAACTCTTTGTTGTTGGTGAATCTTCTCATCAAGCTAAGCACAGATGTATGATTATATATAAATTTTGTGATGCTTTTTGATGAGTCAACAATATCTTTGACAAAGGGAATTTTCCCTATGTCCTCTAACATCAAATCAATACAATGGGCAGCACAAGGTGTCCAAAATAAAGTAGGATGCCTATCCATAAGCATTCTACCAGCAGCAACATAATTTGCAGCATTGTCCGTTATGACTTGGACAACATTTTCTGCACCCACCTCCAAAATAAACACATCCAGCAAATCACATAAAGTTCTTGCATCTTTGATTTGATGAGTTGCATCAATAGATTTGATAAACATAGTCCCCTTGGGACAACTAACCAAGAAGTTTATAAGGGTTCTCCCCTTTTGGTCCAGTCCAACCATCTGACATAACAGTGCATCCTGTTTGTGCCCATGATGCCCTAAAATCCTCCAATCTTTGGGTGCAGTCACGCTTTTCCTCTTGAAGAATCCGGCCTCTGAAATCATGAAGAGAAGGGATTTTGTACCCCGGGCCAACACTGGCAATAGCATCAACAGCAGGTTGGAAAAATGGATTATTCCTTACAATGCTGAAAGGAATATCACTCCAGAGGAGAAATTTTGCCATCAACCTATCAGCTTGTTCTTTTTCAGTTCTTTTTAGCATTGAACCGATAGTTGGTTGTGAACCAGGTGTGGTTCGAGGAACAAAAAATGATGATGCAGCTACCGGATTGACTGACGCTGCAGTAGAACCAGTGCCACTTGGTCCACTTCCTTCAGCTGACCTTCTTAGTTGCCTTTTGAGTTCTTCTTTGGCCTCTCTAGTTTGCTCTAATTCTCCCAATGCTCTCATGGCTCTTTGGATAAGTTCAGGATTTGTATTTATACAGGGCCCCACATCACGTCCAGGGATTTGTGCAAGGTGGTACTTCAACCTGTACACCCCCCCGCTTATCTCCTTTCCACACAACTTGCAATTCAAGTTTTGTCTATCATTCGGAGCTTTAGGTTCACCATATTCCCAGAAAGGATCCAATTTCCTTGGCATGTTTGTTTTTGAATTTTGAATTTGCAAACCTATGGAAAAATAAGGATTAGGAAATAGGAATTTAGGATTACATAATACAAATTACAATTTAGCATTTACAAAATTACAAGTTAATTATTTCCAAAATCCCAATTTCCAAACCCAAGTTACCTAACCAAATGCCAATGGCAAATGCCAAAAAACAATGAAAATTCAAAAAACATAAACAATGTTTAAAAAAAATGAAAAAAATAAAAATAAAAAATTGGTTCTCATAGTCATAACAAATTACCCATCCCAAATCAATGAAAAATTACAAAAAATTCTTTAAAAACAATGAAAAACAAAGTTTTTAAAGAAGCAAAACAAAAAAAAATTAATCTACATACCGTTTTTATGGACAAATTGGTGATCTTGTCTTGGATTTCTCCTAAAAACACTTGGATTCGCTCCCAAAGTCGACCCAAACCCTTTAGCTCTTCTCCTTCAGCTCTTCTCCTCCTCCTCCGCGCGGCGACAGTCAGAAATGGCTTAAAAAATTTCATTTTTTCTTATTAAAAGCCCGCTGCCCGCGCCCTCGGCGATTTTTTCGGGAAAAATCGCGATTTTTTCGGAAAAAAGCGTAAAAAAAAATCCGGCGATTTTTTGGGATAAAACGCGCGTTTTATGCGGTCTTCCGAAAAAAGCGCGATTTTTTGAAAAAATTGCGATTTTATCGCGATTTTAACAACACTGATATTTATACAATTCCTTAAAATAATTTAGAAAGCCCTCCAAGACCAAGACAAAGTCACCTCCTTCAAGTCGGCTTCAAAAGAATAATATAAATCTCTCAAATAGACATGTCAGCTCACTATCATGTCATGTCGGCTTATTTTGATGGGAAACAACTATAAATAGGGTTGTTCGTATTCATTTCAGAGCAGAATTTCATAGATTTGGTCATCATACAATCTAAAGTGTGAAGCACAGTGAGGAAGCCTAAAGACCAACGAAGTAACAAAAGGGAAGAGCGAAGTTCGTAAGCGTATTTTGGGACTATTTTAAGGGTATAAAACCTCTATACAAGAAGTTTGTTGCAGCAGTAAAGGCCGAAGGTAAGCAGTAAAGGAGAAGTCTATTGCAATAGTGGAAGTTGAGGAGAAGTGCAATCCTCCTAAGGAGCTGAAGTGGAAGGACTAGTCAAGAAGGCTGAAGGTCTAAAGCAGAAGAAAGCCAAGGTTGAAGAAGAAGCCAAGAAGGAAGGAGTTGAAGGTTGACTATCATTGACTAAGGATCTTGTGTCTTAGTCTTGGAGTGGAAAATAGGTCAAGGGTCTTGGTCTTGGCATTCGTCAATTGGAATCTCTATAAGAAGAAGAATTTGTTCGGGTTTTCCTCTCAAGTGAGAGAGGTTTTGGCCCTGGATAATAGCCTATATTATGTGTCTCTTGTCGATTTATGGTTTATGTATTGTTAGTTGTTTGATGAAGAACACCAATAACCTAAGTAAAAGAAGATCGTAATCTAAAGAAGTAAAAATCATTCACAAGCAGTTACTAATAAAAGAGAAATCACTTAATTGTTATGCCCTAGATTTGTCAACAGCCCTGGCTAATCTCTTAGCTGACCCATCATAATTTGGGAGTGTAACCTTCCCTGCTATCTTCTGCACCTCCTGACTAGACTGCCCTCCCCGGTAATGAGTCCCAGCTCCTGTGGCATGCCTCTCCTTGAGGTGGAGGTACTCCCCAAAAGACATCACCCTTCTGATCCTGGGGTCTAGCCCCTCATACTCATCAATACTCGAGGCAACTGAGTTCACCAGATCTGCAACAAGGTCAGGCTCCCTCTCCTACTCGGGCTCGTCCATGAAATGGGGCATCGTAGGATGACCTATTTGGCCATGCAGAGGGGTATGAGGTGGCTAGTATCTACGATTTCCTCCCCCTTCTCTGGAACTCCCATCACCTTAGGGTGTTGCCCCTGGTCTGTCATTCACATGCAAGCCCATCACCTATTGCATCATGTCCATCATGAGTTGGCCTTGCCTCAACATCTGTTGGTTGGTCCCCAGCAACTCCTCTAGGATATGGTTTTGTCCTCCCTGTCTAGGTCGCTCTGTATCCTCTCATTTCTCCATGTGCCCTCTTATGTTTCCACCTCTATATCAAAAATGGCTCTAGTGCTCCCTCTCTACCTTGACCTCTACCTCTTCCTCTTCCACGACCCCTCTGGAAGACAACTCCTTGATATCTGGATGGCATCACCTGCTCTTCTCTCCCACGTTGGCCAGGAACATGCTCTGATACCACTTGTAATGTTGCTCCTAGGAAATTAACAGTGATATTAAGCAAAAAATAAACATGCAACACAAAAATATTTAGACAACAATTAAGAAACCATAAATTGCACTATTACTGCGCCAAACTGAGTCATTTTAATATCAAGAGGAGAGTAAAATGCATGGAATGTGTGCACCTAGGCTTGCCAAAGCAAGCTAGACAATCCCAGGTGAGAAAGATGTTGTCCGGATGCAAGGAAAGGACTTCTCCTCAATGTTCTGTGCTGGCCCTGGAAATTATGCAACCACTGGCTAGAAGAAACCCCTGTTTGAGCCCGTACCATATCATAACATACGATCATAACAGACGGGTGAGGGCACACAATGGTTGTCTCAAGTGGCGGAGAATGGTGACACATCGAGTTATCTGGTGTCTGCAAGGGGTTGTTGGTGCAGGTTGAAGACAAATCTAGGAGGAAAATTCTCTTATAGGGGTCACCCACTGGTGGTGGATAGCATGCATTGTGTTGCCATAACTACTGCACATAAGATACTTAGGGCGGGATATTATTGGCCCATTGTTTTGGTCTCTATTTTAGGTATCTGCATAAGGGAGTCGGTATCCAACTGACCTCACAAATCAGGGAGTCAATCTTATATATGATTTATAACAAGTGCAGGAGAGACCTTGCTATGAAAGATAATGGATGAGTGACAGATCTCCCTTCACGCCTCTTCAATAGAATCATTTGGCTAAGGAGAGAATCATCGCTAATAGAATCATCAGTTCGCTTCGGTTCACTATTGGTCATGGTCACGCCCCTCTTGAAAACCCTTATTATCATTGTGTAACGACTATCCAAACCATCCCCTATTACCCTATTACTCTTTCAATCCCATCTATCCCAAAGCTTCATTAGAGCCTCTGCACATAATAATGTTAGCGCGATTTTTCCCACCCACCTAGAGATGACATAACGAGATGAACTTTGGTTAGCCTTGACCTAACCAACTACCTGATACTATGCGGGCTCATCGAACAGCGCGAATTAGCTTGCTTTATGAATTATTAAGGATTTATTGACCTGACCAAAAGAAAAGCCAACTCTGAATACAGATAGCGATAGAAACTGAGATCATATCTGTTATCTAAGTCAGGGGGTCAGTACTTGACCGGGTTGATCAGGGCCTTACTGGGTTGACCCAGGCCCCTCTATTTGGGGCTTCCCCTCAATGAAAAATGAGAGGGAGGTAGTTTAACCTATCTATGGGTGAGGTATGATCGTGTAGATGCTTTTTAGGGTGAGCTAGATACTTACATAATAGAGGTTAGTGGCTTGCCCCAAGTGGGATTGGGATAGCGACACCAACACTTAAGGAAATGATGAAGGATATATGCAAAGGGAAAGAGAAGAGGTGAGGAGAAGCAACTATGCTAGGGAGATTCTAACAAATGCTAGAGGAGAGAGGTGGCAATGCTAGGGTAGTCCCAATGAAGGCAAGAGGATAACTCAATGGTGCAGTTCGGGAGGTAGTCTACATGGTGTGGAAACCACACCGAATGGTTCATAGAAATAGTATGGTGAATAATCCTGCCAGGATGCAAAATGTCTCAAGTTGGGTCCTACTAAAAGTGATGACCTAGGGAAGAATTGACTACTTTGAAGGTGACCAAAGGAAGAGTTAAGACCAAGTTGATTTAGAATGGATGACCTTTTTTATATGGATGTGGATGACCCTTTTTATATGGATATAGGTCACTTCTTCCCTCCGTACTAGCTACCTGACCTTTCCTTCCTGCCTAAGAGGTGGCTTCCTTCCCTAGTTGGGCTGATTCGACTTGGGGTAACATTGCTTGGTCGAGTGATCTAAAGGCTGAGTTGATTCGACAAGCACCCACCTAGACAGTTGTGGTTATGAGGGAAATCTCCCATATTATATTCCAACATGAAAGGAAGGCCACCTTTCCACTAGTGAATTTGCCATCTCGATAGGCCACGTTCGCATCTCGATACGCCACCTATTCTCTATCAAATTTCCCAGTTTCGATTGCTAAGTTCAATGATCAATGAAGCACAATGCTAGGTTATAACTAGCGAATTTCCCATCTCTTGGACTGGTGACCAGGCCACCTTATAACTCTTCAATTTCCCACTTTGACAAGGAGCATTAAGCTCTTGCCCGAACCTCAAAAGGACAACAAACGCCACCTTTGCTTAAGGAATTTCCCAGTCCCGATAGGCAGGTAATAGAGTTGAGAAGGAGCAATGCAACAGGACGCCAAAATTCTTCATTTTCACCTAGGCTTCTTCTTCTGAGGTAACGTGTTAGTAGGCAGGTAAATACAAAGTTGTAAGTGCCCAAGCCCTTCGAATCATCTCCAGGGTTTTGCTGTAGTTCATAAATAAAATAAGGAGGTTATGACGATCCAACTCCTACTGGTTGTTCTTGTGCGCCACCCACCCACTCCACTTCCTGTCTGTCATTGTGTAGGCATAGAAAGGGTGAGGGAACGAACTCTCAACCACTGCCCCCCACCCAATGAGCATCAAGGAAGGCAGAGACTGTTAAGGAGAGGGTGTGTAAGCATGGCTCGACCAATGGGCCGCCATCGATTTATCGTCCAGTTCTAAGTGTCGTACCAAGTACGAAGATGTCTGGTTATCGAAGCCCGTCCAACAAGGCTCTCCTAATTGACAATTATCCATCCATCAATGTTTCTGAAGTTCTGTCTTTAGTTCCTCAATCCGGCCCGGGATCTCTGCTAAAGTTTCTGGCTGGCTATAGAGAATAATCCAACAGGGCAGTTCCCACGGAGGATCCCACCCAGGTTCTCCATCCATGCAAGAAGGTACGCGGAGTGTTAAGTTGTATTTCATCTATGGCACAACTCAAATCTACATATTATGAAGGGGAAGGTAAGGTTGGTTGATTCGGTCCAGATAATAGAAGGTAAATAGCAGTCCCGACTCACTCCCTAAGTGCATGAATGAATCAAGTGGTATAGGGCTACCAGGTATAGTATTTCATATTTTCATCTATTGAAATCTCGTTTTTTAGGGCCACTTGGATCGAGGTACTCAAATTTCGTGATTATTGAAAAATATTGGATGAAAGAAACTTACTCTATGAGCGCGGGATTGATGATATTGCTTCTTGAGACCCTTTTTCCCTTGTCTAAAACTTTTACCTTTGATTTGACGACTTGAACTTAAACGTCGGGTTCTTCCCTTTCTTAGCTTTGTATTGGTTGTATTGTTTTATTATTAGTGGTCTTGTGGTCTTAAGAGGTTATCCCTAAACGAGCTCTCCTGAAATGGCTCAGATGCGTGAGATGGGGAGGGCGGGAATAGTGATATTATTATGATGCTGTATCTCGATCTGCGGGGTGTGAGGTCAACAATTACTTATATATATTGCTAAAGGCTGCTTCGTTTCCCTCATCGTTCCAAATAGCTTGTTTCCTCGATACAATGAATTATCCGGGGTGAACAGAATGAATTATCAGCAAGCAAGGGACTGGTTCCGTCAGTACTTGACGGGCGAGTGCCGAGAAGGACGATCAATGGTGGCTACTATAAGCAGCTCATGTCCTGTACGGTTTTATGAAGATCCCTCCATGGATAGAATATAATAGGGCGGATTCGCAGTGCAGTCTTGAACGATTATTCAGTAGTCGCGATATAAAAGTGAACGAAGGAAAGATGATCTCAGATGATTACTGTTCATGCTATGAGTACAATGGCAAGTAAAATTCCTGAAAATTTGACTACAAATGAGTCCATGTTTCCTTACCAGGCTGTGATTTTCCTGTGCCTTTAAAAATGTTCAATTTATTTTGTGAGTTGAATGTGTTAGGCCCTGCTGTGCCATGAACTGTGCTTAATTTAAGCTTCCAAATATTGTTCTAAAGTAGCATGTAGCCTGTAAGATTTTACAGAACCGCTTCTCTTATAGAAAAAAGAGCATCAACGGGAAAAAAATTAATAATGTTTATAGCTGCATATTATTAGTTCAAGCACTTGTTTCTAGCTCAAAATTACAATCAAATCCAGTTGAAATGAAAGAACATTCACAGAAAATTTTCTCTTTTCCACTGGGTAAAAATAACATCAATGTCATTTATATGTCTACTAGCTTACCAGTTCCTGGTAGAACTTTAAAAGTACACCCCAAAATCACTTGCGTTAATGTATAATATAACTATAATTCATCTAATGGACATTAATAAAATATTTATAGCCAACTTTATTGCATAAAGTGGCTGTAGAAATTGAAACCACTATCCACCTTAAGGAAACAAATAAACTATCATTTATAATCATTCATGTAGTAAATCTAAAAGTGCAATCCAATACACATATATTCAAAGAGAAAGCACATTCATTGTAAATAAGATGTATCTATTTAAAGAGATCAAAATTTATTAAAAAAGTTACTACCTCCAAATCGATAGTTTCCTCCTCAGCATGTTGATGCAAACTTTTGCCTCTGTAGATAATCTGCAGATCATGCCACATTTTGGAAACCGAAATAGCCTGATGCGTAGCTGACATTAATGTTCTGATTAGAGTTTTCCATCTTCTTGAAGACAATCCTAGGAAGCAAATCTCCTGCCCAAGATAAACCCATATCAACATGCTGCAACCATGTTCCAAAACTGCTGAAGAAATAATTAGCACATGTTTCTTTGTATGACCTCTATCTATAATACTCAATGCTGTTCCACTGTATGTCCCAGGAATCCTGGCCAAGAGACCTATTTTTCATTCTGTGATTCTTATTTGTGGTAATATAGCTTCTACTACCATTTAAGAAATGAATCAAACAATTCACAGAATCTCTTTGAATTATCATTCTTGCTTTTTATGTCCTGTTACAGAAAAATCTAGCACCCAGAAAATTGTGAAGTCCCAAGCACCGAGGTGTTAGTTTAGTGCAAATTACAAAGGCTATCCATTGTAGCTCTTTCTCTCTCTTTTGGTTGGCTCTTCTCCCACCTCAAGGGGGCTTCCCTAAAGGTAGGATTATCAAGGCTATGGAGTGGTAGCTTCCATAAAGGGAGGATTATCAAGGCCATGGAGTGGGAGCTTAAGGTGAAATGAAGAGTCAGCCTTGATAAAACAAAGTGTTGTGGTATAGTTTCTGGAAACAGAAGTGGAAATGGGAAAGGAAGGAAGAGGGGAACTAAAGAATGAAATGATGTGTGACTAATGCCTATCAATCTTTTATCAGACAAGGCCTACATTGACACATTCAAAACTACTTCATAGAAAGGCATTAAAATGAAGGAAAAGGCTAGTTTTCCATGTTAAACCTTATGGATGAGAGTCGAGACAACTAGTTTATTACATTCGCCATTCTATTTGATGCTCAAGCAAAAATGGACGGATGTCACACATTCAACCTTGCAGTGTTTGCTGGAAAATTTTGTGAAAACTCATCTGTGAGAGCTAGAGGTGCCACTCATCAATGTAATGTGCAGGTGTTTTATTGGGCTGAATTATTAATCAAATCAGTAACTTGTTAGATGAAAGACAACAATGCAGAAATACAACATCAAGGAAGTCAACAGGGAAAAGGTTCCTCAAATTGATTTGATCCTAAATGAATAGACTTTCATATTAGCATTATAACAAGAGGTTTCACCAATGAATCTACAACACATGAAGAGCAAAAAAAATATACCTTACAGCAATGTAGATGCAATACTTCATTTCCTAATCAAGTGTTCAAGGGTTTGACATACAACAAAGCCCATCAATCATCTCCAAGCTCCAACTTCCAATCTCTTCCCAATCTCTTCATAATCCTCCAATCTCAAATTAAACAAATAAATGGAAAGAAAGATCCTCTTTATATAGGGAGTTTCATCTCTTACAACAAAATATAATATTTGCTAACTCCCTCCATGACAAGTCAAAGAAATAATAAACAAACAAAATAGTTAGATCATGTTGACCATGTAAAGTGGAAGTGTGGCTTCTAATCTCTCCAAAGAAGGTCATCATTGACCACTGGAGTGGAACCTAAAGATTTTTTGAAAACCCCATGTCCAAGGATGTACCAAAGGTTGTTTGTACCATTAGAGATCATCATATCACCAGATTTTTTCAACTCTACTTCCTCTTCTCATCTTCTTCTATTATCCCTAGATTCCACAAGCCCTACAGGGATAATGTAAAGTGATGCTAGTATGATGAGTTTGATGTTGGAAATACTGAGAGGGGGGGTGAATTAGTATTCCTTTTTAATTTTTCTATTTATCACCAAAACAAGTATATATGGAACATAGAAATAGATAGCTGGAATCAATGTTGCATTAATCGTTATCGGGATAATATCGGCGTGAGGTAAAAATCGGAAAAAATAGGAATTATCGGGAAATAATCGTTTGGTACAAAAAAATTCATTTTTTTTTTCATTTTTTTTCAATTTTTTTAATATCTAAACTATCTACAACATAAAATAAATACATTGACACATAAATATGATAAAAGAACTAATATATAAGATGTTTAATATCATTTCTAGTGCTAAAATCACGCATAACATTGAAACATGTCCTGAATAGTAAGTCCTAACTCCTGAGTCCCAACTCAGCCTCAAAATATCAACAAAAAATATGATAATATATCTCATCATGTCATAATGTCATATACAATAAAATGAAGAAAATAACCAAAGTGTAATCTTATTGATTTCCTCTGTCCCTCTTGCTAGAAAATGCCACAGCTTTCCCTTTCCCTCTAGATGTAGATGCTGGTGCTAGTGGAGTTGGCAGTGGAGTCTGCTATGCTCTAGAAGCTGAAGAACTAGAAGTAGGAGCTATAGGAGGTAGACCACGTCCTCTACTGGTGGCAGGGGTAGCCCGGGTAGGTGGTGTCACCTAGAAACATTACAATCTCCCAATCCTGAAATCCTGAAAAACTGATAAGTCTGCTGGATTTTGAATGAAATCTAAAATTCTACTTTCTCCATATGAAATCCAATGAGGCTGGAACCACTCTCAAACATCCTGAGTCATTTCATGGTAATGTTAAAAATTTAAGTAAAAGGATGAAAATGAAGATTGAGGAGAATGTCACTTTTACTTTAAGAATTTAACATTACCATGAATAGCATATCAATACTAGGGCCTAGACTTGATCATTAAGCTGCCTCACTCACAAATTATTTGTTTCTTTCAAAAAAAATTGCATTTCAAACATTTAGCATCCCTTAAAAAACCAAAAAAAAACATTATAAAACCTCGCTGCCGGAGACCCCCATGATAATTTCGATTGTTATCGCGATAAATTCGAAATTATTGCAATAATTTCGTATAGTTGTCGTGATTTTATCGGGACAGCGAAAAAATCGCGATTATTTCATTTTATCGCGATTTTCACAACACTGGCTGGAATAAATGCTTTTATTAACACAAACAGTGCAATGAAATAGATACAATATATAAATAGTTGCAATCAGTTGCCAAGCACCAACTTGGACTTTTGTGAGGCTCCAACCTCCAGAGCACCAACTCTATTTTGCTAAGGCAATAGTTCTGCACTTAGGAGCACCAACTCCCAAGGATTCCAATCCTTTTAGTTCTGAGGCTCCAACCCCGTGGGCTCCAACCCTAACCTGGTATAAACTGTTTTGTTGTTGTTCTCTGCTCCCAAACCTGCTGAGCTTCTGCTTCACTCCTGTTCTCCTGCTTCTCCTAACTCTCCTGCCTCTGCTGCCTCTACCTGAACTTCAGCTTCCTCTCACTCTGATTATTCGCACACGCTTCCTTGTTTTTTCCTGTTTTTGTATTCCTGATGCCTCTGACTGTTCATTTCCGCTTTCCACTGGCTCTTCAACTTCTTCAACACTCGCTTCAGCTTCCTCTACGCTGGCTTGTCCTTTGGCTTCCCTCTTCTTCATTGCTTTGGCTTTTTGGTTTCCTCTGCACTGGCTTACCCTTCGGCTTCCTGGCTTTTCGATTGTTGTAGCTTCCTCTGCCTCTTCATGCTCACTGCTGCGTGTTAAAACTGTAACAGAGCCCCTTTTTCTTTTAATGATAATAGGCATACACAGGACTTTATTGTTTAACGGAGAGACTGTACCAATCAGGACGGACCCACATGCCACGTCCCAATCGCAATTGCAATCGACTTTTGTTCAGGCCTCCTAAACTATCAGAACTGTTATCATAAGCCTTTTGGCCTAAAAACCCTGTGCAATACAATTATTCTTATACCACAAGTGGTATTTCGGAAGGGGCATAAGCGGGAACTGGTATTCAACGGATGGCTTCCGATTCCACTCGGCAGGCGACACGTAGCAGCAGGAAGGAAGAGGATACCGCTTTTTCGGGTGGGTATTCCTCGAGCTATATGTCCACCCGAAATATATGTAGATTGTTGGATCTACAAAGGGATGATCAACGGTGGAGGGTCGGATGCTCAGGTAATGTGGGCCCGCCTTTTTGTGGTCGCAAATGTAATACACTGGAATATATGAAAAAATGCTAAAGGGCGGACTTCAAATTTATTACACCCGCATTTATAACTTTATCGGGTCCGCAGTGTATATCGCAATCGGCGCTTTCAGAGGTGCAAGGCCTTAAGCACTTGCAATATGTCGGATGCGACATAACAATAGACCAAACTGTAATGTTGCATTGGGTCCACAACATTCATCGCAATCGGCGCTTGCAGGAGGACAACCCTTTGTGTATTGCGATATGTGATTACCGATAGGGCGGATGTGATATGATATTAAATCATATTTCAGTGTTTCAGCGGGTCCGCATGTATCGCAATTATATGATATTTATACATATAATGCAAATTTTCCTGTTTTAATGCGCCAAGGCTTAGAGCCTAAAAAGCTGAAATACACTAAAAACATGCTTCATAACACTTTTGGCGGACTTCACTGTTTATGCACCCGAACTTATATGTTCCGTCGGGTCCGCACATATATGTCGTTGTCGGGGGTTTGGGGTGATGGCACATAACCGAACTGCCGATTATCATATCGCCGATATATATATATACCCCACCTCTATACCCCAATATATATATCTTTATCTGCTCCGATAGTGTATTCCAATATAACTAAGTCTTTCGCCTCCAATAGTGTAAATGCATCCATATATGTGTTTTCTGCCTCCGATAGTGTATTTGCATGCATATACACTATATTGTCCCTATAGCCCCTGATAGTGTATTCTTTGGCATTCATTGCTCCGACTGTTTGCTTCCTCTGATGGCTCTATTTGCTCTTTGCTCCTCCGATAGCTCTGTTTGCTCCTCTAATGGCTTTGTTTGCTCCTCTTGGCTCCTCTGATAGCTCTGTTTGCTCCTCTGATGGCTCTGTTTGCTCCTCTTGGCTCCTCAAATATTGCCATATTGACATCAATGACAATCTATGTCAACATTTGAGTCATGTAACAAGTCTAGGTAACTTGAGACCTTGTCATCAAGTGAGTTTACTCTGGGAGGTTTTTTTCACTTGGAATTTATCTCCTTACGAGGACTTAATTAATTGAGTTTTTTCCTCCAACCATAACCCCAAAGCCGGAGTACGGCTTGAAGACGAGGCCTTGGGTGAGTCATAGTGTCTAGAGTCATTGTATATTACCATACTAGATCGCTCATAAAATTTCTTGGAATTTGGTTAGGTCTAGGGGTCATTTTTTTAATTCTTTTAATTTCCTGCAGGGTGGAAATTTGAATAAAATTTGAATGTAATATGTATTAAGTGGTGTCTAGAGAAGTTGTATGGGGTATGTGTGCTCACAATTACACCTTTCATCCTCAACCTTCTACTATGACACACTTTGAGGGGTTGAAAATGTTGATTTTTGGATAGCATCAGATGTGCCCTAGCTCCGACATTTTGTGGAGGGGCTAGAACACAGGAGATCTCGAAAACCCAGAAATCGTTTGGTGAAATTCCACCTGGATTGTATTTTATTAAAATAATTAATATTTTTAATGGGGTTCCTAAGTCTAAACTTAGGAAAATTAAAATATTAATGGGAATTAATGAAAATATGGGTGAGAAGCTTCTAAAAGACGATGATCAAGTCTAATTTAATCTTAGCCATTGATTAGAGATTAGATCACAATCGTTGATATCTCAACAGGAAAAGTAAAAAGGAAGACATGAAAGTCATTTGGAGACACACCAGGGCAAATACTCAGTAACCTGAGGGAAATCGATTCTCAAAAAGTAAGAGTTTGATTTCAGAGGGAGAGTTGCAGGGTGAAGGAAGAGGAGGGTATCAGCATCAGTCGGAGACTGAGGAGGAGGGGACACAGTGCATCAAAGGGACAGCGCAGAGGGACAGCTCAGAGAGGAAGCGCAGCAAGGGACGCAGTGCTCACACAGAGATGACGCAGAGGTGATGCAATGGAGGCTAAAGGGTCTCTCAGTTGTCAAAATTTCTCCAAAGGGTGGAGGAAAATTATCTCAAGTGTTTTCACAAAAGGTTTCTCTATGTTCTGCAAATCATTCATTGTAAAGAGATTGTTGCTGAAGAATAAAAAATAAATCCTCATCTGTTGCACCAATTTTTCCGCATTGGGTTTTACCGAGGACTATTGTCCAAAAACAATTGTGTTGATGTGATTGATTCTTGTGTGTGTATTTCACTATTCTTTTCTCTATGCTATTATGTGACAACTGCAGTAGATGTTAGATTTTAGGCTTCTGTGGAAGTTTTTTGATTCATGATCTGGATTATCCACAGTTTTTAGTTCATTCTGCCAACGTTTCGAACCCCAAAGGGGGTCCATCATCAGGACAAATCAGATAGAATAGAATAAGAATGAGAGATTATTGAGAGAGAAGAGAATTGCGACCTGGATGTAAATAAACAAGAACCCTAATTTTATATATAAAAGCCGACATATGATTTCTGATTATTATTTTATTTATTATTATCCTTTATAATTTTATAAATTTTTAATTTTTAATTTTTTTTTAATTTTTTTAATTTTATAAACATTTATTATTAGTCCAGGTTATAATTGTTATAATCAGAACAAATATTAAAATTTTTACCATAATTAAATTATATTAATTAAAATCATTAAATTAAATTATATTATATTATATTAATATAATTAATATAATTAATTTATTTTATATAAATTATAATTAGTTTATATAATATAAATTAATTTATATAATTAATATAATTAATATAATTTAATCTAAATTAATTAATATAATCTATATAATTTAAATAATTGATATAAATTAATTTATATAACTCATATAATTAATATAATTACCATAATTAAATCTTTACCATAATTAAATTAAATTATATTAATTAATATCATTAAAAAATATTAATTATATTAATATAATTTATTTTCATTTTATATAAATTATAATTGGTTTATATAATATAAATTAATTAATATAATTAATATAATTAATATAATATAATATAATTTAATTAATATAATTATATAAATTTGCTTTAATTGCTTTAATTAAACCTCCGAAATGCAAGACCCCTTATTTCTGATCCTAAGCTTCCAAGGGTCCGGGGGGGTTTATTTGTTTTATCAGAGGAAGCCAATTTCCACTGATTTCACTCCCATTGTCCCTGTTGAGGTTCTGAAGACATTACATGATTTCAATGGCCTCTTTGATTTTTCTTTTATGATAGTTGTCTTCTCTTGCAATTATCTTGGCGCCTTCCAAACACACATGATGTTTGGTCTTGGACGAGTGCTCTGCAAGGGCTGATGTGCGGGATCTTTCATTCTTTATGTCAGCGGCATGCTCTTTAAGTCTTATTTTCAGAGAGCGACCTGTTTCCCCAATATAACTCTTGCCACATGAGCAATCGATCTTGTACACTCCCTTGAGTTGCTGACGATCAATGTTATCCTTAACCGACCTCATCATTTGCCTTACTGTTCCACATGTTGTAAATTGAGTGTGTATGTTCTTCTTCCTTAAAATTTTTGCAATCTTATCTGTAATCCCTTGGATGAATGGAAGGTAAACTTTCCCTTGATTTTCTTTCTTGTCTCCAGGGGGACGTTCAGAGAGGACCCTATCCCGAGCCCTTCTTATAGCTTTTGTGATACTCCACTCATTGTATCCAATGTTTTTGAAGACAGATGTCAAGTGATTGATCTCATCCTTAATGTGATCAGGGTCAGAAATCCTAAAAGCCCTCACAGCTAGGGTGTTTAAGACGCCGGATTTTTGGGAGGGATGATGGTAGGAGTCAGCGTGAAGATAGCTATCAGTATGCGTTTTCTTCCTGTAGACCTGGTGTCCCAAAGTACCATCCTCCTTTCTACTGATCAGAACGTCTAGAAAGGGGATCTTACCATTTTCCTCAAGCTCCATCGTAAATTTGATTTCGGAGGATATAGAGTTAAGATGATTGAAGAACTTCTCAAGCTCTGCCCTACCATGAGTCCAATTCAGGTTGGTGTCATCTACAAACCTTTTCCACCATGCTGGCTTCAAGTGGAAGGAGTCAAGGGCTTTTCTTTCAAAGTACTCCATGTATAGGTTGGCGACAATAGGTGAGAGCGGGGAACCCATGGCGACTCCAGAAATTTGCTCATAATAGTGATCTTGAAAACTGAAAAATGTGAACCGTAAACAGATTTCTGCAAGCTTTGCTGTTTCAGGATCGGTGACCATCTTTATAACATGAACAACTTCATCAAGAGGAATCTTTGTAAACAAAGATACGACATCGAAGCTTACTAGAATATCATCCTTATGCACCCTTTTATTCTTAATAAGCTTTACAAAATCACTTGAGTCTTTTATAAAAGAGTCTGTGTTACCAACCAAAGGTTTTAGGATCTTAGCCACATACTTAGCTAATTCATAGGTAGGGGAACCAATGGTGTTAACAATTGGTCTAAGGGGAACCCCTTCCTTATGGATTTTTGGTAATCCATAGATTCTAGGAATAACCTCACAGGAGGGAATCAACTTCTTTTTTATTTTATCTTCCAGATTGGTTTCCATGATGGCTTTCTTGACTTGTTTTATCACCTTGGGAATAGGGTTGGAGCTAACTCTTCTATAACTTCCACAGCTCAAATGCTCATTCATTTTTTTGAATGTAATCTTCTTTGTTTAACACAACGGTGGCGCCACCTTTATCAGCTTTAAGAACAACTATCTTATCATTATTTCGGAGAGATCTAAGGGCCTCTCGCCCCTCTTTATTCAAGTTACTTTTTGGGCGTTTAGACTTCAGCATGGCTAGGGAACATTCTTGTCTTAATATCTCTCTGTCGTTTGATGAAAGACCTTGAGTCCCATTCTCAATGTTGCAAATGATGCTTTCAAAGGGAATGTTCTTAGTAGAATTCACTTTGATGTTTACTGAAGCGTTTTGTAAATAACTTATTGTGGAAAAGAACTAGGAGAAATAAATCAGTTACTGGAAATTGTGGCATTTAATTAGACTAGAATTAAATAATATAGAGAGAAATAAATTATTCCATCTGACACAATGACATGGAAATTATCCTAAGTCAAAGAGTTGAGTCAACGGACATGTGGGAGATGACTGAGCACACTGCATCATAAATACACCATTATTTCATAAAATCGAATTTCCCAGAGATAAAGCAACAGTTGCACATGTGGAAAATCGAATTTATTAGAGGAACTCATGCACTGAAGGAATATTCCATGGTATATTTGGACTGAAGATTAGGTGGGGCCTCATCTCACAGTTATCTCAAGTTCTTCTACTCACTCTTGAGGACTACGAGTTGCACATGGAGGAATCACACAGTTCTTGAAGGAATCACGCAGTTCATGGAGGAATCACGCAGAGCTATCTGGGGATCATCTACATATGTGGCATCACTTAGTTCGAGTTTGCATTTGTTGACTGGAGTTATCACGATACTTGGATTCACTCATGGATGAGTTTACTATGCCATATATGGAATTCGATTTCCCTTGATGTGCACATATGGAATTTGATTTTGCTCTGATGTCTCTATCTTCTCCACATCGAACTTGACTTATCTTTCCTTGGGATTTGCTCCAAGTTCAGTTCTCACATGCATTCTTCCTTGGGATTTGCTCCCAACTCTCTATATAATGAGGCTATATGCTCTCATATTGTATCATGTAATACGAGCTATTGTGCTTGAGGAGACTCTGCGGGATTGTATTCACTACTTGCAATATAATACAACAATCTTTGGGGTAAAGCGTGTTGTTGTTCTTCTCATTGCATGTGTGGTAAATTCTTGACTTCTTGTTATGCTTCTATTTATTTCCTCATGTCATTATTTCTTTCATGTTTGTTTCAAGTTATGTTAGTATCCAACTATCTCATATTAGCATAAGAATTAATTATTTGCTTTAGGAAAAGAAATTTGCTAATGGATAATAGATATATCTATAGGAATTCTTTCCACTGCACTTATTTAATTTCATGTCGATTTAATGATTTGTGGTGAAGTTTTGTAAATGAATCATTATTTGGTCAAGTTTTTCAAGAGTGAGGGGAAATTCTTGGAGGAATCAACCCACTCTTGAAAAATATTCAAAGAGAACCCGCATGTTTTGAATTCCAAAGTCTCATCTATATCTTATTTGTGTCTTCTAGGGACTCTTTCAAGTTTCTTAAAGCTTTTATTTCTTGCATCAAAATATCAAACTTGGAAAAAATTAATTTTTACGTATTGTACTTCATTTATCAATATCTAGCTATTTCAAAGGGCTAATTCATGGCTAGTCAAAGAGGAGAGTTTGCTCATACTCTTTGGCCTAGCCTCTTGTAGATTATTTTTGTAACATACTTTGTAGTTATCTTGAGCTAACATTTGTTGTTGTAGATTTTTTAACCTGTTCTTTTGCAACTACTTGCAGGATTCATCATCGGAAAATTACTTACAAGTTTGCATGCAGGACCTTGGGGCTCAGTTTTAATGATTACTTCCACCTTTGGGCCAAATTCATCTTGGATAAGGCCGAGTTCTTCTTGAGGAAAGTCGAGTTCATTTTGGCCATCTCTTGCTCTCTCTTGGCCGTGGTCATAGAGGAGGTTAATCTTCTCTTCTTCTTTTTCGGAAAATCTGCATTTTGTTGAGCCTTTGTGGGCCTCAAATTGCAGCAATTTTCAGCAAGGAAAAGTCTATGGTTTGATTCCAATTTGTTAAGACTTTCCTTGGATTTAAGACAAGACTTCATTGTTTTTTCCTTCTTGTAACAACTAATAAAATTTCTGATTTTGGGAGTGTGGGTTTGTTAATTTTAGGTATGTTCTATGCTTAGAGCAATTTATTTCAATTTTCACATATCTTTCCAGATTAGCAATCACATCAACATTAGAGTAAACTGTAGATAGAACATAAACATAAATCGCAGAAGACAAACCAAGACAAGAGGACACAAGATGTGGCGCTAGCCAGGGACAATCCCCAATGTGGGGAAACCCTTAATCAATTCTTCTTATATGTTCTTCAATAGTTCAGCAGAGAGAGAGAGAGAGATATACATTTACAACAGAAGTCAACACTTTGAATTATCAAGATAAGAGCATAGATCATCTCTAAGAAGATGATACATGAGATTAGTTGAAGACAAGCTGCTTCAACTGATTCTCAATCGTGCTGCATCTCGTCATCATGCTGCACCCATTTAGTGAGTTGCTCTTGTCACGGAAATGCAACCAGTGATAGTTGTACCCATACATGTTGTTGTACACACTGCATCCACTATGCAACAGTTGTACCTATACATGCTACTGTACATACTGTCATCACTATGTTGCAATCATTACATGTTGTTGTGCATATTGTTCACTAACTGTCATGCTGCATATAACTACTACATCTAGATGTGTAGCTCGTCAATCCTCATTCTTCAACTGGTTCTCCAAGATGATTACACCACCACTCTACTCCTTGCTTCGCTGACTAATCCTCAATGCAATACTTCTAACCTTTGACAATGGCATTGTCCATCTCTTATTATAGCAGCATTATACAACCCTTAGAACAAGTCTGAGGCAGCCTTTCTGGAGGACTGTTCCATCCTTTATGAGCTCTCAAACAGCTCCCTCTATCCTCAGCCTTCTAGCAAGATACACAACCTCCTCTTTAGCCCTTCAGTCTTCCTTTATCACACAGACACCTACAACAAACACACTGTCCATTCCTGTACCTTTAAGACACTTTCTTGTTGCGTTCTAAGGCTACCTGTGCTATGTCTTAGGGTCTTTACATGGCTGAGTATTAGGGCTCCATTGATAGTGGCTTTAGGCTTCTTTGATTGCGAATATAGAGCTTCTTAAGACAGTGGATTTAGGACCTCTGGGGAAAGCAAATTAGGGCTACATGTTTGTTGCGTATTGGAGCTTTCTTGATAGCATGTAGGACCACCCTTGACAACGTTCTAGTCTCCTTTATGACTGCGGATTAGAGACTCCCTTTAGTTGTGTTTAGGAGCTCTCTTTATAGCGGATTAGGGCCTAAGATTAAGGCACCTTTGACCTACGGCTAGGGCACTTTTAGGACAGCACATTAGGGCTTCTCCTTCAGCTGTGCATAGGCCTCCTTTACTCTGGCTAGATCTCCCTGTTTGGACAGTGGCTAGGCTTCCTCCTTGAGCTGCAAATATGTCTCCCTCTTGACAACATATAGGGTTTCTTTGAGCTGCGTATAGGTCTCCTCTAACCTCCGAATCGATCTCCTCTTAAGACTACGGCTAGGGCTCTTTAGTTGACTACGTCTAGGGCTCTCTAAGAAGACCCTTTCCACTACGTTCTCTTTGAGAGAGGACAACCAAACAAGCGGAGAGGAGAGATCAAGGGAGATGATAGTGTGTTCTCAAATGATTCAAGGCACCTTTATTTATACTAAAACGTTGAGCACAAGTGGGGTATATTTGGTTGCTGGCTGACCTTGACGAATTGTGCATAACACAGATAAATTCATATCTCCATGAATATTTATCGAAATCGGATGATCTTTAGATCAATCCTACACCTCTCGATGAGAGGAATCCAAGAAAAATATCAGCTGCCATTAATAAGATGACCCACATGGAGTTTGGCCCTAGTTGCCAATTTTAACACTCCCTCTCAACTAGGGAGAACTCCATCCGCTGATCCATATGTCCAACTGTACTATCTCTGTCATCAGTGCCCTGCACTGCTCTACTTTGCTCTACTCTGCTCTGCTGAGCTCTGCTCAATTCTGCTCTGCTGAACCATGAAGAAGAAGAATTGATCGAGAATGTCTCATACCATTCTCTACTGACCCGAAGTCAATTTCATTGATCCCAGATCAATATCACAAGAGTGTCTCAAACCACTCATACTGATCCCAGATCAATAGAGGTCATCCTAGCATAGAGAGTATGGTAGATACAACGATGCGTCCATCGATAGTACTACTATGGTCCCTAACCCCATTTCCTTGCTCATTGATCAGATGAGAGGTGTAACGGCCATCTAAACTAATCCACTATATAAAGTTTCAAACTTTATAATAAAAACAAATGTGATGAATTTTAAATAATAAATTTATTTAAAGTTTTATAAATATAATTTTTTTAAAAAAACTTTATAAAATATATATAAATATTAAACTTTACAATATATATAAGTTAACTTTATAAAATATAATTATAAACTTTATAAAATAAATATATATTAAACCTGACAATATATATATTAACTTTATAAAACTAAAGTATATAACAAGACGGACCCTCATGTACGGGGGACGTTTAATTCCAACAGGATAAACTTCAGAGTGCTATGACAGCAGGGAGAGAGACTCATAGCGTAGAAGGCGTGTCGGGACAGGGGAAGGCGGTGGTTGCATGCTGGAGAGCGGCCACCGCCAGGCCCGGGGTTAAAACCAAATTTGTGAACCGAGGACAGGGGGGAAAAGTGGAGCAGTGAAACCAGAGGAGGTGGAGCAGAATTTAGCAGTGACAGAGATTTACTATTGGAAGAGCTTTAATCCGTCTGAGGTTCTGGGCACGGGGGACAGTGGGCTTCTGTGAGAAGCTTGCTGGATTGAGCAGCCAGCCTCTGCGCAATCAAGTTGGGTGGAATTGGTCTCCCTGGGTAATTGGAGCAAACAGCAGCAACAGAACAAAACAGCAACAGTATCGTCGACTTCACGGGATCAGCTAGCAGTTCAGGTGAGTACAAATCATATTTTCATGCTTCCTGCTTTCAAATTTTACGGCTATTACACATGGTATCAGAGCTGCGTTCAAACCCTTCGGGACCTCACAGGCCCTACGCAGCTAGAAATTCGTATAAACCTGTCTGCGCGTATAAAAATCCCTGCGGCATGACTTTCTGTTGTACCGAAGCTATAGGTGTTAATGGCTTAGTTTGGGATTGATACTGGGTCTGTCATAGATTAAGAACAACCCCCCTCCGGCTCGAATCGACGGAAAACCAGAAAATAAATACGTAAATCGTTAACCAGCACAAATTCAATTGGGTTCTTGATTGTCATCGCGCAGACATTCTCAGCTCTGGGTGTTCCTCTGCTGCCGCGTAACGCTATTTTGCAATACGGCAATATACAGAGTATATTGGCTTTAAAATAACCGTGTGCGTTCCATTTGAATTTATATGTTGATTCATTCGAAGGGAATCAAACACGTTTCACATCGCGCAGACATTCTCAGCTCTGGGTGTTCATCCGCTGCCGCGTAACGCTATTTTGCAATACGGCAATAAGAAAATTGACTGTTGAAACCAATAAACAAGCATGGCCATGCCTTGGACCAAACAAACAACCAGAAGAAGCCAATTCGGAAAGCAGAAGAGATGTAATGCATGATTTCGAATTTCCATGGAAGAAAATCACCAGAGCAGGGTTTTAGGTATTCAGATAAAGGTCATTGGGATTTCATCCCAATAGGAGAGGGTAAGTAATTCGAGGCTGTTCCGGTGCCGTAGTTAGCTGTTCTTCGGGACCATCTTGGATGTGTGGAATCGGCGGGTTTGTCATTTCGTTACATTCCATCATTCTTGTGAGTACAACCTCCACATACGAGAATCGCCACGATCCAGGTACCGATACATTCGGCCATGATTGCTCTCTGTCATGCGCAGTACTCACGAGCCGTCATTTGGTTTTGGTCTGGAACACGTCAGATTATTAGTGTGATGTGAACAATGCATGTGACATGTGCCTTGGCTTTAGCGTTTTTCCCATTTCCATTTCGCTCCTTTTACTAAAGGATTCGACCTTGAATGGGCTATTAATCTAGCGTCTTGGTCCCTTCCGAAACAGTACTTCTATACTCTTGAAATTACTTCATTGTCTTGTTCAAGCTGCAGCCTAATCATGTGGTTTGGTTTTAAAATAACCGTGAGGCGATTTCTATGTTCTTAATCCTTTGCTGTTCACTTAAAATTAATTAATTATTTATTTATTTAGATTTTACTGTAAATACTGATTTTTTTTTTTTGGCATTAGCCTCATTAAGACGTTCAGATTCTTGCATCTTAAGCAACATCCACCTGTCAATCAGCATAGTATCTTCTGCATTTACGCTACTTAGCTTAGCTGACAGGTCTGCCACTTGCTTACGCAGTTCACAGTTCTCTGAGTGAATGAAGTTTTGCCTCAAGCTGATTGATCAAAGAATCTTTCTCTTGGTTTTGTGCCTTCAGGTTGCGACATTCTGAGACTTCCTCCACGAGTTGTTCAGAAAGCCTTGCCTGTGCCTTGTAGCACTGTTGTAGCTCAAGCTCCAAGCTTTCTGACTTTTCCTGCGAGGAACATCATAAAAAAAAGAAATATATCTGACATCTTTCAACTCGATTCATCAGCCTTTTGCACAAACCCAGTAATATATTTTTTTTTGTGGATGTAATAGCACAATTCTAGCTCGACAATTCTCCTATGTGCGTGACTTTTACTTGTCTTTTTCTTAGGAACCATCATATCCTAATTTGGACACAGCATTTAAAAGAGACATTTTCAAGAACGTAGAAGCCTCCTTAAAGGAAAATGCCTAGCAAATGTTCCCCAGAATTTTCACAACAGATTCCAGTAAAGAAAATACTACGAAACAATTCTCCAAAATAAGACGTGGGTGGGTCCCACAACTTATAACTGGAAAGAAGGTTAATAAAACAATAGAGAAAAAGCGGATTAAAATTTGAAATTTGAAGTTTCTACCCATACATCTGTATGCGGACTGTGTACACCCACATTTTCTTTCCTACAAATATATTTATATATAGATATGTTGTTTACCTGCTTCTAAACCCCAAACCCATTTCCCCGTTCTAGGTCAGATAGAGTTTATAAAATCAAATTAATGCATTCTTTCCCAATCATCTAGGAGATTGTGGCTATCGAGACATACACTCTTTCTGCAGTGAAGAGTCTCACATAGTCAGGGAAAGTTATTTTGTCAACTCCTTAAACCTCCCATCGTACTCTATATCACATCTGAAATTTAGAAAAATAATCTGCAGCTTTTGCATTTGCCCTGTGAATCCAATTGATATGAAAGTTTATGGCAACAGACTTGTTCTGAGGCCAAAGCATGTCCTGCAGGGTCTGCTCCAAAGCTCTAATGCAAAACATTCAAGAGATATTAGATACCTAAGTCTTTGCATTTATTAAAAGTGCTTTTAGCATGTGGCCTATAATGTAGGAAACTCCAGGAAGAGGGGAGACAATTCCCGATGGGACCTACTACAACAGACTGGCTCGAACAACTACATTATATATCTATCGATCTTCAAAGAGATTGGAAGAGCCAAAATTTTATGCTTTATATAATTCAGATACATCAATAGAAGGCAACCTTCCTAGTGCCCATATATGAGTTTTTTGTTCAGCATAACTTTTCGTTAATTTAATGCAACTCATTGGCTAAAGTATATGTTGAAGAAAGGAGTCACATTCTTGGGAGTTGACCAGTCAAGTAAGGAGTAAAATTCAGGAAATAAAGAGTGAAACAGAGACAGATGACAGAAAATTGTCGGGGTTCAGGTTCCTTGCTTACAATCTGATTAGAAGCAATTTATCAGGTTTCAGGTTCCCTGTGTCCTTGCCAGAGTGATGTTGGGATAAATGGGAATACAGAGAGAGAATCACTTGTTGACAAACTTAAGTTACTAATGAATTCATTTAGTTTCACCTTCTGTTAAAAGTATTTGACAGATCATGAGTGTTACAGTTCGCCACGTAGAGTGAGCTTTTCTTTGTCATAGTAATTCCTCGGATTTCCTTTATTTATCTAATTTAGTTCGAAAACTTCTGAATAATGGATTACAAAAATGCAATGTGGCGAGTGTGAATTGAACCTGCAACCTTCAGATCTTCAGCCTGATGCTCTCCAAGCTGAGTTGTCACATATCGAATAATTCTCTGTCATCCTGTAAAGGGAATGTTCTGAGTCATGGCCGGTATCAGCCAGTTTAATCAGGACATGTCTATGGTAAATTTTACGGCTAAAGGTCAAGCTAATATGGAAACAAACAACCCTTTCTTTTATGGGTTAAATCCATATCCAAGCAATATATTCGGGATATAGGTATATATGACCCCCCTTAAATGTAATAGCCAGATTGAGGTATGACAAGTATGTTACCAATGTACATTATAGCGAGACATCTAACATTTTCATTTTGTGAATGTTATTAGGTAAATAAACTTTAGATGTCTTACCTTAGGAGCTAATAACCATACACTCCTGCATTATTCATATTAGGATAGAATATCCTGCATTAGGACAAGGAGGTCGTGAGACCATCCTCCTTGACCTCGGTACCAGTAAGATCCGCCTAGCAGGTAAAAATAGCAAAAACTATACCCGTTTATAAATGTGATGTTGCAAAAGAAAATTGTGTGTTAAAATTCGGTTATCCACCTCAAATTTTTATAGAAATTTTATTATGTGTTCAGGGACCATTACCATGGTAAGGACGTATGAGCGACGACGACGTGACCAGGCAGCATCATCACCATTAATGCCGCCACCGTCGCCATCATCATCCCCATCACCTTCGTCACCACCAAGACCATTGTCAACATCAAACGCTCCAGCGCCAGAATTGACTGTGATAATGAACTCTTTGGAAGCCTTATTGGAGACATTAAAGGAATCCACTAAGGCCAGAACCAAAGGGGAATTTCATCATGTAGCCACCAGTTCAGTAGAACCAAATAATTATGAGCCCAGAAGACCAAATGAAGACATTTCCAGGGAGCTTCAGAAAATTAGACTCCCAGAATTCTCAGGAGGCCGAGCAGGTGAACACGCTGAAGCATGGTTAGAAGGAATGAACAGATGCTTTAGGTTAAGAGAATATTCGTCTTCGGCAAAAACAAAAATTGCCGTGTTTCAACTAAAGGAAAGTGCCCTGATTTGGTGGGGAAATCTGGAAAAGCAGCTACACCTTACATCAGATAATGCCCCTTGGGAACTATTTGAGGAAAGGTTCCGCGCAAAGTATTTACCTCCATACTTTCAACAACAGCAAGCGAGAGCCTTTCATACATTAATTCAGGGAAATAAAACGGTGGAAGAGTACGAGATTAGGTTTATGGAGCTTGTAAAATACATTCACTACTTAGATTCTGATGAACGTCAAGCTGAACGCTTCATATTTGGGTTAAATCCTCGCATTAGAGCCTTGGTAAGCATGTGGAAACCGTCATCAGTAGCCGAGGCGGTTGAGTGTGGTCGTTATGCAGAAGAGCACCTTGGAATCAGAAATGAGATAGGGCTAGCAGAACCTTTACAATCAGGATTTCCTGGAAAGACTCCTCGAAACTTTATCAACGGAGGTAGCTCAAGGCCACCTTACGATAACAGGTCTACCTCTAGAAATATTGTAACAAGAGCTCCCATGGCAGTAAACACTATAGCCTCGGAACCATCGAACGCTAGGTCATGGTTATCTCAAGGGACTGCCAGCAGAGGTAGAAATTCGAGAGAAATCAGCATGAGAGGACGAAGCTCGTTCTCTAGAAATTCACGTCCTGAGTCAAGAGGATCAATGCCGCTAAATTGTTGGGGATGTGGGGGACCGCATTTTCAACGGGATTGCCCTGAAGCTTCGTCGAATATGTCGCATTGGACTGGAGAGGGACCAATACCAAACAATCAAGATAATCATAGAATTCATGCAGTAATCAGCAACGACCAAGCAGCGCATCAACCTACTATAGCGGGATCTTCAGGTATGGATCAAGGGAATCGTAACGGTCGAACCGTTACGTATACTGGAACGTAGAGTTCGACAGCTGAGGAACCGCCTGGTGGACCAAGTTAGGGTCCATTGGGACAAGTATAGTCCTGGATCAGCAACTTGGGAAAATACGGAGGACATATGCCAGAGATACCCTAATTTATGTCCATTTTGAAGAACCTTACACTATGTTTAGTATATATTTACTTCACTACACTCAGAGACTCAAAAACGTTTTGAATGATTATGGATAAACATGAAATTTTGTGGCATAATATATGTTTAATTCCTGCTGGAACATGGATACCAAAAATAATAGGTGTTTAATTCCTGCTGGTACATGGATACCAAAACAATATATATGGTTCATTTTACTAAATTATAGTTGTCGAAGTAAAGTTAAGACAGTTGAATGATTTTACTTCTGATAGAAATTAAGATATTATAGATCTGATTTATTTATACATGTCAATATGATCAATGGGATAAAAATCAGGAAGTGAATACATTCTAGATGAAAGTCAAAAGACATACATGGAATATGGAAAAATATGTTGTACTGTAGTATCATAAATGAATTAATAAGGGAATAATATGTGAGTTATCTTGAATATGCTGATGCACGTTTTACGGATGCATGGATAAGTGTATGATTGCAGGTAATAGACAGTTACCGGGATGACCACGTGATGACAGAACCTCAGAACAATTAAAGCTCCAAGTGATTCTATGATAGGGTGTTAACCCTGAGTTCTATTGGGAGGGGTGGAGGTGTTACCCACCGTTTATCCTCCGAACCCTGGAGTCATGGGAGGACTGTGCGAGTCACGCTCCCCTAGACGTGTGATGATGACTGCCGGATGCCTACTAGGGATCAGGTCGGTATAACCGACGCTGTCACCTTAGAGTTTATGAATGGTCGGGTCAGTAAAACTGGCGCCATGGCATACTCCAGTAGAGGACGGATAGGATGGGAGCAGAAGAGATTAGGAAGGATAGGATGATTTGAGGATAGCTTGGGGACCTGGATAGAAAAAGTCATATCCATTAAAACCTTAAACCTAAAACTCTAACTTCGGGACGAAGTTTACAGAAGAGGGAGTGTATGTAACGGCCCATCTAAACTAATCCACTATATAAAGTTTCAAACTTTATAATAAAAACAAATGTGATGAATTTTAAATAATAAATTTATTTAAAGTTTTATAAATATAATTTTTTTTAAAAAACTTTATAAAATATAATTCTAAACTTTATAAAATATATATAAATATTAAACTTTACAATATATATAAGTTAACTTTATAAAATATAATTATAAACTTTATAAAATAAATATATATTAAACCTGACAATATATATATTAACTTTATAAAACTAAAGTATATAACAAGAAGGACCCTCATGTACGGGGGACGTTTAATTCCAACAGGATAAACTTCAGAGTGCTATGACAGCAGGGAGAGAGACTCATAGCGTAGAAGGCGTGTCGGGACAGGGGAAGGCGGTGGTTGCATGCTGGAGAGCGGCCACCGCCAGGCCCGGGGTTAAAACCGAATTTGTGAACCGAGAACAGGGGGGAAAAGTGGAGCAGTGAAACCAGAGGAGGTGGAGCAGAATTTAGCAGTGACAGAGATTTACTATTGGAAGAGCTTTAATCCGTCTGAGGTTCTGGGCACGGGGGACAGTGGGCTTCTGTGAGAAGCTTGCTGGATTGAGCAGCCAGCCTCTGCTCAATCAGGTTGGGTGGAATTGGTCTCCCTGGGTAATTGGAGCAAACAGCAGCAACAGAACAAAACAGCAACAGTATCGTCGACTTCACGGGATCAGCTAGCAGTTCAGGTGAGTACAAATCAAATTTTCATGCTTCCTGCTTTCAAATTTTACGGCTATTACAAGAGGTACTTCGCATGAGTCCCACACTGCATGGGTAGGATGCCTCGACAGGAGAACTAATCATCCTTCCCACAGGAGAACGAATCATCTTGTCCCACAGTCGCCACGGGAGAACTAATCATCCCGGCCCACAGGAGAACTAATCATCCTATTGCATAGTTGCCATGAGGTATCACAGGGAAAGGTTGAACCTGTCACCCTATACATAGCACACCACCAGGGGAGGGTGAGTCACCCTGTGATCGTATGTTGCTCCAGTAAGTACCCCAAGCCCCCCAAAGTTCCCAAAGCTCAATGCATGCAACATGTAGGACCCTTATACGAAGGTCTCTCAACAACTCCAAGTCGTTCAGGAAAATCACAGATTTGACCTTTCCCCGGGGCTTTGACAAAGTGTCTGCAACCTGTACATCAGTCTCAATGCGATGGAGCCTCCTCGCTCATTGACTTACCATATCCCAGATAAGGTAGTATTTGATGTCTATCTGCTGGAGCAATCATCGAACACGAGATTCCTCAATAATCGAATTCCCCCCTGGTTGTCACAAAGAATCATAGTGGTATTCATCATGTGTACAAGCAGCTCACTGAAGAGCTTCCACAACCGAGCAGCTTCATACGAGATCATACTCGTAGCTGTGTATTTGGTCTCAGCAGTGCTTATAGCAACCGACTTCTGCTTCCTGCTCATCTCGAAGCAGAACCCATAGAGAACCAACACTGAAAAGTGCTCTAGTGATCCTCCACACTCCTTGCCCAGTCAGCGTTCGAATAATCATGCAGCTTCATATTTCTGGTAGAGTATCTCAATCGATGAGAGATTGTGCCTTGAAGATATCTCAAAAGATTCTTGGCACCAATCTAATAAGGATCAACCAAATATGAGCTCACTATGCTAACTGCAAAGCATATATACGGACAGAAGTTCACCAAGAACATCAATGCAGATGAGTTTATGAAACTCAGAGGCATTTCCCAAATCTGGTCCGGCTTCACCACCATATAACTTCTGAAAGTTAAGATCCTCGAGGTAGTCACGAGCTTGCAGTTTACCATTCCATATCTGGAATCCAACTCCCTCTTACTTCTGCAAGTGAGAGGGTCTGCACCTGTCAGAAATAGGTCGTTTCTCAGAAGGTGTTAGTATGAGAGTTCTATCATCCACAACCTTCAAATAATAGCTTGGATCAGCTTCACTTTTAGTGAATCTCAACTTCATGAGACAACTATCAATCCTCTCATATTAGGCCCGGGGTGTTTTACTTCAAGCCATAAAGGTCTTTCTTCCACATGTATACATGAGATTCCCAAACATGAATCTCAAACCCCTCGGGTTGTTCCAAACCTGTGGACCTGCTACATGAGGGGAATGGTCCCCTTGTAAGATTTTCCTTCAGTACATCTCAGACATGTACCTTCATGCTTTTCTTGAATTCAGGTATCCGAGTCACCATCTGACTCACATCGGTTAGGGCCTCATAAAGTAGATCACAGGTGTTATAGATGAGATACGTCATTATCCCCAATGGACCATCCTGCAACTTGACACAAATTGCCAACCCTGAACCCATGAGTAAAAGCATCTTTGAAAATTTCATTTTTAAACACATACCTTTCCATCTATGAATGCCACCCTTTAACCTTTGACTTCCATTGCCGAAATGGACATCAAGTTCTTCTTGTGATCAGGTACATAAAAGAGATTTTGTAAATGAATCGAGTTACCCTCATTCAATTACAGGGTAACATTCCCTACACCCTTTCCGGGATAAATGGCATCAGCTCCAAGTATAATCCCACGATTGTTTCCATCTCTACCAAATTAGAGAGAGAACCCTTCTATCTAATGAAGTGCCTTGAAGCACTATAATCGATAAGCCATATTCCCAAAGAATCTGAAGGAGACGGCCAATACAAGATAGCGCTTCTTTATCTTATTAGAAACAACAATTGATTCTTCATACCTGGGTTCCTTGCTTTATCAGAAGAGTCAGTCGTTTCCTTGATGACCTACATTACCTGTCATTCCTCTGACCATTGAAGATGTCCCTGGAATGATTGTTATCATCATCAAGTGATGTGTCCCTGCCATTCGGACACTCCTTCGCATAATGGCCGAACTTATTGCAACCAATGCATCTGCCTTTCCTTCCACCCTTAGATCTGGACTTACCAATGAAGTGATCTTTAGCTAGGCCATCAGAAGCTTCCTCCGTGCTATTCTGATAATATTCTCTGCTTCAATTTCACCCTTGGTGAATTTGAAGAGGGATAAGGAATCCACTAATCCTTTTATCCTTTTCCAACTGTCTTCGGTGATTGCTCTTTCACTCTTGCTTGGTCTTTGTCTTCACTTCAACTTTGATACCATGTTAATTTTAGGTATGTTCTATGCTTAGAGCAATTTATTTCAATTTTCACATATCTTTCTAGATTAGCAATCACATCAACATTAGAGTAAACTGCAGATAGAACATAAACATAAATCGCAGAAGACAAGCCAAGACAATAGGACACAAGATGTGGCGCTAGCCAGGGACAAACCCCAATGTGGGGAACCCTTGATCAATTCTTCTTATATGTTCTTCAATAGTTCAGCAGAGAGAGAGAGAGAGATAGTACATTTACAACAAAAGTCAACACTTTGACTTATCTAGATAAGAGCATAGATCATCTCTAAGAAGATGATACATGAGATTAGTTGAAGACAAGCTGCTTCAACTGATTCTCCATCGTGCTGCATCTCGTCATCATGCTGCACCCATTCACTGAGCTGCTCTTGTCATGGAAATGCAACCAGTCACGATTGTACCCATACATGCTACTGTACACACTACTTCCACTATGCAACAGCTGCATATATACATGTTTTTGTACATACTGTCATCACTATGCTGCAATCATTACATGTTGTTGTGCATATTGTTCACTAACTGTCATGCTGCATATAACTGCTGCATCTAGATGTGTAGCTCCTTAGTCTTCATTCTTCAATTGGTTCTCCAAGATGATTACACCACCACTCTGCTCCTTGCTTAGCTGACTGATCCTCAATGCAATACTTCTAACCTTTGACAATGGCACTGTCCATCTCTTATTACAGCAGCATTATACAACCCTTAGAACAGGTCTGAGGCAGCCTTTCTGGAGGACTGTTCCATCCTTTATGAGCTCTCAAACAACTCCCTCTATCCTCAGCCTTCTAGCAAGATACACAACCTCCTCTTCAGCCCTTCAGTCTTCCTTTATCACACAGACACCTACAGCAAACACACTGTCCATTCCTGTACCTTTAAGACACTTTCTTGCTGCGTTCTAAGGCTACCTGTGCTGTGTCTTAGGGTCTTTACATGGCTAAGTATTAGGGCTCCAGTGATAGTGGCTTTAGGCTTCTTTGATTGCGAATATAGAGCTTCTTAGGACAGTGGATTTAGGGCCTCTTGAGACAGAGAATTAGGGCTACTTGTTTGCTGCATATTGGAGCTTTCTTGACAGCAAGTAGGACCACCCTTGACAACGTTCTAGTATCCTTTATGACTGCGGATTAGGGACTCCCTCTAGCTATGTTTAGGAGCTCTCTTTATAGTGGATTAGGGCCTAAGATTAAGGCACCTTTGACCTGCAGCTAGGACACTTTTAGGACAGAACATTAGGGCTTCTCCTTCAGCTGTGCATAGGGCTCCTTTACTCTGGCTAGATCTCCCTGTTTGGACAGTGGCTAGGCTTCCTCCTTGAGCTGCGAATATGTCTCCCTCTTGACAATGTATAGGGGTTTCTTTGAGTTGCGTATAGGTCTCCTCTAACCTGCGAATGGATCTCCTCTTAAAACTGCGGCTAGGGCTCTTTAGTTGACTGCGTCTAGGGCTCTCTAAGAAGACCCTTTCCACTACGTCCTCTTTGAGAGAGGACAACCCAAACAAGTGGAGAGGAGAGATCAAGAGAGATGAGAGTGTGTTCTCAAATGATTCAAGGCACCTTTATTTATACTAAAACGTTGAGCACAAGTGGGGTATATTTGGTTGCTAGCCGACCTTGACGAATTGCCCATAACACAAATAAATTCATATCTCCATGAATACTTATCAGAATCGGATGATCTTTAGATCAATCCTACACTTCTCAATGAGAGGAATCCAAGAAAAATATCAGCTGCCATTAGTAAGATGACCCACATGGAGTTTGGACCTAGTTGCCAATTTTAACAGGGTTTTACCCATTAGTATCCCTATCTCTCCTCCTTTTGGAGAGGCTTAGCGGTTTGACTTTGTTGGTTTATTTCATTTTGCATGCATATTATCTAATTGAGAAATTAACACAACATGCATCACATTCATTTTGCATGCACTTTATTTTAACTTACTACATGTTTTAAATCCATAACAAGCTTAGATTTTTTGCATGCAAGTACTTTTTACTTAATCTTATTTGGCTTGAACATAGTTCCAAGTTTACTTATGCTTCACCATTAAGCACATTTTACATTCATCAAGTATTTGGACAAATTTTCTCCATAAAGTAACATTTTATTTCATGTCAAGCAAGTACATTTCAAATAGAAGTTAATTCTCATTGTTTGGTTAATTTATTTACATGCCCCAAGCATCACTAAAACTTACCTTCAACTTAAGTTGATTGAATAGACTTTTAGGGACCCTCTACTTCTATTGACTCCTCATTGTGAGATCCAAATATTTGGCCGAGGATGAGGTCTGAGGACTAGAGTTCAATTGTAACTTTGTCTTAGCACTAATCAAATAAAATGAACCAAGAACAACATTCCATCACATTTGCTTTGGTTTAAAGTCTCACATGCAAATCTTATTTCAAGAGGCACTTTGGATGCGAGCATTGCAATCTCTTTTAATTTTGCAACAAGTTTAATTTTTCTTGTACTTGGAAATTGACTCATCTTTTGGTTTAATTGCATAATGTCATGAATGGTTGATTTCGCTTTCAAGTACTATTATTTTGGGTTCCAAACTTAATTGCATGTTGTCATCTTGGTCTAACATTTGAGTTATTTTTGTATCCTTTTGAGCAAGATAGTTTCCATGCTTTGATTTGTAGACTTATTCATCTTGAAAGCATTTATAATATCTTGTGCTAACAATTTATTGTTTCACTTTTTAGGGTTATTTTGGTTTTCCATTTGAAAACATTTCACTTCATTTTAAACAAAATACAATTTCATTTCTTAAAGAGCAAATACTTGGAAGGCACTGGTTGTTTATGTATTTCATGCTTATCTTATGATGGTTATTGCTCATATCAATTTTTTGCTTATAAATCTTAAAGAGATAATTTATTTAATTCTAACAATTCTCCTAAAAACTCACATCCTTTTTTAACTTAACTTTTCATTAGGGACCAACCCCCTTAGCTAACCTAAGAGATAGCTCAAACAGAGAGAGTCGGGATTAGTTTGAAAACCCCTTCTCTGAGTTCCCTGCCACCAACCACACCTTGTGGGGTTGAAGGCTTTTCTCACTGACTTGTAGGTAGGTGTAGGCGGCAAGGTCAACAGGTCCAAATTGGAGTCAGAAGTAACAGAATGTATAAGTTACAGCAAGAATCTCCAATGGCACTGATAAGCAGCGGTGGTGAAAAAGATTTGAATGAACTATGGCACAAAAGAATGGGGCATTTGCACCATGGGGCTCTAAGAATTCTCAGAGGAACCATCACAGGAGTTCCAGAATTAAGTACCAAACGAGACGATGTATGCAGAGGTTGCGTACCAGGCAAGTATGCCAAAGCAGCTTATTCCAGAAGTAACAATAGGGCAAAGAGTGTTCTGGGATTAATTGTAATGTTCCAAACTTAAACAAACAGTGATATACAAAAGCCAATTCGATTTTTGCACAGAAAAATTAAACTATCAACAAATATTCAATACACAACAGAAATAGGAACCAGCTGAGCCATTTTATTTATTAATGGAGCAATGTACAATAGTATGGAAAGAGCACCTGGGCTTGCCTCAAGGGCAAGCTAGACAGAACCCAGGTGTCGACAGTAATCCCAAATGCTAGAAAGCAATTGCTCCTCTAAAGCTCTACATTGTCTCCTAGTTACGACAATTGCTGGCTGGAAAGGAGCTGCAAGAAACCCCACCTTCGGTGCTCAGAAAATGATGAAACTTCAGCCACAAACTCCTTGGCCAAAACCTAGAATAACCCAAAAAGGGTTTGGCTTGGAACCAACCACCCGAATTCGACCTCCTTTATGGCCTAATCCCTCCAAGCAGCTTTAGCAAAATGGCCTGCAAGAAATGGCCACAAAGTCTTCCTCCCAGCTCCAAAAAGGAAGCAAACTTCACTCCATATGGCTCCTTCAACCTCCACGGCAAAGCTCAGCCCCAAGGACTGATGCTCTACCCACCAAATGAGCTCCCCAAATACTGCCTCTGCACTGGCCCAAGTAGTGCGAAAGTCACACTACCAAGCCTGAAGTTCAATCAGCTCCCAAACTCCCCCAAAGGCTAACAATCCTCCTTAGCCTCTCCTCCAGAAAATCTCACAGCAAAACTCCACTGCTCAGCTCCACAAACAACTCGGCCTCCTCTCTCACTACGTCTTCCAGAAATACGCACCAACTAGAAGGAAATGCTACTGCTGGAAATCACAATGTGAATTTCCTCCTGAAGAAATGAAGGAAACCTTCCTAGGGTGGCACTCGAAGTCCCCCGAAGAAAGGATAAGCTCTTCGCCTGAAGAACTCATGCTAAACAACGAGTGACTTGACTAAGCAACTTGAGCAACCAAGAGAGATCGATATACACTCATGAATTAATGAGAAGAGGAGAGTTGCCCTCCTTATATAGTTTTTGTGGGGTAATTTTCCCTCCATTTCGTCCTCCATCATGGGCTCCACTTAACCAACACCACGCAAAAGTTATCTCCCCTCTATGCATATCGAACTAGGGAGTGTGTAATTCCCTAGTGAGGGTGGCCACCATGTGTAACTTAACTTTAAAACAAAACATCTTCTCCTAGTCTAATCTCCTAATGGGATCGAATGGGGTCCACTAACTCCAAAATTGACCCCATAATACAAAATTAAACCTTGTTCCAAAATTATTTAGGAAGGGACATTACATTAATACGCTCAGATATCTGCAGACCCATGTCCACAAAAGCTCTTAGTGGTGCCGAATACTTCGTCACCTTCATTGATGACTATTCTAGGAAGACTTGGATCTACTTTCTAAAAACCAAGTATGAGGTTTTTGATCGATTCAAAGAGTTTAGAGCTCTGGTAGAAAATCTAATAAGGAAAAGAATAAAAGTGTTGCGCTCAGACAATGGTGGAGAATACATTGATAAAGACTTCACTGGGTTCTGCACAAGGGAAGGCATCAAAAGAGAATGGATAGCTCCATACAATCCGGAGCTGAATGGAGTAGCAGAAAGGAAGAACATAACTATTGTTGAAGCAGCGAGGGCAATGTTGTATGATCAGGATATGCCCAAATTGTTATGGGCAGAAGCATGCAGCGCAACTGTATATGTTCAGAACAAGACTCCTCACAGAGCATTAGGTAAGATTACTCCGGAGAGTGTCTTCATCGACAAGAAGCCTGAAGTGAGTCATTTCAGAATATTTGGGAGCTTGGCATACTGCCATATACCTGAAGAAAAGAGGAAGAAGTTGGATCAAACTGCAGAAAAATGATATCTTGTGGGATATAGCGAGAATGCTAAGGCATATAGAATCTACCTTCTGGGCAATAGAAAGATCGTAGTACGACGGGATGTAAAGTTCATGGAGGACAGAGCTTTTAGGAAATCCCGATAAATGTCTTCCAAAGAGCAGTCAAAGGATGATCCATTGGTCCAGCCACTTCGACCAGCAGAAACCAGCACCAGTATTTCTCCAAGGCACAAGAATCTAGAAGCATCAGAGAGAATGGAATCTCAGGAGGAGGAGCAAATAGATCCACCCAATACCAGTGGAAGAACGAGTTGAGAACTTCGATAGATACTACGGGATGCAAAGGATTTCATTGGAGCTCCTAGGAACGAGAAAAGGGAGCGTAGACAACCAGATAGATACCAAGCTTTGGTGGCTCAGGTTGGAGAACCCTCTAGTTTTCAGGAGGTCGTTCAGCATCAAGTATGGGTAGATGCTATGGTGGAGGAATACAGTTCCATAATGACCAATGATGTCTGGGAAGTGGTACCTAGACCTCAAGACAGATCAGTTGTAGGTTCGAGATGGATCTACAAGGTCAAATATGTTGTAGATGGCAATGTGGAAAAATACAAAGCCAGGTTCGTGGCTAAGGGGTATGCTCAGAAGGAAGGGATAGACTACGAAGAAACCTTCACCCCAGTAGCCAGGTATACTTCTATTAGATCCGTGATATCCCTTGCAGCACAGATGGGGTGGGAGATTCACCAGATGGACGTCAAGACTGCATTCTTGAACGGGGTGATAGAAGAAGAAGTATACATTGAACAACCAGAGGGTTTTGAGACACATGAGAAGAAAACTCATGTATGTAGGTTGAAGAAAGCCTTGCATGGGCTTAAACAAACGCCTAGAGCATGGTGCAGTCGAATTGACGGTTACTTGCAAAAGATGGAATTCGTCAAGAGTGATGAAGATCCCAACCTCTAATATCTAACTTTAGAGAATGAGCCTCTAATTCTGGTGTTATATGTGGATGACTTTTTTCCGACAGGTTCATCTAGGCTCATCAAAAATTGCAAGGAAAACCTAGCTACAAAATTTGACATGAAAGATTTGGGACGGATGCATTATTTTCTGGAGTTGGAAGTTTGGCAGCAGAGGGGTGAAATTTTCCTTGGACAAGGGAGATACGCTACAAAATTTTTAAAAAGGTTCAGAATGCAGGACTGTAGACCCATGGCTACTCCAATGATTACCAACTAGAAGTAGATTGATGCAACTAAAGATAAAGAAGTAGATCCGACCTTGTACAGGCAGCTCATAGGGTCCTTGATGTATCTGGCCAATACCAGGCGAGACATTTGTTACGTTGTCAACACTCTTAGTCAGTTCATGGTGGAACTGAAGAGGGAACATTGGACAACAGCCAAGCATGTTCTCAGATATATACGAGGAACAATCGAGCATGGATTAATGTACACCCAAGGCAATGATATTAGACTGAGTGGGTTCACTGACGCAAATTGGGCTAAAAGTTCAGTAGATCAAAAAAGTACCGCTGGGTACTATTTCAACATTGGATCAAGAATGACCTCCTGGTATAGTAGGAAACAGAAGTTCGTAGCTCTAAGCTTAGCTAAAGTTGAATATATGGCAGCTAGCACAGCATCGTGTGAAGCCATATGGCTTAGAAAGTTGCTTGTGAATCTATTCAAGAGAAGGATGGAAGCGACCAACATATTGTGTGATAATCAGAGTTGCATCAAGCTCTCTGAGAATCCAGTTTTTCATGATCGTTCTAAGCACATTGACATCAGGTGTCACTTTATCAGAGACTGTGTCCAACGAGGTGCAGTATAGTTACAGTACACTCAGACAGGAGAACAAGTGGCAGACCTTCTCACCAAGGATCTAGGAAGAACAAAGTTTGTTTATTTCAGGGAAAAGATGGGGATGATTGAGAATCCGTTTCAGTAGCAGAAACGGATAGTGCAGTACTTAAGAGGGAGCTACAGTACAGATGCAACAGTGGCAGTTGCAGTGTCATGGGAAGCAATACAGATTGCAGCAGCGCAGTGGATGAAGGGCAGCAGGCCAAGCATCAACAGTGCAGAGGGCCGATGTCATGGATCAGTGTGATCAATCTTCTGGGAAGTATTGCTAGAGCACATTCCTCACTAAGAGGGAGTGTTGATTTTTGGGTAGCATCAAATGTGCTCTAGCTCCGAAATTTTGTGGAGGTGCTAGAACACATGAGATCTCCAAAACCCAAAAATAGTTCGGTGAAATTTCACCCGGATTGTATTTGAATAATTAATATTTTTAATGCGGTTCTTAAGTCTAACCTTCGGAAAATCAAAATATTAATGGGTATTAATGAAAATATGGGTGAGAAGCTTCTAAGAGACGAGGATCAAGTCTAATTTAATCTTAGCCGTTGATTAGAGATTAGATCACAATTGTTACTATCTCAACAGGAAAAGTATAAATGAAGACTTGAGAGTCATTTGGAGACACACCGAGGCAAATACTCAGCAACCCAAGGGAATCGAATCTCAAGAAGTAAGAGTTCGATTTCAGAGGGAGAGTTGCAAGGTGAAGGAAGAGGAAGGTATCAGCATTAGTCGGAGACTGAGGAGGAGGGGACGCAGTGCATTAGAGGGACAACGCAAAGGGACATCTCAGAGAGGGAGCACAACAAGGGACACAGGCCTCACACAAAGATGACGCAGAGGTGACGCAGTGGAGGCTGGAGGGTTTCTTGGATGTCAAAATTTCTCCAAAGGGTGGAGGAAAATTATCTCAGGTGTTTTCACAAAGGTTTTTCTATGCTCTACAAATCATTCCTAGTAAAGAGATTGTTGTTGAAGAATAATAAATAAACCCTCATCTGCTGCATCGATTTTCCCGCAATGGGTTTTTCCGAGGACTATTGTCCAAAAACAACTGTGTTGATGTGATTGATTCTTGTGTTTGTATTTCACTGTGCTTTTCTCTATGCTATTATGTGACAACTGTCGTAGAATTTACTTTGATGTTTACTGAAGGGTTTTGTAAATAGCTTGTTGTGGAAAATAAGTAGGAGAAATAAATCAATTACTGCAGTAGAATTTCATGTTAGAAATTTTAACAAAAACTATGTTCTAGACCCTCAAAACCCACTTTTCCTAAGTTTAGTAGGAAATCTGGTAATAAATTAAACCAGAAATAAATTAAATAGAGAGAAATAAATAACTGTATGTGACAAAATGACATGGAAATGACTTGGAAATTATCTCAAGTCAAACGAATGAGTCAAAGGACAAGTGGGGGATGATTTGGCACCTTGCATCATAAATACATGGCCCACTCAAGGAAATCGAATTTCTTGCCATTAATGTAGTAGCTAGTGACTTGGAAAATCGAATTATTTGAGGAGTTAATGCACATGTGAGATATTTGGAGGATATTGATTGAGATATTCTTAGGAGTTTGTCTCCACTTATGTTCTCTCTTTTTCACACTTGGCCCACATCTCCAAATCGAATTTGGCTCAAGGAGGGACCACACGATTCCCAAGGTGATTTACGTTGGGTTCATTGGAAGCATCTACATGAGGTGTCATCACATGGTTTTCCATGGAGTTTGACTTGAGTTAGCTCTTTGATTGGTTCACACTTGGATTTGCTCATCTTCACACTTGGAGAATTCAATTTTGCTTGAGGATATCTTGGTGCCATATATGGAATTCGATTTGGATTGGTGCCTACTTCACCCCTCCACTTAGAATTCGATTTCCTTCTTGGGATCTTCACCATGGCCGTTTGTCACTTGGATGCTACATTGGGATTTGCCCCCATCTCTCTATATAATAGAGCTTTGAGCTCTTAGTTTGTATCATTTGTTTTCTAGCTATTATGCTTGCGGAAGTGCTGCTACTTTGTACATTTTTCAAGAATTGCAATAAAAAGCTAAGTTGCACGAAACGGGGAAACGGAAACGAGTTTCCGAAACGGGAAGCGAAACGAAACGCGACCTCCCCAAATTTTGGAAACGGGGAAACGCGAATATATATAATAATATATAATAATATATATCTATATATATATATATATATATATATATTAGGAATTTAAGAAATATGTGCAATCATAAAGCATATATGATACTTTCTAATTTATTACATTATGATAAAATTGTCAATTGTCAATGCATAGACTATAAGTATCTAAATTTACATCACATTTACTCATGAATAATCACATAATGAAAATAGAAATATCCAAAATCAGCCACGAGAAATTTCTAATTTTTTGTCTCGTGGTTGATTGGGAGTCTCCTCCTACATAGTCGAATGACCTTAGTGCTCTTGATTAAATACAAGTTTCATACCCTAGTACCCTACATTCTCTTGATTATTGGGAGTCTCCCCTGCATAGAGGGCTTTGTTCTCTCGATTAAATACAAGTTCCATACCCTAGTACATGATAAAATCCAATGGAAACATTGAAATCCCCCCAATCCTGAAATCCTGAAAAACAGATAAGTCTGCTGGATTTTGAGTAAGATCTAAAATTCTACTTTCTCCATATGAAATCCAATGACGGCGAAACCACTCTCAAACATCCTGAGTCATTTCATGGTAATGTTAAAAATTTAAGTAAAAGGATGAAAATGAAAAATAAAGGAGAATATCACTTTTACTTTAAGAATTTAACATTACCATGAACTGCATATCAACACTAGGGCAAACAAATGTAAGAGATCTACATTAGAAAAAAAAAATTTAAAAAACAAATGTTTTTTTGGGGGAAACGTGGCCCGTACGGCCTGGAAACGCGTTTCCGGCCGTACGGCCATGTTTCCGTTTCGGGAAACGTGGCCGTATGGCCGGAAACGCGTTTCCAGGTCGTACGGTACGGGGAAACGCGTTTCGTTTCGTTTCCCCTGGAGAAACGCCCCCTAGGGCCACGTTTCCTACAACTTAGATAAAAAGACTTTGGGGTCCATTCATGTTGTTATTCCTTTGGAGCAAAGTGCATTGTGAGCTATTGGTATAATCTCTTCTATTTATGCTTTGAGTTATTTCATTTTCCATATACTCTTATAGACTTGCTAATGCAAAGTTATCTTGCTTTAACATTTGATTTGGAACTAGGCTTTAGATGGTGGAAGTTCTAGTTTATTTTCAAATAAATTTCTAGAAGTTTCAATTCATTATTTGTCTTTCTAAATCTATATGGACTAATTTGTGATTGGAGTATTGTAGAAGAATTATTTTTGTGGGATCAAACATGAGGGGAATTCTTTGGGAGACCAACCCGCTCTTGAAGCATTTCCAAAAGAACTCTCATATTTTATTTGGATTTTCATAATTCATCTTACGAAAAAGTGTTATTGTAGGATTTGTTTGGACATAGCATGTATACAAGCAAACATTTCATATTTTAAATCGTTTCAAATTGTGTTTCATTGATTTTATATTCGCTACTTGAAAGCATTTTCTAAACTAGAGCAAGTGATGGAATTCACTCCCATCACTTGATTTGCTTTCTTGTACATTATTTGTATGATAGTTATTTGTTTTACATGTTCTCTCTACACTAATTGTGTCTCTACTTTGCAGCTCATAGTTGGAGTGTTGATAACAAGAGACTTGAGGAAAACTCTGACTATATTCTTGCAGGACCTCTCAAGCCTTCAAGGTTCATCTTCTAGGAGGTCGTGGGCATTTGAGGAGGCCTCTCTCACTTGGCAAGGTCGTGGATAAAGAAGACTAGCTCCTCTCTCTTACAAAATTCCATTCACCATTGGAGGCTAATCTTTGGAATACCAAGAGACACCTAACATCTTCAATCTTGAGAGCATTCTTATTGTACTTACATTAGTTTCTAATTTTAACTTTCAAGAAGGAAGTCTAGTGCTTGAAAAGCCTCATATGTTGTAAAGATTCCTCTTGAAGTTTTAATTGAGATCTTTTGGAAGGTTTCTCATCTTTGTAACAATCTAATAAAAAGGCTTAGTTTTTTCTTGTGGGAGCTTGGGTTTCACCCAAGGCATCATTTTCTCCTTATTTAGAAGGAGAAACCTATGGGTGGATTGATCTTGCATTGTTTTCTTAGTTTTCATTTTACATGTCTTAAGAATTAACACAATCTCATCATCACAATCTAACTTTCTAAATTTGATTTTGCTACTAGTTTCCATTTTATGTCTTGCATTTGAAGTTTTGTTTTTAAGTACAACTTGAGATTTCACTTTGGAGCAACTTATTTCATTATATGCAAGCATCTCAATTCATGTGACAAAGTTTGATTTAGTTAATTTGACAATTTGCTTCATGTTTGTCTCACTATAGGCTCATTGGTTACTTGCTCATTTATTTTAAAGTTATTTGTTCACTTTGCAAGCATATCATACTTTGAAGCTTCATCTCATTTCATTGCTTTAGTTGGTTGATCATTGATATATCATTTGTTAAAGCACTTACTTTGAGCAACTTACAATCTTATGTGCTTATGAAGCTTATGTTCTTGTATCTTGTACAATTTTGAGCAATTATCTAAGTTATCTCATTGAGCATATTTCCATTTACTTGAGGCATTTCCTTTTACAAGCACTAATAAACTTACTTGCATTTCATTTAGGCATATTAGCATAGCTTGCATCTCTAATGAAAATTTACCTCCAAGCATAAGCTTGGTTGAAAGACATCTCTTAGGGACCCCTTTCTTTCATCAACTTGAGGGACATAGACCCTCTTATGTGGTTAACACGGTGACCTTGCAGTCGTCAGAGCCACAGTCTCTGCAGTGCCAGAGGCATCGGGTGTGTTGGATATTCCAAGGGAGGTATCGTTAATATAGCCTTGGCTGTCTTTCCTTGGATCTCCTTCCACAACTTACATAAGAGACTTGTTTCAAAACAATCGAAAGAAAGGTCACACCTAGACTAGGCATTTATATTAAAATTAACCAAGATAATTGCATTTAATCTTAGTTTAAGTGCATTTCATGCTAACACATTTTACTATTTTACTTGCAAATTATTCATGTACTTGTCATTGATGAAAATGTTTTGAATTGATTATCTTATTTAGGCAAGTATCATCTTGTTCATTTTTGCAAGTAAAGTTTTAACTTGTTTCTTTTGCAAGTCATTCTATATTGCTTCCTTACATGCTTTGGATTTGTGAATGATTATATATTTTGAAAACATTTCTTGAAAGCAAATTTTATATCTTGCATGTGATATCATATCTTGCTAACATCTTTTGTTTGATTGACAAGATTACTTGTGTTTCAATTTGAAACACTTCATTTTTTAGCAAGTATTATTTATTTTTAAGCAATATTGAAGGCACTGATTTTATGTATGTTAATCTTTGATTCATGTGTTGATGGTCATATATTTCATTTCATATTGTTCATTGTATTTGCTCACAATCTCAAGTATTCCAAATTTGACATCTCCTAGAAACTTTAGATTCCCCCTTTTAACTTAGTTTTCCTTTTAGGGACCACTCTCCTTAGCTTACTTAGGAGAGAGCTTAAACAGAGAGAGAGTTGGGAATAGGTGACAAGCCCATCTCTTAAATTTGCCACCAACGACACCTTGTGGGGTTAAAGGATTTTCTCACTAACTTAGGTGTGTGTGTCAAGCGGCAACAATTCTTTTGGCGTCGTTACAGGGAACAAGTCCTCTTGTACTTGGGAAATCAACTAACATTTTGGTTTTGATATTTTGGACTTTCAGGATTATATTCTTGTTCAATTAACAACTCCACTTAATTCAAATTTTGCAAGAGTTTCTACTAGGAGGCATCCAAGTAGTCTAGTTAACCCACTCTTGAGCCTGAAAGGGTTTTTAGAGAGAGGTTAAAGACACTCTCTCATAGTAGACTTCTTGCTAATCTTGAGCAAGAGGTTATTTCTAATATCCATTTGCTTTTTCAAGAACAAGTAGAGCCAAGCATCATGAATGATCATTTTTCTCCTTGTGATTTTACTTGATTTAATTGAGGTAATGATCTTTTTTGCTAATTAGTTGATGATTCAACCCCCTATTGTAGACCTTGTGATGAAATGCATGATGAAGCTACTTGTCCTTATGTAAGAAGGATTTTGGAAGGATGAATGGCTAGGACAAGTGAGCTAATCAATGTGGTTGGCAAAGAACATCATTTGTCCATGGAGTATTCAATGGGAGTTGTGAAGAATAGCCAAAAGATAAGTAAGAAGTCTCCATCCTCCCATAGTGTGAATAATTTTGAAGAGTTGGATAGGATCACTAATTATATGGGGAAACGTCTTTATCAAATCAGATTTTAGAGATAGCCAAAGATAGAGAAATGGCAAGAAATAAGGAAACAAATCAAAATGCCCATAAAACTTTCACTCCACCTACATCTGGTTTAAGTATTGATTTGGGAGGATGGATAAACAATGCAAAGATCTTAGTACCTATGACTGAAATCCTAAAGATTCTCTCCCAAAAGTTTAAGTTGTTGAAAGCCATTGATGAACCTCATGTGAAAAAAATGTCAAATTCTGTTAAGGATGGATGTGAGGTTGCCCCTATCTATTAATTTTAGGTATGTTCTATGCTTAGAGCAATTCATTTCAATTTTCCCAATTAGCTCAATATCTTTTCCAAATTAGCAATCACATCAGCATAATAGTAAATTGCAAATAGAACATAAACATAAATTGCAGAAGACAAGCCAAGACAAGAGGACACAAGATGTGGTGCTAGCCAGGGACAAACCCCAATGTGGGGAAACCCTTGATCAATTCTTCTTATATGTTCTTCAATAGTTCAGCAGAGAGAGAGAGAGAGTACATATACATCAGAAGTCAACATTTTGACTTATCTAAATAAGAGCAGAGATCATCTCTAAGAAGATGACACATGAGGTAGCTTAATTGAACTCAATTGAAGGCATGTTGCTTCAACTGATCCTCCAAGGTGACTCCATCACCATGCAGCACCTATCATTGTGTTGCACCATGTTGCACCATCATACCGTGTCCAGCATCACTGAGTTGCACCATGCATCATACCATGTTGCACCCCTTTACATCATCATGCTGCATACCTTTCATCATGCTACTTTTTGTAGTGCTACACCATCATTGTGTCTCACTGTGTTGCATCTTTCATACTGCTGCATTATGCATACCGCTGTCATATACTTACAACATTCATCCTAAGATACCAAGGTTGCTTGCTATGGTGCTATGGCCTGCAGCCTAACACATAGCAATGCCAATGTTTTCGAACAGCGAAACTGATTACAGTGACTGATTGTTGCAACAGCCCTAACAGATTCATCAAGCAACCCTTATAATCTGCAGCCTAGGCAAGGGAGACTTCTCTTCAACCATGTTGTTGTTCTAGGCACAAATCCGCCCCAAACCTATCCACGTTGTACGTTGTTCTGAGGTGATTAGGCCTACTGTCTATCACAGTTCAGCTGTCATCTACAACTCACTCCAAAACCCCTTGATTGCAGTCCAAACAACCTTGATTAGGCTTGGCCTCAACAGCCCTACACACAGCTCCTTGATCTTTGAGACAGCCTTGTTCTTGGGCCTGTTTGCACCCTCAAACAACCCTCAAACTAATCCGCACTCCCACAGCAACTCGGCCTCTAATCTAGGCTCTCCACGTTGTCCTGAAGTGACCTAACAACCCTACACACAGCTCCTCCAAAGCTGGGCTATAACCCTTCCTTAGATTTGCAGCTAGGGCTCCAAGACTGTGGATTCAAGGCCTCCTTATGACAGTGGATCTTGCTGCGTATAGAAGCTCCCCTAAACGTGGATAGATCTCCCTTCAATGATCTTGCTTTTGCTGCAGCTACGAGCCTCTTTTGACTGCGGTTAGGGCATCCATTTTTGTTGCGTCTAAGGGTTGTCTCAAACCCTTCCAAAACAGTGTATAGGATTAGGGCATGACTGTGTTTAGCTAGGGCATGATAAGACCTGTGGCTAGGGCATGATAGGGTCAGTTGTTAGGTCTCCTTCACCGCGCTAGATCTCCCTACTTGGACTGCGGCTAGGCTTCATTATAACAACGGCTAGGGCATCCTTCTTTTGCTGCGTATAGGGTCTCCTTCTAGACCTGCGTTTAGGGCTTCATCCTCTTAGATTTCTCTTGCCACTAAAACCCAAAACAAGTGGAGAGAAATCAAGAGTGAAGTGTGTGTCCAAATGACTATCAAGCCACCTCCTTTTATACTAAAACGTTGAGCACGCGTGGGGGTTATTTGGTTGCTGGCCGACCTTGATGAATTGTCCCATAACACAAATAAATTTATATCTCCATGAATATTTATTGGAATCGAATGATATTTAGATCAATCCTACACCTCTCGACGAGAGGAATCCAAGAAATATATCAACTGCCATAAATAAGATGACCCACATGGAGTTTGGCCCTAGATGCCAATTTTAACACTATCATTTTGCAAAGTAGTGATATCTGTAGAGGTAACAAGAACCATCAACCTTTCTTTATTACATTGTTGGTTAATGAGTTACTTTTGCATAATTGTACATTTGATTCTAGGGTATCATCTTGTGTTTGAACTTGAGGATTTCTAGACCTTACCACAACATTTGTGCCATGGATTAAGAAATTATTGAGGTTTGTGGTTTGATAAAGGATCTTCAAGTCCACTTTGCAGTACAAGCTGATATTATGATCACCATGGATATTGTGGTGATTGATGTGTCTAATGCTTGGGGGATGTTATTGTCTAGAAAGTGGGGAGCTTATATAGGGGGTAGTTTGCAAATGGATCTGAGTTATGCTACCATACCAAATAGTGAGGGCATCATAGCCAGATTGGATAGGGAATTGGAGAGAAAGTATCATGTGGAGAATCCTAAGAAGCCTTATAATGAAATTGTTTATGAATCTGATGACTTGGGAAATTATGTTATCTTGGCTAACTCTATTGCTCCTTTGGAGAAGGAAGTGGAAAGTAAGAAAGATTGGATTTGGCATATGAATTTTGATGGTGCCCATTCAAAGTTTGGTAAGGGTGCTGGAATTGTCCTTACCTCCCCCCTTGGTCATATATTCAAGTTTGCCTATAGATTGGAATTTGATGCAACTAACAATGTAGCAGAATATGAAGCTTTATTGTTAGGTCTAGAGTTGGCAAAGGACTTGAAAATTAAAATGCTTAGTATCAAGGGGGATTCTGATTTAGTCATTCTTCAAATAAAGAGTCAATTTGCATGCAAGAATGATAGATTGAAGAAGTATCGTAATGTTGTTTGGGACAATATGGAATATTTTGATGCATTAGATCTTCAAACAATTCCTAGGGAAGGAAATAAACAAGTTGATGAGCTAGTTGTTGCTGCATCTACTTTACAGCTTGGGGAGAACTTGATGGATGATAAGATTAAGATGGAAGTTATTTTTAGACCATCAATTCCTGATAATGTTGAGCATTGGCAAGTCTTTAATGATGAAAGCCAAGTGATTTTATTTTTGAATAATATGAAGGAATTTTTTGATTTTAAAGTTGGCTACAAAGAATAGGGTTTGCAAGTATGAGGAGTGTAATGCAATGTCAAATCCCACTCCTAGGGATCGTGTAGCCATGGAGCAAATGTTTGATAGGCATGATGCTGTAAAGAGAAAAGATGATAAGAAAATTGACCCAGGGGAATTCATTGAAGTAAACATTGGCACCCCTCAAGATCCAAAGATTATTAAAATAGGGAAGAGTACCTTGAGGAAGAAAGGAAGAAATTGATAAATTTACTTCAAGAATATAGAGATGTTTTGGCTTTTTCATATGATGAGTTAAAAGGATATAGGGAAGATGTTATGGAACATACTATCCCTCTAAAGGATGAAAATGCCAAACCCTTTAGGAAAAAACTGAGGCAAATAAGTTAGCCCTCTTGGTGCAAAAGGAGTTGCAAAAGATGCTCCAAGCTGGAATCATAGCTCACACTAGGCATTCCACATGGTGTTCAAACTTGGTTATTGTGAGAAAGAAGAATGGTTCAATCAGGCTATGTGTGGATTTTCGAAATCTTAATTTAGCTTGTAAGAAGGATAATTACCCTTTGCCTAACATGGAGACTTTATTACAAAGGGTAACAGGATCTGGGATGATGTCTTTATTAGATGGATTTTCAGGTTATAACCAAGTCATGGTGAAGAAGGAAGATAGACATAAGACAACATTCACCACACCATGGGGTACTTTTGAATATTTGAGGATGCGTTTTGGACTAAAAAATGTTGAAGCAACTTTTCAAAGGGCTATGGACTATGCTTTTAAGGGTCTAATGGGGAAAATCATTGAGATTTATCAAAATGACTTAATTGTTTTTTCAATACATGGGATTTCTCATGTGGGCCATCTAAAGCAAATCTTTGATAGGTGTAGAGAGTATGGAATATCGTTGAATCTTGCTAAATCTATATTTGGAGTCACTAAAGGGAAGTTGCTTGGTCACATCATTTCCAAGGATGGGATCAAGATTGACCCTGAGAGAGTTGAGGCAATTCAAAAGATTCCTTTGCCTCACAATGTTAAGTCCCTTCAATCCTTTTTAGGGAAGATCAACTTCCTTAGAAGGTTCATTCCAAATTATGTTGAAATTGCTAAACCCATTCAAACTCTTTTAAAGAAAGATGTTAAGTTTGTTTGGGGGGATGATGGAAGAAAAGGTTTTCAAGAAATAAAGGATTCCATTGTTAGAGCACCTGTTCTTGTGAGCCCTAATTATTCAAAGGAATTTTTTATTCTCTTTTGCATCGGAAGATACTATTGCTGGAGTGTTGTTTCAAAAGAACAAGGAAGGGTATGAGCAACCTATTGCTTTTATGAGTAGAACCCTTCAAGGATCTGAGCTAAAGTATAACACCATGGAGAAGCAGGCTTATGCCTTAGTCAAGTCTTTAGAACAATTTAGATTTTATGTGGGATATTCTAGAATAATTGCATTTGTCCCCCACTTTGTTGTGAAAGATATTTTCCCTCAAACAGATTGCTTGGGAACCAGAGCTAGGTGGGTCTCAAAGATTCAAGAATATGATTTAGACATTAGACCTACCAAGCTAGTAAAGGGCCAAGGATTGGCCAAAATCTTGACTGAGGGGAATGAGAAGGCGTTAGGATTGATTTGTCAAAATGATTTGGAACCAACTTCATCATAACTTCAAAGATTAAACCAACTTGAATGGTATAGAGACATTAGTTATTATTTGCAAAATTTATCATGTCCTAGCCATCTAGTTGGCCATAAAAGAAGAGCATTAACGCTAAGAGCAACTAAGTATTGCATTATGAAGGATGGTCTGGGTTGGAGAAATCCAAAGGGGGTGATACTTATATGGGTTAATGAAGTTGAAGCCAAAAAGCTTCTCACTGAGTTTCATTCAGGATTTTGTGGAGGGCATGATAATGCTACAACTCCTACCTAAGTCACCTGACTCCGTTTGGGATTCAACGGATACGGGGATTCGAGTGTTGAATACGGACACGTTGACCCCCCGGAACAGGACACGTTCGGATACATTATATATTATTTTATTAAAATATATATATATATAGATATATTAAAAATTAGATATTTCTTACAAAAATTCTCATTCATGATACAAATTCATTGATTTCAAACATAGATCTTCATCTAAATGTAAGTTTTACAAAGTAACATTATGCATACAAATACAATTGTGACAAATGATAAATCATAATACATATTCAATTCATCAATGATCCAATAGGAGAAAGACAAGATAGTAAGATAAATATACTATAGTTTTCTCATTAAGTCATCAAAATCAAAATTTGTTACATAGGTAGTGCAATGCCAATGGCAAATAGAAATAGCAAATACAAAACAACTACAAGGATACAAGCCTCAAGCCAATAGGTAGCTCATGACTCATGAGTCATCAATCCTCAAAGTCATCATCAAAATCAGCATCACTGTACTCATCATCACAGTCACCACTGCTCTCCTCTGCTGCATCCTCCTCCCCTGTATCCAAAGTCATCTTTGCATCTGCTAGTGTGGAGGATAACCCCTCTACAGTATCACCATCATCAAATGTGACAAGCTCTAGCACTGGATAATTGAGATCCAAGTTAGCCAATGTCAACTGAACACTGTTGTCCACACCCATATCATTAGGAGAGACAACCCACATATTTGTCTTTCCCTTCAACCACTCATCCCTCTGCCTGTAAATAAGACGAAGGTTGGTGTGCACATACACCATTGTCTCTGCCCTAGACTGCTCAAGCATGCTCTTCTTGACACTATACAAATTCCCATATGTGCTCCAATTCCTCTCGCAACAATAGGACGAAGTCACCTGAGAGAGGAGCCTCATGGCTAACTGCTATAGAGGAGGGCTTGTTGCCCCATGATTTTCCCACCAAGAATAGGGCTTCTTAGCCCCCCTGTCTCTAATCAAATCATATCTTGCAAATCGACTAGTGCCAATGGAAAACTCTGCAAAGGCATCCTCCACCTCATCAAGGGATGCTCTATCCTAAAAAACCCACTTGAATGTATCTTTCCTCCCCTGTGAGATTTTACCATCCATGTGAGGAGGGAATTTGCAAGAAGGTCCACCATTCAGCCACTCATGGTTGTAGTATTTTGGGTTCAATGAGTGAGCCAAACAATGTAAAGGTGTGCAATTCTTGTCCCATTTGCTGACAAGAATATCCTGTATGGTGGTGAAGAAGGCCTCTGATGATGTCTCATACTCGGGGCACTCACTCTATAAAATAATGCTCCTCACAAACTCAATCATGGAATCCCATCCTTCATAAACCTCTCCTAGGATGGGTTGGTCTATATCTGCAAACCGAAGCAAAGAAATGATAGGGTCCATAATCTGAATACGTAGATCTACCCTCTCCCACCAAGCATCATCTAACATTGTGTCCTTCACTCTTTTAGAGGCTACTTCATCTGTCTTTCTCCAAAAAGACCAAAACTATCAAATAACCATGGCCCCAAGAGCAGTCTTGACCTCCCTCAACATCTTCAACATGATGAATGAAGAGGCAAACTGTGTATTCGCAATCTTCAACAATCATAGATTGTTTTACTTCTTGTAGATAGTGAGGGCATTTGTATGATTTTGTATGAAGTTACGGATATGTCATGCATCCTCAATAATGTTACAAATCCAAAGCACATCAGAAGCAATAGATTTCAGTGCTAAGTTCAATGAATGGACAATGAAAGGTGTCCAAAACACTTGTAGATATTTAGCTTCCACAATCATACCAGCAGGCTTGCAAACAGGTGCATTATCTGCAATGATTTGCACACAAGAATCAACAACTACATCTTCAATAATGTAATGTTCCAAACTTAAATAAACAGTGATATGCAAAGCAAAAACGATTTACAACACATAAATTTTAAACAATCAGCAAATGCTCATAAAAACTCTAGAAGTAAGAACCAGTTGAGCCATTTTATTAATCAATGGAGCAAGTACAATAGTATGGAGGAATGAACCTGGGCTTGCCTCAATGGAAAGCATGACAGAACCCAAGTGATAATACAATGATCTCAAATGTTGGAAATGACTACTCCTCTAATGCTCTACGCTACCTAGAAAACTACACTGCTGGTTGGAAAGGGACTGCAAGAAACTCCACCTCTGATGCTCAAAAATGTTGCAAATTTAATCTCAAGCTCCTTGACCAAAACCCACAAAAATCCAGAAAGGGTTTGGCTTATCTATGAGCCAAAGTCGAACCCACAAAATGCTGTGAATTCCCCCGACTAACTGGCAATTTGCCCTATTATACGAATTAGGATTTCAGGCCCGAATAGCATTCGAAAAATTCTGAAATTTTAACCACGGAATCCTCTCAGAAAACCCAGAAAAACCCACGAAGGAATTTGGCTGGTTTAGACTTCTGAAATTTGACCCCCTTGGAGCCCAACTTCAACTGCAACTGCAAAACTCGGCCTGCTAGAATCTGCATGTAAATCCTCTTGGAAATGGACCCAAAGTGTTGGGCTGACCTCTGTTATCAATCCCCGACATCTCGGATGGGCTCCCGGCCTATGGCACTTGCTCCTTAGCGCCACGAAATTGTTGGACTAGCCCTCTGCGCTATCCCCAAGCCCAATAATTCGAACTGCTGGGATGCTAGCTCTGCTAGTTCCAAAACTCACAAGAAAGGTTGGCCCTTTGCCGTTCTCCCAATCCTTTAACTCTCCCGGAAAATGCTTGATCACTGATAGCTCCAAACTCCCCCTGTGTATTCTCTAGCTAGCCAGAAATACGCACTCCCTGTTGTGGCTGAATGGTAGTGCTGTAACACACTCCCGAACTCCTGAAATACTTATGGAACTGCCTCTCTAGGGCGGGCACGGATGGTCCCCCGAAGTAGAGGTTGAATCTCTCGCTTGAGAGATTCGTGGCTAAACAGTCGGTTGACTCAGCTAAACAACAGAGCGAACAATCAAGTAATTTTGATTGCAAGGTGTAAGAATGAATTCAAATGAGAGCTCTCTCCTCCTTTTATCTTTGTGGGCCTTCCTTGCCTCATGTGGGACCCTCCATCCAGCACTTCGAATTCCCTCCAAGCCATTCAAATGGCCTAGTTCGAATTCCCATGTAGGTGGCCCCCACCTTCCACTAGCAACCAAATTACATCGAATTTCCTCCTAAGTCCCTAGGTTGAAAATGTTGGGTTCTTTCCCTAAGCCAAAATTGTGCAAAAATGTGTGGAAATACCCTGTTACAAATGTGTTTGAGAAGGGACATGACAGTCCTCGCCCCCAAATGTTGCTTGCCCTCAAGCAACCTCAAAGCTTGGTGCTGCAAAATGTACTCACACTCGCTTGAGAGATTCATGGCTAAACAGTCGGTTGACTCAACTAAACAACAGAGTGAACAATCAAGTAATTTTGATTGCAAGGCGTAAGAATGAATCCAAATGAGAGCTCTCTCCTCCTTTTATTTTTGTGGGCCTTCCTTGCCTCATGTGGGCCCCTCCATCCAGCACTTCGAATTCCCTCCAAGCCATTCGAATGGCCTAGTTCGAATTCCCATGTAGGTGGCCCCCACCTTCCACTAGCAGCCAAATTACGTCGAATTTCCTCCTAAGTCCCTAAGTCAAAAATGTTGGGTTCTTTCCTTAAGCCAAAAGTGTGCAAAAATGTGTGGAAACACCCTGTTACAAATGTGTTTGAGAAGGGACATGACAGTCCTTCCCCCCAAATGTTGCTTGCCCTCAAGCAACCTCAAAGCTTGGTGCTCCAAAATGTACTCACCCTCGCTTGAGAGATTCATGGCTAAACAGTCGGTTTACTCAGCTAAACAGCAGAGCGAACAATCAAGTAATTTTGATTGCAAGGCGTAAGAATGAATCCAAATGAGAGCTCTCTCCTCCTTTTATCTTTGTGGGCCTTCCTTGCCTCATGTGGGCCCCTCCATCCAGCACTTCGAATTCCCTCCAAGCCATTCGAATGGCCTAGTTCGAATTCCCATGTAGGTGGCCCTCACCTTCCACTAGCAGCCAAATTACATCGAATTTCCTCCTAAGTCCCTAAGTCGAAAATGTTGGGTTCTTTCCCTTAGCCAAAATTGTGCAAAAGTGTGTGTAAACACCCTGTTACAAATGTGTTTGAGAAGCGACATGACAATCCTCCCTCCCAAATGTTGCTTGCCTCAAGCAACCTCAAAGCTTGGTGCTCCAAAATGTGTTCACCCTCCCAGGTGGCATCCTCATCCGGCAAGCTGCTCCATTGCACCAAAAATCGCTTGTCCTCAAGCAATGCTTGAGCAAACATCCTCTCTAGCCGTTGCTCCCCACTGTCATTGCAAAATGTGCCAGGGCCCCAGATGTGGCACTGGATCATGCCTGACCTCTGCACTGTCCTGACATGAAAGAATCCTTCAATACCAAGATCCTAGGGAATCATGTCCAACATGAAGCTCCCCTCGCTCCACTCACTATCCTGCCAAGTGAAAGTGCCAGAAGTCCCCTGCTCCATTAGTGACTCGCTAAAGCCCAATGGAAGATATGTATGATCTCCCCAGGCAGTAGCCGGCACATCCCTAAAGGTTATTAAGTTGTGAAGAGTTGTGATGCCCCAGTTCCCTGCTAGTCCCAAAGTGGTGACACCATGCTAACGCTGCGCTACTCTGACTATGTCATACTCCCCATCGTGTGCAGTTAGTATCCTCCTCTCTTGGAACTCGATGGCAGAATACTGAAAGAGTCGAGACACATCCTGCGTGGGCATCTCCATTGCACCAAGGCCTACCCATCCAAATCTAACTCTGAACCTGTGCAGCAACAGAAAATGTCTGCCTCCCCATATGATGAAACCCTCTGTGAACCCCCATGTGTCATCCCAAGAGCGAACTATATCACTCTCTGCCATGACTTCGCTCATCACAAGTGATCTATCGATCAACTGAATCCCTACATCCCATAGCCAGACCTACTGCGACATAGCCCTGTCAACTGATGGAATCCCTCTGGCCCTCGTCTCTAATCCCTGCATGTGATCACTATATAGGTTCCATATATCGTGGGCTAATCTGATGCAGAATAATCTGCCCTGTGCCTGCCACTGTGTAGTATCGGTGACCGTTGGAAGCCACATGTGCCAAAGAGCTACCCCCTGAATGCAACCAAATGATGGGTATCTGATACTCGTAATTGACTCGGGGTATGTGGATCCCTCCTGTCCCTACCAACCATCTCCCCTAGATCTGCCATCTGCCCTCTCGATAATGTGCCAATATAAGGTCTGGAGCCCGGACACATACTAGGAAACTACCTTAGTCATAACCGCTATCCTCTACTCCTGCTCGGTCCCGACATGCCCTGAGAAAAGAGTGACACATGTCTCCCTCGAGACTAGCTCCCTAGACGTAGGCTCGGTGATGAATGATATGCCACCCCTACAGATGATCACCTCATTCCCCAACCTGTGGTTGTCAACTGACGCACCAATCCAATGCCATTGCTGAAAAGTCTCCCCCCAGTGTGTTGAGTGTCACCCAAATATCTCGGGTGAGCTCCTCGTCCCCTGCTGCTCATGCCTAGAGTGAAGGAAGTTGACAACAAAATCGACTGCGCCCGGGAGGGATGTAGAAGATGGTCAAGCATGTGAGTCCCCGTGGATACCATCAAGTATCGCTCATCTGTGTCCCCGTCGATCCTGGGTGAACTACGCCCAAAGGTATGCCCGATGTTTCCATCCAAGGGTCTCCCTGGAGGCAACACTCCAAGACCTCGTTGTGTAGTACTATACACCCCTGCATACCACTGATCATCCTAGTACTCCTGGACATGCCATTGTACACCGCGGCCTACCCCTGTACATTGTTGGATACCCTCGACTACGGTTATGCCATCCTGTATCGTCCTGTGTCCCACCTGTGTCACTGTACCTGTCACTCCCCACATGTACTCAATGCAATGTGAGGCACTCCCACTCCATAGCACAGTCCAACATACTACGACACACCCCCATGCGTCTCCATGCCCATCTGCAGACCACTGCTCTACACTAGATGCTCCTACCCATCCTTGAATGAGATGGCCTAAAGTTGTGTCCATATGTGTCGGCCCGCATCCAACCCAGATCATCACCTCCACTATCGCATCACCATGCTCTTCGATGAGGGGACCTCCCCTCCAAGTCCTCCCTAAGGGATCCAAGAAGTGAACCTCCCTAGGTGTCAACAGCGATGCCACCACTGCTCTGCTCCTCTGTGTCTCACACAAATGCGAAGAATCCCCAGCTCCATACAAGGCACTGTTTGGTGGCCTACCAATGCCACCTCCTCCAACAAACTCCTGCCAGAGTATGTTGATCATCCTGAGACCCCATGTACAATTGTCATACCAAGACAACCCAAGGAGTCTACCCAAAAACTGGTTGGCCACTGGTGTTGACCGAAACTCTCCTAGCGGAGGTGCACGCTCGACTGCTAGGTCAACTATACCCTCTAGGTCGTAGTCAACCAGTATACCTGGAAAATGATAGGTGTTCCCTGCAGGATCCCAATACCAATCAGGGCTTTCATCATCCCCAGTGCCTGGAAACTCCTGATGAGCTCCACCTGGGTCCACTATCATCTCCATAGTCCACTCCACCAGGTACCAACTCAGAATCTCTCGCCATCCAACCCCAAGAAAGTGATCAAACAACCCTAGCATTCGAGTGTTGCACCATGTCCAACTCAGGTCGTCTCATCTCGCTATCTTGGTCAATACATGAAATCTGACTAGGTAGCTCTGTCTCTCTCTGTCCAATGGGCCAAGGTAACCTAACAGTGCTGCCAACCCCGTCTATGTATGCCCAAAGAGGGTTTCTCTCACACCCCAACATGCACTCTAGTTGCACCAATAGGGAATCCAACCGCTCCCCAACGTGAGTCAATTTGGCCATGGACTCGGCACAAACTACTCTCATGCCCTCCAGCTCCTCATTCTGCTGCAGAATAGCCTCACGTACTAACACGACTTTCCTTTGTAATGCTAGAAGGTCGGCCTGAAACTGGTGGAACTGTCGTGGGCATCTATCACCTGTAAACTCGGTCACAGCTCTAGATACCTTAGCAACTGTTGGAATCTCGTCCATGGGTGGCACCCCCTCAACAGATGGCTCTATGTGTGTAGGCTCTATCCTCTCCACCAAGGTGTCAACTGAGGCTATCAAAGAGGTCTCTAATAAAGGTGACTCTTGTGCCACACCGGGTATATCGATGTGCTCCTCACCATCCTGTGGGCTCTCAGCATCATGCTCAACCTCCCCCTCAAGCTCCGAATATCTAAAGCCAGGTCTCCACCAGCGAAAGCTTCCCCTGGTCTCAACCTCTAACCGTCTCTATCCTACCTGCTCTTTCAGGAGATTTGGTGCCCTGATTTGGTCGGCTTCCCCCACATGATGTAGATGGTTGCACCCCCACGGCCTGCTCACCTCTAACGTCTCTGTTGTAAGGGTGAGGATGGGTTTGGTCTGTCACCCTCCTCAACTGGGCCAACCTCTCATTGTCCCAATGAATTCTACCCCAGAATTTCTACATATTGGATTTCCCTTGAGCCATGGGTTTGTCTCCAGTTTCACCCATCACTGTGCACTCATACCCAAAGCTTCCATGATCTTCTGGCTAATTTCCCACAATTGGGCCAAGATCATGCTCTGATACCACTGTAATGTTCCAAACTTAAATAAACAATGATATGCAAAGCAAAAACGATTTACAGCACATAAATTTTAAACAATCAGCAAATGCTCATAAAACTCCAGAAGTAAGAACCAGCTAAGCCATTTTATTAATCAATGGAGCAAGTACAATAGTATGGAGGAACAAACATGGGCTTGCCTCAATGGCAAGTGTGACAGAACCCAGGTGATAATACAATGATCTCAAATGCTGGAAATCATTGCTCCTCTAATGCTTTGCACTGCCTAGAAAACTACACTGTTGGCTGGAAAGGGACTGCAAGAAACTCCACCTCCGATGCTCAGAAAATGCTGCAAATTTAACCTCAAGCTCCTTGACCAAAACCCACAAAAACCCAGAAAGGGTTTGGCCTATCTCCGAACAAAGTCAAACCCACAAAATGGTGTGAATTCCCCCAGTTAACTAGCAATTCGCCCTATTATAAGAATTAGGATTTCAGGCCCGAATAGCATCCAGAAAATTCTGAAATTTTAACCACAGACTCCTCTCAGAAAACCCAGAAAAAACCCACGAAGGAATTTGGCTAGTTTAGACTTCTGAAATTCGACCCCCTTGGAGCCCAGCTTCAGCTGCAACTGCAAAACTCAGCCTGCTGGAATCTACCTATAAATCCTCCCGGAAATGGACCCAAAGTGTTGGGTTGACCTCTGCTATCAATCCCCTGACTTCCCAGATGGGCTTCCAGCCTATGGCACCTGCTCCTTAGCTCCACAAAATTGTTGGACTGGCCCTCTGCGCTATCCCCAAGCCCAGTAATTCGAACTGCTAGGATGTTGGCTCTGTTGGCTCCAAAACTCACAAGAAAGGTTGGCCCTTTGTTGCTCTCCCAATCCTCTAACTCTCCCGGAAAATGCTTGATCACTGATAGCTCCAAACTCCCCCTGCGTATTCTCTAGCAAGCCAAAAATACGCACTCCCTGTTGTGGCTAAATGGTAGTGCTGTAACACACTCCCAAACTCCTGAAATACTTATGGAAATGCTCTCTAGGGCGGGCACGGATGTTCCCCTAAAGTAGAGGTTGACTCTCCCGCTTGAGAGATTCGTGGCTAAACATCTCGTTGACTCAGCTAAACAGCAAAGCAAACAATCAAGTAATTTTGATTGCAAGGTGTAAGAATGAATCCAAATGAGAGCTCTCTCCTCCTTTTATCTTCGTGGGCCTTCCTTGCCTCATGTGGGCCCCTCTATCCAGCACTTCGAGTTCCCTCCAAGCCATTCGAATGGCCTAGTTCGAATTCCCACGTGGGTGGCCCCCACCTTCCTCTAGCAACCAAATTAAGTTGAATTTCCTCCTAAGTCCATAAGTCGAAAATGCTAGGTTCTTTCCCTTAGCCAAAATTGCGCAAAAATGTGTGGAAACACCCTCTACAAATGTGTTTGAAAAGGGACATGACAAATAACTTTAATAAATAACTCACTCATATATTGTGCATCCTTGTATTGTCCAAGTGCATCCACTGCTTTCAAGAAAATTGGACCATTTAAGGAAGACAACATGGAGTTGATGAGTGGGTGTCACGCTGGATCTGTCCATCCATCAGAAACAATGCTAACCCCAGATGTTGGCCATGATGCTTTAATAGACTCAAGCATTTTTTCCACCTCTTTTTTGGCCTTCATCAACAATGTGGTTCTAAGCTTATCTGACCCAGGAGGCACATACCCTGATGGAGCCCCTTGAGTTAGAACTCAGCAGATTTCAATAAATAGAGGTGAGCGTGAAACATTAAAGAATATGAAGTTTTGATAGATAAAAGGCAATGGTGAGATCAAGCTATTCTCGTTTCTCCTTCTGAAAAATCTTGTCCATTGGACCAAGTGAAATTGCCTTTCTTTTTGTTGTTTGTCCCCCTCCTGAACTCTCAATTAGGAATTTGTTACTGCTTTTCCTCAAGAATGGAAGCAGGTCATCATTCTTGGTTTCTTTAGATTTTACAGCCACATTTGTCATACCAACATTGGACTCTCTTTCCATTTCATTCCTCATTGGTAAAGGCACCTTTGTACAAGTTGCAATTCCACAACCTAGTAAAGCCAACAAATGACCTTTCCCATGCAAATATGTGCTCGTGAAATTAGTGTTGCAATAGTTGCTTTTCCAGCTCACATTGCCTCCTCCCTTCACCTTGTTGCTTGGCCCTTGCTCTCCTGAGACATATTTCCACAAGGGATATTTGTTGCATTGAGGAGGAAGTCTTCCCTCAACATTTGAAGTTGTTGTTATTGCCCCACTTGCAATAAAGGGAACACTTGCAGTAGATCCTGATGAAATTGGGAGAGGAGGGGCATATCCAATGGGGACACTCTTCCCTTTCCTTTGCCCCTTCCCTGCTGCCCTTGATCGAGCCATGAATGTTGTAAAAAAAAACAAAAAATGCAAAAATTTGTATAAGAAATGCACATGCAAACTGTTGTAATAAAAATGCAAAAAAAATAGAAAGAAAATGCACTTACATGTTGTTTGAATCTCCTTGAAAATGCTCCCACGCCCTTTGCTAATTGCTCCCAAACACCCACAACAAACTAAACAAGTCAATGTGAAAATAGAATGGCAAAAATTGTCTTTATAACGTCGTGCGGATTGCTAAATTCTGGATTCGAATCCGAAAATCGGGACATGATCCAGATTCGATTGTGTTCCGATCGAACACGTTCGGAAGGACACGAATCTGATTGAATCGTGTCTGATTCCCCTGATTCGGGACATGACGGGCCTGGGGGACGAATCTGGTTTCATAGACTACTACTCATAAAATCCTGAGAGTTGGTTATTATTGGCCTTCCATTTTTGTTGATGTGCACAAGTATGTTAGAGGTTGCCAAGCTTGTCAATTATTCACTGGGAAGCAAAAGTTAGCTTCTTTGCCTCTTCAGCATGTGGTCGTGGAAGCTCCCTTCCAACATTGGGGGCTTGACTTTATCGCAAATTTAATAAAAATTCAAGTAATGACTACTCATGGATTTTGACTACTACTAATTATTCTACTAAATGGGGAGAATTCGTCCCTATAAGAGACACCACCGACAATGTAGTGATGGATTTTCTTGAAGATAAGATTATCACTCATTTTGGTGTCCCTGCCAAGATCACAACTGATAATGCCAAGGCTTTTAGCTCTGCTGAATTTTCATCATTTTGCTTTAAGTATGGTATTGTCTTATCCCATTCATCAAACTACTATCCTCAGGGTAATGGCCTAGCTGAGTCTAGCAATAAAAATTTGATCACCATCATCAAGAAGATAGTAGGGGATAACAAAAGGGCATGGGATAGCAAAATTAAATATGCTTTGTGGGTTGATAGGATTACAAAGAAGAGTTCAACAAGAAAGAGTCCCTTTGAGTTAGTTTATGGCTTGGATGTCACCCTTCTTGTGCACTTGAGGCTACCAGCTTACCAACTTCTACAAAGCTTTACATCTGAAAAAGATGTTGTGCAAAATAGAATTGACCAAATTGTAGAATTGGATGAAACTAGGAGAAGAGCCTTTGAAAATTGTTGTAAAAATCAATCAAAGGTTAAAAGAAATTTTGACAAATCATCTAGGAATAGAAGTTTTTCTAATGGTGATATGGTTTTGTTATGGGATCGCAGGAATGAAAAGCCAGGTAACCATGGTAAGTTTGATAGTTTGTGGCTTGGACCATACATTATCAGAGAAGCAGCTGGACAGAATTCCTACCATTTGAGCACCTTGGACAGAGAATCACTTGAGCTACCTGTCAATGGCCAACTGCTCAAATTGTTCTACAAAGAGAATATTTGATGCCATGGGGCATCTTCTGTATTGTATTTCTAACTTTATCCCTTGTCATTTTGGTTAAGTAGTTTCATTTCATGAATAAATTGTCATTTATGCTCTTAGAATAAATTTTCATTTCTTCATTTTCTGTACTTGATTTCATATGATGATATTTTGAATGGATGCTACTGATATATGTCTTTTGTTGGTGGATGCAAATTCCAGGTTCTTGCATACTATCACTTCCTATCTAGCATGCATCCCCATGTGGAGCCAAATGTTGACCACTAGAGTGGCACCTGAAGATTTTTTGAAGACTCCATGCCCAAGGATGTACCAAAGGCTGCTTGTACCATCAGAGATCATCATATCACTAGAGTTTTTCAACTCTACTTCTTCTTCTCATCTTCTTCTATTGTACCCAAATTCCACAAGCCCTACGGGGATGACGTATAGTGATGCTAATATGATGAGTTTGATTCATGTAATATGCCTAAGTAACATGGGACCTTGTCATCAAGTGAGTTTACTCCAAAAGGTTTTTTTCACTCAGTTAATTATTATCTCCCTACGAGGACTTAATAATTAATTAAGTTTTTTCCTCCAACCATAACCCCAAAGCCGGAGTACGGTTTGAAGGCGAGGCCTTAGGTGATTTCTAGTGTCTAGAGTCATTGTATATTACCATACTAGATCACTTGCAAAATTTCGTGGAATTTGAGTAGGTCTAGGGGTCATTTTTTTAACTTTTTAATTTCTCGTAAGGTGAAAATTTGAATAAAATCTGAATGTAATATGTAATAAGTGATGTCTAGAGAAGTTGTATGGGGTATTTGTGCTCAAAATTACAGCTCTCACCCTCAACTTTCTACTATGAAGCACTTTAAGGGGTAAAAAATGTGTTCTAGACCCTAAAAACCCATTTTTCCTACGTTTAGTGGGAAATATAGAAATAAATCAAATAGAGAGAAATAAATAGCTCCATGTGACAAAATGACATGGAAATGACTTGGAAATTATCTCAAGTCAAACGAATGATTCAAAAGACAAGTGGAGGATGATTTGGCACCTTGCATCATAAATACATGGCCCACTCAAGGAAATCGAATTTCTTGCCATTAGTGTGGCAGCTAGTCAATTGGAAAATCGAATTATTTGAGGAGTTAATGCACATGTGAAATATTTGGAGGATATTGATTGAGATATTCTTAGGAGTTTGTCTCTACTTATGTTCCCTCTTTTTCACACTTGGCACACATCTCCAAATCGAATTTAGCTCAAGGAGGGACCACGCGATTCCCAAGGAGATTTACATTGGATTCATTGGAAGCATCTACATGAGGTGTCATCACATGGTTTTTCATGGAGTTTGACTTGAGTTAGCTCTTTGATTGGTTCACACTTGGATTTGCTCATCTTCACGCTTGGAGAATTCGATTTTGCTTGAGGATATCTTAGTGCCAGATATGGAATTCGATTTGGATTGGTGCCTACTTCACCCCTCCACTTGGAATTCGATTTCCTTCTTGGGATCTTCACCATGGCCATTTGTCACTTGGATGCTACATTGGGATTTACCCCCATCTCTCTATATAATAGAGCTTTTAGCATCATTTGTTTTCTAGCTATTATGCTTGCGAAAGTGCTGTTACTTTGTACATTTTTCAAGAATTGCAATAAAAAGACTTTGGGGTCCATTCATGGTTGTTATTCCTTTGGAGCAAGGTGCATTGTGAGCTATTGGTATAATCTCTTCTATTTATGCTTTGAGTTATTTCATTTTCCATATACTCTTATAGACTTGCTAGTGCAAAGTTATCTTGCATTGACATTTAGTTTGGAAGTAGACTCTAGATGTTGGAAGTTATATTTTATTTTCAAATACATTTCTAGAAGCTTCAATTCATTGTTTGCTTCTCTAAATCCATATGGACTAATGTTGGTTGGAGTATTGTAGAAGAATTATTTTCGTTGGCCCAAGCGTGAGAGGAAGTCTTTGGGAGACCAACCCACTCTTGAAGCATCTTCAAAGGAACTCTCATTTGTTATTTGGATTTTCATAGTTCATCTTAAGGAGAAATGTTCCTTCAAGGATTCGTTTGGACATAGCATGTATACAAGCAAACATTTCATATTTTAAATCTTTTCAAATAGTGTTTCATTGATTTTATATTAGGTACTTCAGAACATTTTCTAAACTAGAGCAAGTGATCGAATTCACTCCCATCACTTGATTTGGTTTCGTGTACATTATTTGTATGATAGTTATTTGTTTTACATGTTCTCTCTACATTAATTGTGCCTTTGTTTTGCAGCCCATTGTTGGATTGTTGATAATAAGAGACTTCAGGAAAACTCTAACTATTTTCTTGTAGGACCTCTCAAGGCTTCACAGTTCATCTTCTAGGAGGTTGTGGGCATTTGAGGAGGGCTCTCTCACTTGAAAAGGTCGTGGATAAAGAAGACTAGCTCCTCTCTCTTGCAAAATTTCATTCACCATTGGAGGCCAATCTTTGGAATATCAAGAGACACCTAACATCTTCAATCTTGAGAGCATTCTTATTGTACTTACCTTAGTTTCTAATTTTAACTTTCAAGAAGGAAGTCTATTGCTTGAAAAGTCTCATATGTTGTAAAGATTCCTCTTGAAGTTTTAGTTGAGATCCTTTGGAAGGTTTTTCATCTTTGTAACAATCTAATAAAAAGGCTTAGTTTTTCTTGTGGGAGCTTGGGTTTCACCCAAGACATCATTTTCTCCTTATTTAGAAGGAAAAACATGTGGATGGATTGATCTTGCATTATTTTCTTAGTTTTCATTTTGCATGCCTTAAGAATTAACACAATCTCACCATCACAATCTAACTTTCTAAATTTGATTTTGCTACTAGTTTCCATTTTATGCCTTGCATTTGAACTTTTGTTTTTAAGTACAACTTGGGATTTCACTTTGGAACAGCTTATTTCATTATACGCAAGCATCTCAATTAGCTAATTTGACAATTGGCTTCATGTTTGCCTCACTATAGGCTCATTGGTTACTTGCTCATTTATTTTAAAACTATTTGCTCACTTTGCAAGCATATCATACTTTGAAGTTTCATTTCATTTCACTGTTTCAATTAGTTGATCATTGATATACCATTTGTTAAAGCACTTACTTTGAGCAACTTACAATCTTATGTGCTTATGAAGCTTATGTTTTTGTATCTTGTATAATTTTGAGCAATTATCTAAGTTATCTCATTGAGCATATTTTCATTTACCTAAGGCATTTCCTTTTACAAACACTAATAAACTTACTTGCATTTCATTTAGGCATATTAACATCGCTTGCATCTCTAATGAAAATTTACCTCCAAGCATAAGCTTGGTTGAAAGACATCTCTTAGGAACCCCTTTCCTTCATCAACTCATGGGACATAGGCCCTCTTATGTGATTAACACGATGACTTTGCAGTCATCAAAGCCATAGTATTTGCAGCGCCGGAGGCATCAGGTGTGTTGGATATTCCAAGGGAGGTATCGTTAATTTCGTCTTGAATGTCTTTGCTTAAATCTCCTTCCACCACTTACATACGAGACTTGTTTCAAAACAGTCGAAAGAAAGGTCACACTTACACTAGGCATTTAGATTAAAATTAACCAAGATAATTGCATTTAATTTTAATTTAAGTGCATTTCATATTAACACATTTTACTCTTTTGCTTCCAAATAATTCATGTACTTGTCATTGATGAAAATGTTTTGAATTGATTATCTTATTTAGGCAAGTACCATCTTGTTCATTTTTACAAGTAAAGTTTTAACTTGTTTCCTTTGCATGTCATTCTACATTGCTTCTTGCATGCTTTAGATTTGTGAATGATTATATATTTTGAAAGCATTTCTTGAAAGCAAATTTTATATCTTGCATGTGATATAATATCTTGCTAACATCTTTTATTTGATTGACAGGGTTACTTGTGTTTCAATTTGAAACACTTCATTTTTAAACAAGTATTATTTATTTTTAAGCAATATTGAAAGCATTGATTTTATGTATGTTAATCTTTGATTCATGTGTTGATGGTCATATATTTCATTTCATATTTCTCATTACATTTGCACAAAATCTCAAGTAATCCAAATTTGACATCTCTTAGAAACCTAACATTCCCCCTTTTAACATAGTTTTCCTTTTAGCATCCACCCCCCTTAGCTTAAATGGAGATGTTAAAATTGGCAACTAGGGCCAAACTCCATGTGAGTCATCTTATTAATGGCAGCTGATATTTTTCTTGGATCCCTCTCATCGAGAGGTGTAGGATTGATCTAAAGATCATCCGATTCCGATAAGTATTCATGGAGATATGAATTTATTTGTGTTATGGGACAATTCGTCAAGGTTGGCCAGCAACCAAATAAACCCCACTTGTGTTCAACGTTTTAGTATAAATAGAGGTACCTTGAAAGTCATTTGTACACACATCCTCTTGGTGATCTCTTCCTCTCCACTTGTCTTTGTGTTTTGGAGGGAGGAGAGATCTAAAGAGGATACGCTGCCCTAGAGGATGCCCTAAATCCCAATGCTATCATGAAGGAGATTTTAATGCAGTAAAGGAAGCCTACATAATGCAGCAAGGAGAGATCAAATTGTTGGTCTAAAAGAGAAGCCCTAACGCTGCCCTATGGAGAAGCCCTAACGCTGCCCTATGGAGAAGCCCTAACGCTGCCCTATGGAGAAGCCCTAACATAACCTATGAAGAGGTATACGCAGTCAAGAAGGGCAGCAATGTAAGCCCTCAACGCAGCCTAGAAAAGGGTCTCTACCCTAAATGGATGCCCTAGAACCTTAACGCAGTCTATGGATTGCCCTAACCGCAGCAAGAGAGGGAGGCTCTAAGACAGCGTGGAGGAGGCCTGAGTTCCTCAATGGAGGCCGAGTTAATTGCTGGAGCAGTAGCTTGTTTTTGGGACAACAATGATATAGTGCTGCAATATTCAAGGGGCAACTGTAAGATGTTGGGACAGCAATGATATAGTGCTGCAATATTCAAGGGACAGCTGTAAGATGATGGGACAGCAATGATATAATGTTGCAATGATCAAAGGGACAGCTGTAAGATGTTGGGACAGCAATGATATAGTGCTGCAATATTCAAGGGACAGTTGTAAGATGATGGGACAGCAATGATATAATGCTGCAATGATCAAAGGGACAACTGCAAGATGATGGGACAGCAATGATATAGTGCTGCAATATTCAAGGGACAGCTGCAAGATGATGGGACAGCAATGATATAATGCTGCAATGATCAAAGGGACAGTTGCAAGATGATGGGACAACAATGATATAATGCTGCAATGATCAAAGGGACAGCTGTAAGATGTTGGGACAACCATATGATGAGACAAAACAATAATGGGACAGCAGTATGGTACTTGGTGCAGCAAGTACATGAAGCAAGCAATAGTACAGCAAGCATGCAAGGTACAACAAGCAAGCACATAGGACAGTATGGCAACATGGTGCAGCAATGGCACATGATGCAGTACAGTGATGGGTACAGTCATGATTGATGAAGCATGATGAGATGCAGCATAGTGATGATGGGTGCAGCATGGTGAAACATGATAACGAAATGCAGCACAGTGATAGGTGAAGGAGTCACCTTGGAGAATCAGTTGAAGCAACATGTCTTCAATTGATCTCATGTATCATCTTCTTAGAGATGATCTATGCTCTTATCTAGATAAGTCAAAGTGTTGACTTCTATTGTAAATGTACTATCTATCTCTCTCTCTCTCTGCTGAACTATTGAAGATCATATAAGAAGAATTGACGAAGGGTTTCCCCACATTGGGGTTTGTCCCTGGCTAGTGCCACATCTTATGTCCTCTTGTCTTGGCTTGTCTTCTGCGATTTATATTTATGTTCTATCTATAGTTTACTTTAATGTTGATGTGATTGCTAATCTGGAAAAGATATTGAGCTAACTGTGAAAATTGAAATAAATTGCTCTAGAATAGAACATACCTAAACCTAACAAAGCTAGAGATAGAGTTGGGAATAGGTGACAGCCCCATCTCTTAAATTTGCCACCAACCACACCTTGTGGGTTTAGGGGATTTTCTCACTAACTTAGGTGTGTGTGACAGGCGGCAACAGGTTACCTCATCCAAAAATAGAGATTAGTGTGCTGGATATCCCCCAAAAAAGATAGAATGCACCACTAAATATTTTGCCATATCAAAATGCTAAATGGACCCACATACAATGCATCCTACAAGGTGCTAGCTCAACAATACATGTAAAATATACATTGACATGGGAGAATATGCCTCAAGGTTCACCTAGAAAGGCTTTGTAACGACCAAAAGTCGTATAAGCAACAGAAATCTTTAAAATACTTCAAAATCATAAATGTCCATTGTAAGACATGTAACTGTATATTGAATTGATGTAAGATATGAAATGATTACAAATGAGAATGAGGGCCTGCTTATATACCCTAGGCAGGTGCCCTTTCATGAATGGTCATGTCTCTAAGACATGCCTCTTCATTACTAACTAACTAACCATTAGTTAATTAATTATTATTTATTATTATTATATTTATATTTATATTTATTATTTTTATATGAATTATATTCATAACATTGCCTCTCTCTTCAAGAAGCTTTGTCCTCAAAGCTTACTGATGAAATGTCGAATCTCTTTTTTCTGCTTGTCGTGAAACTGTCATCGTTGTTGTTACAAGACGATATGATGCTCTGGGTGATAGACAAAATTGTCATACTGAGAATGGATCAGACCATCCTAGATTAATCTTCTGTGGAATCTTCTGATCTCTGAAAAATTGTGATGAATAGTCATTGTAGAACTAGATTTTGGAAACTTCAGCATTCTTGGGAACATAAATTTGTCGTTTATGTTTTGAGTGATACTGGTACGTACATTGATTGGAAAGTCTTCTCTTGTGATTCGGATGTCGATAAATAGTTCTTCTGGTTGGACTTTCCTTTATCATTTTGGCAGTTCCCTGATTTCCTTTAGGTGATGTTGCTGAGTTGACTATTGAATCTTCATTTGGAATCTCTATAGTTTGAACTGCAACTTTTGAACATGTTTTAACTTCTCTATATTTCTCTTCTTCTTTACTTGTGATATCGACTATATCAGTGTTTATTCCTTTATCTTCAACTTGGATTGAAACGACTGACAACTTCAATACTTCGTTTTGAAGTTGTTATAACTTGTCATTTAGTGACTTCTTGTCATTTTTAAGCTTTTTTATTTGCGTAAGGTTTGGTTATGATTCCTTAGACGTGAAAGTTCGCCATTTTCTGAATCGTTGACTTTGTCCTTAGTATCTTTCTCTTTATCTTTTAAATTTTTTATTTTCTCTAATAATTTTTTATTAAGGGTTTTTAGGCACAAATTTTCTTTTTATTTTTCTAATAGATTCTCCTTTAGTTCCTTATCAGAACTTTCTTTTCTTGTTTTAGTCTTTGTTTCTTAACCTTGGACATTTTTAATCTGTGAAAGTAATTTCTCATTGTGGTCCCTTAGATGCCAAATTTCTTCGTTGCTTTCTGTTGATTTTTCTTGAAATCGATCTTCGAGATCTTTATATTTCTTCTCTGATGCTTCGTTCTTTTGTTGAAGTTTTGCGATTTCTTCTTTTATCGTTTTATTTGCATATGCTCATTGTCTTGATGTTCTTCTGTACTAAATAATCTTCCACACCTTGGACAACGTAAATTGCACTTTTTTTGAATATATGTATATCCAATTTCATCTAGACAACTTGGACATTTAGTCCAAAATAGTGATTGTTGTGTGGGACTCATCTTGACTACTTCATTATTTTTGAATTAGGCTCCATTTTTCTTGACTTGATAACTTTCCTTGGTAATTTAATTTAATATATATATATATATGATCAACAATTGTATTTTTTTCTTAAACTCCTTTTTTTATAATTTTTTTCTTTTTTTTTAACTTTATTTTTTTTATAGACCTTGTTTTTCTATATATGTTTATAAAAAAAAAATCTTTTTGAAAAGTTACAACCCTAGTGAAACGTGATTATTCACCACTTCGGGGTATAATATAAAATATATGTCCACTTATGTGCCTTTGACTCGGTTAATTTTCTCCACGTAAAAGTAAAACTTGTCATTCACATAAAGAGATTTTGCATTCATTTTTGTTCTTCTTTTACCTTGAAAATACCATTGGCAATTACCATGGGTTGCTAAAACCACGAGCTTGTAAACTACTTAATGAAGAATCAAGATAATCTTATCTGCTCTTCCTTATATTACGTATAGTTTTAAAGATATTTGGAAAGATTCCCTTTGACTTTATCATGCACTTTTTATCAATGTAGAACCTTTTTATATATATGAATGTTCTCCTTCAAAATTTACATTGGACTATATTTTTATTCGGAGTAATCTATAATGTGACTTTTCGGAGATTCCGATCATCCGAAAAGCGCATTATTCTGGCCAGCCACCTCTCCGTTTTTCCGTCACCTCTATCTCCATCACCTCGCTGGAATGCTACTCCATTACCTCTGTCTCCGTCACCTCGCACGCTGACTACCTACTTTAACTTCACCAACCCTGCTAATGCATTAACGAACTTATCTCAACCACGCCAACTCGATTTGATTTTTCATGTGAACCTCTGCATCCCCTGCTACCCCGCCCTTTCCCAGATCCTCACCACCAGAATTTCCGCTGCATCTGCTCAAGTCTTCGAAACAGAACTGTTGAAGTCTTCGAATCAGGTATTAGTTGAGTTGATGATTAATTTTTTGCCTTGAAAATTGGGATTTCTGCCATTTGACTCCGTCTGTCCCTTAATTGTTGATCTTCATACCTTTGAATTCGAACAAATCTTCAATCTATTTTTTTTTTCCATAAAATGCCCCAATTCTGCCACATATTTTCATTACCCTGAAATTGTTGGATTTGACTTTTGTTGGTTGATTTCTTTCCTTCATATATGGAAACAAATTTCTACCTCATAATACTCTGCCAGCTGAATCCTTTGACTAATGATTCAATATCCTTTATTCTTACTCCAACAAAGCTAACAAATATCAAGACTTGAATTCTATCAGTTTTAGATAGTAAATAATAGAGAAAACTTGCAAATTGATGCCAACCGATCTCTTGTTAACATGAACTGGCACCCATCTCCTTCAAAAAATGTGAAAGGAAGATAAAATCCAATTTGCCAGTGAACCATTAACATGAAAATATACTCCATATATAACTTTAACCCAAAAAACTGTGATGATAATTAAAACAGTTGCAAGAACTCCACCAACTGAAAAATAAGAAGGAATGCACAAAAATTTAAGCCAAACAATTAACATTTGTTTTTCCTCCATTTGTATTGCACTCACATATCTTAACAATACAGTTTCAACACTGCCTTTGCAAAAGATCTTCATTTCATCGTCGCCCTAAGATAGCTATGCACTAGGTATCATCGGTAGGCAACATATCAACATTCTATCCAAACATAAGCTTGTAATTTCCAAAAACATGTGTGTTCACCACCATACAGTGCACCTCTTGGACTATAATTATGTTGTTTGCTATTTTTAATTCCTGTAAATAGAACACAAACAATGAAACCCATACAAGTACAATATCCATATAGATATTAGAGTATTGCTTGAGATACATTAAAATGTTAATTGTAAACCTCAAAAAGATCCCTTATGCAACATGCTTTGTAAAATGATATGCCACATCATTGTTTACCAATGAGCACCCAATACTTGTAGACCACCCAAAACATATTCTTCTGTTCATGAAAGAAATAAGTACAAAAATAAAACAAACCATGAATTTACAATTTTTTCTTCACTTGACAAATTCTTTGAAGGTCACACTAAATCCTTTGAGTAGGGGTATTAAGACCATTTTTTTAAGAATATTGAGCATTGTCTGTCGCTGCTTGTCCTAAAAAGTTGGCTAGCCTAAAATGTGATGTTTATTGTTCTTTTTAATGTGAATCCCTTCTTGTTCTTTTTAATGTGAATCCCTTCTAAATTGGAGAAATTCAAGAATTGAGCATTCATTGTTTGTACGCAATGTTTCTCTATCCCTGGTGCCCTGTGTAGATTCCCTTGACTGCTTTCTGAATTTCTTACGTAGATAATTATCTCACCTATTATGTGAGAAATCTCTCTATATATGAAATATCACACAAAGATAAAATTATTGAAACTTTAGCACACAACCCCTGATTACTATTTCAGTGACGATCATTTAGCATCTAGCTTCTCTATATGAAGCCAAATCATCAAATTCTTGTTTTGATTTGATAATTTTTCTGTATACATTCTTGCAAATTTGTTGGCACAAATCTGGAAAATTATGGTGTTGGATAAGTAATCTTGGAACTGTTGTCTATTGGGCTATCACATTGATCATCAACTCACACCTAGACAACCATTTGACACTTGTGAACTTAGCGGTTCTACTCCAGAGTTTGAAATTTCCTTGGAAACATTTGGCAGCTCCGTGGACAAGTGTCATTCAAACACTTGGTTGTTCATTAAATTCTCGTGTGATGATATGCGACTTTTTGGAGATTCACATATCATATCATATGACAACATGAGGCCCACAGTTACATTGTCAAATTTGTACAGCGTTCACGACATCATTTCCACGAGGCAGGGAACTTTGTCATTGATGTTTTTGTACTACAAACTAGAAGAATGTGGGGTTCTTGCTCAATAAATAGTGTAGAATATTTTCTTTTGACATTTCACCTTCTTTCTTCCATATCTGTCAATGAAGGGACCCACAACAATAGTCTACTTGTAAATGCAACTACTTATTCTCTTCTAAAACTTCATTTTTATATTCAACTTCCTAATATGTTTCCACATTTTTTGCAGACATTGAGACAACATGGAAAAGAAATGGAAGACTATTATGGGCCTTGAGGTGCAAGACCCTAAAGAGAAAATCATATTTTCTAGTAAAGATTTAGTTTGGTTTGAAGTATACAAGATGAACATGAATATTGACTGTGTTGCAAAAATTCCTAAACTAAGAATTAATGATTTTATTCAAGGAGAGCAATCGAATCCAGATGTCCCATGTTCCTTCCAGTGTCGAAAAAGCAAAACTCCAAGATCAAGGCCTGGTGTTGCCTTACTATGGGAACTGTAAGTATTTTAGAAAAGCTTTGTTTACATGCTGATATTAATAGTGCTTTATCATTTGTCATATGTGTTGACATTTCAAAATTTATTTTGTAGTTATACTTGCTCATATGGCCCAGAGGACAAGAGAAGAATGGAAAACCAAACCAAGGCATTCAATTGTCAAAAAGAGGGGTTGCCAATGCCATTTTATTATAAAGGTCATGGTTCAAGATCCCGATGTTGCAATAATAACATACAACATGTATGATCATGAAGATGGGCAAGGATGGCCTTGTCATGGCAAACACGACACTTTAGGTGATGATGGTCCTCAAAGGAAGCCAAGACTTTCAAGAGACATGATTTCTTATTTAGAAAGTTGTTTTTTCCTTCAAGTGCCAATTGACTCTGTTTGTAAAATGCATATTAAAAAATATGTTGACATAGATGCCACAGCTCGGGATAGGGATTTTTTCTTACGCGGAAAAGATATTGTAAACATCTATAATCGTCTGACAAAAGAAAATTATCAATTGCATAGCAAAGATGAAATGAGTGTGATTCTCTAGTATGAAAAACACATAATGATTTCTTCTTCTACCAGAAGCCCAATGGTGGAGAGATCCCTTTTATCGTTGGAATACAAACAAAATGGATGTTGGAAACTATGGTCAAGTTATCCCATAATAGCTTGATAGCCATGGACTCAACATTTAGTACAAATAAATATGGGGTGAGTATTTTTGCAATGATAGTTTGACTAAATCATGTTGGTTATAATGATTCAATATGATTATTGACTTAAAATTAACTTCATTTAGAAAGTTGTTTTTTCCTTCAAGTGCCAATTGACTCTGTTTGTAAAATGCATATTAAGAAATATGTTGACATAGATGCCACAGCTCGGGATAGGGATTTTTTCTTACGCGGAAAAGATATTGTAAACATCTATAATCGTCTGACAAAAGAAAATTATCAATTGCATAGCAAAGATGAAATGAGTGTGATTCTCTAGTATGAAAAACACATAATGATTTCTTCTTCTACCAGAAGCCCAATGGTGGAGAGATCCCTTTTATCGTTGGAATACAAACAAAATGGATGTTGGAAACTATGGTCAAGTTATCACATAATAGCTTGATAGCCATGGACTCAACATTTAGTACAAATAAATATGGGGTGAGTATTTTTGCAATGATAGTTTGACTAAATCATGTTGGTTATAATGACTCAATATGATTATTGACTTAAAATTAACTTCATTTTTTTTAATATGATAGTATCAGTTGTACACGCTTGCGCTGCTTGATGAGCAACAAAGTGGGGTGCCAGTCGCATGGGTGGTGATGTCACGTAATACATCACAAGATATAGCGGTATGGCTGGAGCACCTCATGCATAGGTGTTTTCAGCTTCGTCCTGACTGGAAGGTCAATGCCTTTATGGTTGATGATGCATTGGCTGAAATCATTGCTTTGAGGTAACATCAATATTCTTATTTGACATTGCAAGTTGCATTCATTCTAAATATTTCTCACTTAAAATGAATTAAATATGGCAGGAGAATCACCAGATGTGAAGTGATCTTGTGTATTTGGCATGTAAGGAGGGCATGGCTAAAGAATGTTAATCGGTTGGCCAACAGTTCAGAAAAAGCAAAAGAGATGTTCAATGAACTTGGTTATATCATGAAAATTGTTTCTAATAATGAAGTGGATAATGCAATCAATGGTTTTTTCACCAAATTTGCAACTGAGGAGAAATTTTTGGACTATTTCCACAAGAATTGGGTTGCTGGTGAAAAGATGCGTAAGTTCGCATACTAATTTTTTTAGTTCATACGTTTTTTATTTTATAACAACAAGATATATTTACTAATTCGATTTTTACATTTAGGGATGTGGGTTAAAGGCTGTCGAGATTTTCCTCATGCAAATCAGGAGACAAATAATGTTGTGGAGTCATACCACGATTATCTCAAGACAACCTTTCTATGTGATAGACGAAAGAAATGTTCTCGTAGGATGGATTGGCTATTCTATACTCTAATAAAAAATGTTGAGCCATGTTATCGATTCAAGGAAATTCTGAAAAAAGAAGGATATTTGAACAACCACAAGAAAGAGATGCAGCTTGAATCATCAATGGAAAAGGCTAGAAGAATTCCAGACAGTGATTGCAGGCCTCATGAGAGCATATCTCACGCTTATTGGGTGAGGAGTCAAAGTAAACCTAATAAGCAATATCTTATCATATGGCATCGCACAAATTTTATCACTTGTGATTGCCCATGGTCTATTCGTGGCAACATTTGCAAGCATGCCATAAAGGTAGATTGGTTGCCTTCCTCCTTAATGGATTCAGACCCTTTATTGGATCTTGATACCACACCTAATACATTGATGATTGAATGCCCCTCCTGAGATAAGTATAGAGGCACCAAACCTTGATGCAGATACTAGCACAACTATTATGGATGATGACAATGTTGAAGAACTTAATTTGTTGAGAGAGGAGTTGTTTGGCTATCTAGACCTGTTTCGGAATAGTCCTCCTACTGTGAGCAAGAAAAAACAATTGATTGATTTGGCTAAAAAATTTGTGGATGATGTTAATGATCTTCATATTATGGATTATGACTTCACCCTTGGGTTGGGTGCTTATGAGTCATCTTTGAAGAGGAAGAAGAGTTTCCTTAGTCCTAAAAAGAAAAATAAAAGAAGCAAAAAAAATGCCAGCTTGGATATTGATTTGAATGTCCCTGCATCTGAAGATGAACCATTTCAATTTCAACACCTCAACAAGCGTGGTCGTCCTCGCTCCAACAATGCATCCTCTATTGTCCCAAGTAAGTTCTATAGAGAGATTAGATGATATGTGTTTTCTCTTAACTATGTGCATTGGTTGTTGTTGATGTTGTTAATGTAGTGTTTGAATGTTTGTAAGGGTGCACCATCCCAATACTATGCCTTCACTTGAAGCACGTAGACAGAAGAACCATCGCTCTATTTATCACATGAGTCAAGGTGCATTTGATGGGACACCTAATGATGTAGTTTGTATTCTGATGCCTCTATAAATTACCATCATATTATTTGCTCTGATGGAAATACATTGTTATCTTATAGATACAACATCTTCTTCAATGGATCACCCTCCATCCGAACATGATTGGCTCATTGACAACACCCAAATTGGTGATTTGTCAGGTTTGTTGCTACGTGTTTTCTCTTAACTATGTGCACTGGTTGTTATTGATGTTGTTAATGTAGTGTTTGAATGTTTGCAAGGGTGCACAATCCCAATATTGTGCCTTCACTTGAAGCACATAGACAGAGGCACCATCCCTCTATTTATCACATCAATCAAGGTGCATTTGATGGGACACCTAATGATGTAGTTTGTATTTTGATGCCTCTATAAATTAACATCATATTACTTGCTCTGATGGAAATTACATTGTTATCTTATAGATACAACAACTTCTTCAATTGATCACCCTCCATCCGAACATAATTGGCTTATTGACAACACCCAAATTGGTGATTTGCCAGGTTTGTTGCTATGTGTTTTATCTTAACTATGTGCATTGGTTGTTGTTGATGTTGTTAATGTAGTGTTTGAATGTTTGCAGGGGTGCACCATCCCAATAATGTGCCTTCACTTGAAGCACATAAACAGAAGCATCATCCCTCTATTTATCACATCAGTCAAGGTGCATTTGATGGGACACCTAATTGATGTAGTTTGTATTCTAATGCCTCTATAAATTAACATCATATTATTTGCTTTGATGGAAATTACATCGTTATGTTACAGATACAATCGCTTCTTCAATGGATCTCCTTCCCTCTGAACATGATTGGCTCATTCACAACACCCAAATTGGTCATTTTCCAGGTTTGTTGCTATGTCTTTTCTCTTATCTATGTGCAATGGTTGTTGTTGATGTTGTTGATGTAGTGTTTGAATATTTGCAGGGATGCGTTATCCCAATATTGTGCCTTCACTTGAAGCATGTAGACAGAAGCACCATCGCTCTATTGATCACATGAGTCAAGGTGCATTTAATGGGATCCCTAATTGATATAGTTTGTATTTTGATGCCTGTATTAATTCACATGGTATTATTTGGTCTGATGGAAATTGCATTGTAATCTTACAGATACAAAAACTTCTTCAATGGATCAACCTCCATCCGAACATGATTGGCTAATTGACAACACCCAAATTGGTGATTTTCCAAGTTTGTTTCCATGTTTATGCTCTTACTTTTCTCTTAAATTGTGCAGTGGTTGTTGTCGTTGTTAATGTGGTGTCTGAATGTTTGCATATTGAACCAGGACACAGAATAAACCAGCAGGGTTGAGGAAAAGACATAAAGGTTAACCAATTTGTAGGCTTCTCAAACAAGTTGTGAGAGAAAATGCAGCTTCTTCTTCTTTAATTTCCCACATACCAGCATTCGTGTCATGAATGTCATTGCAGTTGATGATGCTAGGTTGTTGAGGATTCTTGGTGTAGTGACCAGCTTTTGTTAGGTGTGATTCTTATATATGAGGAGTTGGTTGTTAGGGTTTTCTTGGTTTCGCTAGCTAGGGTTTGAAATTGTTCCAACTTGTGATAAGTTACAAGTAAGTTCAATGGTCCAATAATCGAGTACTTGCATATTTGATTATGAGCTTGTCTTCTCTTTCTTCATTGGGTAATTTCCAACACTTTTTTTTATAATGAGAATTTCACATGACAGAATGCAATAAATCATTATATACAACAAAGATTGCAATGCCTCTTGCACCTGAAGCCCTTCTTATATAAAAGGGAAGTAGCTGATATGTATGGTATATGTAGACTAGAAGATGTGTCTCTTTGACAACACTTTTTTTGTTTTTGGTTTAAAAATAAATCAACTTTACCAATATATTTATTAATGGCTATTCCTGTGCATGCTCATATTTCTTCAAAATGGAGTTCTTTTGTGGTATTTTCTAAAATAAAATTCATGTGTCTATACTGAAACGAGTTGTTGGACCTGTACATAATTTCTGGGCAAATTCAAACATTTGAAGGTGACATATATGTATGCATTGTCCATGTGGAAGGTGCTGATACTATTGATATTTTATCTTAATTAAAGCAACACTTATATGTAGTCATATATCTCTTATTTGCTTGCTGATATTTCTCAATCTATCCCACAATTGTTGGCTTCCCCATGGGTTATCAATGGTATGTGTATTTTCATCTTTAATACAAGTGATCTTGGCATGTTCAAAAATCTTGCTACCATGTGGCTTTTATCATATGTTACCGGATCCGTCAAGCCTGATGGCTGGATCCGCGGATCCCCGGATCAGAGACGGATTCGGATCCGGATCCGTAGAGATCCGCCCATCTTCTCTCCATGTGTAAATACCGTATGTCAGCAAAAATTTCTCTCCGTGGGTAAAAAACTGTAATTCAGCACAAAATTTCTAAACAGAAATATCAACGCAAGTCAATTTCGAATGTTAAGAAATGGATTAAAAATCCCTCCGCGAAAATAAACTAGGGAGTTGTTGGACGTCATAAAATTTATTATTTTTACATTGAAATGTATTATTTTTAATACAATATATTATAAACTTTAATTCAAGTGAATGAAGCTAATGATAAGAACGAGCGGATATGAAGTCCGAGAGGGAGTTGGCGGGCCACAATTTATTATTTCTATGTTGACGGTATTATAAACTTTAATACAAAGATATATTATAAACTTTATATTATTTAATACAAATACATATTATAAACTTTAATACAAAGATATATTATAAACTTTAATACAAATACATATTATAAACTTTATATTATTTAATACAAATACATATTATAAACTTTAAAACAAAGATATATTATAAACTTTATATTATTTAATACAAATACATATTATAAACTTTAATACATGTGACGTCAAGATTATAATCTACTCGTATTTATTTAGAAGATATTTTATTTAAAGTTTAAAAAGTAAGTTTATATTTTAATAAATTTTCAAGTTTAAAAATAGTTTTTCTAAAATAAGTTTAATAATTTGCTTAATATAAATAATTATAACTAATAATTAATGTTTAAATATTTATAAATGATGCATTAATTATATTATGATTAACTTAATAATTATTTTTAAAGTATTATATTGAATTTATATATTTAAAAATTTCCATATGTTTTTTTTATTTTATATAAATTTAATTAATATTTATAAATGATACCTTAGGAATTACTTATATAATAATTATTTATTGTATATAAAAATTACATATTGAAAAATTAACATATGTTTTTATTTTTATATTTATATAAATTTTAATTTTAAGAATTATAAAATATTTTATATTTGCTTGTACTGGCCGTTTCCGGATCCTGGCTTTTCAAAAAACTGGCGGATCCGTATCCAGATCCGGATCCGGGTAACTTAGCTTTTATGTTATTTGTGTTATATTGAAGTCTCTTTGGCATATATGTTCACTTTACCTTCCTATTTGCAGATAAAAGCTCAAACAGTCACCTACAACAGTATGTAAACCAACACTTTGACAAGATATCAAAATGGCTAGAATCATATAAACATATAATCTCAGTGGTCATATTTCTGGGTCTACCTAACCGCTGCTTGAAATCTGGGTCTACCTCCTTGAAATATGAAATTATTGAATACTCCCTAAAGACCTGCTAACTGCTCTTTTACTATGCCTGTTGATTCTCCACAAAGAAAAATCTTCCTTTTGATTGTTGATCTTATGTTTCAAATCTGTCTTTAAATCTGCAAACAATTTTTATTCTGTTGATCCTCTACCTTGAAATACTCTGCTTACTCGTTAACTCACATCTCATCCTTTGACTGCTTATTTTTGCCTTAAAATTTGGGAATTTTTTCATTTTTCTTTGATTGAAATATCTACCCATTGATTTCTCTTCTAGAAATCTTAGATTTTTGGTTACAGGTGTCTCATCACTGCTGATATTATGCCAGGATATTTTCAACTAGTCACTATGAAACTGGAGTTTGTTTTTACCTATGTAATCTTCAAGAGACTTTTTTCAATTGTCGAATCTAAATCTATTTAGAATACATTTTCATGTTTTGCAAGACGTAGTATCCTCACAAATATTTCTAGAAGTAACAAGTTTCACTGCAATTGTATGATTTTTCCAATGAAGAACATATCTCCATACTTCTAAAAATTGGCATATTATATGCTCGCAATCTGTAAACTCATTCACTAAAGTTTGGACATCTGCATATAAAACTCTTTATGAACACCAGGTTTGACTAAATTCAAAATTGCTTATTCATAAACAATATACAAAAGTCTGCCTCAGGTATTAACGAAAATATTCATTTCCTCTGCCTCCAACTGCTGTCATTTTCAAGTATAGAAGTGACCTAAAGTCTCAAAAACCTTTAATTAGGAACAGGAATCAATGACAATTTATTCATTGATTTTGAAAAGATATAGTCTTTCCCTGGTAAACTATAGAAAATTTCTCTTGTAACTACAACACTTCTTCTTGTTCACTACAATACCTATAGGGCATCCCTTGTCAACTTCAGATATGTGCAACTCATTCCGGGCTTAAAGGAGTTTTAGATTTAGATCTGACTTCTTCCTCGAGATTATTTGTTTTACAGGCATTCATCTCCATTACAAACTTTTCAATATGAAGGTTCCAAAGTTCAAGAATTCCATATGCTTTCTATCCCATTTATCATGATTTGAAAAGTTGACGAAGAAATCAGGGCCACCATCAATCTAAATTACTGCACCTTTCTTTATAAAGGAAATCAAATGAAAACTGGTCTTTATTTCCAGGATTTGGTCCATAATAGCTCTTTACCAATCCACAATAATATTTGAATCTCCATATGAACCTTGCTGCCAGATACCCTAGTTTTAAAAGGCACTGTCACTTGTGCACTTACCCAGATTTTGGTCTTCAAATTATGCCTACTGTGTTTGCTCCACTACCTGAAGCAAAAATAATTTCCTTGGCAATAAATGGCCTCTGGAAATTTTGGCAGGGAAGGTATTTATCTTCAATTGTCGTCATGTACTGGTACTTTACTGTACAAAAGGAACATACAGTCCAGAAAGTTAGACCTGTGTTTGTTGGTGCATTTTGGCACTTGGTTGTGTGTTTTTTGGCATTCCATAAAAGTGATTATTTATGGCATTCACAACTTTCCTCTTTTTATCATGCAACATACGATTTATCTGATCTGATATGATTGTCATGGCTTCTCCAATGAGCTTGAAAGTTGCCTCTACCCCACAAAATTTGTTCTTATCAGGATGAAAGATCAGAGCAAGCTTTCTATACTACTTTTTAATTAGAGGATCATCTATTGTCGCTTCCAACTACAGGATACCATACCAATCCATACCATATCCATTTGTCTTTTCTTAAGCAACGCAGTGCACATCACTGACAGTAACCATCTGGGAAATATTTTCAAGCCCAAGAAAGAGTTGTTGAGTCTTAAATATATATTTTTGAGCACCTGCAAAATATTGAACTTCAAGCATATTTTCTGCAATCTCTTTTGTTTTGAGGGCTTCTTCCTTAATTCATCAATTCAGCCATGGCTGCACCAACTATTTACAAGTCTCTCCATGAAAGAAATCCACTATGTGTCAAAAATACACATTGTGGACTTTCTTCTTCAAATTATATCGTTATTTAAACTACCATGAATCTTTGTAAAGGATTGTATGAACAGGACACTTTGTTTGACTTTGATTGAAGTTGTCCCTAGTTTGTGTATTTGCAACTCCAAGTCAAAAAAAGGAGGAAAAAAGTGCCCCATAAAATATATGCCGAAAACGCCATTCAACTCTATGCAAGTCCTTGACTACCAACTCCTGAGATGGGGTTTGCCACCCACAATTTTTCGGGAAAAAGTCAGTGTTGTCAATAAAAATAGAAGTGGATTGCAGGGGCGGGGGTAGGGTCAAGACAGTAATTGGTTTTAAAGTCATGGGATGTGCAATTGACATGAGGTCGACTCATATACAAAATGGTTTTGGAAAGTAGGATTGTGGGCCCCCCCTTGGTTAAGTTTCGGATGGGCAAGGTGTCCCGCAATTCACCACATGTTTGCCACATACAAGTTGATCCATAGTCGCCTATGCCCTCCATTGAAAACTGCAAACAATTTACTCAACAACTCTTCAACCACGTTGCATTAACTAGTGTCATCTACCTCGTTGATGAAGATGAAACTAAACTGCGTTTGATGTTGGGGTTCATTTTAAACAAATATCTACAACAAAAGTGTTAGGATATTCCGACACATAGGATATAGTTAAGTTCAACTTGGTCTAGTATAGAGTTAGGTTAGAGTTAGGTAAAGTGTGTTTCTTTACCGTTGTACATTTTGTAACTTACAATCCGACGGTCACGATATGTAGTGATCCGACGGTTCACTCTCACCTCGGTATTACCGACACTTGATCCGTGGCTTGACACCCGATTGGTCCATGAGTTCTATTTAAAGCGCATGGAGGGTCATTGTTCGGGTAATCCGTGCATGAGAGAAGCTTATGTAAATTTTCATTCTTTGATTAATAAATTGCCTGTAGTACCCACGTTGGGACAGGCCGTGGACTGTTTCCCTCCTTGCACTCTGAGGGTTTTAACCACGTCAAAAATACTGGTGTATTGATTTGAGATCTGGTTGTGAGCGGTGTCCTTTTGGTATTCTTTCTGTGGAACTTACCCTGTAAATTCCTACATGGTATCAGAGCTATTTGAGGGCCGCGTCCGTTGGTGATCCAAATCTGAAGCCGGTAGAACTGCATGCGGCTGTCGTTTCCTAGATCTGCTGTTTCTGACTGCTTTCGGGCCGAGAGGACTGCTCTGTTGCGTTTGGAGCATCTGTTCCAGTGAGGAACCCCTTTCGTTTCACGCGAAAAGGTTTCCGGTAGCCCTAGCTGCGTCATTTTTCAGATCGGGAGGTATACAGTGTTTCTTTTGCAGTTTACTGTTATTTTCTCTCTGCTTATTTCGGTCTCAGTTTATTTAGCCTTTTTTTTAACCGGATCTATACCTTTCATTTCTGCGTATGCTCTTTGCCCTGCGACTCTGTGCGATCTGGGCAAATCAGAAACAGAAAGGAAGGATTTTTCTCATGCGTATGCTCTTTTCCCTGCACCTTAGTGTGATCTCGGAAAATCAGAAACATTGAGAAAAATATTTAGTTTTTCGGCTAAAGCTAACTTTGAGATTTTTTTTTTTAAATTTCTAGTTTTTTGGCTAAAGCTAACTTCGAGCCGCAAGGTTCGTTTTTCTTTGCATATTCGTGTTGGGTTTTGTGTTTTGTGTTTTGTAGGGAAAAAGAGCTTTCTCAAGGCAAGCACGCAAACCAAGGCCCCCCCCCTCTCTCTCTCTCTCTCTCTCTCTCAAATTTTTTGTATAGATCAATTGGTTCAAAGCTATTTTAAGAGAGTAGAGGTCTTGGGTTCAAGTCTCCATTTTGTGGGGGCGGATTTTTTCATTCCCGCACATTCGCGCACTTTGCCGGCAACGTCAACAATTTTTTTTTCAAAAAGCCATAACTTCTTCATCCGGAAGCCTTTTTCAGAGCCGTTTTTTTTAAAACCGCCTATTTTTTCGAGATCTATCCATTGGAACACTTACTTTCAGCATCTTCAGCTTCAGTTTTTTTTTCAATGGAAAGTCCATGCCAAGTCATTCTTGACAGCACTAACTACTTCCAATGGGTAGCCTACATGGAAGATTTACTTAGAAGTAAAGGTCTCTTCAGAATAGCCACAACCAAGAGAAGAAACCAAAAGATGAAGACAAGGCGGCAAAATGGGAAAATAGACAAGATCAAGCACGTGGTTTGATAGGGATGTCTATTTCTCCTGATCTTAGATTCCACATTGCAGAACTTGAGACTCCTCATGAAGCATTAGAAAAACTTGCTAAAGTTTTTGGGATTAAAAATGAAATTAGAGCCCATCAACTTGAAAATGAGCTGCTTACTTTGGATCCTAATAATTTTTCTTGCATTGAAGATTTCTTGTCCAAATTCAAGACCCTTAGATATCTCTTGGAAGGTGTTAAAGTTAAGAAAGAAGATGGTAACCTTATTTATTCCATCCTTACTAAGTTGGGACCAGCCTACTCTGTATTTGTTTCCACTTTCCATTCTACAAGGGAAGCTTTCATTTGTCAAGGACAAGACTACAAGGCCCCTTCCTTTGACTCCTTTTGTGATTCCTTAATAAGAGAACAAGAAAAACTCTTACACCTTGGTCTTCTTAATCTTGGAAACTCTTCCACGAAAGCGTTAGCCGCCCAGCAGCAACCAAATTCAAAGAATCCTAAGAAGTCATATCCTCAAAAGAATGGTCCTAAACCATCTCAGCCTCAAAATGAAAGATCATTTCAGCAAAATGATAAGACCAATAAAAACAAATGGAAGAAGACTGATAGACATTGTAACTTTTGTAATCGAGATGGCCACTTAGAATCTAAATGCTTTAAGAAGATGGAAGCCTTGGAAGCCGCAATGAAGAAACATAACATCCATGTGGAGCCTACTTCAACTTCAACTTCCGGAATGGCACTTTCTGCATGTCATTGTCAATCATCTCAGTCTGGTTATGCATTAAATGTATCTTCTTCTTCTTCTCATTCTCATGAGTGGCTCATTGATTCTGGAGCCTCTTGTCACATGGCCAAAAACCAAGCCATGTTTTCTTCTTTAAATGATTGTAACACCAAAAATATATATATTGGTGATGATAGATCTCTTAATGTTGTAGGGACTGGAACTGTTCATCTAGACAATGGTCAGTTTAATGATGTATTATGGGTTCCAAGGTAAAATTGTTGAATTTTCACCTCATGATGTTGTAATCAAGGATCTAAAAGATCCTAAACAGATTCTAGCTACTGGTCTTGCTGATGATTCCAAAAGGTTGTATAAGTTTCACAACTTTGGGTCATCCAATCTTCCCTCAGTATTTGTTGCTCATAATGATGAAGTGAGCAAACTTTGGCATGAGCGATTTGGTCACTTAAACTATCGCTCCCTTCAGCATCTATGTAAAGAAAATATGGTGACAGGTCTTCCTATGGTATCTTGCAGAGATGGTGTTTGTTCCGGATGTGTACTCGGAAAACATCATCGGGACAGTTTTGACAAACGTGCCTCTTGGCACGCCTCAGCCCCTTTACAGCTTGTGCACAGTGATTTATGTGGTCCTCTTCCTGTTGCTTCATTCTCTGGCTGCAAGTACTTCTTAACTTTCATTGATGATTTCTCCAGACGCACTTGGGTATACTTCTTAAAACTCAAGAGCGAAGTATTTAACACCTTTTTGGCCTTCAAAGCCTTTGTTGAAAAACAATCTGGACATCAAATTCTTAAGCTAAGAACTGATAATGGTGGAGAATATGTTAAAAACACATTCATCAACTTTTGCACCGAAAATGGAATTCAAATGCAACATACTGTTCCATACACTCCACAACAAAATGGTGTAGCTGAAAGGAAAAATCGCACCTTAAAGGAAATGGCTAATTGTATGCTGCAATCTAAAGGACTCAGTCTTAGTTTTTGGGCCGAAGCAATTAATTGTGCAAATTATATAATCAATCGCACTCCTACTAAGGTTCTAGAGAATATCACTCCAGAAGAAGCTTGGAGTTCCATTAAACCAGATGTAAGTCACTTTCGTGTGTTTGGAAGTGAAGCATGGGCCCATATTCCAGATGAAAAGCATAAAGCTTTAGAACCTAAGAGTGAGAAATGTACTTTTGTTGGATATTCTGAAGATGTAAAAGGTTATAGACTTATTCCATTTAAGTCCAAAAATGTTATCATTAGAAGAGATGTAAAATTTGATGAAAATAAATCGGCCTGCGAGCCTAGTCCGGCGGATGTGCCACCTCTTCCTATCTCTTCTACTTTTGAAAACATTTCTTCTTCAGATGATGAAAGCGAGGATGATAATCCTCCCCCACCTTCTCAGGATCCTCAACTTCCAAGATGGGTCCGTGCTACTCGGGATGCAGCAGGTGATCTTGCCGGTGATCCTACAGATCAGCGACGTACACGTTCTCAGTTTGAAAGAGCCTCTTCTTTACTGGCTCAAGCTCCAGTAAATCATGATCCTGACACTTTTGCAGAAGCTTCAGGCCATCCACATTGGGAAGCAGCTATGAATGAAGAATATCATTCATTGATGACAAATGATACATGGGATCTTGTTCCTCTACCAAAGGGACGCAAACTTGTTAGATGTAAATGGGTTTACAGAACCAAGTATGGACCAGATGGGAAAGTTGATAAACATAAAGCTCGTCTCGTTGCTAAGGGCTTTTCACAGGTTGAAGGCATTGACTACACTGAAACCTTCTCCCCTGTTGCCAAAATGAACTCTATCCGCCTTGTTCTTTCCCTTGCTGCCTCTTTAAAATGGGAAGTCCATCAGATGGATGTTAAATCTGCCTTCTTGCATGGGGACTTGCAGGAAGAAATCTATATGGAACAACCCATTGGCTTCATACAAACAGACTCCAGCCTTGTTTGTCGACTTAAGAAATCCCTTTATGGCCTCAAGCAAGCTCCTCGGGCTTGGTATGCCAAAATGGATAGCTTTCTTTTAGAATCTGGCTTTTCTAGGTGTCATTCTGACAATACTGTCTACACCAAGAAAGTGGGCAACTCTCTTATCATCCTTGTTCTTTATGTTGATGATCTTATTCTTACTGGTAGTGATCCCAACCTTATAAACCATGTGAAGTCCAGCCTTAAAAAGAAATTTGAAATGACAGACTTAGGACACTTACACTATTTTCTCGGTCTTCAAGTCTTGCAATCCCAAGAGGGTATTTTCCTTTCCCAGTCCAAGTATGCTTGTGATATTCTTCGTCATTTTCACATGGAAGACTGTAAGCCAGCCCCTTCTCCCTTTCAGTCTGGAGTCAAACTTTCAGTCTCTTGTACTTCTCCTGAAGTTGATGCTACCTTATACCGTCAACTTGTCGGAAAACTCTTGTATTTAACCCATACTCGTCCTGATCTTTCCTTTGCTGTTGGCCTTGTTGCTCGTTTTATGCAAAACCCCCGTGAAAGTCATTGGAAAGCAGCTAAAAGAATACTTCGTTATGTTCGAGGTACAGTACAGTTTGGGATTCATTACAGTGCCAAAGCAGCTCCTCTGTTAGTTGGTTTCACTGATTCTGATTGGGCTGGTGACCCTGATGATCGGAAGTCTACTGCCGGTTATGTCTTCACTCTTGGTTCAGGACCTATTACATGGGCTTGTAAGAAACAGGCTGCCATTTCTCTTTCGTCAGCAGAAGCAGAGTATCGTGGTGCCGTGGAAGCTAGTAAGGAAGCCTTGTGGCTTCGTCAGATCCTATCAGAGTTTGGCTTTGAGCAGCAGCATCCAACCACACTTTGGTGTGATAATCAAAGTGCCATTCAGCTATGCAAAGATCCAGTCCAGCATCAGCGCAGCAAACACATTGAACTACACATGCACTTCATCAGAAAGCTCATTCATGACCATGTTCTTGAAGTGCAATATTGTCCAACAGATGATCAGGTTGCAGACATCTTCACAAAGGCTCTCACAGAGGCGAAGTTCACTAAACTTCGATATATGCTTGGAGTTCAGGAAGTTGTCACTAAGGGGGGATAGGCTCTAGTGCCTCCTTCCTTCTCCTATTGTGTCATATTTGTAAATCCTTCAATCCTATCCCAAGTTGTTCTTAAGGGGGGATGTTAGGATATTCCGACACATAGGATATAGTTAAGTTCAACTTGGTCTAGTATAGAGTTAGGTTAGAGTTAGGTAAAGTGTGTTTCTTTACCGTTGTACATTTTGTAACTTACAATCCGACGGTCACGATATGTAGTGATCCGACGGTTCACTCTCACCTCGGTATTACCGACACTTGATCCGTGGCTTGACACCCGATTGGTCCATGAGTTCTATTTAAAGCGCATGGAGGGTCATTGTTCGGGTAATCCGTGCATGAGAGAAGCTTATGTAAATTTTCATTCTTTGATTAATAAATTGCCTGTAGTACCCACGTTGGGACAGGCCGTGGAATGTTTCCCTCCTTGCACTCTGAGGGTTTTAACCACGTCAAAAATACTGGTGTATTGATTTGAGATCTGGTTGTGAGCGGTGTCCTTTTGGTATTCTTTCTGTGGAACTTACCCTGTAAATTCCTACAAAAAGCATCTTGGAAAGTAAATCAGGAGGCATATCACTAACCCTTTTTTGAGCCTACCATAATACAGTTGAATGATATCAAATGAAGATTTTTTCATTTCCTGAGGGATATCATTTAGTCTTGGCTTCTCTGAATATTCATATTTGATCTTTGGTATATCTATGGCAACCAAACCAAGGCGTTGAACATACCCTGTGATATGTCAATTTCTCCCTTGACACCTTGCAAGTCGAGCTTCCTTTCTGTCATCAAGCAAACTTGAGTCTATTATTCACGTATTAACAACAAGGAAATCGATCCCTAATGGAGAGTAGTCTATAATGCGACTTTTCATGCCGTAGTATGCTCGATGGTCAGGGTCTGGGCAAGGGCGGGGTAGCAGGGGATGCAGCGGTTCACATGAAAAATCAAATCGAGTTGGCGCAATTGAGATAAGCTCGCTAATGCATTAGCGGGGTTGGTGAAGTTAAACCAGGCAGTCGGCGTGCGAGGTGACGGAGACGGAGGTAACAGAGTAGCGTTCCGGCGAGGTGACGGAGACGGAGGTGACGGAAAAGCGGAGGGGTGGCTGGCCAAAATAATGTGCTTTTCGGATGATCGGAATCTCCGAAAAGTCGCATTATAGACTACTCCTTTTTATTTTACTAGAATAATCGAAATGTCGATGGCCAAAGGCCTTATATTTTATTTTATTTTGGGGCCAAAGACCTAAATGGCGATATGGAGAATCTCCAAACTTTGAGCGAAACGCTTCAATTACACAACAACAAGGTTGATGAGAGGTTGATGGCCAAAGGCCTGGTGATCGGCCAACATGGCTCTGATACCAATATAATGACCAAAAGTCGTATACGCAGCGGAAATCTTTAAAATACTTCAAAGACATAAATATCCATTGTAAGACATGTAACTGTATATTGAATTGATGTAAGATATGAGATGATTACAAATGAGAATGAGGGTCTGCTTATATACCCTAGGCAGGTGCCCTTTCATGAATGGTCATATCTCTAAGACATGCCTCTTCATTACTAACTAACTAACCATTAGTTAATTAATTCATATTTATTATTATTAGATTTATATTTATATTTATTATTTTTATGTGAATTATATTCATAACACGCTCATTAAGTGCATCCTCCAAGGTTGCCCGAATGAAAAAATGATAAAATAATCCTCCTCCATATGTATGCCCTCCAAGAAAGACACAAAAAAATCAAGGACTGTGTTGACCACTACGTGTCAACTGCCCATAGCAGTACACCCCCTTTTCTTCGCAAAACGGATAGCGCTTGATCGACGTGTTCGTGCCATTCGACAGTCATCGTCGACCTGATCATGTTATTTTGTAAACCCAGTCTGCATGTGTAAATTGTAAATAATCTTAGCAGATCTGAGTCATGTATGTAAATTGCTTAGGTGGAACTAATTTTCTAGTGATAATCTACGTTCCGAAAGGTTTTTTGTCTCACCGATCCATGATCGGCAGAGTTTTCCTTCAGCCCAACCCCAAAGCCGGAATGAATTTTGTCATTAGAATCTTAGGGGAATCCTAGCGTGTTGATCTGCTAGATTGTATTTATGTCGCAAGACTGGGTGGTCTATGAGGGTCTATGTCAAATGGGTTTTCCCCCTTGAGATGTAAAATTGTAAAAGTCATGATGTAAAGTGTCTTGAAAGTTAGAAAATGTTTTAATCCCCTCATAAGTCCTAAGTCCTAGGTCCTAGGTGATTTTTCTAAACGCTAAGTTCGAGGATCCAAAAAGAAAAATTAAAAAATTAAAAAAATTAAATAATTAAAAAAAATAAAAATAAAAAATAAAAAAAAATTAAAAAATAATAATAATAATAAAATAATAATGAGTCAAATTTTTGAGTAAATAAATGCAAAATTTTAATATATTAAAAAGCATTTAAAAATTCGACGGATGAGATTAAAAAAAATCTTGATCCTCATCGACAGTCGAGATTAGTTTGACATGGATCACTTGAACTAGCCGTTGGGAATTTTTCCTTTAAATAGGGTGTTAGGGGTCATTTGAGAGGAGATTGGATCTGATAGTCTGGTGCTAAAAAAAGCTCTCTTGTAGTCATTTTTTGTACAATAAAGAAAGACTTTGGAGTTAAAAATCTTACTGGTGTTACTCTTTTGGAAATTTTGTAAGATCTTTTATTTTTCTACATAATTTTATTTTCAGTCATTAATAATGGCTTGATGAAGATTGATTCAGATGAAGGTATCTTGTCTGATCTCTGGGGTTTGAATGATAGTTTAGATTCTGAAATGTAATGGCAGGTATCTCCATTTGATCTGGAATTCACTATTGTTCTCTCCCTCTATGTTAATAGTTGATTTTAAGCTGTGCAGGAAATCTTAGTTTTGAGTTTACCGGGCGTTAGGGGAAGTTCTCGGCTGAACCAGCCAACTCCCGGATTGCGTTTTCTTAAAGAGCCCAGCCAGTTCTTGATCCAGGGCTCATAATTTGAAATTTTTATGAATACATGAAGGGTTTTTCTAAAGTATCTAACATTAAGTTTAAAATTCTGAAAATATTACTGTGGATTATTGACAAATCTGGCTGCTTAAGAGTCGAAAATCTGTAAATACTGTAATTATTTAGCTGTTTTTTAGGGTTTTTAGGGTTTCATTTATTTTTTGCATTCTCAGGTTCTGATTGTTTGTTTGCTTTGTCTTCAGGATGCAAGTATAGGCCCTTTTTTTTTTTTAAAATTTTGCAAGGATAATCTTCAACGGATTCTCAAATTTTTTGAGGAAATTCGAGGGTTTATCAGAGCTGTCTGCTACTCAGGGTTTCATTTTACTGAAAAATTTCAAATTTTTTTTATCACAGCTCCTGGATTGCTGCCAAGTCTCAAGCAGCTCTATATACAATAGTGATCCTCTCGCTGTCCGCTTAGTAAACTTTGTCAGCAGCTATCACTCATCGCATCGTCCACCTGCTTGCTCCATCGATTATCCTCACACCGTCCAAGCCTTCAACCTGCAAAAAACATAAAAAATAAAAATAAAAACTGAAACCCTTACATTGCATTTTATCATCACATAGCTCGCTCATCTCTCCTCAGATCCTGTACGCTGCTCCTTGTGCTACCTTTCCCTCGACTTGCCCTCATTTTCGTGGTTTGTCTGCTGCCATAACTGCATCCATTCATCCACAACGATCCTCCCCATCGCACTCCCCACGCTAGCCATCCGCGTGCAACTCTCCACATTTCCTTAGTTACCCGCAGATCTGCCCTCTCCTCGTAGCTCCCTTCAACCTTCACGCAGTTCTGAGCTTCATTGCAGTCGAGCTTTGCCACTGCCATTCCTCACTCCCTAACCAGCAAATAAAATATCAAGCGCAGCTCCATCGAAACTCTGCTCGTGCTGCTCCATATGATCCACCCTCATTCTCATCACTCCTCTGTCACCTACGTCCTGCCTTTCCAAACCCACAAACGACACTCTTGACTCCTCATCCGCCGTCCAAGCCGTCGACCTGACCTACATATCAAGCAATGAAACATAAAAAAAATCGAAAGGTCTTTTGATTTACATGTATTTGTTTAGGGTTTAGTCTAGTTTATGTGTATCAAATAATTTGCTTTTCGATTTATTAAGTTAGTATATAGTTCCTTTTTTTATTTAGTTTAGGATTGGTTAGATTTCGTTTAGTTTCAGTTTGATTTCTTTTAAATAAAAAATATAAATAGAAAAGGGGTTAGATTTGATTTATTTTCATTTGTTTTATTTTGATTTTTTATTTAGGATTTAGTTTTATAGAATTTCATTTTTGTCATATATGGTCAGGTGTTAGTTTTAATTTTGATTTCATTTAGTTTAGGATTTAGTCTAAGGTTTTAGATAGATTTTAGATTTTTAGATTTAGTTAATTTAAATAATCATTAAAAAATTAAAAAATAATAATAATAATAATAAAATCATAAAAGGCATAAAATGTTTCTCTTAGTTTAGTTTAGATTTTAGTTTTATTTAGATTTTAGATTTTATATTGTTTCATAGATTAGGTGTTAGTTTTAGATTAGATTTTATTTAGGATCTTAATTTTGTTTAATTTTTAGACTCAAAATTTAAAATAAATATATATATATATATATATATATATATATAAATCACAAAAAGTTGTTTTTCCTGAAATATTTTTTGTGTCACTTTTAGTCTTAGCATATTTTGTCACGTTTCCAAATTCTTGGCATATTTCGTTAAGACTAATAGGTTTTTTGATGTGGGATCAATATTTATCATTTTTATGTGGTTAAACGTACTTAAATGTTCATCTGAAGTCAGCTATGTGAAAGTGGTAACTGGTCAGCATTTAAATTTTATGATCATTTAAAGCATTTAATTTTTCTTGAAGTTTAATTGCTGGATCATCGTTAAGGCGTTGTGCATTTGTTGAATATCTTACATCGTTTGGGTTATTTGATGATAAGTGATTGTTTTACATGGTTTATACTTCTGCAACATTTAATAAATAATCATTTAATCATTGACTCCATAAGGCACTGGTACATTAATTGCTAAATCGCATTGTTCTGTCTCCCAACCCAACTGGTCCATAGTTGGTCTTCATTCATCCCATAGGGTCTACCCCCCTTAGCCGCAGGAAACAGGTTTAAACGGAGAGATCGGGGATCAGGGTGACAACCCCCGGTCTGAGCGTTGTTGTGATAATCTGTGCGACAACATTTTTTGGCGCCGTTACCGGGGATAGAGTTTTTCTGTCCCTGGCGTTTCAACGACATTCATCTTCTCATTTCTCATCATTCTTTCATCTTTCTCATCTCTCATTTGAGCTGGCGGATTCAACATTTTTTGGCATCATTTGAATCTTTTCATCGCCTTATCTTTCGTCATATTAGCAACTGCTCTTCAGTTCGTTTCTTTTTTGGGTGGCGACCCCATTTTATTTCTTTTATTTTTCCCAGACAAGAAGCCTCTCTCATATTAGCTTGTTTGTTGCTTTTTGGATCCTAGAATTAGATTCAGTGTTCAAGTGGCGACTCCACTTCTTTCATCTATTGATTTTCTTAAGCAGAGATCTCGTTCTATCATCCATTTGGTCCCTCGTTATTCATCATGGATTATTCATTTAAACCATGTCATTTTACTGATAATCTCCATGATTTTCTGGAAGAGGCCATTTCTAAATTATTTTTGTTCTCAGGTGGTGATTCAGTCACTGTTAGAAGGCATTTAAACAAGTTTACTTGTGTAATGATCATATATTGTAGAATTCCTCAATATAATCATGAAGATGTCAAAATGCGTCTATTTGTCCATTCTTTAAAGGGTGATGCTTTGAACTGGTTTAATAATTGTCATGAAGATTCTTTCACTTCTTTACAAGACATTGTCGATGCTTTTAAAGATAGATATGGTGATCCAGATAGCTCGCCTTGTGCCCCTAAAATTGTGCAACAGAATGAAAATAATCTTGTAAAAGGTCCAGCTGTCGATGAAAGATTTCAAGACAATTCTACATATCAAAATGTGCCATCCACCTGTACCATTGCAGATCTAATCTATGATAGTGGAAAAGAAGGGCCAAATTGTAAAAACAATGTTGACAATGAAACGGAAGATCAGAAGCAAATTATTAAAGAACTAATGCAGCTGGTAAAAAATATGGAGATCAATCAAACTCATTACGCCAATGAAGTGAGAACTTTATTCACCCACCTGTAAAAACGTAATAAGGAGATGGAGATCATGAAACTTAAACACTCTGATTACATAACCGACATGCAAAATCAACATGCTAAGGAAATTGAGGCCATGAAAACTAATCATGACACAAAAATTAGTTTTATGCAAAGCAAGTTATCAGGCTTAGAGGAAAATATGACGACCATGAAAGCTAATCATGATATGGAAATTAATTCTATGCAAAAAAAATTATTGACCATGGAAGAAGACCATGCCAGGGAAATCAGTGCTATGAAAGTTGAACACTCGAGTCAGATACATGCCATTAAAATACAGGTTCAGAAATTTCAACAATGATCAGGGGATGAAAGAAACCAGGGATCGTCAATAAATCAGGAGCCTCCTTATCTATTACAGCAAGCTCCATCATATTATGAGGTCCTTTGTTCCATTGAAAAGTGGATAATTGAAGATGACCTGGATAAAAGGGAAATTAATAATCAGATTGATGCTCACACGGTTAATCCACCAGTCATTGAAGATCAAGTTATAACTCATGGCACCTGTGAGATTGATCCATCATCCTTGGCAGGGCAGATGCAGAATGAAGAAAGACGTGTCACACATATCTTACATACTTCATCTAAGAGCTTTGAAGCAAAAAGTTCCACGTCACCAGTAATACAACCTGACAGGAAGAAAAAGCGCAAGAGAGAGAGAACGAGAAGAAGATTTCATGCATCAGATGGCCGCAAGCAGCTTGATAGGAAAAACTCCTACCATATGTAGAATTGGACATGGCACATCCGACAAGCAGCCGACAGATTTGCCTGAAAGCAGGCAAATGCTCAGTATACACTATATTGAACACATTTGATGCCATGGGGCATCCTTTGTATTGTATTTCTAACCCTACTCCTTGTTTTTCAGCATTTTCATTTCTGTTTTAGGATTAGATTTACTTTTTCATGTTGTTAGACTAGTTAATAAACGAAGAGCTTATATCTTTCATGCGCTTAATGTTATATGATGATTCTTGAATGGACGCTACTTATATTTTGTTGTGTGTTGCATGGATGCAGATTCTGGATTCTCACATTCCTACAGTGCAGCAACGTGTCCCCAAGTGGAGCCAGATGTTGACCACTACGTGTCAACTGCCCATAGCAGTACACCCCCTTTTCTTCACAAAACGGATAGCGCTTGATCGACGTGTTCGTGCCATTCGACAGTCATCGTCGACCTGATCATGTTATGTTGTAAACCTAGTTTGCATGTGTAAATTGTAAATAATCTTAGCAGATCTGAGTCATGTATGTAAATTGCTTAGGTGGAACTAATTTTCTAGTGATAATCTACGTTCCGGAAGGTTTTTTGTCTCACCGATCCATGATCGGCAGAGTTTTCCTTTAGCCTAACCTCAAAGCCGGAATGAATTTTGTCATTAGAATCTTAGGGGAATCCTAGCGTGTCGATCTACTAGATTGTATTTGTGTCGCAAGACTAGGTGGTCTATGAGGGTCTATGTCAAAAAGGTTTTCCCCCTTGAGATGTAAAATTGTAAAAGTCATGATGTAAAGTGTCTTGAGGGTTAGAAAATGTTTTAATCCCCTCATAAGTCCTAAGTCCTAGGTCCGAGGTGATTTTTCAAAAGGCTAAGTTTGAGGATCCAAAAATAAAAATAAAAAAATTAAATTAAAAAAGTTTAAAAAATAAAATAAAATTTAAAAAATGAATAAATAAAAATTTTAAAAAAAATAATAATAAAATAAGAATAAGTCAAATTTTTGAGTAAATAAATGCAGAATTTTAATATATTAAAATGCATTTAAAAATTTGACAAATGAGATTAAAAGAAATCTTGATCCTCATCGATGGTCGAGATTAGTTTGACATGGATCACTTGAACTAGCCGTTGGGAATTTTTCCTTTAAATAGGGTGTTAGGGGTCATTTGAGAAGAGATTGGATCTGAGAGTCCGGTGCTAAAGAAAGCTCTCTTGTAGTCATTTTTTTTGCAATAAAGAAAGACTTTGGGGTTAAAAAATCTTGTTGGTGTTACTCTTCTAGAAATGTTGTAAGATCTTTTATTTTTCTGCATAGTTTTATTTTCAGTCATTGATAATAGCTTGATGAAGATTGATTCAGACACAGGTATCTTGTCTGATCTCTGGGGTTTTAATGATAGTTTAGATTCTGAAATATAATGGCAGGTATCTCCATTTGATCCGGATTTCACTATTGTTTTCTCCCTCTATGTTAATGGTTGATTTTAAGTTGTGCAGGAAATCTTAGTTTTCAGTTTACCGGGCGTTAAAGGAAGTTCTCAGCTGAACCAGCCAACTCCGGGATTGCGTTTTCTTAAAGAGCCCAGCCAGTTCTTGATCTCGGGCTCATCATTTGAAATTTTTATGAATGCATGAAGGGTTTTTCTGAAGTATCTAACATTAAGTTTAAAATTCTGAAAATATTACTGTGGATTATTGACAGATCTGGCTGCTTAAGAGTCGAAAATCTGTAAATACTGTAATTATTTAGCTGTTTTTTAGGGTTTTTAGGGTTTCATTTATTTTTTGCATTCTCAGGTTCTGGCCGTTTGTTTCCTTTGTCTTCAGGTTGCAGGTACAGGTCTTTTTTTTTTTAAATTTTGCAGGGATAATCTTCAACGGATTCTTAAATTTTTTGAGGAAATCGAGGGTTTATCAGAGCTGTCTGCTGCTCAGGGTTTCATTTTACTGAAAAATTTCAAATTTTTTTTATCACAGCTCCTGGATTGCTGCCAAGTCTCAAGCAGTTGTATATACAACAGTGATCCTCTCGCTGTCCGCTCAGTCATCTTTGTCAGCAGCTATCACTCATCGCATTGTCCACCTGCCTGCTCCATCAATTATCCTCACACTGTCCAAGACTTCAACCTGCAAAAAACATAAAAAGTAAAAATAAAAACTGAAACCCTCACGTTGCATTTTATCCTCACACAGCTCGCTCATCTCTCCTCAGATCCTGTACGCTGTTCCTTGCGCTACCTTTCCCTCGACTTGCCCTCATTTTCGTGGTTTCTCTGCTGCCATAACTGCATCCATTCATCCGCAACGATCCTCCCCATCGCACTCCCCACACTGGCCATCCGCGTGCAGCTCTCCACATTTCCTTACTTACCTGCAAATCTGCCCTCTCCTCGCAGCTCCCTTCAACCTTCACGCAGTTCTGAGCTTCATTGCAGTCGAGCTTTGCCACTGCCATTCCTCGCTCCCTAACCTGCAAACAAAATATCAAGCGCAACTCCATCGAAACTCTGCTCGCGCTGCTCCACATGATCCGCCCTCATTCTCATCACTCCTCTGTCACCTACGTCTTGCCTTTCCAAACCCGCAAAAGACACTCTTGACTCCTCATCCTCCGTCCAAGTCGTCGACCTGACCTGCATATCAAGCAATGAAACATTAAAAAAAAATCGAAAGGTCTTTTGATATACATGTATTTGTTTAGGGTTTATTCTAGTTTATGTGTATCAAATAATTTGCTTTCCGATTTATTAAGTTAGTATATAGTTCCTTTTTTTATTGAGTTTAGGATTGGTTAGATTTCGTTTAGTTTCAGTTTGATTTCTTTTAAATAAAAAAGGGGTTAGATTTTATTTTTTTCATTTGTTTTATTTTGATTTTTTATTTAGGATTTAGTTTTATAGAATTTCATTTTTGTCATATATGGTCAGGTGTTAGTTTTAATTTTGATTTCATTTAGTTTAGGATTTAGTCTAAGGTTTTAGATAGATTTTAGATTTTTAGATTTATTTTGGTTAAATAATCATTAAAAAAAAATAATAATAATAAAAAAATTCATGAAAGGCATAAAATGTTTCTCTTAGTTTAGATTTTAGTTTTATTTAGATTTTAGATTTTATATTGTTTCATAGATTAGGTGTTAGTTTTAGATTTAGATTTTATTTAGGATCTTAATTTTGTTTAATTTTTAGACTCAGAATTTTATAATATATATATATATATATATATATAAAATATAAAAATCACAAAAAGTTGTTTTTCCTGAAATATTTTTTGTGTCACTTTTAGTCTTAGCCAGTGTTTTACAACTCGGACTCGGATTCGGACTCGGCCGAGGATCGACTCGGACTCGGACTCGGACTCGGTAATGACTCGGCCGGCTCGATTTCAATGACTCGGTCGTTGTAAAAAATACATTAAATATTTATTTTTTTTATAAAAAAACATAATTTTAAATATTTTAAACATAATTTTAAAGATTTTCATTCAAGTTTCCAAACACACAACATTATAATATACATGGAAGACAACATATGATCAAAGTAGGCTCATGAACCAATCCATTATATCAAAATGGTACGGTGTACCCAATGGCAATAGTAGTCTGTGACTCTGTCATACATGATCAAAGACTCATCTTTATGTTCCGCTTCATTATTGCTTGACCATCTTTATTGGATTCTCCTCGTCATTACGATTCTAAGGATATATAGCACGCTGCGAGACTCCTTACTGTTTGAAAGATATGTCCAACTTAAGTTGGTGCACCCACTATGTGGTCACAAGCCCCAAATAAGTTGATAATATGGAAGCATATTAAAAGGCTAAATAATTGTTGAAAATGCCAAATTGAACCTTCTAATATCTTGCTGGACCAAAAGGTTGTCAAAAGATTAAGGTTAACATTTGAAAATGTATTAAATATACGAGGAAATTTAATCATACTATGGTCCAAAATAGAGGACAAAATGGCCTCATTTAAGCGTGGGATTCTTGGCTCCAAAACTTGTTTTAATTAAAAAATTAAATTTTTGGGCTTCCCTCCCAAATACTCAAGTAGACTGCCTGTCATGAAAGCCTATCCAAATCTATTTAAACGCACCCATCCTCTCTCCAAAAGAGATAAGATAATTCGGACATCCTTTGATCTGTAACAGCATTGAACTTGTATAAGGGTTTGTGGTTTATAGTTCTGGGATTCCCTGGGTTCGTTCAACATATATTTTCCAGGTTTTAGTCATTTTGTTCTGAGGGCATAATCGTTGGTTTTCTGAAATTGTTTTGACAGTGGTTCACAACTCTATGATTATGACACGGTTCTGATCCTTTACTATTCGCCTCTAGAACAGAGGTATACATTAAAGAATATTTTGTTTAGTGCAAAAGCATTGTGTGGCAGCTAAATGTGATGTATGATATACCCCAATGTCCCTGTGTGTAGTCTACAATAGCTGTTGAATTTTACCAGACCTTTGACACTTAGAAACAAAGCTAGATCTTACATCTTAAAATTACCTCTTTCATTTGAAAATGGGAGGATCCTTAACTGATGGACATACATCATCAAAACATTACATCTCCCTCTGAATCCTTGCTTTAGGAGATCGTCAAGCCCTTGTCAATCTGCACTTCATCATTAAGATGAGACTTTATCATTCTTTGATGTCATTCCATACAACAACAACTGCAGTCTTCTTCCTTACAGAAAGGAGTGCCACTGCCACTATACTTTTGATTTGAAGGCAATGATGCTAAAGCAGGTGATGATACACATTCAATTATGCAAGGTGAACATTCTTGCTGCCATGAAAACTTTGATGTAACTATTGTTGTTACAGACATTACTAATAGAGCCTCCTATTGCAAATCTGAATATTGAAATCCTTGCTTTAGATGACATCTCGATTTGTCTACAGGAGTTGAACACTTCACAACAAGCCATAAATTCTAGCTAACTGATTAATTGTTTCTTGCATACCTCATGTATCCGACCCTGTGAGGCACATTTCAAGCCTAAATACAACTCATTTTTGTGAGGTCGATACCTGGAAGTGTTTGAATATCTGCATATAATCTGAAGTAGATTGCCCTAAGAAGTCTGAAGAATGCATCTGTAATTGAAACGGCCGAGTCATTACAGGACCCGGCCGGGTTGACCGGGTCAGCTATGACTCGGCCGAGTCATTGGCTGACTCGGCCGAGTCATAGCTGACTCGGCCAGCCGAACCGGGTCATGGGCCGGGTCATAAAAATTGGCATTGAAACGGTCAGAAACGGCCGTTTCCGTTTCGGTACGGCCGTTTCGTAAAACACTGGTCTTAGCATATTTTGTCACGTTTCCAAATTCTTGGCATATTTCGTTAAGACTAATAGGTTTTTTGATGTGGGATCAATATTTATTATTTTTATGTGGTTAAACGTACTTAAATGTTCATCTGAAGTCAGCTATGTGAAAGTGGTAACTGGTCAGCATTTAAATTTTATGATCATTTAAAGCATTTAATTTTTCTTGAAGTTTAATTGTTGGATCATCGTTAAGGCATTGTGCATTTGTTGAATATCTTACATCGTTTGGGTTATTTGATGATAAGTGATTGTTTTACATGGTTTATACTTCTGCAACATTTAATAAATAATCATTTAATCATTGACTCCATAAGGCACTGGTACATTAATTGCTAAATCAATCAAGTGCTAAATCGCCTTGTTCTGTCTCCCAACCCAACTGGTCCACAGTTGGTCTTCATTCATCCCATAGGGTCTACCCCCTTTAGCCGCAGGAGACAGGGTTAAATGGAGAGAACGGGGATCAGGGTGACAGCCCCCAATCTGAGCGTTGTCGTGACAATCTGTGTGACAACAGACTGCTCTTCTTCAAGATAAACCCTACAAAAATAGCAGGAGGATAGACTTTCCACTGATTAGGGGACTTTGCATTGTCTTCTGTTATGCCTTTGATTTCCTAGTTCAATGCCTCTTGAATGTCTTGTTGTATTATGATTGAGGAACCATCTTCAACTTCTATGTCAGGGCAACAACCTTTTATAATTCATGTTGACTTTAACCCATTAGTAGCCTCATGGTCCAATTTCTTCATCAGGGCCTTCAACTGTCAATGTTACAACCAGACAGGCTTTCTCTGGTCTTGTTTCAAGTGACAAAATTCAAATATCACTTCACCATCATCCTTGCTTCAAGTTGTCCTGAAATTTAATATTTCAGAATAGGGACATAGATTGTAATTCACTCTCCTGAATGCACAACAGCCAGTAATTCAGCTATGTGCCAAACATTGACTGGTCAAACAATACTTGAATAAAGCAACCATATTTATATGGAACTACCAAAAATATCCATCTAGTATATGAAACATTTAGACTGTGTCACTGTAGTCATGGCTGTTACAACTGCTAAATTGATGGTAGAAGCTCCTTCAAGAATCACCAGATTAGGTTATATGTGCCTGTCTTGGGAAATAACCTACAAAAGGCATCTCATATTTTACTATTGTTGTACTGCCACTCAGAATTTTAATGGGCATCTTAGAGGAGATTAAGCCCAACTTTGCAGCAAACCATAAGGCTGATATGTCATGGAACTAGCATTTTCAATGAATCCTGCAAGCCCATAAATCCCCAGTATGCTGTAGAAAACATAAGATTCTTAGTTTTACCAAGGGAAAAGCTCCTTTGATGTAAAGATCTATTGGCAGGAATCTATTAGGCCTAATTTTAAACTTCCATCCACCAAGGTAATGTGTAAAATGTTGCATTTGCAAGCTTATGATTTCCAATAAGACTTGTAAGAAAATATAACTTGATATTTAACTCAAGTGACACATAGAGATTAAAAGGAGAAATCCTATCTAAGTTTCAATCCTTGAAGAAATTTACTTACAACTATTTCAAGCAGTTTACATTCATCCAATTTCTCTGTTGGCCCTCTTAGAGATTCCAACACTTGAGACCACTGCTGTTTGGCAGCATTGAATATCAAGCTTGCTCCGGATACCATGCTGAGTGTTTTTCCATCAAGTAAATATAATAAACTATTATTTTTCCATTGACTCCATACTTCACTCTTGCACAAGCAAGTGTCATCCCTGCAAATGTATAAAAAAATAAATAAAGCAAAATTAGAAGAAACGGCATGTTTAATATTAGTAAAGAAAGCAGTAGAAGCAACAGAAATGGACTTCTAGTCAGTGTATCTAAAGTCCTCAACTATATATCAATTAATGAGTTAGTCAACACCAATCATATTGATTTGTCTTTCAAATAAAGGCAGAAGATCTCCAAAACAGAGGTGCTACCAAGCCTATTTGCAAGAATTAGACTAGATAGGAAATATCATCCAAAAGCAATCTGAAACCTACGCTGGAATCATCATTCTTATAGAGCTCAAATGAAGGTTCAAGCCCACAATGCCACTTTCCTAATACAATGAATAACAAACCAGCCCAATCCTCTGTAACCTTTTATATGAAGTCCCAGACATGTTTGCTAGATTTCAACTATAGAACTGTATAGGGTTATTTACTTTACCTTATAAGCAGACAATGTGCATGGCAATATGGCTAGTGATAGGTAAAGACAAAGTACAATTTCCAAAAGCTGTTTTGGCCTTCCAAGTGCTGCTATTGAGAATTGTTACCCACCAAAAATGGGTAACCCAATAAGAGAACTTTTTTCCTAATTTGGACAACCAGCAAACCAACAGCCCTAAATATTGCTCAGTTGTGATGATATGCCACATTCCTCAGACATTTGCACAGCTCATACACCTCTCACCATCTAGCATTCCTCTTGAGTGAAGCTTGACTACCACTCAGCAGGTACTTTAACCATTTTGCAATCAAGTTCTTTTACTTAATGTTTTGGGCATCTTAACGTGAATAAAGGGGTGAGCTGGATGATTGACCAATCTTGACTGTAAACTTGTTCTCTCACCTTACTAGGGCGGTTGTCTCTATCTCCAGTCCAATGGAACCTCCTCTAAGGCCTTAGTGTTATAGGATGGGCACTACTTGGAAAACTTGGATTGAAGCAGCGTGTCCATAAAGATTCCATACTTCACACCTTTCATCATTCCCTTAATATCACATCCATCCTTCGAGTTTGATGTCATTGGTTTTGCTGCCTCAAAATGTAGCAGGTCTTGTGAGAGGCCTCACAAGACAAGGACTAGACCAAATGACAACACTATGAGGTGGAGGCCATTTATCACCACAACCACCACCTCTTTCTGTGTAGTGAACTTTCACCACAAGAGTGGCTTCCCTTATGTAGGTCACCTAATGGATATTCAAAGTCTAAGACTTGAAGACTAGGATAGGCCAAGGAATGACATTCAACACAAGGGCAATGCTAAAACTAGCAAGGGCAAGGCAATGTGTGCCCTCCAAAGGCCTATCTAGGGCACAAGTGACCTAGGGATTAGTGAATAAGCAAGGAGAAAAGGCTTACCAAGGTACAGAAGGCCAAGAAAAGTCTTGAGAAGATATATATGATCAATATTCGGAGCAACAAGCCTTCAAAAAGCCCCAAGTTGGAGCCTAAGGCTAGGTTGGGTTTACCCTCGAGCAAAATTACCTAGGGCTTTTGACATCAGCCCTAAAATGGCAGACTTCACCATGGATAAGAGATAATTTTGAGGCAATGAGTCACAAACCATGTGTAGATCCTTCCCAAAGGCAAATGCACTCCCCCTAGTTGAATTTGGCCCTAACCCTAGCCTAGTGGCTTGCCTTAAAGAGCCAAAAATTAAAGAAGAGAGAGAGTTTAGGTTTACGAAAAATTTCATGGTGTGATAACATATGTGGAAAGGCCAATGCTTGATCTTGGGTGATGGACTCTAGAGGGAGATCTACTCATGGAAGAATCAAACCCTAGTATGGAGTAAGGGATAATGAAAACCCTAGTTTTCAAAACCCTAGCTATCATTTTATGAGGGGATAAAATCATTGAAGAGAACTTAACATAAAGACTCATTCAAGGGATTGCCGCACATTCTTAAGGATAATGCATAGAATATTATACCAAGATTTCATAGAAAAATATTCAACAAAACTAGCAAATAGAAACCCTAACAATAGCCATTCCATGCAATAGCCATAAAAAGATATTCAACAATATAGAATACTTACAATAAATGCATGAACCAATCATTTATTATCCCAAAATGATGTCTCCACAACAAGAGAATGTCTCCAAAAGAAAATTCTCCACAAAAGATTACATCTCCACAAAGATCAAGACAATTTAAGCTACATCGAATTCCTTCAAAGAAGTCGAATTGATCCACAAGTGATGATGAAAATGAAATGTGAGGTGACCTCTATTTATATGAGGTCTACCTCAACAAATTTCTAACTAATGAAGCGCCTAAAACAAATTTGACATAAGATAACCTTGGGTTACAAACCAACCCACTAGCTAAGTGACAAAATATACCATAATTGCTCACGAGTGTGAGTCATAGCCTTTAGAAAACCAGACGCAATGCCCTTTTAGTGCTCAAAATGCCATGCCACAGTGGAGGACTGAACAAGTGTCACGATGCTATGGTCATCCAAAATTTGAGGAAGTTCCCTCAAATCCTCCTTTGGGATCCCAAATCTAGTTGGGGTGTCTCCATGCCATCTCCATGGGTCTCCAACTATAAAGAAAAAGGGCCTCCTCCTCCCTCCAAAATTAGGGCTTCTAGAAGTGCAACAAGCCCTCCCAAATCTCTCAATGTGATACCATCCTCATCTGGGCTCTGAATCAAGTCCTACCCATCAAGTTGTGTCAAAGCCAACCTGGGGGCATGTTGGGTCCAATGGTGTCATCATGAAGAATCCTTTATGCTAGCTCAAAGTAGACCAACATCATGGGTCCTGAGGGTGCCCAGGACGTGCAACATATGCTCAAGTCATCAAGAAGCTCAACTCTCTCAATGTTGAATCTACAAAGCCATCTATCTCTCTGAATAGGCATGGGTTCCTATGGAGTGGGTGCCCTCTGTTGCAAATGTAACTAGTTTTGTTCTTCATAATTGTTGTTTTACTCATCTAAATATGTATCTTATGTACCAAACAAAAGAAAAGAAGAAAAATTTATTATTGTAAAGCATAAGTTTCATGCTCTTTATTGCTGGTCTTCTAGGTAAAAGCATGTTCTTCATGCTTCTAGGGTTTGTTAGGTCATTGGATTTATTGTCATGAATCAAGAGAGTCAACATCATGTTTATAAGACCCTTCTGATAAAAATATATCTTGTGAAAGAATTTATTTTGAGTCTAGGAAGTCCTGGAAACCTCCAAAGTACAAGTCGGCCCTAGAAGCTTCAAGTCAACCTAAAGGAGGGAATTCAACCCCTTGGAAAGGCTATATAAAGGAGCAGTTTGACCTCATTTGCAACACGTACAACAACAAGTTTGATCTACAATAAAAAGTCGATCTAAGACTAGAAAAGTCAAGGAAGGTGAAGTGAAGGTCTAGAAGGCAAAAGAAGTTGAAGAAATCTTGTTTTGGGGCTATATCTTTCTCACGCGTTCGAGCATCTAGGGTTTCTGCAGCTACAAAGAGGGTCAAAACTGCAAGTCTGAATTGCAAGAGAGTGAAGTGCAAGATCTAGTTGTTGGAGGGGAGAATACTCTATCTTGACCTCATTGACTTTGGAAAGATCTATCGTGCTTAAAGGACTCAAGAAGAAGTTGAATTAGGGTTTTTGCAACAACTATGAGTCTGAAATTGCAGAAAGTTCACAAGCAAGTGTTAAGGTTAAGGAAAATTGAATTAATAAGTTGCCACATTCTGCATTTTCCAACATGGTATCAGAGCTAAAGTGAACAAGAGAAGGCAGTTGGAAGGATCATCTTGTGGACACAAGAAGGGTTTGCTAAGGGGAAAAGGAAGAATTATTGATTGAGAAGAAGGGTCTCATCAGAAGAAAGCTTGAAGAAGAAGACTACAAGAAGGTTGTAGTTGAAGACTCACTGGAATATCTCTCTAAAGGAAGCATCAAAGAACTTTGGTATTATCACATTTGGGAGCCATCATTGAAGTTTGTTTGATGATCTTGAAAGCCTCGAGAAAGTTGGAGACATCATCAAGGGAAGACACTTGATCTTCAAGTAAGTATCATTTTATTACTCTATGTTTGAATCTACAAGCCATATGGGTTCTTCCTACAAGGAAAGCAATAAGCTTGTTGGCTCATCAAATTTCCTAGCATGGAAGAAAAGGATTGACCTGACTATTACAGAACATGAAGTGATGGAATATGTTACTGGTGAAATTACTGAACCTAGCAAAGACAAGACTCAAGAACTAGCGAAGTACAAGAAAGGGGAAGTAAGAGCACACAGGATCATCATTGAATCCATTAAGGATCCGCTTGTTCCATTTATTTCAAACTTGAAAACTTCAAGGGCTATGTATGACAAGCTAGTGAATTTGTACTATGTAAGTACATCAAGAATAAAGATGTCTTTGAGGAATAAGCTATATAGAATGAAGAAATCAAAGGATGAGGACATGTCATCCTTTCTAATGAAGATCTCTCAATTAAGAGATCACTTGTAGGAGCTTGCAGAGACAATTTCTGATTCAAAAATGACCATGTAATGTCCCAACTGAAGAAAATTTGGAACAAGCTCTTCACATAAAATTTATCATACACTTAACAAAAGATTTCATGAAAAATAAGCAAATAAAGCACTTCAATCTCATAACACAATGAACAGGAAATTCTCAACTTTATTATATTATAAGAACTAGGGTTTACATGCAAATACAACCCATATAGTTGAGATAGTTGGCCTCAACAAATCTACAATACTGCCACAATGGGCCTCCCAAAACACACTGAAAATCAAATCACTGCAACCTATGAATCCTGATGGATCCACCAAGGGAAGAGAGGGGTGCTCGCCCACTCTCACTGAATCACCCGAGGGTTTCCATCCTTGGGCTACTGCTAAAGTAGAGAACCACGTTCTCAAACCTCTCCACAAAAACAATACTCAAATCCAAGATGTCCTCCCATGGCCTCCTCCTCTTCTTTTATAGATTTGATGGATCCCTCTAGAACCTCCTATTTTATTATTATTTTAATCATGGAGCACTTTTCCCTCTTTTATTTTAATTAAAATATTCTTTTTAATGCGAGAAAATGGTAAATTGGCCATCATGTCTCCCCAGGTCACTGAAACTCTCATCTAACCATCCCATCATGTAGATCTTCTCGTTCTGGTTCCAACGAGCTATTACACTAAGGTGTTATGCCATGTATTCCTCCTGAAATGCCACCTTAAGTGTAATTAATTGAGTCAAGCCCGTTAATAGCTCAGTTTTCTGAAAGTTGTCGGAATGTGTCGAAACGAAAGGCAAACTGTGTGGATGATGGAATATACCAAGCGAATGCCATTGGACCTCATAGAAACTCCTCAAAACTCCATCGGAACCCCTGATGACATAACCTGCTCCACTGACCTGGCCATCCCCTGCCCTGGAAATCCACCCTGGTTGTATTATGAAGAAGAATAAAAATGGGGACATGATAGTCTTCCTGCCCCAAGATTGCTTGCCCTCAAGCAATCCAAATCTATGGACCAATCTAATGGCCCAATGCATGGATCCCATATGAACCACTGGTCCATGTCACGCCTCCAAGCTATCGAAACATGATAGGATCCTCTAGTACCTGGATCCCATGTCCATCTCTGACTCAACCTGCTACTAGTAGATCCACCTAGATCTCAATACCACCAAGGAGCATCAATGCTCCATGGTTCCTGCTGTGCTATAGCTCTGACTGTGAATGTTGCCCCCCCAACTGTGTACCAACTCATCACCTCTCTCCAATCTAACTCTTGGCATAAACCAAGGTCAATCTCATCATGTTGATGATGTGCTGAAATACTAATGAGTGGCCAGCCTACATCCTGCTACCAACTGAAGCATGTAATATCGCTCATGATCTCTCACAAATCCAATGCATGGACTCCTGTGCAAGGAATACATCTGCTATGTTGATACTGGTCCATGCTCAACTCCTGATGTTCTACCTGGACAATCAAAACATGTCCAAGAAATCCTGTGTAATGGATTTCACCTGCGAATATATGATAATGATGCCAATATACCCAATAATATAACATGAAAATGCTTCTCTTTATTAATCAAACCCTTGAGGTAGGGCAACACCATACAATCACACCTTAAGGAAGGAGAACACTCCACAAGCCATATGCTTGTCCATACAATATTCCTTGACATCTCTCAATGGGGAGTCTCTAGCCTCTCTATATGATTCATACATACAATACCATGGTTCTCTCAATACCATATATCTAATACAACGGGCTTATCTTATAACTATGGCCCATCCCATTATTACATTATTCCCTTGGGTACCTCCCTCTGTTCCCCATACTATCCCTCCTAGGTATACTACATTCCACCCCCCTTAAACATGTTTCGTCCTCGAAACATAAGAAGAACACAAATAATAATATCTACTCAAAAGAGTAGTCCACTAGTACCATACACATGCATCTAGCCATGCCAGAGAGAGGTGATTACTCGATCTAGCTAGTGCGTCGCTCGCTTGATATGGGAGTTTATCCTGACGGTTCCTCTGTGTTGATGTGATGTGGGTGGATTGTCGCACTTCTTTATCTGTCATGTAGGATTGTTGTTTTTGTTGCTAACTGACGCAGGTTACCCCTGCAAAACCCCGAATCTCTATCCACCATGCATATAACCATGCCCCTCAGCATTTGCCCAAATCAAAATCTTCAGTATCTGGCAAATTTTCACACCTTTAACATTCACTCTGCGTTGAGCGCTACAATTCAACACTTTTTAACCCATTTAAAAAAAACAGTCTAGATATTTGACCGCCATTAACTGTTGGTCACACAGTTTCACACCATCCCTTTCTACCTACAAATGCCATTCAATTTCAAGGTTCATTAAATCCAGAACCTTCAACTAATTCAAGTCTATTCTTTTAATTGAAGCCGAGCGCTCCTTCTTCAGACAGATTTATCCAATCTTCAATATTACAGCGCCACAGATTCCAGATACTCCTCTTCAAACAGATCGGTTCTCAACAATAAACCGAATTTAAAAACTCTGCACAATCTCAGCAACTCGTCCTCTTTTGATGATGCTATCGCTCAAATCCATATCTTCGAGGTTCCTGTCTATTAATCACTGCGCCCTTCAAGTCGACTCAACAAAGCCGATATGCAATTACCCAACTTAAATTCAATTCGACCCTTTTTCTAAGATTATCGATCCTCTTTTTATTTTCCGTCTTCTCCATCATGTGCAATCTTCAATGTGAATTAATCGGCAATCGCAATCACGGGGATTGAATGCCACAGCCCCGTTTGAACCACAGTTCCGATCCATATAATCGCCGACCGGAGATCACATGCAATCTCTCCTGTTCCGATTTGATTACAATTGTCACAGTTCCGATCCTATGAATCGGGTTGGAGATCGCCGATCCCATGCCAATTCGATATTACTACAACTTTCACCATTCTAAATTGCTCCACAACTCCAATGCGCACCGATATGATATCAAACACTGTTTAAAGCGATTCAAACTCTGACATATGCCAATTCCACAACGTCGATGTAACTCTCCGCTGCTCCGATCCGATCCAATCGGAAATTGGAAATTAGAGATCGCTGATCTGATGCGATACCGCTTGCCACAGTTCTGATTCGATTCAATTTCAAAACCAGCTTATAACGCTTCGTGTTCGTCCAAAGGGTTCTGTCAATGTTTTGACATTAAATTCTTTGTATTGAGGACTTTTCTATGAACAATCTCGACTATTGTTCGATTCACATCAACACGGAAATTCATATAATTAAATACACACACAGAACCGCGACTATATCAATCAAATCAATACATAGCTCATCCTTGAGAACTCGATTTATCTGTACCAGGATTCTAATTGAAAGAATTTCCATACGCTATGCTTTGGTTCCACCTCATTCAACCATAATTTCAACAGACCTTCAACAGAACGCTCATACAAAACAGTTAAACGTTGTTTTAAATCACCACCGATCTTTTTCGTGATCGATGGTCGATCAACAAGCTCGCATTATTAACAAGTTTATAGAAACACACACGCATCACAATCACTTCAAACAATTACATAGAGAAGAACCCTGTCCAAACTCCACAACTCATCGTATAATAATACATTCAATATTTATTAAAATCACAATAAAACAGCAGAACAATCCTCGGCCTTTGGCCCATTACACCATGAATTAGATTTCTGTCAAACAAAAAATCCACACACACCTCCCTGCAAATTTGAGCTTTCGCTCCACACAACAACACCCCAACACTGCCAAGATCTCCTCGCTCATTACAATTTCCTCTCATTAATCCTTCCAGTAATTCTGCTAACAAATTGATACATAATCTTCTATTTTTAAAACTCTACCAGAATTCCCTATTTACTAGTTCTCGTGCACACATATTTAACAAATCTTATTTCTAATTTAAGATAAGGCAATCTCATACTTATTTCAATAACAAACTGTTTGAGAAGTTTTATCCTTCTCAGTAATCCCGAATTCGACCAAACAGTTAATGAATTTTACTGTGATTAGCCACAACATGTGGACAATCCTCCACATTGCTGGTTAATGCCGATGCTCCTGCATCACTAATTCGTTGCCATCTTGTTGGTTGTTTTCTTGCTGGGTGATGTGGGTGGTGATATGTTGAAGTTTTAACCAATGGTGTATCTTGCTTTAATTCACCACCTAATTGAGCCTGATTGGTAGCTGGTACATGTTGTGGCGCCTGTTGTTGTTTCTTATCTTCCAGTATTACTTCAACCACGGATTCCTCATCTGATGTGTCAGTCCCTGGAACATCTTCTGCTTCAGCCTCCTTGGACTCTACCTGTTTATTGATGGAAATATCCTGTAATGTAATTTTCTTCTTTTTATACCAGAGCTTCAAGAATTTCTTCTGCACATTAATATTGATAGTACCAACAGATTCCATCCAAGGGTATCCCAAAACAACATCCACATTAGCCATATCTGAAGCATAAAAATCAGAATGCAATACATACTTGTCCATAGAAATCTTCAAATCTTTATAAACTTGCACCTGCTCATTATTAACCTGTGTGTGCTCCATTTGTTTAGCTGAGATTTGCAATCTTTTTGCCAAATTAACATTTATAAAATTTTGCTTGCAACTAAGATTTATAGACACAATGATCTTCTCCTTCTGAATACATCCATGAACCTGTAATAAGGAGATACCAGTAGAAAATAACCCCTTACATGTCTCATTCCCCTGTTTTCTAACATGAGACCATTTGTCCAAAAGGAGTTTTTCAAATTCTTCATCTGAAAGTTTGGACAACTGCACACTGTCAAGTGAGTTCCACTATATGGTAGCCTCATCTTTCATACTAAGCCATACTAAACCTTTCCAATGTTTTGGCCATAATGACTTTTCTCTTTCTATGAATTTTTCAATAGTAGGACCATTGTCTTTTCCTGTAAAAATAAGATCCTTGCTAGAAGCCATGAAGAGGGTTTTGAAAAAAGTCACTTACTTAGCGAAAATTTGAAATGGTCATAGTTCAGTCAATATTGCTCGGAATCCTTATTATGACCTATTTTCGTAAATGGAACAGTCATTCTGCATCTTCCCATGTGATAGAAATCCCGATCTAGGCACTAGAATTTCATACTTGCGCTGCAACAGTCCCGCCGTCACCCAAAAAAAAAATTGATTTTAAATCAGCGATATCTCCCTCATCCGGACTCTGATTCGACCGATTTTTTTTAAATTGGGTAATTTTTCAAGACGATCTCAGATCTGCAATTAGTTTCTCAATATTCCCCACAAAAACGACAAAAATTAACTGGAGATCCATTGTCCACGAATTTTCGTCAAAAAAAATTATGCAACATAGCTAATTTTTAAATTTAGCAATATCTCCCTCATTCGGACTCCAATTTCGCCGATTGTTTTTTTGAAATTGGATATATTTTCGCAAAGAATTCAGATCTGCAATTTGTCTCTTCAAATTCTGCACCAGAAATTATAGATCTGATCTGCAAACTCGCCGCCCCAAAAAATTCCTACAAAAATAAAAATAAAAAATCTCTGCTTTGCCCAAAAAAGTGCTCTGATACCACTTGTAATGGATCTGACTTGCAAATATATGATAATGATGCCAATATACCCAATAATAAAACATGAAAATGTTTCTCTTTATTAATCAAACCCTTGAGGTAGGACAACACCATACAATCACTCCTTGAGGAAGGAAAACACTCCACAAGCCATATGCTTGTCCATACAATATTCCTTGACATCTCTCAATGGGGAGTCTCTAGCCTCTATATATGATTCATACATAAAATACCATGGTTCTCTCAATACCATATATCTAATACCACGGACTTACCATATAACTATGGCCCATCCCATTATTACAATATTCCCTTGGTTAGCTCCCTCTGTACCCCATACTATCCCCCCTAGGTATACTACATCCTGCCTCTCTCCCTCTAATGGGAAAAAGTGGGCAAACTATGTTGCAAGCCCTGTCTATGAACTCCTGGAGAGTGCTACCGCCTGAATATGTTGCAGCTTTGCTAGTTGCCACTACATTTGTTTGCACCTCATCAATGGGTAGACCCAAAGATGGATGCATTGCCACCTCCAACAGCGCCTATCATTTACTAGCCTCCTGCAAGACTACCCTGTCAACCTCCAACATCTCCTGAGGACAAGTGTCTACAAATATTGCCTCCCTAGAGGCTGCCTGCACATCTATCTGGTCCACTCCAATGGCTAGCCCCAAGGGTATCTGCTCATCCTCCATCATGGGCTCAACACGAGCCACTAGCTCACTCTCCAATGTTGGCCCATCCCGGACACTGTGTGTCATCTGTCTCATGCTCCTCTATGTGCTCTCTATATTGGATCATCAGTCGCTCATTTGCTCCCGGATCTCCTTCTCTCATGGGAACAATCAGTGGCTTGACATACTCCTCTTCCACACATGGATGCACATCTAGGCTACTGACATCAACTCCACAAGACTGCTCATGCTCTTCAGAGGTATCATCATATGAACCCATGGACTTGTCCAAAGAAGAACCCTCACCCTGAAAGTCAGAAGGAATCTCCTCCCGCCCTACCTTTGTCACCTCCTCAGAGTCACCCAAACATGAGTGGTCAGGTCCCCAAGGTCCTTTGCAGATGAAGCAAAGTCCCTTCCTCCTCAACTCATTCTTGCTGCATGACCCACCAAACCTGAGCTGCTCCTCCCTGGTCAACTATCTCCTGAACAGCCCAATGTTCTGCTCAACCAACCTCTCGGCTAGTTCATAAGCAGTAGGTGAGACCAACTGTTCTCTCCTCCAAACAGACAACAATCGAGACTGCAACTCTCGGCAAATGGCATCACGACCTCTCATACATGATGACAGGATGGACTGCATGTGTGCTATGACTGTGTCAGGATGATGTTTCCTAATGTTGAAGAAGCATTGGAACATCTGCAGGATCAAACCATCACACTCTAGATCTAACATGATTTCATATGTCCTAGTCATGGCCATAATTTTCAGAACCTGAAGCTTCTTCCCAAATGTAGGACCTGCACTGTTGTCCAAGTCCTGAAAAGTCTCTACTATCAGCTTGAAAACTCTCCTCATAACTTCATCATTGAAAGGAGGTATAGGTGCAGTCAGTCTCATGATGTGACTGAGACAAGATGCAACTGGAAGTCTAACCCCTTCACAAGGTTCCTCCAAGAACTTGGGTTGTATGAGAGCAAGCATAGCTAGTCTTAGAGCCCTAATTAATTTATTCCCTTCTAACTGGTTCCCTTTGGAAATGAGTGCATCTAGTTCATCTAATTTGAATAGAGATTTCACTGTGACCCTCATGTGTTTCAAATCTGTCCCAAGTTTAAATATTTTGTGTCCCAACTCATGCTCCTTTTGTAAATCTTTTGGCAGTTCTTGCTGGAGTAGGGTGTGGATCCCTCTTGAGAATGGTTTGTTGTTCTGTGTGGTTTTTCGATCCAAATTGCAGTCCACTAATGTACTGTTGTGTTGATTTAAGAGGTGCTTTAAGTACTCCATCGTTCAGAAGCAGCAAAACATCAACATACAAGACTTTGACTAATGTCACAACAATGATAATACAGTGATATGACCAGTTGTCTCAATATATAGGCCCTAATAGATGACATCACATACATTAGGCAGGTAAATACATAGCGACTTTGCATACAGCTATTTCTCTGAAAGCAACATGCAAAACTGGCTCAACAATTAGGCTGCCAAGCACTATACTCTGATTAATAACAGCAGTAAGCTCTCAGGATAACATGAGCTCAATGACAGACCGAGATTAGCAGCTTATACAAGGCAATGACCGGCTCACATTAGTATATATATACTAACATCTATACTCATCCAAGACTTGAGACAATGTAGTGTTGCAATGCTTATGGAAGTGGACAATACAGGGCTCATAATAATATTAATCTCAGCAGCAATACCTCAACTTAATACCTTCAACATCATTAATAGCAGCATATGACAGCGGCATGCTCTGTCCACTAACTTTAGAATAAAAATGCCTATTGATACAGTTTACTGACCTTCAACAATTTTCTGAGTTTACAATGAAGTTTTAGTGACACTATTGTGGGAAGTCTGGCTGTATGCTAATATGTCTGTTCCTTCTCATAGTTTTAACACACAGTGGACAGTAAACTAAACCTCCAAAGGGTTCAAACTGATATGTTCTTTACTCGTAATTTTATATATTAAAAACACATGAAAGCAGTTCTTTGGGGGCTCACTATGCCAGCTTCCCCGAATTCATTAGACATCATCAGCACTAAGTATGGCCAGTCTAGCAAGAGTATAATACGTTGAAATTTATGAAGGAACCTGGTTTAAGATGATTGCTAGTAGATACGACTCTGTGATCAACACATCCAGTACTTTGAGAAGCCCCACGATCTGTGTACTGTACCAGGAATCTGCCTTTCCATGCCCAGAAATGAGCCACGACCAGTATGTACGCTCAGCAGCTTCTCCTTTGTGTCAACCATTAGTACACCATCTTCAAATAATGTTCTGTCCTTTGAAACTTGCATGCTCAGAAGGAGGATGGTACGCAACACGTCCAACAAAAAAGTGGTTCACGGCCTGCCTATTGCTGATATCCTCTACAAGACTGACTCGTGCTCCTCTCTGCCAACAGAAAGCTCCAGAACAAGGGAAATATGAACCATCCAAAGCCGAAAATCTTTAATGGCCTCCACACAAAAGTGAAACTTGCTCCATGGTAACAAGATCTCGTCCCATTTATATGGTGAGTCACTTAGCAGCTGAGACCAAGAGATTCCTTTCGTTTTTCTCCAGGGAACTCGTCCAGCATCAAATATAAGGAGATTTGACCTCCTATCTTTCCAAGAAAAACTTCATCCAGCAAGGGTAGGGAAAGCCTCGAGCTCTCTTCGTGCTCCAAAATCGAACCGACGTTAGCCTCTGCTCCTTGGATAACAAATGTGCAGGGTTGATGACGGTTCCTCTCTGCACAAGTAGAAGTCCAGCCTTCTTTCATATGTACCCAGCAATAAAAATGAGGCAGCAATTTCAATCAATGATAGGCATAATTGCTTCAGGTTCACATTCCATCTCCAATGACGAGTATCACGCAACCAGTAGTGAACGACGCAGTCCCTTCTAAATAGTGAAACCCTTGCCCTATGTACTCAGTCATGAACACTTCAGAAAATGCATACAGTGTGGTGCTTGAAGACAATTGAGCAAATCGTCCCCTTTTAAGATTTGATTGACGGCCCTTTAAATTTAGTCTGGTCTCACATACGAACGCATCTTTCCTGAGCTTTGAACCTAGAGTCTCAGCGTGCAAATTTGATATAAACCTCTTGAATGTTGGACTACGACTGATGAACAAGGCTCCTCGGCGTGTACTTTAAAATACTTCAAACTCCTTGTCTCTGCTAATACGACTTAGCTAATGTGCAGAGAAATGGCGGTTCCTGTAGCTGCTCAAAATTAATCCGGCCATAAGATAATCACCTATACCATTTTCTCACGGCCAAATAAAAATCATATGCCCCTTTAAAAATAAATTTGGGCTGGTGACCTCGGTTCTCCAAAGCTTAGGAACTTCAGCCCTCACCTTGTTAAACAATTGCGCTTGGCCCCAAATAAATTTTCTCGACCCCGCATTTGATTTTGTGGAATGATTATTAAGTAGACAATAAAACCAATGAAAATTTGGCTACCACTTTGCAACAAGAAATTTGTAGAATCGTTAATGCCCAGGACAAATTTCTCTGAAAAAAATTATTTTCTGCAGTGAAATTACAACTCCGACAAAATGGAAGAACTTCTGCAAATAATCTTGAAACCCTTGAAACATAGTAGTCGCAACTAAAAATTGAAAACCCGTAGGCTGAGCCAAGATCAAGGCTCTAATACCACCGTAATGTCCCAACTGAAGAAAATTTGGAAGAAGCTCTTCACATAAAATTTATCATACATTTAACAGAAGATTGCCATGTAAAAATAAGCAAATAAAGCACTGCAATCTCATAACACAATGAACAGGAAATGCTCAGCTTTATTATATTGAAAGGACTGGGTTTACATGCAAATACAACCCATATCGCTGAAATAGCTGGCCTCAACAGATCTACAATAATGCCACAATGGGCCTCCCAAAACACACTAAAAATCAAATCATTGCAACCTGTGAACCCTAAATGGATCCACCAAGGGAAGAGATGGGTGCTCGCCCACTCTCACTGAGTCACCCGAGGGTTTCTGTCTTGGGGCTACTGCTGAAGTAGATAACCACGTTCTCAAACCTCTCCACAAAAACAATACTCAAATCCAAGATGTCCTCCCATGGCCTCCTCCTCTTCTTTTATAGATTTGATGGATCCCTCTAGAACCTCCTATTTTATTATTATTTTAATCATGGAGCGCTTTTCCCTCTTATATTTTAATTAAAATATTCTTTTTAATGCGGGAAAATGGTAAATTGGCCATCATGTCTCCCCAGGTCACTGAAACTCTCATCTAACCATCCCATCATGTAGATCTTCTTGTTCCGGTTCCAACGAGCTATTACACTAAGGTGTTCTACCACGTATTCCTCCCGGAATGCCACCTTAAGCGTAATTAATTGAGTCAAGCCCATTAATAACTCAATTTTCTGAAAGTTGTCGGAATGTGTCGGAACGAAAGGCAAATTGTGCGGATGATGGAATATACCAAGTGAATGCCATCGAACCTCATAGAAACTCCTCAAAACTCCATCGAAACCCCTGATGACATAACCTACTCCACTGACCTGGCCATCCCTTGACCTGGAAATCCACCCTGGCTGTACTATGAAGAAGAATAAAAATGGGGACATGATAGACCATCTGTGTATTGAATGCATTGCCACTGGAATGGAGCAACTTTGTAACAAGCATCAACTCGAAGAAAGATTCAACTCCTTTTGATGAGTTGTGGACTCAATGCATCTTGGAAGAAATTAGGATCAAGATGAAGGATGACACTGGATCAGATGAACAATCTCAAGCCTTTAAAGCTAGAGTTAAGAAGCTGAAGAAAGGAAAGTTTGAAAAGTCCAAGAAGAAAGATATGTCCAAGGTTCAATGTTTTAAATGCAATGAGTATGGCACTTTAAGAGGGATTATCCAAACCAGCAGAACGACCTCCTAGAGTAAACTCACTTGATGACGAGGTCCCAAGTTACCTAGGCCTTTTACATGACCTGATTCCTCATACTAGTATCACTTTTACATCATCCCTGCAGGGCTTGTGAAATTTGAGTATAATAGAAGATGAGAAGAAGAAATAGAGTTGAAAAACTTTGATGACATAGTGAACTCTAATGGTATAGGAAGCATTTGATACATCCTCGGGCATGGAGTCTTCAAAAATTTTGGGTACACTTCAATGGTCAACAGGTCTCTAATCCTGTAATCACCCGTAAAAAGACTAGTAACATTAGGATGGGCATTGACTTTAGAGACCTTAAACAAGTATGACTGAAAAATAATTACCCACTAGCAAACATGGAGAACTTGTTGCAGAGAATAATTGGATCTCAAATGATGTCATTTCTTGATGGTTTCTCTGGGTACAACCAAGTTGTGGTAAAAGAGGAAGATCGTTTAAAAACTGCATTCACCACCCCATGGGGAACTTATATGTATCTTAGGATGCCCTTTGGCTTACTCAATGTTGGTTCAACTTTCCAAAGGGCCATGGATTTCGCTTTTAGAGACCTTATAGGGAAAATCATGAAAGTATACCAAGATGATTTAAGCATAGCTTCCAAAGAAAGAGGAGATCATTGCAAACATCTAAGAAAGGTATTTGAGAAATGCAGATAATACAACATATCCCTCAATCCTAAGAAATCTATCTTTGGGGTTGATAGAGGCAAATTGCTAGGGCATGTGGTATCTAAAGATGGGATTAGTATTGATCTAGAGAGAATTGAAGCAATCAAGAAAATACCTCCCTTAAAGGATAAGGGCTCCTTAAGATCATTCTTTGGCAAGATTAACATTGTAAGAAGATTTGTGCCAAACTTTGCTGAAATTATTAAACCCTTGAACAACCTTTTGAAGAAAGATGTTCCTTACACATGGGATGTTACAAAGAATAGTTCTTTTGAAGAAATTAAAGAAAGGATTGCTTCTGTCCCTGTCCTTGCTAGTCCTGATTATACTAAAGACTTCATCATCTATTCATTTGCTTCTAAAGATACTATTGCTGGTATACTTATGCAAAAGGATGATCAGGGGAGGGACTGACCAGTGGCCTTCATGAGTAAACCATTTAGAGATGCTGAGGCAAAATACACCCTTACTGAAAAACAAGCTTATGCCCTGGTTAAGTCTCTCAAGTACTTTAGAGCATATGTGGGGTACAATAAGATATATGCCTATGTCCCTTACCCTGCCGTGAAAGATGTATTATCACAAACTGATTGTCTTGGATCTAGGGGGAAATGGGTGGCAAAAATACAGGAATATGATTTAGATATATGTCCTAAGAAAATTGTTAAGGGTCAAGACTTGGCTAAAATGTTAACTAAGAGTAATAATGAGGCCATTCAAGAAGGTGAAAAGGAGCAAGTATGTGCTACCTCTATTGAACTTGAAAATGATGAATGGTATCCAGTCATTATCTATTACTTGTGTCACTTATCTGCTCCTCCACACCTTGTTGATCACAAAAGGAGAGCCCTAGGATTACAAGTGACCAAATATTGTTTAACCCAAGATGACCTTGATTGGATGAGCCCTAGTGGGATAATCTTACAATGTGTGAGCAAAGAAGAATCTAAGAATCCAATAAAGGAATTCCACGTAGGATTTTGTGGCGGACATTACGCTGCCAAGACTACCACACATAAGATTCTAAGGGCAAGATATTATTGGCCATCTATCTTTGCTAACACATTGAATTTCGTCAAGAGATGCCAACCACGCCAATTATTTGCCAAAAAGCAATAGCTCACTGCTATGCCCCTCAAAAATGTCATTGTGGATGCACCTTTTCAAAAATGGGGTTTGGATTTTATTGGTGAATTCAAGGACAACTCAAGCAATGGGCACAAATGGATTCTACTGCCATTGATTACTTCACCAAATGGGTAGAGGTAATTCCTACCAAGAAAGCAACCGATCAAGTGGTCATGGATTTCCTTGAGGAGAAGATCATTACTAGGTTTGGTGTTCCCGCCATGATTGTGACAGAGAATGCAAAAACATTCGATTCTATGGCTTTAACATCCCTATGTAATATGGAATAATTTTGTCGCATTCATCTAGCTATTATCCTCAAGGAAATGGTCAAGTTGAGTCAAGCAACAAAAACCTAATAAAGATAATCAAAATAACGGTTGGCGAGAACAAAAGAAACTGGGATAGCAAAATAAAATATGCATTATGGGCTAACCGTATCACTGTAAAGGCATCAACTGGACATAGCCCATTTCAACTAGTTTATGGTGTTGAAGCTAAATTGTCTGTCCAACTCTAGTTGCCTACCCTTGAATGCATGAAAGCATTCCTCCCCTTGTCCATAGTTTGGGTCGGGCCTGGAACTATGCCCGGAGATTGATGCAGCTAAAAAAAAGTAAAAAGCATAATTTGGCCACTCTCAACAAGAAATGTACCATAAAATGCAAAAGATGGCCGAGACATACACATTCAGCACATGGGCAAAAGCCAACATGAGCTCTACCCCTATCATCATGGCCAACATCCTTGTTCCTAGGGCCTCTCATATTCGCCCCCTGCATCATTAAGGAACCCACGATTGCCCCAACCCTCTGTGGGAAATCAACTGCCCAACCTTTAGGGGGTAATCACTGCTATATCTTTCACATCATGCTCTCATTCCCTAGAGCCTCGAGCAGTTATAAAAGAAAAATCAATAAAAGGCAAAAGGCATATGAAGAAGGGTGGAAAAACAAAGGTCAGGGTAACTCATGTACCACGATTGTTCCCTCCTACATCTATATCCCCAAGTGTGGGCCTCCCTCATCATAGCTACCTTTGTACCATGGCATGTGGCTTGGAGCCTTCGCAAATGACCCACTCTATTCCATCATTATATCACATGACACCTGCCATATGATGGATTTACCATGGACCTATCACTCCCTTAGAGGATGAAACCACTTAATAGGGTCCTTGATTAACCTCCTTCTTGAAATTGGAGACACCTGTACACTCTAAAGCCCATTATGAAAGGGCATGCCACTATGAAGTGCCCACTTGGTTCCATGACTTGTAAGCTCATTTGCTCAATTACACTAATGATTTGTTGTACTGGAAGTTGAGGATATGAATTAGATCTTATGCAAGATTGTAGGTGGGTCTTCATCTTGGGGTTTGGTCTCCCTATACGGGGCCCAAGCCCTCTAGAGGGTCATATTGGCATTTATAAGGTGTGTGTTGAGAGCCATGGGCCTCCACTATAGCAGAGAGCGAATGGCCATGCCATGGGATCCTTTAGCACCACTCATTGCTCGTGTTCCATTTAGTTGATGATGATGATGCACCTGGACCACCTTGCCCAGTCGGCTACACACTTGACAGTTGATCCAAGACCCAGATGGGGTTGTGTCTCACTATGGGAGACAAAGGGAGGGCTTGCGTCATTGTTCCAGCCCTTGCAGATGGGATGCATGCTTGTTCGATTTAGTTGGATAAACATGAGGATGATTTTGTGCCCCCACAGCCACTTAGAAGCACCACAGGTCATTTGCTTGGAGATCAAGGGCCATCCCCTTCATCACTCTCTCTGGAGCCTTTCATTCCTTTTGGCACATGTTGGACTCCATTTGGCCTTGCAACGGCCCTCCCAGCTACTTGTCTATCATTTCGGCCCTCTTGAGAGGCTTAGTTTTCATATTATGGAGCTATTTTGGTGCGCTTGTGACAAAGTACATTATTTTATTATTAGGGGCATCATTAGGGCTAATTAGGACAAGTCGAATCCCTTAGAGGATCATAAATATTGATGAGACGTTCATTTCATTCCTCGTCATCGCTTGGACTTGTATCTCTTTGGAGAAAAAACTCGGACCTACAATTTGATCGACGAATTGGATGTTAATTGATGCATTTTGATTTTGGATATTTGCTACTTGTCTTGGAGCTTCATTTTTGCAAGTCTAATGGATGGATATAGTCTTCTTGTCATGTAAGTGCTTTATTGTGAAATTTTTCATGTAATTTGTCTAATGTATGGAATGTTATGCTTGATTAATTTGTGCCCTAATTAATGATGTGAAATTCATAAACACATTGTAATCTTGGCTTGTCGTATATATTATTCATCTTGGCAAGGACATCGAACTATTCTTAGCGGTGGGTTAATTCTTTACACCTTGAAACTCCATTATTTTGCACAACAAAGCATAAATCCTAGTTGCCACCTTGTAGCTACTTCTCTAGGACACATGAAGGTGCAATAAGGCTCCTTGAAAGAGAAAGAATCCTAAATCAAAATCACTTTGACTCCAATCTCCTTAATAGGCAAGGCACTCCTCTACAATTCCTTGGTGATCACCATAAATTCTCCTCATTTCTTAAAGTTTTATTGCCTAACCCTAGACGGCCTTCCTAGGGCATCCAACGATTTCAATTCTAGCCATTAGTTTGCTCAATGAGTTGGTAAGGAGCTGCACTTGGGTATCCTCTACATGCCCTCCAAATTTGAAGCCAATCCCACGAATGGTTTGTGAGATACACGAAGCCCTAGCTCCCAAACCATTTAGCCCTCGGTCCTTCTAGGTTAGCAGCCTTCAAAGGGATCTATTTCGCTTGAAAACTCAAAGGAAGTTTACTTATTTTGATCCCTTCTTCTCCCTCGCTTAATCTAGACCTTTTGTTTGAAGTTTCACCTGAAACCCTAGGCTTTGCTTGGGTCCTCTCGGGCTTCTCTATGGTCCCATTTCTTCATCATTCATTATCTCACAAGGCCACCTAGAAACCTTCTTCCCTTAGGAATCTTAGGTCTAGGACATCCCTTATCAAGACATATCTCTAATCCTAGGTCTAGGCCTCCTTTGAGCCTTTCTTGCAAAGCCCCACACCTTGCTTCTAAAGAAAGCAAACTCCATCCTTTGAGTCTCTCCTAAGAATGGGCTCTGTTACCCACCATTTTGTGGGTGTTATCCCTAGGAGAAAAATATTCTCCATGATGGTCCTCAGCCGGCAACCCCTTACAGCCACAAACTAACTCGTTGTGCCATTTTTCCGCCACATGAGCCAGCCATATGGTCCCTCACCCATCTATTATGATCATATGTTTGAAGGTGGGCCTCCCAAGCCTAAAGGTATGCCTTGTCATTTGGTAATTGAGTATTTTAGTTTACTTCTCATGGAAAATCTTGGGCATGGAATAATGGGGGGATTCGGTGGAAAGAGTGTACTAGGTTTGTGCTCTTGTCCCCCAGGTCTCTTTTGGGATGTTAACCTTGAACCCTAGTCCCATGGGATCTCTTTTATTGGCCTTTGGGTTTATGGGATGGTATTACATGAGAAACCCTGATTTTGGATGCGTGGACTGGCCCCTTGATTCACATATATCACTCCCCTTCCGCTCATTATAACCCCTCTCATCACTTCTTCCGCCTGGTTCCACATTCCTCCACTGGGTCCACATAGGGTCAGCGAACCCCTCCCCTTTGCCCACATCTTCGGTCGGGCCTCGAACAATGCCTCGAAGGTTGATGCAGCTAAAAGAAAAGAAAAAGCATAATTGGCCACACTCAACAGGAAATTGTACCACAAAATGCAAAAGATGGTCGGGGCAAACACATTTAGCACGTGGGCAAAAGCCATTACATGAGTTCTACCCCTTCCATGGCCATCACCCTGGTTCCTATAGGCCCTAGATGAGCCTCCACTATCATTTAGGAACCCATGATTGTCCCAAACCCTGGTGGGCGATGAGTTACCCCACCTTAAAAGGGGGTATCCATTGTTATACTTTGCACATCATGCTCTCATTCCTTAGAGCCTCGAACAGTTAACCAAAGAAAATCATAAAAGGCAAAAGGCATTCGAAGAAGGGTTGAAAAATCAAGGTCGAGTAGCTCATGTACCACGATTTCTCCCTCCTACACATCATTTACCCCAGTGTGGGCTTCCCTTTTTTTTGCTACCCTTGTACCATGGCATGTGACCCAGGTTGTTCCCCATCACCCCCTACTACTTTCCGTCATTCTATCACATGCCACCACCATTTAAGGGATGTACCATGAACATATCACCCCCTTTAGAAGCAGAAACCACCTAATAGGATGATTGGTTAACCCCCCTTGGAGCTTGGAGACATTAGCACATACCAAAACCCATTATGGAAGGGCATGCCATTATGAAGTGCCCACTTGTTTTCCATGGTTTGTAAATTCTTTTACTTGATTGCTTTAATGACTTGATAAGCTGGAAGGTACGTGGATGCATTGGATCTTATGCAGGATTGAAAATGGTCTCCATTTAGGGTTTAGTCTCCCTATAACGGGTCATAACCCTCCAGAGGGCTACATTGGCACATGTAGAGTGTGTATAGAGAGCCATGGGCCTCCAGAGCAGCAGGCTATGTCACAAGGTTCGTCGAACTTTAACCTTGAGGTTCGAATTTTGGCGAACCTTAAAAAAAGTATGAGGTTCGGCGAACCTCATTGATCCTTATAGCCATTAACCAAGTCCATAGATCAAAACTCAGAAATTCATATCACAACTCAAGCTTGTAATTTATCCTTGCAATTTACATGTCCGTGATAGCATTTTTGATGTTTACTGATGTTGATTTCTTACTATTTTATCATATAATTAATACATCTGTATATATATAAATTAACCTAATGGCGAACCTCATCCGAACCTCATCAAAAAATTCGAACTCAAATTGAACCTAATCATTGCCGAACTCGAACCCGAACCATGTGACATTGGAAGCGGGTACAATTCCATGGATCCCCAGAGTCATTTAAAGATCGCTTATGGTTCACCTATTGGGCGAAGAGGATGCACCTGGTTCACCATGCCTAGCCGGACCCATACTTAAATTATGCGCTTGGCAGATGACCCAGGACTTGTATGATGATGTGGCATCATTTATACTATCATTCGAGCCCTTGCATATGGTCTTCAAGCATCTTCAATTTGTTTGGAGACCCATGAGGACACTTATGTGCCCCGCACACCCACATGGGAGCCCCACATGTTTACTACTTGGAGAATAGGGGCCACCCCCTTGTCCATTGCTTTTGGAAGTCCTGTTTCACATTATGGCACCTATGGACTTCATTAGGCCTCCTCCAAGGCCCAACGACGTGCCTTATTGATCATTCAACCTCTTTAGGCAAATCAAATTCATTTGGACATTTAGAAATACAAGTGATGTGATTTCATTTTAGCATCATCACTTGGTTTGGACTTGTATCTCTTAAGAGAACTTCGTTATCCTTCTTGGTGGACGAAATTTTGGAGCATGGAATGAATTTTGATGCTTGGATTGCTTTCTCTTGTCTTGGAGCTTCTCGATTGGCAAAATTATTGATGGTTGGATATATTCTTATACATGTAAGTACAATTTAATGTTATTCTTTCTTTACTTTGTCACATGCATTGTTGATAGAATTTTCGCTATACTAGGTCTAATTTGTTGCATCCATTTATGCGAAGTTGTGGAAATTATGTTTCTAGATAGTGCTTCTTCATGTATGGGCCATGTATGATGAATGAATGTTCCTAGGGATGTTCCATTGTTGAATTTATCCCAACAAGCTATCTAATCTTGCAAAACAAAGTATAAAGTTTTCGAAGTTGCTCTCCCTTGCCCTAATGCTAAGCAAAGTTGTCTTTGAAGCCTCCTTGACCTAGAAAACGAAATCCATAATCATTATTCTTTTGACTCCAATCTCCCCAAAGGATTAGGCATTGGTCTACCATAAGGTGATCACCTTAAAACCTAACTTTTCTCTCACCTTCTTCCCTTTTCTAGGCCTAGTCCCATTAGGTCTCCTAGGGCATCACATTTCTTGCAAACCACTCACCAAAAAATTTCAATCTCTTGGCTCCTACTGTGTTGGTGTGTCTCCTAGGTCTCCTCCAAATTTGAGGGAATTCTGACGGTGGGATTGTGAGATATCCCAAGCCCTAGCCTCGTGATCGAATCTTGCCCTTGGTTTCCTTAGGCTAGTAGCCTCATTGGGATCATCATATTGCCTTTATTAGAAATTATTTCTTCGATCCCTTTCTCTTCCCTAGTTGGGTCAAGTACATCATTGGTTGCTAAATCCCATTACCTTGACCTATCCGGGGTCCACTTGGCCCCGTGTGGTCCCATTTCCTATCAAAATTGATTCTTCAAAAACCACTTGGGAAACCAAGTTCCATAAGGATTTTAGGGATTAGGAAGCTCCTTTGCAAGTCATATTCCTTAAACCTAGCCCTCAAATCCTCATCAACCCCTCCTAGAGAACCCTACACCTTGCTTAAAAACCAAGCAAGCCCTAATTTTGAGTTTCTCTTGGGAAAGAGTTATTGGAATCACTTCCTATCCATTTCATTGATTTACCCTATATATATTGGGTCTCCTCCCATCGGTGAAAGTCCGTAAAGAGTAGGGAGCTTTAGCTGTGGTGATAGTGGGCTATAGCTCCATTGTTGCTCTTGACCTAGCAAGTGCCCCTCCAGGACCCCTACTAGTTTGAGCGGTAATAGGGTCTAGAAATCACTACCTATCCCATCATTGACTTATCTTTCATTAGTGATTCCCATCATACCAAGACTCCTCCCATCAGTGAAAGCTTGTAAAGAGCAGGGGACAACAACTGAGTTGACAGTTGGTCCTTGTCCAATTGTTGCCATTGATTTAGTAGTAGTCCCCTAGGAACCCCTCCTAGGACCCCTATTAAATTAGGCAGTCACGCTCCCCAAACCTAACAAATCCCAAAAAATTTATGAAACTCAATGAATGCCCAGCATTAGGTTCATGGGAAGATTTTGTAATATGGAAACATAAACGACCAAATCGCCCACTATTCTATGGAGTCAAAATTTTTGTGAAATGAGGCTAAGGGAAAATTTTGGATTCCAAATGTTTGTGCACCAAGGAAAACTCAAACTTAATCATTTCCCAAAAGTGGACTCAAAAAACAATTAAATTCAAAAGCATTTTGGGAATGCATGAGCAAACACTTTCTAAGGTTCCCAAAACCATTTTAAGATCAGTGGGACAGATTAACCAACGTAAAGCCTAAGATCAAACATTCTCAAACCTCATAACCAAAGGGATGCAAGAGAAAGGACCCAAAATGCTACTACCTACAACAAAGAAAACTTGGCATTGATATTTTAAGGGAAACTCAAAGACTCTGGAATAAACTTTAAAACTCAAAATCCAAAACAAAGGGTACCTGGCTTTTTACATTGAGCACTTCATGCCAAAACATTGACAACCTTATTTTTCAGTTCCACTATTTATAGTTTCATCTACTTCATCGGCTTCACTTCCCACTCAAGCGATTGTGTGTGGATTAACACTAGTTGAGAATTGAGAAAAATCCTAGAATAGAACAGAATGAACTACAATTTTTTTCTTTAGGAGAGATCCTAACTAAGGAGTATTTTATCTTTCAGTGGCCTTCCACTACGAGGTCAAAGGGAGATTCCAATGTCTCTACAAAGATGCAAACAAATCCTTACTAATTTTATTCACACACTATGATCAACAATGCCTAGCCTTATACATCAGGGAGGCATGTTCTCTTAAGTGGCAGATAATACAAGGCTCATTTAACATGGTTCCATAGATTGTTTCTTTGTTTCCTCCAGAATCAAAGACAAGAGAGACAATGTGTTCTATCAATACTTAGTTACTACTTCTAGGGCTTCCCAGTTTCATTCTCTTACACACGTCACTCAAGTTCCTTGTCGAATTGCTCTGAGAGTTTCTATGAAGGTCATTGCAACTCAAGAAAGTCATCTTTCTTCACAGATGCACATTACTAGTTTCTTCTTTTCTAATAGGGGTTTGTCAACCTTAGGTGTTAGGAGAGACCTCCCTTATGCCTCCATCCCTATCAGCCTAGGCCACTCTCTTGACGAGATTATTCAACAGGTAATGAATGCAAACATTTGCATTGTTGATTTAAATGACAAGTAGGGTATACTCTCTCCTCTATTGGCTATAGGTTTACGTACACATCCCGTAACACACCCCCTTAAGCGAGGTGATCGCTAGGTTACCCAACTCTCATGTTACAGTTACAAGAATAGGGTAAGAATTTTTTTTTCTTTTAAGTTGGGCCTCAACTTCTCATAAAATTGAGGCTCCTCTCTGCAAAGCTTTTGTATGCAAATAATGCCTGTTACCTTTTTGTAGTTTAATGACAAATTCCAATCATGGGACTAAATTCCTCTTTTCAAGAGGACCAATTTTGACAATTGGAGCGCTCAATTTGGACAAGGGAAAGTGTATTTTTGAAGAAAAGCCCACATGTGCTCAAAAGGACAGTTCGGCCCAAAAGAGAAATTGGACACCCATGGATGTCTATAAATATAAGTCAAGTGACCCTCATTTGGACATCATGATCATTCTTTTTTCTTTTGGTTTGGCTCGCACAAGTTTGAGTTTGGGTCACAGAGATTGGTTCGTACAGGTTCGAGATTGCAAGGTCTGAAGCTCGCACATGTGTTTAGGGTTTTGGTTTCTAGCCGCAGGTTTGCTTCAGGCAAATTTCAATTGCACCCGCAGGCATGTAGGCTCATGCGTGCGGTTGGAGGGTTTTAGGCACATGCACATCACACTCTACGTTCAGTTTGGAGCTAGGGTTTGAGTTTTACAGTTGATTGTAGATTTCGACAGTTGACCGCAGACAGTGACAATTGACCGCAGGCTTCTAAATCAGGGTTTTGATTATTAGCATTGTTGTGTTCATCTCTTCGATGTTGTTTAGTTGATTTTGTTGGATAGGTTTATGGTTGAAGATATGGATCATTGTACTCTCCCTTTGTTGAATCATTCAATGACTATTTGATAAGAAGAAGAATTTGAAAGGGTTTTCCCCATAGTAGGTTTTGCCCTAGTCTCTGACCAATCCTGATGTCTCTATGTGTGAATGCTTTTCTTCTATTGTTCCTTTATGTTCTGCTACATTGATGATGATGTTGTTCATTCTATATAGTTGCATATGTTGTTGAATAATGTTATGTTGCAATGGGGTGAATTCAATGTGTAAATAATGAAATGCAATTATCTAAAGTAAAGAGCAATACAGCCCATAAGAAAAATGAACATGGAATCAAAGTTGGGATGAACAAAAGTCATTGAGATCACCCCTGAAGAGACACCATTGATGGAAGCAAGAGAAGATGAAGAAGACCTAAAAGAATGCTAGGGTTTGAAGGAAACACTAGGCAATTTGGGTATTAGGGTTTGATGGATAATGAAGTTAGGGTTTGGAAGAAACCCTGGTTTATGGCAAAGGTTTGAGATATGCAATCTAGAAACCCTAGCATGATCATGTTCTAACTCTTGTGACATCAAATGACTCTTGAAGGTTGGTTCAAGAGGGAGATGATCACTTCTCGTCAAGAGATAAGTACCATTTAGATTTATGTTATTTCTTGATTAGATTTATTGTTTTGCTTATACTTCCTGAATTAATATTTGAGTATATGTATACCTCTAACCTCTAGATGAGATGAGAAAAGAAAATCCTTCTTGAGGATCATCTAATGTGCAGGAAAAGAAAGCTTGTGCAAGAAGAAAAGTGTTAGCGGAAAGTTGACAAAGTGCTACAGCTACCAATGACAAATAAGTGTTACAAGTTGCAAAGGTATATGAATACTACAAGGTATGTAAGCTGCAATATTGGATGGCAAGGTAAGCCCTGAGGTATGAAAAGAATATGAAAGTAAGTTTGATTTATGGTACATGTGATATATATTGGTGCTCTTGATATTTGGCAAGCATCTTTCATTTTAGACATGATGGATTTCATAAAGAAGGCTAGCACATTGTTTTTGATATATGGTAGCTTGATGTTGTTGTTAATGCTTGAGATAAGCATGATGAAAGTGTGACAATAAGATTGATTCTCTTGTTGATCTTGGTAAAGTTTAGTAAATTTGACATGTGGTAGAATTGGAAGCCCTGACTTGATTATTATGATCCTTGAAGTATGAAGATACTCTTATATGACACTAACCCTTGATGAATGTTTGATAACATGATGGTGACTTGTTATGATATATGTCTAAGAACCTGATATAGTTTGTGATCTAACAATTTTGTTGTAGCATGACAATATTATGATAGACAAGTTGATAGTGATGATTGAAGAGGCTTCTCATTTAGAGGGAGAAACACTTCATGAGATTTTAACTCCTAGTACCTGATTGTTGAAGGAAGGATTCTGGACATGAATAAACATCTGATGTTGTTGAAGAAGTTTTGGCAAGTTTTGATTTGAGCAAAAAAAGTTTCTCCTAGTCCAAGCCACAACTGCTGGGAGAAAGGCTTAAGAGTACAGTTATAGGCCTCACAACCGCACGGAAGAAAGCATATGGGTGCATCTGTGCCTGTAGGTCGCAAAAACTGAAAGTCTTATGCACAAGATCAGGAGTGCACCAAGAGTATGACAGACCTACAAGACATGGAGTAGATGATGAGAAAAAGGCATAGTATGGTCTGAAGCAAGCTCCCCGAGCCTGACAAGTTCGCATTGATTGTTTCATGGTGAAGCCTAGAAGCAGTATCGATCCAAGTTTATCTAAGGTATGCCTTTGATTTTGGTTTTAATGCTATAGATCTATTCTTGATACGTAGTGAGCCTCTGAGGATTAAGCGTAAGAGGGAGATGGCCACTAAGTTCGAGATGAAATATCTTCCGGAGATATGAGTCTGCATGGATAAACTGATAATTAGAAGAGCACAACGAGTACATTGTTGCTAGCATGGCTAGCTATGGGGCAGTTTGGTTAAGGAAGATCCGTGGAGAGATGTTTGAGCAAAATCTAGATATGACAGTGATATATTGAGATAACAAGAGTGCGATTCAATTCACAAAGAATCTCATATGTGGTTGGGACAAAGATATGAGATGGCGCTGCTGTATGAGACAATCTTAGGCTTGTGGTTGCAGCCTCCATGAGGGAGAGGTTGAATAAGGTATCCTTTTTGTGACATATTTTTGCTCTAATATAATGTTTGATTTTGATGTCCTACATGAACAGGAAAACAAAGGTTGTTGCTCTTGGTGATGTTTGAGGCAACTCTTCAGTGAGTTGGTTAAGATGGTACCGGATGTGAGCATATTGATATGTTTCTGATCTAAAGAGAGCAACATGGATTGATGGATATGACCCCCTTAAAGTAAGGGTCTTGGTTGATCGAGGACACTTAGCCAACTCTTCCCCCATGTCTGAGCTCCCAAGGTGAAGTATTGAGATGTAGGGCTCCTGGGGTTGAGGGATCTCTGGACAATAGGGAATTAACCCTATCTATTACCCAAAGGGTCGGACATCTTGCTCCCCTATCTTGGTCTATGCAAGGTATACCACAGTTGGCATCTGTCTTTCCCACCCATCTGGCCAATGGGTGTTGGCTGCTTGAGTTAGGCATGATCCTTACTATTTATGGTAAGTGGCATCCCGCTCAAGCTAGAGATGTGGGTGTTCTACCACTGACTCTTAAAGGTCATGTTGGGAAGATCAGCAAAGTTTCTCGGGTTGTAGCATTGGTTCCCTGCTGGCAAAGTTTCCTAGGTTGTAACATTGGCTCCCTGCTGGCATAGTTTCCTAGGTTGTAGCATTGGGCTCACTGCTGGCAAATTTTCCCGAGTTGTAGCATTCGGCTACCTGCCGGTAAAGTTTCTCGGGTCGTAGCATTGGCTCCCCGCTAGCAGAGTTTACTAGGTCGTAGCATTGGCTACCCACTAGCAGAGTTTCCCGAGTCGTAGAATTGGCTCCCCATTGGCAAAGTTTACTGTGTAGCAACATTGGCTTCCTGCTGGCAGTGATTCCGGGTGGTAAAAGTGGCTCCCCGATGGATAGAGGGTGGTAGATTGAGCTCCCCTCCGATGTCAAAATTCTTCTTTTAGATTCGAGAATGTTTAGCATATGAGCAAAGACAAGCAAGAGATAAGCAGGGATAAGCAAAGATGAACCGAGAGGAGCAGCGACGACATTTGATGTCAAGATACTTGAGACGGGTCATGATATGATGACAGGATGGGAATTTATCCCTAGCTGAGAGGGAGTGTTAATTTTTGGCAGCTCAGTGACAAATTCCAAACATGGGACTAGATTTCTCTTTTTGAGAGGACCAATTTTGACTATTGGAGCGCTCAATTTGGATAAGGGAAAGTGTCTTTTTGAAGAAAAACCCACATGTGCTCAAAAGGATAGGTCGGCCCAAAAAAGAAATTGGACACCCATGGATGCCTATAAATACAAGTCAATTGACCCTCATTTGGACATCATCATGATCATTCTTCTTTCTTTGGGTTTCGCTCGCACAGGTCTAAAGCTGGGTCTCGAAGATTGGCTCGTACAGGTCCGAGATTGCAGGGTCTGAAGCTCGCACGTGTGTTTAGGGGTTTGGTTTCCAGCAACAGGCATGTTTCAGGCAAATTTTGGTTGCAATCACAGGCACGCAGGCTCATGCGTGCAGTTGGAGGGTTTCAACCGCACGCACATCACTCTCTATGTATGATTGGGAGCTAGGGTTTGAGTATTATAGTTGACCACAAATTTTGTCAGTTGACTGCAGAGTTCTACAGTTGACCGCAGACAGTGACAGTTGACCGCAGCGTTCAGAATCAGGGTTTTGATTATTAGCATTGTTGTATTCATCTCTTGGATGTTGTTTCGTTGATTTTGCTGGATAGGTTTATGGTTGAAGATATGGATCATTGTACTCTCTCTTTGCTGAATCATTTAATGACAATCTAACAAGAAGAAGAATTTGAAAGGGCTTTCCCTGTAGTGGGTTTTTCCCTGGTCTCCGACCAATCTCGATGTCTCTATGTGCGAATGTTTTTCTTCTATTGTTCCTTTATGTTCCGTTGTATTGATGATGATGATGTTCTTCCTATATAATTGCATATGTTACTAAATAATGTTATGTTGCAATGGGGTGAATTCAATGTGTAAATAATGAAATACAATTATCTAAAGCAAAGAACAATATAGCCCTTAAGAAAAATGAATAATGCCTTCATCAGGGAATTTAACAGGTCTTGGCTGATCCATAGAACTTTTAGTGGTTCAATCAACCAAAACTGCATCCTTCTCATGTAAGGATCTCTTCAGAATTTCTATCATCACAAAGGTGGTTGTGTTGAATTTAAGTCATGATACATAAATCTACACTTTTTATGAACAAATACCTACACTGGGAATCTCAAACTTCCTAAACACTCTCCACAACAGACAGTGTATATGCTAAAAACTTGGATCGTAGAGTCAAATAGGCAGACACTGCATATCTAAAAGAAATTTTGAAGAGTGGATTGTATGTACTAATTTTGCATAAACCAGATTTCTGGAATTTATGACAGCAAATGAAATTGCAGCTTCAATCACATACCTTTTATTAGGTTGAAAGAAGGAAATTACATCAGCTAATCATTAGCAAAAACACCATCCCAAAACTTGAAGTATCTCACTCTTAACTTATTTATCTATGTGATGTACCCTACCTTTCTTTTATAGACAAAGAGGACAAGAAATACAATGAATGTAGACACCTAGTGATGCCCTTACAACCTAACCCTAAGCACCTAGAAGGCATGTGCTTAGCCTTAACGGATATGCTTGCCTAGAATAGAGTACCCACTAGAAGAAAGGACAAGAATGCACACTTGCATCTCTCTTCCAATCACAACGGGCGTTGAGCTCCTGTAAACAGAAACTCGACCCAGTAGAAGCAATTAGGATTACAGAAATGCATTGGTGTTATGAATAAAATATTCATAAAAAAAAAATATATTAATTAAATATTTAAATTAATTAATGACTATTAATTGTGAAGGGCAGGGGTCAAAAGTTGTGACCATTCACCTTCGTGGCCAGTCAATACCTATATAGGCACACCGCCACGAAGGATTGTAATCATCATTCAGATTTTATTCAATAATACAATTACTATTTACCTATGTTGCCAAGAAACGTGGGTTCGGGGACGGGGACGGGTACATCATTTTTTGAAATAGGGTGCGTGGGTTCGTCGGGGGTATATTATAATTTATATATATATAATATATAAATATTATATTTTATAAATTATAATATATATGAATTTGTATATTTTTCAACTTTAAACAAGAAAACTAAAATATTTATGATTTAAACTTTATATATTTAAACATGCACATCATTGAACATTCAACATTCACAATGAAATTTCAAAATTTCTAGTTTGATATCAAGTGCAAATTGGAGTTTACATATTAATAAGAATCATGATATATGTCCATTGTCATACTACATTCAAAATTTGCCTTAAGGCATCTCCAAACAAGAACTAGGAAATTTTAAAATACTAAAATAAAAATAGCTAATAGTGAACAATGGCTTCCTCAAGCCATGTCATCAACATCCATGTCATCAGCATCACTCAGATCTTCAGTTAGCATGCTCTCCAAGTAGGAATCACTCTCATCTTGAGGCTCCTGCTCATCCATAGCAACTGGAGGTAGCTCAATAAGGCCATCTAGTTGTATCTCCTCGTCCACACACATAGCATCATCTATGTATTGGTCCCATCTCTTGAAAGGACCCTCCTTGTACCCAGGGTCCTTTCAAGATATAAGGCAAAGTGTGCTATGAATGTACACTAAGTTCTCTGCCTTCTTTGAACCCAACCTATTTCTCTTTACTGAATGGATAAAGGCATAAGTACTCCAATTCCTCTCGCAAGATGAAGAACTAGCTACCTTGAATATTAGGGGAACCCATTAAATTAATTAAAAATTTAAAAACAAAAACTAAAATGAACCCCAAAGAACCCTAAAGAACCTGATTTTGGGGTTCCAAGTACCCATCATCAGGGTTCTTCGTACTTGTCAAGACAAAAGAACCCAAATTTTTTTAATGGAGAACCCGGTTCTTCATTGGAGAACTCGGTTCTTCATTAAAGAACCCGGTTCTTATGGGTTCTTCTCAGAAGAACCCGTACCCGAATCAGGTACTTGGGGACGAGAACCCGAGACGGTTCGAGAACCGCACCCCCGGGTTCACAAACCCATGCAACATAGCTATTTACACTTATATACAGAATCTACACACAATTATCTTGCATACTAGAGTTCTTTCTTCAACAGTGGTACCAGAGCCTTTGATCCTTGCAACGTTGTTCAACAATCAATTCTTCATTCCCCGTTCCATACTCCCCTACAGGTCGACTAGTTCGGTTCCATCTACATTCATTGTCCTCTTCTGCCCTCTGTTGATCATTTCAGTGTTCACTCATCCCCATTTCATTGCCCTTTCCACTGTGAACATCGTCTATCTATTGTTCCCTTGACGCCCGATCTACCTGGCAAACTTCCACCGGTCTGTTGACCCCTGTTCTATCTGCCGCTTTCCGCTGCCAAAATCTCGTCTACCTCACTTTTCTCCCTGTCAACGTGTCCCGACACCCTCCACCAATATGTTGTACTCATCTCGTTCGTTGACCCCGTCAGTGCTCCCGACCACATCATTCCAACCATTCGTTGTCCACTCCACCGCATCACGTTCACCCTCCCAATGGGCCCGACACCTCTGCCATAGCTATCTCCGCCGCCATTCGTCCCAACAAGTACTAGGTCTCTTCTTGATCGGCGCATCGTTTGACCAACACTGTCCATTAACAACTATAGTCAAAGTTATATAATATATATATATATATATATATATATCAATTATTTATATATTAATTAATTAAAAAATAATAATGGTTCTGCTAAGAAAAAAATAACAAAATGGGGAATAATAATCACGAAACCGACATTAATAAATATCGAGAAGAACTTGATACAGTACATCATTTCCTTGACAGTGTCGAAAAAAGACAACAGAAGAAGATGATTGAAACTCAAGAGGAATTAGAAAGTGATAAAAAAAGATAGACAACATTGAAAAAATGTTCAAGGAATGTAGAACTGAGAAAAAAGGGATTTTGTTATCATTGGCAAGCCTTCTTAAAAATGAGGGATGAAGACAAGCTTGAGCCAGCCTATAAGGTTAACCCCTCTTTGCACGTACATGTGAATCTCGGCTGCCTACCCGGTTCGGATTAACCCGATAACTCTCTCGTATCGATTCTTTGTATAATGCAATACAATACCCATGGTTGGTTCGTTGCGGCGTTGGGAAGCATCATGCTAATATAACCTCCTATGCGGGGGTGGGTACCTTGGAAGTAAGGTGCTCCTGATGATGCTACGGGTGGCTCTCCTTCTCCAGTGTGGAAAAAGTCGGGAAAAAATCGGGATTAAATCCCCAAAATGCGATTTTTTTGGCTGGCCGATTTTTTCCCAGTTGAAAAAGTCAGGATTAAATCAAAAAAGTCCGGATTAAATCGGGACTTTTTCCAAAAAATCGTGAATGAGGTAGTTTCTTTAACGATTTTTTAGTTTTTTTTTTTAAATCAGAATTTTATTGAAAAAGTCGGGATTTTTTAAAAAATGAATATTTTTGTATTTTTTTAATTTTGCCGACTTTTTCAAAAAACTCCCGACTTTAACGACTTTTTCAACTTCTGGACCCTTGCCGATTTAATCCCGACTTCGACTTTTTCCACATTGGGTTAAACAACAACAAGAACGAATTGATCCGTTAATAGAAAGGGTGAATTCATTTTTTGTAAATCTGTTAAATGCTCAAAAACCTACACAAAGTCCCAAATCCCAAGAAAGCGAAATCCCCATAAATCATGAGATTCCACAAATACACTTCTCGGGTAGTCAATACTATACAAAAGTTCCAAAAAAAAGACTCTCAGCAAATTAAAAAGGAGTTACCCAAGTACGATGGTAAAGACCATAAAGGCACTATTGTTTGGGTTAATAAAATGGATGCAATTTTTTAATCAAACCCACCATTAGGTGAACATGAGAAAATCATGACAGCTTCCAACAATTTAGAAGTAGAGGCATATGATTGGTTCCTGTCGTGGTCTAGCAAATGTGATGCTCGTTCCTTTCATTGGAAGACTTAAGTGGATGCCTTGCTAAAAAAAATCTTCGACGAAGAAGAAGATGATGTCTACGAAAAATCTGTTCATCTCAAGCAAAAAGGATCTGTAAGCGAATATACCCACGAATGGGATGTGTATTAGCTACAAGACAGAGGATTTACTAATGAACAACTACTTAAAATGTATAGATGTGTACTTAAAGGCTATATTTGTGCAGAATTGAAATTGTACAAACCACAAACTATCGAAGAAGCTAGACATGCAGCAAATCTTACTGAACAAAAACATAAGTTCAAAATGTCATCATTCAAGGAAGACGAAGACCAACAACAATACTCAGGTAAAAAAGAGTCAAACAAATGTAGGTATTATGGAGACAAATGGACATCAGGACACAGATGCCTTAACAAGAAATTATATGCTTATGAAGTTGAGAGAGAGTCAAACACTTCAAGTAATGAGTCAGAGAAAAGGATAAAAAACAAAAATAATTGTCGCAAGTGCGGAGAAAATTGGGCACCAGGACATAAATGTGAAGACACATCCTTACGCTCCTATAAAATATTAAATGGAAGGCAAGTTGAAGTATAGGAACCTGATGAAGAAATCGTTATCACACACAATGAAGATTTAGATCCTGAGGAATCATCATTATTTGCAATCTCATGTGTCCAACAAAATCAGGATGTAGGAAGCAAATTTTCAAAAGATCAAAAACAACAAACAACTGCAAAATACGTTCCACCACACCTTCAGAAGCAGAGAAACTAGACTCCAAAAATAAAAAACACGAAGCTCACAACACCACCAACAAACATGACAAGAAGGTTACAACCTAAAACCCTGAAGCTTAAGGGGATCATAAGAAAGAGAAATGTCAATATACTTGTAGATTCTGGCAATACTCATAATTGTATAAACATCGATCTTGCTAAACAACTTGATCTTTGTGTATGCCCAATCAAGGACCTGACCATGACTGTCACTACTGGGAAAAAGTTTGAAAAGATAGGAGAATGTCATAAGGTTTCAATCCAAATACAAGAACTAGAGCTACAAACAGATTTATTTGCCATACCACTCAAAGAAATGTTTATAGTGCTAGTTGCAAAATGGTTAATACAATTAGGAAGCTATACTACAAACCTTGAAGAACAGTTCATGGAGTTTAATTGGCAAGGACGACATTATAAATTATATGGTGTTAACACTTCCAGCTTCAAGGAAAGTGCAAATACACATGAGGACTTCACCAACTCACAAGGCACAAACAAAGTCAAAGTAAAAGATGTCATTCCATAGCAACGTGTTCAACTAGAGAAAACCCTTCTTGTTATGCTTTGAGGACAAAGCATCTCTAAAGGGGGTGGCAATGTTATGAATAAAATATTCATAAAAAAATATTAATTAAATAATAATATTAATAATAAATTAAATATTTAAATTAATTAATGACTATTAATTATGAAGGGCAAAGGTCAAAAGTTGTGACCATTCACCTTCGTGGCCAGTCAATGCCTATATAGGCACACCGCCACGAAGGATTGTAATCACCATTCAGTTTTTATTCAATAATACAATTACTATTTACACTTATATACAGAATCTACACACAATTATCTTGTGTACTGGTGTTCTTTCTTCAACAATTGGTGTGGATAAGTGTGTTAAGGGACACTACAGAGCTTTACTACCTAAGAGTTATAGTGTGACACATTGGCATTCAAGATTTCTGCTTCATAGAGACTCTTCTCCATGCTTAACTGTGAGTTCTAGTTCTAAGTTTCCTTTTTGTTCTCTTTCAACCAAATGACTGTGGCTCTATTCAACAAGGGACTTGGGCTTTATGGATTCTTCTCCAATGGCAAACTAATGACTCTTCGTCCAAACTACTAACTTGTTCTTTAACACTCAACAATTGTTAGGCTCCACCTACCAGGAAACAAATTATGTCCAAATTCAAGGTCACAACAATAATTATCCTTTACAGATTATCAAATAACAAAACTTTTATCTTTGCGCACAGATTGTTCCAAGGACAAAATAATGAAAAATGTCATCTTTGTTGATGCTTTTAACGCTTTGTTGTCTCGTAAAAGAGAAAATTAGAACTGAACTGGGCCATTGAGAAGAAATACATGACCCAAGTAAGAAACTACTCATAGCAGGTTAGTTGTACCGAATAATGATCTTTGTCATAATCCAGGCTAATTAAATTTCTAGATTAACAAACATTAGTCACAGAATAGTGCACAACACAAATAATGTTTCACAAGATTCAATCAATAAGAACCTTGATATTCTTCAAAGCATAATGGGATTGCTTTTTGAAGTGCAATTTGAATCAAGGAATAGGGAAACAAGGATGGTTGAGTAAGATTTAATTGGAGGAAGTAAATAGAGGAATTAATTCCTCTGTGTTGTCCTCTACGTGACCCTCCTAAAACATTTAATCCCGATTCCCAACTGACACATTACCATAGTCCATAGCAACAGGAAAACTAAATCTAGAATCATATAACGAATGGAAGAATAGCAAGGCTGGAGCAGAAAACTTAAGATCGTTAACTTACTCACAAATCAGAATGCCAAAAGATAGCTACAGTTTAGCCTCAACTAGAAATTAGATAGCTATGATGTAGCTTCAGCTAGAAATTAGATAATTATGATGTAGCCTCAACTGGAAATTGGCTGAAACCTTAGTTTGTAAATATCACACGAATAGTTGACCCTAATGCTAAATATTATGCTTTGACTGTGATTTGGTATTGTTACACACCAAACGTGGGCGACACACATAGGAGAAATTTTTCTCCTAGATGGTCCTCAGCCAACGGCCAGCAGCCCCTTGCAACCACCAGATAGCTCGATGCGCCACCATCTCTGCCACCTGAACCAGCCATTATGATTCATCGCCCATTTGTTATGATCGTATGTTAGAAGGTGGGTCTTTCTGTTGAAAAGTGTAACTAAGTTCAGTCTTCATAATGACATGTGTAATTGTAATGTTATGTAATTGATATAAAGAAGAAAATAAAATTATTTTTGTAGTACTTGAATCATGGATTTCATGATCAAAGAATTTTATTTTAGATAAGGTTCCCATTGTTAATCTCTAGGTTTTGTCATCAAGTCATAAAAAGTCAAATTGAGTCAATGTCATGTATGAAGGACCCTTCTTGGGCATGTTTCATATTTGCATGAGTCATTAAAAGAATAAAAGGCCCCGCAAGACCAAGCCTAAGCACCTCCTTCAAGTCGGCTTCGAGAAGGAATAATGAATCCTCTTGTTACATGTCAATTTGTCGCCATGACACTTAATCAGTTTATGGGTCTTTTTACCATCCATGAACATGTTTGAACCAGCTCCCTCAGAAGTCAAACAACCCAAAATATCTTGAAGTGGATGAGAAATTTGGGGAATATAGCTGTCACACCTTTATTAAGTTCCACTTGCGCTGATTTTTCTAGAGTTTCCTGCTCATTCCCTGGAATTAACTCTGAGAACAGCGCAGAGTTGTGCTCTTTCTATCACTATAAACCCACGCAAGTGAATTCAAGAAAGTAAAAATAAAAAGTACATTCTAGAAACATAGTTGGTCGAATATTTCCCAACTAAAAGCTTCTAGGTGATGACTATTCGAACTATAACCCTCAGATGATGCATCTTAATCCCTTTTCTCATGGTAACCTAATCCCTCAATGAAGGAGTCTCATCCTCCTCTTTTGGATCTGAAACTTCTTCCTCTTGGCCTATAAAATGACTAGAGGGTAGAGGGATTGAGGAGGTCAGAACTCAGAGAAGACAAACTTATGTTGTTGGTTTGAGATTGGAAAGCTTGTCATCTAAGGAGGAGATTGAAGGCATTTGGGAGGGACCTCATGGCATCAAGGCGAAGGTTGTAAGGCTCCTCTTAATCTTTGATTAATACAAATGAACACTTTCTCCCATTGATTTGTCTTATTGGAATAATGAATGGTTTACAATTGTTTATAATGTTTATTAAGGCAAATTCAATTCCTAATCTCCTTGATCATTAGGTTAAGTTGTTTGGATTATTATATCGCATGTGCTTTTGATCCTTTTATGGTCGATGTTTGCAGGTCTTATCAAGCATTGAAGAGCTGCATCGAATCACAACAAGGGATCTTCATCAAGCATTTCGTGAAATAGGTAAGAGGCTCATCCATTAGCTTTAATTCTTATAATTCAAACAAGTTCAACTTAGGGAAAGGGTCAGTTCAATTGTCTTGCTTGTTTCTAGTTTTTGTCAAGGATCTAGGGAGATCGCTCTTGTCCGCAAGAGGGATTTGTCTAGTGTAACACCTCTCCAAAGGATATGTCGGCCTAGATCCTTATCAAGTCAGCGTATATGCATGGGCAAATCACTATATATAGGCAGCTTGACTCTCATTTGGAAGCAAGCAATTCAGTCAAGGTTTGGTGCAAAAAAGAAGCGCAAGAAACACTAGAAGGAAGCCTCATAATCAAGCGCAAAAGAAGGGAAGCTATATGAACCATTTCAGATATGTTCTAGGGCTATTTCTTGTCACACGTGCGAAGAAAGGAGGCAGCATCTATTGCAGAAGAAACCGAGAAGATTGCTAGAAGAGCCGAGCCTAGTAAGATCCCTTGTGAAGACGAATCAAAGGAGAAGTCATCAAGCCGAATCAAGGAGAATTCATAAGAAAGTCTCCCCTCCAAGCGAAGTGGTAGCAAAGTGCAGAAGTTGGTCACACGTGTTGCAACTAGGGTTTCTGAAGAAGCCAAGGGTTGCAAGTCTGATCCTAGAAGTCAAGATCTAAAGAATAACCAAGAAGGAAGGAGTAGCAAGTAGTTTGACTATTGAAGAGGTTAAACTAGGAGGTCTTGTGACTTGGTCTTGGAGAGGTCAATAAATCAAGGGTCTTGGTCTTGGTATTCGTCAATTGAAGTCTCTATAAGAAGAAGAATTCTTTTAGGTTTTCCTCTCAAGTGGGAGAGGTTTTGGCCCTCGCTGATAGCCTACATTTTGTGTCTCTTGTCTCCTCTTTTGTTTATGCTTTGGTAGTTGTTTGATGAAGAAGAACATTATAGTAATCTAACAAAAGTAAAATCCTAATCTATTGAAGAAAAAATATTCACAAGCAGTTATCATCATAGAGAAATCACCTATTATTGATGCCCTAGATTTCTCAACATGGTATCAAAGCTAAGGTGACAAAGTCAAGGAAGGGCATCTTATCAAGGGACAATCAAGGTTCAAATCACAAGGAAGGCATCAAAGTGAATCTAGAAGTCAAGATCTATCAAGAAAAAGTCTACACTAGAAAGAAGTCTTGGAATCCTCAAGTCATCTCAAGAGATCTCAAAGACCCTTCTCAAGTTGAAGGACTTATACATCAAGTTCCTTTTTAGAGAAGTAAGACCAAGAACGTTGTCATCAAGATTTTGAGGTGATTAGAGAGGTCTTATACATCAAGTTCCTTTCTAGAGAAGCAAGACCAAGAACGTTATTATCAAGATTCTAAGGCGATTAGAGATAAGGACTTATACATCAAGTTCCTTTCTAGAGAAGCAAGAACATTGTCATCAAGATTCTGAAGCGATCTCCCTCTCGTTGAAGCAAGGTTCTTACCATTGAAGGCATCATCAAGAATTCATCATTATCATCAACAAGGACATCACCATCAAAAGATATAAAGTGATTTGCTTTTTATGGAGTAGACGATCACTCTTAAAGAGATCTATCTTCATCAAGGAGAAGTTCTCAATCATCTTTACTATCATCAAATTCAAGGAGGCATCAAGTGGAAGAAGCATCCTCTCAAGTAAGTATATTTATCCCTGAATCTGTCAAAATGTCTTTTTGCAAGGAAATCAACAAATTGGTTGGGGCTTCAAACTATCTTGCATGGAAGAAGAGTACAGATCTGAATCTCATAGAAAATGAGGTTATGGAACATCTCAGAGGATCTATCACCAAACCAGTGAAAGAAGATGCTCAAGCACTTGCAAAATATATGAAAGGGGAAGTTAGGGATCAAAGGATTCTCATAGAATCCATCAAGGATCCCCTCATTCCATATGTATCAAAATTAGAAACTTCAAAAGAAATTTATGACAAACTGGTAGAGTTGTATTCTGTAAGTACTGTAGGAGAAGTCATCTCATTAAGGTAAGAACTCTACAAGCTAAAGATGTCAAGAGAGGCAGGACTAGCCTCATACTTTATGAGGATATCTGAAATCAGGGATCAACTTCAAGATCTAGGAGAAGTCATATCTGATAGAGAGATGACTACATTTGTACTAAATGCACTACCGGAGGAATCGGGTAACTTTACTTCAAGTATCTATGGGAAGAAAAAAGCTACTCCATTCCAGGATCTATGGTCACTATGCAAGATTGAAGAATCTAGGCTAAAGGCAAAATCTGATGTAGGATCAGGTGAGCAAAATCAAGTTCATTCTACAATGACAGGAAGAAAGCGAAAATTTGGAAAGTTTGGTTCTCAGAAAAAGAAAAGGAACATGGCTAAGATTCAATGCTATGGATGTCAAGAATATGGGCATTACAAAAGAGATTGTCCTAAAACCAAGAAGGACAATAACAAAAGAGGAAGAGAACAAGCCCATATCATCGAGGAAGTGGAGGAAACTGAAAAGAAGAAGTGCAAGAAAGAGGAAGTAAAAGATCTCTATTATGATTGAGATAGTCTTTCTATCGTAGCACTTGTCAAGATCTGTTTTTCAAGTTTCCTTGTTGTAAAGTATAGCTATTAGAAATCATGATAAGATGCATCATGACATCATAAGAAGCATTAGAAGCAAGAGCTCTTGACATCATCATAGAGAAGCATGAAAGATGGTTGAAATTAAAGTCCAAGGAAGGATATAGCTCTTGAAAACCTCATTAGTAACATAGGTGGTACTTAGGGGAAAAGAAAGAAAAGGTCATCTAGTACAAGGCTCATCATACATCTGTCAAAAGGAAACATCTGTTGGATGAGGATACTCAAGATCCTCTATTGGAATCTTCGTCGGAAGGTTCACCAATCAAAAGGAAGCAAGCGTTTCATCAAAAATTCCAACTTGTGGAATTCATGGGATAAGAGTATGATGACAAAAGAGGTAAACCAGATCAAGGGATTGAAGTTCTTTCAATCAAGGAAGTTGTTGAAGGAAGTCTGAGATGACCTAAAAGAAAAACGAGGTATGTATGCTTATATTCGATATTGAAGAGTCATGACATATGGTTGCAGAGAACATAGATAAATGCTCTATCTCAAGAGCATGATCAAAAGGAAAGGATCTCCTCCATTAAAAGGATGCAGGAAAGCATGGGTCACACATTGTCTAGATGAAATCAACATAATATGTCCTCATATGAAATATGAGGTGGTTGACAGTGATTGGAGGAACTCAGATTATAAGTTCCTAGGAAATGTGTGAAGAAAGAAAGAAAGAGATCATGAAGTATGCAACTATGGAAAAAGGCAATCAACATCTTAGGACTAAGAGATCTGACTAGGATATCTCCATGAAAGATATGTAGACTCTGGGGAAGTCTGAAAATGAAAGAGACCCTTCACAGCGTATATCTTGGGGAGATGTGTCAATATGTATGCAGGATGTTGATGCAAACTAGAAGATATCATGATGAAAGACCATCACAAAGGTAAATTTGATTTAATGTTCATTCCTTTATTTTTGAACAATATCTGGATGGGCTTATGCAAGGCAGCAAAGGAAAGATCTATGGATATCTTCCACCCATTATGTCCATGTAATACAATGAAAGATACTTAAGGAAACATGGCATGAAGAAGGCAACATGGCCTGAAGGAAGGCCAAATATGAACTGATGGATCACTTTCTGATGAAAGGAATAATGACATGACTGACTCATGAATGAAAGTGATGGATGGTCTGTGCCTCACAAAGAAGTCCCAAAACCTAAAGAAACCTGAATAAAGAAAAGAAGTTCATGGCATCATGAGGAGGAGTTCTTCAAGTAGCTGGTTGTCCCATCATCTCCACCTGAGGAGCTGTTCTAGGTCCCTAATTAAGTGGGAGCTTGGAAACAAGTTTCTTACTTGGTAGAAACTTGGAAGCAAAATTCCTAAGCCAAGAGGGAGCTTAGGTACATTCCTTCATTGGAATAAGTATGTCCTCCCTAATTAAGAGGGAGAGATAGACACATCATTCTTGTCTTCACTTGGGAAGACGGAATGGAGGATTGGGTAAACATCCGGCATCTGATGCTCTTTGAGGATGAGTTAGGGCATTCAAGATAAGATTAGTCGTAGAGGACCGGTATTCTTTGAGGACTGGGAATCCGAGATAAGAATAATCCTAGTGGAACACACCCTAAGAACCCGGGTGGGGTATGTTCCAAGAGAGACAATGATGAGGGTGTCTATACATCATTGGTCTTGCCAGCATTGAGCTCAGATCTTGTGGAGAGATAGAGTTGTTAGTCAAGGCCTTGCTATGTGACAATGCTTGTTGATATGATGCTATACAGATGGGTTACCAATCTAACTTTTCTTATGAGAACTCTTCATATTGAGAATGACCAAGTACCATTATGATTACCTCCTTAGTTAAGAATGAGTGCTGAAAAGTGTAACTAAGTTCAGTCTTCATAATAACATGTGATTATAATTTTTTGTAACTGATGTAAAGAAGAAACTAACATTATTTTTGTAGTACTTGAATCATGGGTTTCATGATCAAGGAATTTTATTTTAGTTAAGGTTCCCATTATGAACCTTTAGGTTTTGTCATCAAGTCATAAAAGTCAAATTGAGTCGATGTCATGTATGAAGGACCCTTCTTGGGCATGTTGCATATTTGTATGAGTCATTAAAAGAATAAAAAGGCCCTCCAAGACAAAGCCTAAGCACCTCCTTCAAGTCGGCTTCAAGAAGGAATAATTAAACCTCTCCAAAGGATATGTCGGCCTAGATCCCTATCAAGTCGGCTTCTATGCATGGGCAAATAACTATATAAAGGCAGCTCGACTCTCATTTGGAAGCAAGCAATTCAGTCAAGGGCTGAAGCAGAAAAGAAGTGCGAGAAACACAAGAAATAAGCCTCACCATCAAGCGAAGAAGAAGGGAAGCTATATGAACCATTTCAGATCTGTTCTAGGGCTATTTCTTGTCACACATGCGAAGAAAGGAGGCAACATCTGTTGCAGAAGAAGCTGAAAAGATTGCAAGAAGAGTCGAGGCTAGTAAGATCACTTGTGAAGACAAATCAAAGGAGAAGTTATCAAGCCGAATCAAGGATAACTCATAAGAAAGTCTCCCCTCCAAACAAAATGGTAGCAAAGTGCAGAAGTTGGTCACACATGCTGCAACTATGGTTTCTGTAAAAGCCAAGCGTTGCAGGTCTGATCCTAGAACCGAGATCTAAAGAATAACCGAGAAGGAAAGAGTAGCAAGCAGTTTGACTATTGAAGAAAAGGTTAAACTAAGAGGTCTCGTGACTCTGTCTTGGAGAGGTCAATAGGTCAAGGGTCTTGGTCTTGGTATTCGTCAATTGAACTCTCTATAAGAAGAAGAATTCGTTTGGGCTTTCCTCTCAAGTGGGAGAGGTTTTGGCCATGGCTGATAGCCTACATTTTGTGTCTCTTGTCTCTTTATTGTTTATGCCTTCGTAGTTGTTTGATGAAGAAGAACACTATAATAATCAAACAAAAGAAAAGATCGTAGTCTATTGAAGTAAAAAGCATTCACAAGCAGTTATCATCCTCGAGAAATCACCTAATCTTGATGCCCTAGATTTCTAAACACTTCCAACCTCGAAGGTATGGCTTTTCATTATGTAGTTGGGTATTTTTGCCTACTTATCATGGATACTTCTGGACATGGATTAGTGGGGGAATTCGGCAGAAAGAATATGCTTGGTTTGTACTCTCGTCCCCCTGTCTAATTTGATGGTTAAACTTGTATCATAGTCATGTGGGATCTCCTTTATTGGCTACTAGCTTTAGGAGTGCCACTACATGAGAAATCTCGATTTTTTTTGTGTGGTCCCACTTCCCAACACCACATACATCACTCCCCTCCACCCACTATAACCCCCTTTCACACATTTCCCATCTGGGTCCACATTTGTCCATTGGGTCCACAAGGAGTCAGCATCCCCCTCCCCTTTGTCCACATTTTGGGTCGAGCATGTTACAATGTCCCAGAGGTTGATGCAGCTAAAAATAAAGTAAAGCATAATTTGGCCACTCTTAACAGGAAATGTACCATAAGATGCAAAACATGGCTGGGATATACAAATTTAGCACATGGGCAAAAGCCATCATGAGCTCTACCCCTATCATTATGGTTATCACCCTAGTTCCTATGGCCCTTTATATTGGCCCCCTGCATCATTAAGGAACCCATGACTGTCCCAACACCTGGTGGGCAATGAACTGCCCAATCTTAAGGGGGTATCAATGCTATATCTTACATATCATGCTCTCATCCCCAGGAGCCTTGAGCAGTTATAAAAGAAAAGTCAATAAAAGGAAAAAGGCATATGAAGAAGGGTGGAGAAACAAAGATCAAACTAACTCATGTACCATGATTGCTCCCTCCTACATTCATACCCCCAAGTGTGGGCTTCCCTCATCATAGCTACCCCTGTACTGTGGCATGTGGCTTGCAGCCTTCCCTTGATGCCCTACTTTGTTCCATCATTATATCACATGACACCTGTAGAACCCTATTTTGAAATTTAACCAAAAAAACTCAAATTTAACAATTAAAATCAAAATTTTTTGCCCAAAGTTTAGAATTTAACTAGAGAAATAAATTTAACAATTCCATTACAAATACTTACCTAGAATTCTCGTTTGAAGGCGTTTTTGGGTTGTTGTTGCTCCCGCTCCTGCTACCAAACCGACCCGTTTTCCTCCCAGCCTATTTGGGATCAGCCTATCCAGTTCCCAGACCCAAAAGACTTCAAAATGGAGATCTTCTGCCCCTGTGCCCAAAGCTCCAAGAACAATCAACACTCAATCATCCTCTCTGTCTATGAATTTCTTGGTATTCCTCCTCGGTCTATGAATTTCTTGGTAAACCTCCTATGTCTATGAAAGACCAAAACAAAACTCCCACTCCAAAAGAATTTTCCTCTACACCCCGTCGTTCTCCCTTCTGCCTCTCTATATTCACTCCTTGGCGGTCACCACTTCTTTACCAACTGAATCCGCCACTACCCTATACGGTGACACCTCAAATCATTTTGTTAACGTGTTATCACATTTGCTTATGGTATTAGTAGGTTGACATGTGCATTAGGTTTATTTTTAAAATTAGTATTTATTTATATATAAATTCCCTTGGCCCATACTATGTATTACATGTTTGTTTAATTTGTTATTTGACATAATTTATTAGTATAATTTATATTGATATATTTTATAGTATATATATATATAACCACCTTTTCAATTGACTAGTAATTTTACATTTATATTTATAACCAAATTTACTTTATAGTTTAGATTTATATTATTGAGATTATTTAGAGTATTGCTTATTAATTATGACGCAATGAGCAATATGGGTGTTGATGGGTAAGGGTGTAACTTCTATCTGAAGGAGTGTCGTGTTATTGAACATTTATAGTCAATTTAGAATGTTTACTAGTGCATTGCATGTGATGCATGCATATGTAGTTATCATATGCATGCTTCGTACGCATGCTAATATTCCTATATTCCCTGTGATTCAATGGGTCATTACAACACCTGCCACTTGAGGGATGCACCATCGACCTGTCACTCCCTTAGAGGTTGAAACCATGTAATAGGGTCCTTAATTTACCTCCTTCTCGAACTTAGAGACACTTGTACACTTTAAAGCCCATTATGGAAGGGCATGCCACTATGAAGTGTCCACTTGGTTCCATGGTTTGTAAGCTCATTCACTCAATTACATAGATGATTTGTTGTAATGGTCGGTAAGAAGACGCATTGGATCTTATACAGGATTGCAGTTGGGTCTTCATCTTGGGGTTTGGTCTCCATATCTGATGTCCAAGCCCTCTAGAGGGTCATATTTGCATTTGTAGGGTGTGCGTTGAGAGCCATGGGCCACCACTATAGCAGAAAGCATAGGCATTGAGAGCCATCGGCCGCCACTATAGCAGAAAGCATATAGCCATGCCATGGGATCCTTGAGTACCACCCATTGTTCGCTCGTGTTCCACCTATTTGATGATGATGATGCACCTGGACAACCTTGCCCAGCTGGCTACACATTTGCACCACACACTTGGCAGTTGATCCAGGGCCCAGATGGGGTTGTGTCTCACCATGGAGACAAAGAGAGGGCTTGCATCATTGTTCCAGCCCTCACAGATCGAGTAGAAGCTTATTTGATCCACTTGGAGACCCATGAGGATGTTTTTGTGCCCCCACAGCCACTTGGGAGCAGCACAGGTCATTTTCTTGGAGATCAAGGGGTCACCCCCTTTATCACTATATTTGGATCCCTTCCTCATTTTGGCACTTATTGGACTCCACTTGGCCTTTCAATGGCCCTCCTAGCTACTTATCTATTATTTTAGCCCTCTTGAGAGGCTCGTTTTCATGTTATGCAGCGATCTTGGTGGGCTTGTCACCAAATATTGGTATTTTGCACACTATTTTATTATTAGGGGCAACATTACGCCTAATTAGGCAAATCAAACCCTTAGGTGATGATATATATTGATGAGAGGATAATTCTATTCCTCATCATCACTTTGATTTGTATCTCTCTCTCTTGAGAATTTCACTAACCTATTAGAGGACGAATTGGAGAATCATTCATGCATTGTGATGTTTCGATATCTTTTATTGATCTTGGAGCTTTGATTTTGTCTTAATTTGATGGTTGGATATACTCGCTATACTTGTAAGTGTTATCTTATTTGTATATCTTGCATACATGATTAAGGTATGGAATTTTCGCTCATGAATTTTGATATTTTGCCCTAATTTAATGCGAATTTATCAAATTTAGAGCTTATGAGGATATCGCATATGTTACATGTTTGGAATGTTCCTAGGGGTATATTATCTCCATAATTAACTCAAGAAGTCATCAAATTGTTGAAATAAGAAGTTTAAATTCTTGTGGTAACGTAGTAGTTGCCCCTAAGGTTATGTGAAGTTGCAACTGGACTCGTTGATTGGGTAAAAACACTACAAAAATTGAAAGCACATTAACTCCATTCTCCCAATAGGCCAGGCACAGATCTTATCCTTGGTGATCATTCTCACTTCCTCTCCTTTCTAAGCCCTAAACCTAGAGGTCTCCTAGGGCATCAAGCAAAACCTTATTGAGCCATCCTTTTGCAGAGTGAGTTGGGCTACAACTGCATTGTGGTGTTATCTAGGCCCTCACAAATTTTGGAAGATTTTTCACATCTAGATTTCGAAATATCTCAAGCCCTAACTCCAACTTTGTTCGTGTCCCTAGATTTCCTTTGTTAGTGGCTTCCTTAAGGGTCATTGCATTAAGTTCAAGTCAAATTCAATTCCATTGGCCCTCTTCTCCTTCCTTGCTTGGTCAAGATCTTTTGTTTGAAGTTTCACTAAAAACCCTTGGCCTTGCTTAGGTCCTCTTACCGCTTCTTTGTGGTCCCACACCTATTTCACTCATTATTTCACAAAGACCACCTTGGAACCCTCTTCTCCTAGGAATCTTAGGTCTAGGGCATCCCTTATCAAGTAATATCCCTAAATCCTTAGGTCTAGGCTTCTTTCTAAGCATTTCTTGGAAAGCACTACACCTTGCTTCTTGAGCAAGTAATCTCTATCACTTGAGTCTCTCCTATGAATGACCTTTTGAAATCACTACCTTTCCATCATTGCTATAGCATTCATAGTGATTTCCTTTATACTGGGACTCCTCAGATTGGTGAAAGTCCGTAAAGAGCAGGGGCCATTGACTGTGGTGACAGTGGGTCTTTGTCCCATTGTTACCACTTTGTCTAGAAGTTTCCCCTTTGGAACCCCACCTAGGACCCCTACTAGATTGAGCAGTAACATTTTTGGCATCGTTGTCAGGGAAACAAGACGTGTGTCTTGTTCCCTTACGATATTGTTGACATATCATGCTTGGCGATTCCATTAGAAGAACAAAGCCCTAGTTCTTCATCAAATTTAAAAGTTAATGCTTGTAGGGTGAAGCAAGCATCTATCAAGGCATTTCAATTCACCCTGGAAACTCCACTTAACTTTTATATGCATGATCATGAAGAATGGTTGATTATGGGAAGGAACTTATACATGACCTGGAGAGCCTTTCTAGGTTACGGGAAAGACTGGATGGGTGGAATGAGTTTTGTGAACATATAGTAGAACATAAGGATGAGGACTTCTTGCTCAACTTCTATAATAAAAGTAGGCTTGACCTCTATAGTGTACAACGTGAATATGAAGAGAGTCCTTCAAATTATCACTTCAGTGAGCTTGTCTAATACACTCGACATTCAACTCTTTGTGTCATGCAATTAGAGAAAAATATGGCTCATTACCCAATGAGGATTGGGATGACCAAGATGACCAAGAGAGTGAGGAAGATACGAGGGAGCTGTCAATTGCAAATTTGGAAATTAACAATAATGAACTCAAAAGCATCTCCTCTAAAAAAGAAGACGAAGATCTTGATCTTGAAAGTCTTTAGTGGTTGCAAGAAAGAATGGTGGAATATGAAGAATCTTGAAAGTAGCTTATGAACAAATGTAACACTGAGGATGTTTTCTCCCATTTATATGAGCAAGCATAGAGGTTATATGTTATGAATTGTGAATATAACAAAAGTCCCTGAAATGATCTATTCCTATAACTATGTTACCAAACTCATGTGATAGAGACTCTTCATAGTATTCTTCAAGAAAAGAAAAAAAAGGAGTCCTCCTTGCCTAGAAGTGAGGATGATTTTCAGGGAAATCATGATGATCAAGCAAATAAGAAATCCATGGAGATCCTTGGACTGCAAGTTTGGGAATTGGGTTTGAGCATGGTATGGGTGAAGACCCCATTGAAGTCCATATCAATGAAAATGATGAAGTGAGGCCTTTCATGCAAGAAGAGGTGCTCTATGGAAATATTGTAGCTCCTTGTGAGGTTGACATTTCCGATTTCTTATGCATCAATGAGGGAAAATGGGAAGTTGGCAACCATCATTTTAGCAATGACCCTATTTATGATATTGACAACAAGGTTGAAATTGATTCTCCCTTTCCTCAGGACATAAAACATAATGATATGCCTATTCACACCCCTGAGAGGGACAATCATTGTTTTCCCATTCATGAAGAAGGTCTGTTGGAAGTAATTGGCCCCATTTATGATACTTATGATAACACTGACAAGAGCCTTACTTTCCCTTGGCTTTTGAAAGATCCCAAAAGCGTGACTACATTATCCATCAGCCTTTGCCTTGCCCTTTCTCATACCATACTAATTTTGATGAACCCTTTTCACTTCCTAAGTATAATATTGAGGAAGAGCCGCCTATTAGATATATCCCTTTTTCCCAATCATACCCTCAGGATTATGAGTACACAATTGTTGAAATTTCTAAGTATTACCCATTAGAAATTTTATCTATATTCTCTGGTTTATTTCTCCTACTTGTTAATTACGAACAAGTTATTTAAACATATAAATATCGAAATAAACACAATACAGTCTCAACCATCTACAGATCAACAGCTGAAAGAAATAGCAAACACACAAGTGACACCGTTATTTTTGGACAACTCGTCCCCGGAAAAACCCAACTTGGGAAAACCGATGCAGCAATTCTGAGGGTTATTTTATTATGTAGTCTATCTGAGTACAACTGGGTGCCAAACTGGCTCACCCGACAGAGAAAATAATCCGACAGTAATACCTCTCTATTCAGAAGCAGATATTCAGAAAATTTGCCCCACGAAACCCTCTCCAACACAACTGAAGCACTACATCAGCCCTCCTGGCCTCTGCATCAGCCTAAAAACCCCCTGCGTCAGCTCTTTGAGGCTCTGCGCAGCCTCTCTGGCTCTCTGCGTCACTCCAGCAGCCTCTGCGTGGATGACGCAGGCCCTCCTGGCCTCTGTGTTGTCTCTGCTAGCCTCTGCGTGGCTCCCTCTAGCTTCTGCCTCTGCGCTGGTCTTCCGGCACTATCTATGCCTCTATATCTCGTACTCGCTGCCACTCAATGCAAATTGATCACTGACTCGACTTTTCTTAGCAAACCCCGCTCTAGAAAATCGAATCACTAATCACTCTGGTGTGTTCTCCAACTGACCCTCAAGCCTCCTCTTATACTTTTCTTGTTGGTCCTTCAATGGCCGAGATTACATCTCTAATCAACGGCTAAGATTAGATTTGGCTTGATCCATGTCTTTTAGAACCTTCTAACCCAGTTTTATATTAATACCCATTAATATTTTATTTTTCCTAAGTTAAGACTTAGGAACTCCACTAAAAATAATAATTATTTTAATATCTCCTAAACCAGGAAGAATCTGCCCAAACCATTTATGGGTCTTGGAGATCTCCTCTGTGCCTCTCCACCAATTTTCATGGCTAGAGCACATCTGATGCTACCTCAAATCAACACTCCTTCTCAACGAGGATTGTGCTCTAGTAATACTCCACACTGAGCATCACTCTAATTATACGGCACCAATACCTATGCTAATGCTAGGCCTCCCCGTCCAACATCCTCTACACTGCTGCATCCTGTACTGCTGCCCATGACGCTGCCACTGCCACTGCCACTGCTGCATCCTGTACTGCTGCCCATGACACTGCCATTGCCACTGCTGCATCCGTACTGTAGCTCCCTCTGCATCCATGTTGTTGCTGGTCCTTTCTCCCAACACTACATCTGCACTGCAAACCCCTCTCATCATACCGCATCGTGCTACTGCACTACAACTCAGTTACTGAGAGGTAAGTAACTGATCCACCCAACTATTGACATCCCTGTCAAGCTAGAAACACTCCCGATGTTAAAGCTCTCTATGCCGCTATCTCGTGCTCTCTCTACTACCTCTGCGTTGCTGCAACAACTCCCTACCTCTCGCACCGCTGCAAACCTCTTTGTGCCATCCTGGATTGTTGCAACCTCCTTTGTGCTTCTCGCACTGCTGCAGCCTGCTAGCTTTCCGCTGCCCGGGACTACTACATTGTAGCACTCTCTATCGCTTCATCCGCATCTGTCTCTACCAACATCCACCAGTCCTGCTACTCTCTCTTCGGGGCTCCTTTAGCAAGGTATAATCCAAGAGGTTGGGTACCTCAAGGATCCTGCCCCTCATCGCATGTAGTCCTCCTGACTACAGCTTGATGTCTCCCCACCTCTTCTCTAGAAGTACATGAGCACTCATGGCACAATCGTCATCCTCCTCTACCTCCTTTTCCGCCTTTACTAGTGCTGCCTTGGAGTCAGACGCCTCTCCCTTATTCTTCTTCCTCGGACACTGGTTCACATAATGACCCAGTTCCCCACAGTTGAAGGACTTAATCTTGGAGAGGTCCTTTTTCTTCCACTTCTCCTGCTTCCCCGCAGATGCTAGCATTGCATCCTCTTCCTCTTCCTTCTTGATCCGGACGCCTTTGTTGTTACTCCCTGTCTTGGACAACCATCTGATCTCTTCTTGACGAAGATCCACCCACAATTCTTCCCAATCAGGAAGAGTCGCCCTGCCCAAAATGCTCTAGAAGAATGTCTCCCACTCCTTAGAGACTGCGTTTAGAGCAGTCCTCACCATCAGCTCCTGATCCAGCATGGCCCCTATGGAAGTCAGTTGGTCCCAGATTTCCTTCAATCTGTCAAGGAAGTGATCTATCTACTCCCCCTTCTGCATCTGTTATGACCGCAGCTAATTCTCTAGTAATATCTTCCTCTGCACGAAAGTATGCTGGTACAACGTCTTCACAGCATCCCACATTTCCTTTGCTGTCTCCTTCTCGGCAATATGCTGGACCACATGATCCTTGACCCCATCAAGGATGATGCATTTCGCCTTGGCCATTGCCTCCTCGTACTTTTCATTGTCAGTTGGGTCAACTGGGATAACCATTGTTCTCAAGGCAAAGGCCTTGATGCGATGTCTATCTAGAATGGACAGAATCCTGGCCTTCCAGACCACAAAGTTGGATGCCCCATCCAGCCTGTCCTAAGCCCTCGGTCCATTCATGGCCATCTCTCTGCTATTGCTTTCGACTCCTACGAGTCTCTACTTCCCTCTGGAAGTTCTCTCTTTGACTCCCTCTGAGTCTCGATTTCCCTCCTGGAAATCCGCCTGCCAATCGTCGAGTTGCACCTCTCCGATCTCCCATACACCTGCAACACTGATCTAGATTTCTTGGCTAGAAATCCGCCTAGGTAGCGACTCCCTCTACCTTGCTTTTGCCCTGTTAGGTATTGTTCTATCTTGGCAGCAACAACACCCCACCAGCTTCACTCCCCGCAAATTGCCCACGGTTTCCTAAGCCCCAGCAACTGAAGGACTGAGCCTCTAGGGTCTGCACAATCCTGGCACTAGCTGAAATGCTCCACTAACCAATTGCGTCAACCCTCCTAGTCTCTATGTGGTTCTTCGTGAGCCTTTTTTGCCCTCCTCAACCTCTGTGCTGGCCTCTCTCTGGCCCGAACTGATGACGCAGTCCCTCTGCGTCAACCCTTCTCTGCTACTTTCTTCTAGGAACAGCTTCTGTCACTCGGGACAGTTGTTTCTGCTGCAAATGCTCTGCTTTAGCTGGTGCCTTCAGGTCTCCTGTGATCTGCAACCACGCTCGATACCATGTTGAAATTTCTAAGTATTACCCGTTACAAATTTTATTTGTATTCTCTAGTTTATTTCTCCTACTTGTTAATTACGAACAATTTATTTAAACATATAAATATTGAAATAAACACAATACAGTCTCAACCATCTACAGATCTACAGATAAACACACAAGTGCACCGTTATTTTTGGACAACTCGTCCCTGGAGAAACCCAACTTGGGAAAACCGGTGCAACAATTCTGAGGGTTATTTTATTATGCAGTCTATCTGAGTACAACTGGGTGCCAAACTACCTCACCCAACAGAGAAAATAATCCGGCAGTAATACCTCTCTATTCGGAAGTACATATTCAGAAAATTTGCCCCACGAAACCCTCTCCAACACAACTCAAGCACTGCGTCAGCTCTCTGAGGCTCTGCGCAACCTCTCTGTGTCACATCAACAGCCTCTGCATGGATGACGCATGCCCTCCTGGCCTCTGTGATGTCTCTGCTAGCCTCTGCGTGGATGACGCAAGCCCTCCTGGCCTTTGCATTGTCTCTGCCAGCCTCTACATGGCTCCCTCTAGCTTCTGTGTCTGCCTCTCTGCCTCTGCGTTGGTCTTCCGGCACTATCTTTGCCTCTTTGTCTCGTACTCACTGCCCCTCGCTGCAAACTGATCACTGATTCAACTTTTCTTAGCAAACCCTGCTCTAGAAAATCGAATCACTGATCACTCTAGTGTGTTCTCCAACTGACCCTCAAGCCTCCTCTTATACTTTTCCTATTGGTCCTTCAACAGCCGAGATTACATCTCTAATCAACAGCTAAGATTAGATTTGGCTTGATCCATGTCTTTTAGAACCTTCTAACCCAATTTTATATTAATACCCATTAATATTTTATTTCTCCTAAGTTTAGACTTAGGAACTCCATTAAAAATATTAATTATTTTAATATCTCCTATATGGGAAGAATCTGCCCAAACCATTTCTAGGTCTTGGAGATCTCACGTGCTTTAGCCTCTCCACCAATTTTCATGGCTAGAGCACATCTGATGCTACCTCAAATCAACAACAATCATTGCCCCTATCCAACATGACCATCAAATCAAGCAACCTGTTTGTTGTGCCCATCCATCTCACCAATCCCCTTTCTCTTCCTATCGTGACCTTGTGGCTTCCACGAAGCATAGCATTATGAACGATGATTGTGATAGGAGATTCTTGAGTTTGATCATTCATTCTTCCATCTGTTCTTAGAAGAAAGGCTTCGTACTTCTAGATTGACTTATTTCCCCCCATTGAGGACTCCTTTCTATGTCATATGGATATTCCCACCTCCTATTTGCTCCATATTTCATATGATTGTGTTTATGCTGGCTTTTGGAATAAGCAAGCATGTTTGTATTGATCTTATGATATGTTGGTTACACTGGCTCTATGATTACACTTAGTATTTGTCTAATATAATATGCGTCTAAGGGTAAGATATATTGCATATTGATTTTTGCGTTAGAACTAGCATCGTATCCTTTTATCATACTAGAGTAGGTGCATTTAGATTAAAATAGAATTTAGAATAAATTTTATTTCTTGTTGATTTTATGGCCTAATGTTAAGCACGGGTGATCATAAGACACCAAAAAAACATGTTGCCATGTGCGCTTAGTCTTTGATGTGCAGGTAACAGATCTATGGTTCCAAAGATTGTTGGTGTTCAAAAGACCTCCCCATTCGAGTACATTCGTGCACTCTACTGAGAGTACAAATCCCAGTCGAAGCTAGATGTTACCCACCACATGTGGCTGACACCCATAGGAGAAATTCTTCTCCTAGATGGTCCTCAGCCGGCAGCCAACAACCCCTTGCAACCACCAAATAGCTCTATGTGCCACAATCTCCGCCACCCAAGCTAGCCATTATGATTCCTCGCCCATCTGTTATGATTGTATGTTTGAAGGTGGGCCTTCCAACCCCGAAGGTATGGTTTTTCATTATGTAGTTGGGTATTTTTGTTTACTTATCATGGACACTCTTGGACATGGATTAGTGGGGGGATTCGACAGAAAGAATGGGCTTGGTTTGTACTCTTGTCCCCTTGTCCAATTTGGTCATTAACCTTGTATCTTAGTCCCATGGGACCTCCTTTATTGGCTACTAGCTTTAGGAGTGCCAGTACATGAGAAATACCAATTTTTGTTTTGTGGTCCCGCTTCTTGACACCACATGCATCACTCCCCTCCGCTCTTTATAACCCCTTTTCACATATTTCCCATCTGGGTCCACATTTGTCCATTGGGTCCATAAGGAGTTGACATCCCCCTCCCCTTTGTCCACACTTTGGTTGGACTTGGAACGATGCTCCGAAGGTTGATGCAGCTAAAAAGAAAGTAAAAAGTATAATTTGGCCACTCTCAACAGGAAATGTACCATAAAATGCAAAAGATGGTCGGGGCATACAAATTTAGCATGTAGGCAAAAGCCATCATGAGTTGTACCCCTATCATTATGGCAATCACCCTAGTTCCTAGGGCCCCTTATATTGGCCCCCTACATCATTAAGGAACCCATTGTTGTCCAACCCCTATTAGGTGATGAACTTCCCAACCTTAAGGGTATTCACTGCTATATCTTACACATCACGCTCTCATGCCCTGAAGCCCCGAACAATTATAAGAGAAAAATCAATGAAAGGTAAAAGGCATATGAAAAAGGGTGGAAAAACAAAGGTCGGGGTAACTCATGTACCACAATTGCTCCCTCCTACATTCATACACCCAAGTGTGGGCTCCCTCACCATAGCTACCCTTGTACTGTGGCATGTGGCTTGGAGCATTCCCCTGATGCCCCACTTCCTTCCATCATTATATCCATAGTTTTAAAAACCGGAACCAATGACCAGACCGGTCCACCTAATAAACCGGGTTTCAATCCAGAACCGGTCAAACTGGGACTTGCCATATCTCAATCAACCAGTTTAAAAAAATACATGAAATAATTAATTTTTAATGAAAAAACTATTTTTAAGATTTAAAACCATGATTCCAAACCAATAGAGACAAAATATGCAAAGTTTGCTCATCTATATACCATGTAAAGGTGAATATATCAAAATGGCACCAAGTGCAATACATATCATCAACAAAATAAATAAGCAATGAGGCTCTAAATGGCCTATAAAGTCCAAAAACAATGCTACAAGCTATGGGGCCATTAGCCTACTACAAGACAACAAGTGTAATGATACATATCAATGATCAACATGATCATTCCTCATCATGATCAAATTCATGACCACTACTAGACATGGGATCATCAACAGGAGCTACATAAACATCATCTGGATAAGAGTCTGAGGATGCCTCAGCCTCATCTGCAACATCAGTAGTAGCACTACCAACAATAACAATACAAGTGGACCTAATGGAAGCACGAGTTGGTCGAGCTATGCGACTAGAGTCTTTGTTGGACATTGGATAAACCAACGCTCCCCGTGTGTTTCGTGACATGGACTAACTGCCTCTCATGGATCCTTATCTCTAGTGATGCAATCGTTGACTAACACCTGCGGGTTTTGGTCTAACGGCAATCGTGATTCCCAACAAGTGGTATCAGAGCGTAGGTCACGAGTTCGATACACACCCGGCTCGCATTGGGGGGGAGATTGTTGGACATTGGATAAACCAACGCTCCCCGTGTGTTTCGTGACATGGACTAACCGCCTCTCGTGGATCCTTATCTCTGGCGATGCGATCATTGACTAATACCTGTGGGTTTTGGTCTAATGGCAATCGTGATTCCAATAGTCTTCCATTGGTTGTTTGCCTTTGCTTGATGCGACTACTAATTCTAGTTCCGATGGCGTTGCCGCTACCAAATCTGCTTCATCCCCCCTAACGCCATGTCAATATCAAAATCAGCATCAAACTCAGGATCTTCAGTCTCCTCCACCCATTTTGATGTTGGATCAATATCGTCCAACACAATGGGATCTAGATCAAGTCTTTTGTTCATCATTTGGTTGCACCTTAGTCAAAGGTTGTATTGCACGAAGACAAGATCATTTAACCATTTTTGTTCCAAACGGTTTCTCTTCTTCGTGTGTATGTGCTCAAAAATAGACCAATTGCGCTCACAACTTGAAGCACTACAATTTTGGCTGTGGACTCTAACTGCAAACTTTTGCAATTGAGGACATTGGCCACCAAATGACTCCCACCAATGTGCTGCAAAGAAAAAGACATTAATTAGTAACTTAGTTCATTTCATTACTTATTTACAAGTATTTACAAACAATTTGAATTGTAAATTTGTAAACAATTGAACTTTAAAAGAAAAACAAATTGGAATTGCTTACCTGGTTGATCCACATCTCTTGCCATCTTTGCCAAGTTTTTGCCAAAGGTACCTGCTGCCATACTGAAAAGAGTAAGTTGTCTATGTATTTCCAATTGGTCTGCATGGTTAGGGACCATGCGCTCCAAGCAATCATACAATCCATCTTTGACCTCCCCAACCTGCAGATCTCCTAGCCGAGCTTTATAATGATACTTTGGGTTCAAAAAATACTCAGCTGCATGTATAGGACGATGGAGTTGATTGTTCCATCTGTTATCAATGATCTCCCATATATGCCCATATTTAGCTAACTTATCCTTGTAAGTTGCCCGTATTTGCTCCTTTACCTGATCCATAGCCTCATAAATGTAGCCCATGGCCAATTTTTCCCCATCCACCATCCATAGCACCTTAACAAGGGGCTCGGTAATTTTCACAAGCTTTGCAAACCTTTTTCCAAAAATAATTATCAAAAACTTTCTTTTTGGTGTCTTTGCCATCTTGTCTAGAAGCCCACCAAGATGAAGTGCAATCATCAGAAGAAAAAAAATTCTGCAAGTTTTTTTGTTGAGAATTTTCAATTGAGACATTGCAATGTGAGGAAGTGAGTTGCAAATCTCGTAATTGCAAGCCTAACAAGCTCTTTGCCCCCAGTGTTTTTCCTCATTAGGCTCAATACCCATGAGTGGTTGTAGATGTATTTTGTAATGCACTTGGCATGCTCTACAGTGTTTTTTACCCACTCCACTTTGCCTATGTCCTCAAGCATGAAGTCTATGCAATGTGCAGCACATGGAGTCCAAAATATGGTCTTATATTTCGACTCAAACATCTTTCCAGCAAGAACATAGTTTGAGGCATTATCTATGATGACCTACACAACATTTTGCTCCCCCACTTCCTTAATAATGTCATCCAAAAGCTCAAATAGAAGGGTTGCATCCTTCACCTTATCAGATGCATCAACTGATCTCAAAAACATGGTTCCTTGAGGGCAAGAAACAAGGAAATTAATGATAGTGTAGTTCTTTCCATCAGTCCATCGATCTGACATGATTGAACAACCTGTTTTGAGCCATGAATCTTTATACTCAGCCAAATACTCATCAATGGAAGAAATCTATTTTTACAAAAGAGCTCCCCTCAAGTCATGCATAGTAGGGCCTTTCAAGCCCTTTCCTGAAGCTATAACAGAGTCCCACATAGCTTGGTAATAAGGTGAGCGAGCAACATTAAATGGGATATCTGCATCATACCACCATCTAGCAATGTATTGAAAAGAAGATTCTTTGCAATGTTTTTTCCAATCTTCATCCAAAGTGGGTTAACGACTTGGCTGGGAGGAAGTGGAATTAGCAAAGGCAGTGGTGGCAGAGGATGAGAAATATCTTTGGATGTTCGGCCTCTTTATTCATTTAGATTGTTGGCCTTGATGATAAGACCCAAGAGCAGGAGAAACATAGTGAAAGGGGTCATAAGTGGAAGGGATAGAAGAGGTGTTTTGAATCTCAAAATCATCATAACCACTCTCTTTCATGGCTTGTAAATTTTCCTTCTTCCTTGCAATTTCTTCTTGGATAGCCTTCTCCCTAGCCTTATTCTCCTCAAACTTCTCAAACTTGGCAAGGTATTTTGCCCTAACTAGACCTATCAGTTCCTTTGGTGCATCACATGGCTTTACTTAGCCTCTTATCCCAGCCAAGTGTTTTTTCAACATGAGAATACCCCCACCTCCAATAGATTTATTGCAAAATTTGCATATCATTTTTCCATCAATCACATCACAATGAGCCCATGCATTGTCCTTGGCTTTTGGAGGCATGGTGGCTAGAAATATTTGAAATTTGCAAAGAAATATGCAATTAAAAAAAATTGTAGCCAAGAAAAATAGAAAACCTAAGATAAATTTGGGAAAACAATGGCCATATTTAGCCTACAAAATTTGATACCAAAGAACTAGAGATTTGATAACAACGTAGCATAGAACACATAAAAACATTAAATACATGGACAGCAGTGAAATATGGATTTTTTGAAGTGAAAATCCTTACCTAGAAATCAAACCTAGCCTCCTTAGCCTCCTCTTGAAGATGCCAAGTCTACTAACAACTCCAAACTATCTCCAAAATAACTCCAACTCCAACTCCAAGCCTCAAAGATGACTACTCCGGGAAAAACTCAACACTCTCCAAGCTCCCAATGAAACTCACAAAAACTCCAAATGAGATGTGTGAAACAAATGAGAGGAGAGACCTCCTTTTATTGGCTTGGAGGAGGTGTTTTTGGAGCAAAACAACCCTTAGTTTTCCTCCTAACCACCTTAGAAGCCACAAAAATTCTTCCTGGTGGGTCCACGGCTAGCATGGCAATGAACCAGCCAATTTATGACGGAACCGATCGGTTTACCTATAAACCGGTCAGTTAGACTTGGGTTTCGTGAAAAATCAGCGAAGTTGGCCCTCTGACCGGGTTTTTTGCTTGGTCTGGTTGGTTTAGCCAATGAACCGGCCGGTTTGACCGGTTTTCAGTTCAGACCGGCCAGTTTTTAAAATAGTGATTATATCACATGACACCTGCCACTTGAAGGATGTACCACCGACCTGTCACTCCCTTAGAGGTTGAAACCACCTAACAGGGCCCTTGATTAACCTCCTTCTTGAACTTGGAGACACTTGTACACTCTAAAGCCCGTTATGGAAGGGCATGCCATTATGAAGTGTCCACATGGTTCCATGGTTTGTAAGCTCATTTACTCAATTACACTGATAATTTGTTGTATTGGAAGATAAGAAGACGCATTGGATCTTCTACAAGATTGGAGGTGGGTCTTCATCTTGGGGTTTGATCTCCCTATATGGGGTCCAAGCCCTCCAGAGGGCCATATTGGCATTTGTAGGGTATGCGTTGAGAGCAATGGGCCTCCACTATAGTAGAAAGTAGATAGCCATGCCATGGGATCCTTCAATACCACCCATTGCTCGCTTGTGTTCCACCTATTTGATGATGACGATGCACCTGGACCACCTTGCCCAGTTGGCTACACACTTGCACCACAAACTTGGCAGTTGATCCAGGGCCTAGATGGGGTTGTGTCTCAGCATGGGAGACAAAGGGAGGGCTTGCATGATTGTTCCAACCCTTACAGATGGAGTACAAGCCTGTTCGATCCACTTGGAAACCCATGAGGATGTTTTGTACCCCCACAGCCACTTGGGAGCACCACAAGTCATTTGCTTGGAGATCAAGGGGCCACCCCCTTTATCATTATATTTGGAGCCCTTCCACTCATTTTGGCACATATTGGACTCCACTTGGCCTTTCAATGGCCCTCCTAGCTACTTATCTATTATTTTGGCCCTCTTGGGAGGGGCTTGTTTTTTATGTTTTGGAGCTATCCTAGTGGGCTTGTCACCAAGTATTGTTATTTTGCACATTATTTATTATTAAGGGCATCATTAGCCCTAATTAGGCAAATTGAACCCTTAGGGCATGATATATATTGATGACAAGATCATTCTATTCCTCATCATCACTTTGATTTGTATCTCTCTCTCTTGAGAATTTCGCTATACCAATTAGAGGACGAATTGAAGAATCGTTGATACATTTTGATGTTTCGATATCTTCTCTTGATCTAGGAGCTTCGATTTTGTCTCAATTTGATGGTTGGATATAATTGCTATACTGTTGGAAAATACTGAGAGGGGGTGTTGAATCAGTATTCCTTACCAATTAGCACTTTTAAATCATTTCAAAGCATTAGTTAATCTTCAATTATTATTAATGTTTATGCAGTAATAACAGTAAATAAAAGAACATAGGAGGCACAAAAATTTTAGGTGGAAAACCCCCTCTGGGTCATGTTAGTGTCAGTCTTTCCAGCCTTCCTCCAATGATCAAACATGCTCTTACAAAGTTATTTTGAAGTGTCAAGGTCAAATTTTGTCATTTCAGTGAGTCTTCAAGCAAAATTTGGTTACTAGGTATTAGGTCTAGGGTTTGCTTTCACTCCTTCCAAAGTTGCCCAAATGTCAGTCCATGTCATCATTCAGCTGAGCCTATCATCATTCAGAGGGTTTTCATTATCATGTCAGTGTCTAATGAGTCATTTTACACCTTATTCATGCTTCAGTTGTGCCTAGGCAAGCTCATTTCCCTCTCCTAGGGTTTTGAAGGCAATTTCTCTTGGATGGTTAAATCACCGGCAAAACTTGTTTCCTGATGTTCATACACCTTCCCCTATCCTTAAAATACCTTGTCAAACACTTCCAATCCCTTAGATCTGCCAAATTCCTCATTTTTGCGCAAACCCTAGTTTCTAGCTACAACCTGGCAATTTTCTAGGTTTGGCCTGTGTTTTGCCCTTTTGGACCCCTTCCCCTTGCTCAATCTCTGAGATTCCACTTTCCTCTGCTCCCTAACATCCCTCCCTACTCCCAAAAATTTCCCCAAGAATTTAGAAGCCCCCTATCCCCTTCATTTCGCTCCATTTCGACAAAATTCCTTGTTTCACACATCGGGACAAGTTGCACTCAAATGATGTTTCAAAGCAATAAAAGATGAATTTTCAAAAACTGAGAGAGGTTTTTGTCCATAACATGCCAAAGAAGAAAAGCCTCCTTCACTTTTTTCACAGGTGTCATGGTTTTAGAGAAATGTCAAAATTACAATCGCCGGATCCAAGGCGGTTAGCCAAGGCACAAAAAAGGAGAAAGAGGCCCAATCCACTCCGTATCTTGGCTGAGGCATCCCTCAAAGATCATGGCACTCACTAGCTTAGCCACAGCACAAATCCCAAAAAATTTTGAGAATTTTGAGTAATTTTGGCATTTTTTTGAAATTTACAGGTTTTGGCTCCTCAACGGGTCTCACCCCCGGTGAGACCCTTCATCATGGCACCTCCTTTTCACAAAAACTCATCATTTCCTGATTTGTTATGCAAAGTTACATATGCCCATGCATTGACTTGAGTTTTTATGGGGTTTTGGGCCTCCAGAAGGTCAAAATACATGCAAAATTTGACTTTCTGCCCCTTTTTTGAGTTGCAGAAAGCAGTCTTGGGAGAATTGAGTTTTGACTAGGCAAATGACCTCCAAATTGAAAAATTCCAGTTGGGTTGGAAAGTAGACTCAAAGACCTTTCCAACGAGCTATCCTGCACCCAATTCTGACACCGGGAAGGCCTCCAAACAGAGCTCCCAATGTGCGCGACCCGTTGAGGAAATGTGCGCGACCCGTTGAGGAAACTTTGCCAGATTTCACTGTAACAGCTCGGAAAAGCACAGTTTGACTTGGTTTGACTTTCTGAGGTTAATGATGGTCCTCCTTGATGTCATTGTGACACTTTTTAGACACTTTTACCCTTTTGTAACTCTTCTAGAAGATTCATTCATGTAAAGGGTAAAAATTGAATGTATGAACTGGTTTCCAAGTTTATAGAGGCAAGTTGTTTTGACTGCCTATTTTCTAGTGCTTAGTTTAGAAGTGGTTCAAACAGCTCCTAGGATAGTGAGCTCGACCCATGGAGGCAGGGAAAGAGGTTAGATCATCTATATTATGTACTTTCTTGCTCATTTTCATGGTTGGACTCTTGAGGGAGAAGCTATCATTGTATATTTTCACTGTATCTCTGCAATTTTTGGCTAAGGAAGACCAGGGTTTTGCAGTCATCTTTGGGATTCTTGTGGACTCATGTGTTGATGGTGTGTTTCTTCATGTTCTTGTAAGCTTTGTTATGTGATTCATTTCTTTTCTTTACTGCTGCACATTAAACAAATGAAGTGTTAAAGTATGAATTCATGCTAGCCATGCTCTGCTTTTAAATTTGTTTAATTTCAATGTTTTCTTCTGTCTAAAGAGAATTCAAAGTGATTGTTTGCTCTCTTTAGCTCCTCATCTTTCATTCCTGATCATCCATCTCAAGTTAAGGCATCAATACTGTTTCCTACCTCGCCCCAAAGACTCCCCTGCAGAAACTGTGTCAAATCCCCGCACCCTAAATTGCAGCTCCTCAATTTGCCACCAAAAATCCCAAAAAAACCTCAAATCAACCTTTTTAATTAGTTTACTAGCCTAATATCAGTGTTACCTTGTTGGTCATCTCATCCCATTGAAGATCTGCCGAGATTGACCGGAGAGAGCCTTCTCCTGCCCCGTAGGGCTAGCTACGAGGCTAAATGGTTTGATGTTGCCTTGAGGTTTACCTTTCTCAGCCTGAGGTGAAATTTCAAGCACTAACAGGTCAAAAACCACTCAACGTTTTTCTAATAAATTCTTTAATCTTCAGCCCCAATAGAAATGAAAGCACCAATTTCCTAGAATTCTAGAAAAGCATTCTTCTCCAGCTCCCAGTGGAAGGATGCCGCAACGCCCTGGTTTCTACTGTAATCAACTAAATGGATGCCCCAACACCCTAGACCAACCTACCACCCTGAAGTGTTCACAGGCTCCAACCTGTAGGCGACTTCATGCACCAGCCTAGCACCTCCCTGCCACCCTATAATGACTGAAATGAGACAAGAGTGTGGATTCCCGTACCAGGGACAATGATCCACAATACAATATGATTTACAATGATTTTGACCAAACACCCAATCACACTATGACCTGCAACCCAACCATGACATCATCCCAACAGAGACTCCTATACCTCCCAACAATGCCTTTTCGACTCTAGGCAGATTGATTCTTTTACAATAATGACTCTTCCAATGATGACACTTTTACAAATGATTCTTTTACAACTTTACAATGACGACTCTTGGCCTTGACACTTCTTCACAATATGCAGATGACTGTCTTGTCTTCAAAGGATGTCCTGTTGACTCTTGGCCTTGATACTTCTTCACAATATGCAGATGGTTCTCATGTCTTCAAAGGATGTCCCATTGCAATGCCTCTTTTGATTTGATACTTCAGCTCTTGAATTATTGCTTGAAGTTTTACTTGAATCTTCTTCTACCTACATGCAAAATTTGCCTGGCGAAACCAATCCCAAAACAAAACAAAATACCCTTCAACTTACCTTTGCCTGCAAAACACATGTAAGTGCATAATAATGAATAAATACAAATTAAAATTACAATTTGTAACTGAAGTGTGCTTGTCACTTCTGTTGTTGACTTGTTGTAGCAGTAGAAAAAGACTCCCACTCTTGATATAGGCCTGGACTCTATGCAAGACTATATCCAAAACTGACCTAAAGATATATACAATAAAAACTAATGACAGACCCTAGACTTGTGATGGACCAAGTTCTAAGTACAGCAACAGAGACCATTCCATCAACTATGACAAGACAGGTAATATACACTTACAACATCATATAGATTTAGCAAACTTGGTGTAGCATCAAGAATATGTAGCATAAAATGTGTAGTATCAAGAATAGGACATCCGAAAAACTAATTGTGACATATAGAGACATAGAGATATAACCGAGACACTGTATATACTTACGTTGTCCTGCAAAAACATATGTCAGAGATGATACTCAAAATTCAAATGTAAACACTAATCATAAACACCTTGTTGTAGGAGACTTACTCTTAATTGTTGATGTGTGGTCCTTACTGCAATGATCCTTGAATGCATGTTTTTTCTTGCCTTCTAGGAGCTCAATATTTAATCTGTCGTATCTATGTAATTTCGGCCCTCCAGGGTCTGAAATTTTGTCCTGTGGTAGCCCTCTGAGTCCTCTTTCCAACCCCACAAGTCTGATCAAGATTGGATTCTTCAAGAAAGAGTTATGCCCCATCTCCCACGATGACCTGATTATAGACTTGTTCAGTAAAGCGAACTTGTACGAAGTGCCACGTGTCACTGTTGCGACCTTAGGTCCTGAAAACGCTACTCAACAAACTATAGTCCGTCCTCTTTCTGTGACTATTTACGATGACATGTTTTAAGCCACAAAATCCCTACTAGAGGAGGATATGAGGGTCATTATTTAGATGAATGTCTTGAGTTGAGAGGGTCTTCAACAAGTGAACGTTGGAGGGATTTTAGGGGCAAATTTCTTTTATTAATTATTGACTATTCAATGACCACAACCAATTATGAGTGCCATGCCACAACCCCATAGGGTTTTAGCCCACTAACTGGGGTTACTAACTTCAAACATGAATATCTCTCAAACCGTGAAAAATTACTTGGCATGCCATATATCAACGGAAACATCTCGACGAGTAGAATCCATCTAGAAGATCCTTCACTCAAAATAGAGTAAGTTGTCAAGTCAAAATGCCCTTGCAAAATCAGATTAGCCCTTGGTGCTGCTTGGGTTGACATCAATGACAACCACTGATCAACATATACTTGTAAGTGTTATTTCATGCTTATCTTTATCTCATGTCTACATGATTAATGTATGGAATTTTCACTCATGAAATCTGAAATTCTACCCTAATTTAATGTGAATTTGTCAAATTTGGATATTGTGCACATATTGCATATGTTACATGTTTGGGTATAGTGAATGAATGTTACTAGGGGTACATTATCTCCATAATCACCTTAACAAGTCATCAAATTGCTACAATAAGAAGTATAAATTCTTGTAGTAACCTAGTAGCTACCTCTAGAGCCATGCGAAGTTTCCATAGGACTCCTTGATTGGGTAAAAACACTCAAAAATTGAAAGCACATTAACTCCATTCTCCCAATAGGCTAGGCACTAATCTTATCCTTGGTGATCACCTCAGAGAAAATATTTTCTCACTTCCTCTCCTTTCTAAGCCCTAACCCTAGAGGTCTCCTAGGGCATTAACTGAAATGTTATTGAGCCATCCATTTGGAGAGCAAATTGGGCTACAACTCTATTGGGGTGTTCTCTAGGCCCTCACAGATTTTGAAAGATTTTTCATGGCTAGATTTTGAAATATCTCAAGCCCTAGCTCCAACTTTGTTCTTGTCTGTAGGTTTCCTTGGTTAGTGGCTTCCTTCAGGGTCATTGCATTAAAATTTCAAGTCATTGAATTCTATTGGCCCTCTTCTCCCTCCTTGCTCGGTCAATATCTTTCATTTGAAGTTTCATCAAAAACCCTTGGCCTTGCTTGGGTCCTCTTAGGGTTTCTTTGTGGTCCCACACCTATTTTACTCATTATTTCACAAAGACCACCTTGGAACCCTCTTCTCCTAGGAATCTTAGGTCTAGGGCATCCCTTATTAAGCAATATCCCTAAATCCCTAGATCTAGGCTTCTTTCTAAGCCTTTCTTTGAGAGACCTACACCTTGCTTCTTGAATAAGTAAGCTCTATCATCTAAGTCTCTCCTATGACTGGGATTTTGAAATCGCTACCTTTTCATCATTGATATACCATTCATAGTGATTTCCCTTATACGAGGACTCCTCCCATCGGTGAAATTTTGTTAAGATCAAGGGACATTGACTGAGGTAACAGTGGGTCTTTGACCCATTATTGCCACTTGGTCTAGTAGTTGCCCCTTTGGAACCCCTCCTAGGACCCCTGCAAGATTGAGCAGTAACAGGTACTACTATATCTCATAGCAAAAATGCATAAGTCAATGTTATCGTCAACCCTCAAGGCACTGTAGATGGGTCATGCCAAAGAAATCAAATAAGAATGTAGAGAAAGGTACACATAGATGAATGGCCATAGGAGAAAAGCAACCGATACACTGAGAACTTCGATAAGTCATGGATTGGCACACAACTATTGTGAAAATTTCTAAATAGAAATCCACTGCAGTGATTAATATTATTTCTTCTACTTATTAACTCATAAATAAGTTATTCATAGTGTTTCTATAGCAAATATCGAAATAAATTCTACTGCAGCCTTCAAAATTAAAATACTGCGGAAAGTGAATGCAAAGAAAAATACTAGCACAAATATAAACACGATGACACGGTTATTTTTGAACAGTTGTCCCTAGAAAAACCCAATGTGGGAAAAGCAGTGCAGCAGATGAAGGTTTCTTTATTATACTTCAGCAAAATCCTCATGTACAAGATACAACCAGCAGGATAGAAGAGGATTCTCTATGAGAAATTTTACAGAAACTTCTTGACGAGTTTCTAATCCAGGAGAGGACCTACTGCCCCCTATGCATCTCACAGCGTCAGCCCCTACATGAGAACTGCGTAGTCCCAGCGTCAAACTGTCTCTACGTTGTCCCTCCTTTGCGTCATAGCCTCTACGTTGTCCTCTCTCTGCTCTGCGTCTTTTGCTCCTTACCTCTAGACTAATGTTGATACCCTCTCTTTCCTTCTCACCTGCAACTCTCCCTCTGATTCGATTTTCTCTTGTTGAACTTCGACCAGTGAGAAAATCGATCTTACTCGAGTAACTGAGTATCTGCCTCTGGTGTGTTTTCCAAATGCCCCTCGATGTCCTTCTTATAATCTTCCAGTTGAGAACCAACGGCCTAGATTAGATTCTAATCAATGGCTCAAATCATTTGGACTCAATCTTCGTCTTCTTCTAGAAGTTACACCCACAGTTTAGATTAATACCCATTAATTATTTTAATTTCCTAAGTTTAGACTTAGGGTCCCATTAAAAATAATTAATTATTTTAATAAAATTGTCTCTGGGTGGAATTTCCCAAAACGATTTATGGGTATTGTGGAATACATATGTCTAAGCCTCCCTGCAAAATTTGAGACTTAGAGCACATCCGATGCTACCAGAAATCAACAACTATAAACATAGTTGGTAAAACATATACCTATGTCTGTCAACAAGTTGTCATTGTAATACATGCATGAAAACCAGAAATCAACAACTATAAACGTAGTTGGTAAAACATATACCTATGTCTGTCAACAAGTTGTCATTGTAATACATGCATGAAAACCACAGGTTACTCACATAGGACATCCCCAAGTATGCTTATGATTCAGATCCACATGTTTATAACCATTTTCCTCTATGGCACAAGGATTTACACCTAAGTACACATAATTTATAACCTGAAAATTTCAATTTAGTTCAAATCTCATTTTTCTTCACCAAGTTTGAGTTTCCTGCGCCTTGCCTCCGAGCTCTGCCTCTCCCAGGACATCTCGACTCCTATTCCCCTTTTTTTTCTCCCAAGTATCACCCGGGTCTGCTTAAAAAATATCTGCCTCTTTCTGTTTGTTTGCTAATCTAGCCCAAAACAAGTGAGCCAATCAAATCCTGCCCAATTGTCCCTCTTGTTCCATATTTTTGTGTCAGTTAGCCTTACCATTGCTGATTAATTTTTGTCTGCTTGCCAAGTCTTGCAAGCCAATCCCTATGATGCCACCTGCCCCCTAGCTTTCCAATTGTCCCCAAGCAAAGTCCTTGTTGGAAAATCAGAAAGGCAAAAAGATTTTCTTATCTTGATAATTACTTGTGATTTCTTTGTAATCTTATTAACTTCTTTTATGTTTTCTTTTATCTTCTTATCATCAAGAAACTACCAAAATATAAATTCATGAAGATCAAAACAACCAAGAGATAGGATGTAGGCTCTCAACCAAGGAAAAACCCCTCTTCTAGGGGAAAGCCCAAAAATTCTCCTCTTCCTTTAGAATGAAATCAAATAAGACAACCAAGACCCTTTGACAAAGATCTACTCCAACCACCAAATCAGCCTCCCAGGAAAACGATTTTGCAGCTTTCGGCATGTTCTGCACCTTCGATTTGTTAACTCAGTTCTGCACCTTCTCCCTGTTCTGCACCTTCGACTCATTTTTGTAACTTCAGCCTATTATGCACCCAGTTCTATACCTTTGGCCTGTTTTGCACTTGGTTTTGTACATTTGTCTTGTTCCGCACCCGATTTATTACCTTCGTCCTGTTCCACACCCATTTTTGTACCTTCGGCCTTTTCCACACCCAGTTTTGTACCTTCGGCCTGTTCCGCACCCAGTTTTGTATCTTCGGTAGAAACTTCAGTGTGATACTTGAACTTTATTGGCGTAATCCATAAACAAGTCGAATGCACTACTTATAAATAGTCTTTTTGTGTGGTCAAATTCCCTTTATGAGGCCGACTTGAATAGAGGGCAAGCCGACTTGGTGGAGGAGTAATATATGACAAATTTACATAAAATAAATTTTCTTTCTTTGACATAACAAGCCCAAGAAGGGTCTAGTACATCAGTGACAAGGGCAATGACTTACGACACAAATCCTAGAAGCACTCAATAGGTGCTTTGACCTAGAAACAAAATAAAATGAGCAAGAAACCCATGCTTTATAAAAATATTTTTTTCTTTTTCTTACTTTTACAAATACATATGAATTACATCATGTCATGAGCTAGACAACAATTATGAATACCGATACTAGTTACATTTTCAACACTCCCTCTTAACTAGGGAGGTATTCATAATTGTTTAACCGGTACAAGGTTGACCTCAACTTGAAATGTTCCATGAAGAGTAAAATAGCATACACAATGCTAGATACCAAACTGCCAACGTATCACATTAAAGATCCAAGTGTGAAGACACTATTTCAAGAATCTAGGTGTCATCTCCAAGACACAAATTCAAGGAACTAAGACATTAAGAGGAACTAAGGTGTCATCAAGGCAACATGCCACTATAGGTACCATCAAGCTACAGTCCTAGAATGAATCCAACAGGATGTAGATACCATCTAGGCCTTCATGCCAAGACACCAACCCTCAGGGATCCAAGTATCATCAAGGTCAAACACTAAAACAAAGCTGCACAAGACCAAGATACCCTCCCACACCGGGATCTAGACATCATCAAGGCCAAACCATGACATGAGATCTCAATACCAACTAGGCCAAGATGTCCTCCAAAGTACTGTCATACAGGCAATTTATGGTACTCTTCTCTCCCTCTCAACCAAATCAGAGACATCCACCAATCCAAGTATGCTTTATCAAATATTCGAACTTCTACTGGAGACATCAACACATCAGCAGTTTGTTCATTTATCTGAACATACAGTAGCCTCACAACCCTAATCACTTCCAATATATTGGTTCATATTATCAATATGCTAGCACAATCGCTAGGGTCCTCAATTGTTCTGATGTTGCTTAGGTTATCTCAATATCCAAACAAATCTAGACAAAAGCTTCCTTCTCCAACTTCTCCACCAGCACCAAACCCAGCTTCAGCAATTCTCAAAACAATCGAATCTTATTCACAACACATCAATACCAACCATCAGCAGTGCCTTAGCTATTCTCTGATTCTTTTCCTTTATCGATATTTTCCAAGATCATGTTCTTTCTCTTAACTATGGTGGATTTACACTTTTGTTCATCAAGCTCCCTCTCAACTTAAGGAGATCAACAACTTTATTCTTCCAGCTACACAGGCTCTTTCTTTTGCATCATCATATCATCGGAGAACTTCAACCTTCCAAAACGTCATTTCTTCATATGAAAACAAGGTCATCATTCAATCATTGATGTAAACTTTAAATTCATTAGGATTCTTGCAGCTTCCTCTTTCCATCATGCTCATCACCATCATAAGGTCATCATCAAGTATGAGGTAGGCATACCTCTTTGCAACTATGTGCCTGCAAATCTCAACCACAAGTACAATCGAGCACACAAATATATATGTACAAGAGCTTGAAATTAACTTTATCAATAACATGTTATCACAATGAGAGCATCTAGGGTTACTTCAAACAAGAAAATAAACCTTAGATATTCAAAACCTAAACCCTGTTAGGGTCTCAATTGTACGAAAAAATGTATACCTAGGGTTACATTTTTATGCCTTGTTGACCACTGAAGTGTACCTAAATATTTTTTGAAAACTCCATGCCCGAAGATGTATCAGAGGCTTCATGTACTATCAGAGTTTTTAAACCCTATTTCTTCTTCTCATATTATTCTCATGTTGTACCCAGATTCCACAAGTCCTACGAAGATAATGTAAAGTGATGCTAGTGTGATGAGTTGAGTCATGTAACAGGCCTAGGTAACTTGGGACCTTGTCATCAAGTGAGTTTACTCTGGGAGGTTTTTTCTACTTGGTTAATTATCAGGTTCTTTCGGGGACTTAATAATTAATTGAGTTTTTTCTTCCAAGCATAGCCCCAAAGCCAAAGTGCAGCTTGATGGCGAGGTCTTGGGTGATTCCTAGTGTCTAGAGTCATTGTATATTACCATACTAGATCACTCATAAAGTTTCGTGGAATTTTATTAGGTCTATGGGTCAATTTTTTATGTTTTTAATTTCCCGCAAGATGGAAATTTGAATAAAATTTGAATGTAAAATGTAATAAGTGATGTCTAGAGAAGTTGTATGGGGTATGTGTGCTCAAAAGTACACTTCTCACCCTCAAATTTCCACTATGACACACTTTGAGGGGTAAAAAATAAGTTCTAGACCCTCAAAACCCACTTGTGAACTATTTTCAACTTTATTTCTCCAACTGAAATCATTATTTTAAATTTTGTGTTGAACACTATCTCATTGTTCTTATTATGAAGCATTGCAATCAACATTTCTTTTGGGAAAGAACTTACATGCATCTCATTTAGGCATATTAGCATAACTTGCATTTCTAATTAATTTTACCTCCAAGCATAAGCTTGGTTGAATAGAAATATTAGGACCAAGATTTTCTTGGAAATTTCTTCCAATCGGTATGGAGTAAAGTAAAGTGGTGACCCTGCAGTTATAAAGGTGGCATTGTCCCCTTGTAGGAACAAAGGCACACATGGCTTGTAAGGATTAAGGGAAGGGTATCGTACACGAAAGCAAGAGCTTCCTCAGCCACTCTTCCTTGCAGTCACCCCAATTTTTACCCTTTGGTAAGAATATGAAAGGAGAATCTCTCACCTAGAATAGGTGTTGTCACACAGATTGTCACGACAACGCTCAGACCGGGGGCTGTCACTCTGATTCCTGATCTCTCCGTTTAAGCCGTCTCCCGAGGCTAAGGGGGGTAGGCCCTATGGGATGAAGGAAGACCAACTGTGGACCAGTTGGGTTGGGAGACACAACAAGGCGATACCAGTACTTGATTGATTTTAGGAATTAATGTACCAGTGCCTTATGGAGTTAATGATTAAATGATTATTTATTAGATGTTGCAAAAAATATGAACCTTGTAAACCAATCATTTATCATCGAAATATCCCAAGCGATGCAAGATGTTAAATAAATGCACAACGCTTTAACTATGCTCCAACAATTAAATTTCCAAAAAAAAATTAAATACTTTGAGCATCCATGAAATTTAAATGCTAACCAGTTTCAAATAGTTAATCTCCAGATATAAACATTTAGGCTCATTTAACCACAACAGAGAAAGACTGTAAAAGGAATTTTCAAAATTTAATTAGTCTTTTTTTTTTTAAGAATTTTTTAATTTTTTTAAATATTTTTTTTTATATTTTTGGATCCTCGAATCTAGCCTTTGGAAAAATCACCTAAGACCTAAGACTTAGGACTTATGAGGGGATTAAAACATTTTCTAACCCTCAAGACACTTTACATCATGACTTTTACAATTTTACATCTCAAGGGGGAAAACCCATTTGACATAGACCCTCATAGACCACCCAGTTCTGCAACCAAATATAATCTAGCAGATCAACACACTAGGATTCCCCTAAGATTCTAATGACAAAATTCATTCCGGCTTTGGGGTTAGGCTGAAGGAAAACTCTGCCAATCATGGATCGGTGAGACAAAAAACCTTCCGGAACGTAGATTATCACTAGAAAATTAGGTCCACCTAGGCAATTTACATACATGACTCATATCTGCTAAGATTATTTACAATTTACACATGCAGACTGGGTTTACAACATAACACGATCAGGTTGATGATGGAAGTCGAATGGCACGGACATATCGATCAAGCGCTATCCCTTTTGCGAAAAAGGGGGTGTACTGCTATGGGTAGTTGACACGTAGTGGTCAACAATAGGCATTTAGTTTAAAACTTACCAAGCTAATTGCATCTCAACTTAGTTAAGTGCATATCATTCTAACTCATTTACTTTTCTAGAATCTAAAGCATTTTTACTTGCAAATTTATCTCATGTACTTGTTGTGGTGAATAACCTCATAATCCATTGAAGTTGTCATTTGTTGTTGAAGTATCTCATATAGCAAGTGCTACACTTTTCTTTTGAAAGTAAAGTTTTGGTTCATTAAGTTTCATTTTGCAAGTCATTGTCCTTAAATTGCTACTTTACATGCTTATGATCATGAATGATAATATCTTTGCTTAAAACAGTTCTTCAAAGTGCAATTTATATCTTGCAAATTGATATCTCTTTATCTAACATTGATTTGTGTTGCAGAACTACTTGTTATTTACATTTGGGCAAGTCTTTATTATTTTTTGAAGCAATCATTAAGGCAATGGTTTTACATGTTTATCTTTTGGATGATGTGTTGATGGTCATTGAGAGTATCTTTATTTAATTATTGAATTCATATCTTGTATTGCTCATCATATTCACTAGGCTTGCTCATAATTTTGAAGTAGTCCATTTGATTTAGGATCTCCTATAAACTCATATCATTTTCATCTAACTTTTCATTAGGGACCACCCCCTTAGCTTACCTAGGAGAGAACTTTAATGGAGAGAGTTGGGAATAGGTGACAACCCCATCTCTTAGGTTTGCCACCAAGCCACACATGTGGGGTTAAGGCCTTTTCTCACACTAACTTAGGTGTGTGTGCTAGGCGGCAGCAACATGCCCTAGACTCTTACAATAACCTTTGCTAGGGTTTTGTCACGAACCTTAGATGTTGTTATCAAAACTTAGATATCCAATAATTAAGTCATGTTAGGATTTCAACCATACCTAGGGTTTCACTGTTGATGCCTTGGGATCTTTTATAAACTTTTACAAGGGTTTTGTCATAAACCCTATATACTACCACCAAACTCTAAAGAGCTAGGGTTTTATCATATGCCCTAGATACCATAAACAAACCCTAAAATCAAAAATCTAGGGTTTCATCAAATAGCAAAAGATAGTTATTATAAGGGTTGATTTAATCTAAACACCCTTACAAAAGAATCTTTACGATTCTATACCAAAACCCTAGCAATGATCGTACCTTCTCATATAATGGAGATATGCTACAAATTTTGTAACCTCGTACATACCTTGAGTTGCTTCTATTTACAAACCTTGAAGGGCTTTCTTTGCAACAAAGTTTCTCAAGTCTTCCTTTTGGAGGCTCCCTTTGAATCTAACCACAATCCTTTCTTCTTTAGAATATACCTGCAATCCTTCTTCCAAAGAAAACACAAGGAAAGGATTATAATCAAGCATCAAAAATAAAGTTAAATATGTATAGAGGGAATCAACAAAATAATGAAAGAAATAAGGAATACTTATCTTTTGTGAGAAGGTAGAATCTCCCTCTTAATCTTGCATCAATCTAGTTTTGTGAGGGATTTCTTCAACTTATCAAAACAACTCAAGAACTTTTTAACAAAACATATTAGATCTATAAACCCTAGAAATCAAAAAGAAAGATTGATCCTAGAGTTAAACATAAGAGAAACTTTACAAGACCTAAAAACAATAACCTATACTATAAGCAAAGGATATACAAGGGATAACATCTCTAAAGACCTATGTTGCCAGGAAACATGGGTTTGGGGACGGGTACGGTACGTCATTTTTTGAAACAGGGTGTGTGGGTTCTTCGGGGGTATATTATAATTTATATATATAATATATAAATATTATATTTTATAAATTATAATATATATGAATTTGTATATTTTTCAACTTTAAACAAGAAAACTAAAATATTTATGATTTAAACTTTAAATATTTAAACATGCACATCATTGAACATTGAACATTCACATTGAAATTTCAAAATTTCTAGTTTGATATCAAGTGCAAATTGGAGTTCACATATTAATAAGAATCATGATATATGTCCATTGTCATACTACATTCAAAATTTGCCTTAAGGCATCTCCAAACATGAACTAGGAAATTTTAAAATACTAAAATAAAAATAGCTAATAGTGAACAATGGCTTCCTCAAGCCATGTCATCAGCATCACTCAGATCTTCAGTTAGCATGCTCTCCAGGTAGGAATCACTCTCATCTTGAGGCTCCTGCTCATCCATAGCAACTGGAGGTAGCTCAATAAGGCCATCTGGTTGTATCTCCTCATCCATACACATAGCATCATCTGTGTATTGGTCTCATCTCTTGAAAGGACCCTCCTTGTACCCAGGGTCTTTTCAAGATATGAGACGAAGTGTGCTATGAATGTACACTAAGTTCTTTGCCTTCTTTGAGCCCAACCTATTTCTCTTTATTGAATGGATAAAGGCATAAGTACTCCAATTCCTCTCTCAAAATGAAGAACTAGCTACTTGGAATATGAGGGGAAGCCCATTAAATTAATTAAAATTTAAAAAATAAAAACTAAAATGAACCCCAAAGAACCCAATTTTGCAATTCGAAGTACCCATCAACGGGTTTCTTCGTACCCATCAAGACAAAAGAACCCAATTTTTTTAATGGAGAAATTGGTTCTTATGGGTTCTTCTCAGAAGCACCCGTACCTGAATCTGGTACTTGGGGACGAGAACCCGGGACGGGTTCGAGAACCCCACCCCCAGGTTCACGAACCCATGCAACATAGCTAAAGACTTAATAGAATAAGTCTTTGACTTTAGAGTCCTTAGTTTTGGTCTTCTTTGGTGGAGCTTCATAAACTACAACTGTAGCTTGGTCTCTTTTTCTCTCCTTGTTCTTCGGATTTTCAGGACATAGGTTCTTATCAATGTTGCACGACTCGTACTCATATAAGACTCGTCACGGTATTGACTCGTCGACTCATATAAGACTCGGGAACGACCCTTATAAGACTCGTATAAGACTCATCAAAATACAAAAAAACATTAAAATATGGTAAATTTTAACCACAAAAAAGAAACTAATGACAATACCAATCCTTATAAGTTATAAAAACCACAATATATGCAATAATTTCATAACATCATCTTATATCTATAAAAGTACAACATAACGTATTCGATTTTTGTAAGAAAAACATTTAGATACTGAATAAGAAAAGGACTCATGATTCCATAATTAACATCAAAAATGCCAGCAAGTTCACAAGTCAAATACATATGTCATAAATGATAAATGATTGTCTCATAAGTTCATAACAATCTTGAGTCTCATCACTCATGGACGACTACGCCTACAATAAGCCCTCGTGGAGCTAGTGCTAACATCAGAAGGCTGAAGCAACTATGAGGCAGGTGTATTTGGAGTCTCCATTTGAAATGGAAAACTAGAGAGGTCCTCAGTCTCTTCATCAAGCCAACTCAAATCAGGGGACTCCTCCTCCACAACCCAATTAGACTCTAAATCAATAGTATCCAATAAAATTGGATCTATATCCTTCCGTTGCACTTGTTTTGTGAGCATTCGAAGGTTGTAGTAGATGAAAACCAACTTCTCCAACCTCTCATGCTCCAACCTGTTTCTCTTTTTGTTGTGGATGTGCTCAAACACTGACCAATTGCGCTCACAAGAAGAAGCACTGCAGGGTTGACTCAAAAATCTAATGGCAAATTCTTGTAATTGTGGTGCCTCAGTGCCACAATCTATCCAACAATGAGCTGTAAAAAAATAACAACAAAGATTATCAGTTTGCAATGCCAAACTTATAAAAGAGAACTAGCAAAATTACAAGCTAAGTTCTAACAATTTGCACTTACAAGGCATTTTCTTGTCCTTGAGACGTTGGCTTGAGTTGAATCCAAACATGCTAGATGCTTCCTTGTACATATCTCGTTGTATGTTGATTTTGTCCTGAATATCTTGATTCAGGAACATCTTCTCAATGCATATCATGACACCTCTCATCACCTCAGGATCTCTTTGAATGCTAGACCCCTCATTATAGAATAAGCTCGGATTGAGATATGCTCCTGCGGCATGCAATGGTGAATGTAGTTGCATGTCCCACCCGGAATCAATAATTTTCCATATAGGGAGATATTTAGATTCATTTCCCTTATAGAAAGTCTTGATGGCCTCTTTGGCCCTGTTCATGCCCTCATAAATATATTTGCAAGTTTCTCTCCATCCATCAATCTCAAGACTTTCACAAGGGGCTTAGTGAAGCTGACAATCTCAGCGACTTTGTCCCACAAACTATCACCAAAGACAAATGCTTTCACAGACAATGCTTCTGGTTTTGAGCTATCTTTCCAAAATACGCATTGTTGGCTACAAAACATTCTTCTCAAAGCTTGGTACTCAAACAAAAGGCTTTGGAGGGAAAGAAAGTTTGTAGCAAACCATGTGACAGTTGGGCAACTAAGCTCACCCTATGTGAATTCCCTCATAAGGTTCAACACCCAAACATGATTATAAATATACTTGGTAATTTGCTTGCTTTCTTGCACAACATCTTGCACCCATTCCAACTTCCCAATGTTCTCTAGCATCAAGTCTATGCAATTGGTAGCGTATGGAGTCCAAAAAATGGTGGGATATTTGGCACAAAGCAACCTTCCATCTGCCACATAATTTGCTGCATTGTCTGTGATTACTTGGACAACATTTGTAACCCGAACTTCCTCCACCACATCCGCCAACAATGTAAAAATCAAATGTGCATCTTTTACATTTGCAGATGCATCAATGGATTTTAGGAACATGGTTCCTTTAGGGCAAGCTACAACAAAATTTATTATTGTTCTACCCCTTTGATTTGTCCACCCGTCAGACATAATTGTACAACCTGTAAATTTCCATGAGCTTTTAATGCTTTCCAATTGTTCCTTGACACACTCAAGGTCCTCATCTAACTCTTTCCCCTTAAGTGCATTATAAGATGGGGCTTTGTATCCAAGACTAGCACTTGCAATGGCATCCACCATGGGCTTGATATAAATAAGACTTTGCATAGTTGAATATAACACTGTTATGGTACCAAAACCTCCTCACTGCCATATCTACCTCCTTCCTCTTCTTTTCATTAAAACTATCCAAGGTTGGTTGAGATCCTGGAGTTGTACGAGGACTGAAGAAAGAAGAGGTTATACTCCTATTTGCCACAACACTTGAAGAGGAGTTACCAATACCTGGACTTTGAATTTGTGTTTCACTCTGAGATGAAGATCTACCTATCCCAACAATCTCATCCTTCCTTTTTGCCCTCTTAGAACTTTCTTCTTTAATGGATTCCAAAGCAGCTGCCATTTCAGTAGTGACTTCATCAGGGCAATTTTGACAACATCCCACACCATTCCCAGGAATTCTGGCTAGGTGGTATTTTAGCCTGTTTATGCCTGCATGCATTGTGGCATTGCAATAATTGCACTTGACATGGTGGTCATTACCGGCAATGATTCGTTGACCATGTGCCCATGCCAGATCACGAGACTTTCTAGAACCCTTTGGTGGCATGGTGACAAAATCTGGAAGAAAAAAAAAAAAATTTAATTTTTTTTGGTTTTGAATTTTTTTTTAATTTGCAAATTTTTTTGGCCCTGTGGCTAAGTTTCTCAACCACACAGGGCCATTGTGTGGCTAAGAAACTCAGCCACATGGTTGCAGACTGAGGAAGCAGTCCTCCTCAGCCCCAGACCCTATGGCTGAGATTCTCAGCTACACAGGGCCGTTGTGTGGCTGAGAAACTCAGCCACAAGTGCAAAAAATTTTGCAAAAAAAAAAAGAAAAAAAAAATTAATTGAATACAAAAAAATTACATGGAAAACATTCAAACAAGGTTCACGAAGCTTACCTAAAGCTGGGTCTGATCCGATGAAGCCTCCTTTAGCCTCCTCCAAGAGCTCCTTCAATGTGCAATGGAGTCACTCAACACTCATAGAAATTAGCCAAACACTCAAATGACAAGTGAATGACAAATGGAAGGGAGAGAGGTGCTTATAAATCATTTTCTTCCCTCCAATTTCCCTTTCCCTCCACCTCATTTCCAAAAAAGAAAAGAAAAAAATAAAAATGTGCCTTTTGAGGCTCGACAGGTTCTATAGGGGTCCGATACGGGTTCTATGGCATACCCGTAGGTCTTCTACGAGTAGCTGAGTATAATAAAAAACCCGCCGAGTCCAGGTCTTAAGCACGGGTTCTATGCGAGTGACTCAGCTCGGTATAGAACTTGCCAAGACCCATGGGTACTCGCGGGTCTTATACAGGTGGTGCTTCACTGGTTCTTATAGTGTCCCATCTTATGCCAATGATAGTATCTTCATGATCCATCTCCATATGAGTCTACTTTTATCAGAGTGCCCAAGGATCTAACTTTGTTGATTTGGGGTAGCATAAGATGTGCTCTAGCCACGAAATCTGGTGGAGAGGTTGGGGCACATGAGATCTCCAATACCCAGAAAGGGTTTGGGCAGATTCTAAACAGATCAAGGGATATTAAAATAATTAATATTTTTAATGGAGTCCCTAAGTTTAAACTTAGGGAAAATAAAATATTAATGAGTATTAATATGAATCTGTGTTAGAGTGGTCCAAAAGACATGGATCAAGCCAGATCTAATCTTAGCCGTTGATTAGGGACTTAATCTCGGTCGTTGAATCGTCAACAAGAAAAGTATAAGAGGAGGCTTGACGGTCACTTGGGGATCACACCAGATGATCAGTCATTCTATTCTCTATAGCGGGGTTTTCTAAGAGAGATAGAATCAGTGGTCGGGAGAGTAGCTGAGGGGCATTGAGTACAGAGAAACAGAGAAGGCAGAGATTGTGTCGGGAGAGCAGCGCAACAGCCAAGGAGGGTGACGCAGAGCCAGCAAGGGCTCACGCAGAGGCAGTCAAGTGTTGTGCAGAGTACCAAAGGGCCAGCGTAACTGACGCAGAGACTCCCAGAGCTGATGCAGGGCCTCCTGGGGCTGACACAGTCCAGATTGGGCAGAAGCTGGGGTTGCAGGAACAGTTTTGTACTGAGGAGCTGCTGGAAGGGTTTTTCCGGGGTTTCAGCCAAGAGATTCTCTCAAATTGTGAGGTATAGCTACTAAGGAAATTCTCTCTTGGGTAGGCCAGTTACGGCACCCAAATTGAACTCTGATATTGCTTAATAAGAAAACCCTCATATAGTTGCACCGGTTTTCCCGCACTGGGTTTTTCCGAGGACATTGGTCCAAAAATAATGGTGTCATGTTGTGTGTTTATTCTTGCTTCTTTTAATTGTTGATCTGTAATATGTTGAGCATGCACTGGTGTTTATTTTCAGTATTTACTTTGTAAATAACTTGTTAAAGAAAAATTAACAAGTAGGTAGGAATAAATCAGAAAAAGTGCATGAAGGGTTTCTAAATTAAGTAAAGTTAGAACTTCAACGAACTTGATTACCGAGTCTTTATTCATCATACTCTTCATAAGATCATCATATCTTACTTATTAAGTCCCTGCAACATTTACTGACAAGTACCACCAAGCAAAATATACAAGTACAAAAGCATGAAGACAATTTCATTAATCTATGGAATCTTTAGAGAGAAAAAATTCCTAGGGTTTCCAGATCCAAACCCTAAGTTTCATGATGTTACCTTTCGAAACATCAACTAGGGTTTGAATTTCAAATCCAATTCTCTAGGGATTGTTATTTCTCCTACAAACCCTAGACACCAAAGGCTAGGGTTTGTATGAGGGAACAAAATAGAATAGGGTTAGGGTTTTTGAATAGGGATCTCTAATTTAATATCCATCTAGGGTTTATAATCCTAGATATTCAAAAATCTTCAACAAATATAAGAATACAAACCATAGATTTAAAAGCATATAGCAAAATCCTAATGCATATTTATATATAGACCTTTAAACAAAAACTTCACAAATGAACATGTTAGGTTATGCATACCTTTCAGTAGCCTTACTTACCCTTTTTTGAAAGTAGTTGCTTCCCAAGTTATACTTCCTTCACTGTTGTCTTCAAAATATTCTTCACGGGATCTTTGATTTTATCTTTGTTATTCAGATTCCTTGAAATGATGACAAATGATGTCTAAAGAGTGCTTCTTGACACCTACACTTTCTTCATCCTTCTAGCCCAGGTCTGCGGTCTAATCATAGTGTTTATGACTTATAAAGATGCCCAAAAATATGTTCTTGAATTTGGTACTGCTTTTATAAGGTTCGGTCTTCTTCAAGTTAGCTAGTAGTATACTAGGACTTGTATATGATTTTCAAAGACTTCCTTCCTCCTAGTAGATGAAAATCCTTCAATAGATCTTTAAAAGTCAAATGATGAGACTCCTCTTTTCCTTATGATCTTTGAATCTTCTTCTTGAATCCTTATGAGAGCAATTGACCTTCAAGCTGCCTTTTTCCTTTTTCTACTTCACCTTAGCTCTGATACCATGTTAGAAAATCAGAAAGGTAGAAAGATTTTCTTATCTTGATAATTACTTGTGATTTCTTTGTAATCTTATTAACTTCTTTTATGTCTTCTTTTATCTTCTTATCATCAAGCAACTACCAAAACATAAATGCATGAAGATCAAAACAACAAGGAGACAGGATGTAGGGTCTCAACCAAGGCAAAACCCCTCTTCTAGAGGAAAACCTAAAAATTCTCCTCTCTTCCTTTAAAACCAAATCAAATGAGACGACCAAGATCCTTTGGCAAGACCTCCTCCAACCACCAAGTCATCCTCCCAAGAAAACAATTCTGCACTTTTCGACCTATTTTGCACCTTCGGTTTGTTACCTCAATTCTGCACCTTTGGCAACGTTTTGTACCTGCAGCCCATTCTACACCCAGTTATGTGCCTTCAACCTGTTCCGCACCCGGTTCTGTACCTTCCGCTTGTTCCGCACCAAGTTTTGTACCTTCGACTTTTTCTGCACCCAGTTATGTACCTTCGGCCTATTCTGCACTCAGTTTTCTACCTTCGATAGAAACTTCAAATATGATACTCAAATTTTCTTGGTTGAATCCACAAATAGGTCGAATGCACTTAGTATAAATAGTCTTTTTGTGTGGTCGAATTCCCTTTATGAGGCCGACTTGAACAGAGGGTAGGCAGATTTTGTGGCAGAGTAATATATGACCAATTTACATAAAATAAACTTTCTTTCTTTGACATAATAAGCCCAAGAAGGGTCTAGTACATAATGATAAGGAGAATGACTTATGACAAATCCTAGAAGCACTCAATAGGTGCTTTGACCTAGAAAAAAAATAAAATGAGCATGAAACCCATGCTTTATAAAAATAACTTCTTTTTCTTACTTTTACAAATACATGAATTATATCATGTCATGAGCTAGACAATAATTACGAAGACCGATACTAGTTACATTTGCAACACTCCTCAGCCCTGGAATCCGTTGTCCCTTTCCCTCAGCCCATGTGCCCATATATTATTTTTTTCGGAATATTTTACAAAAGTGAAAAGTGACCAGGCTATTACACATCCAAACATCATTGTGTCTACACTGACTCTCTCCCTACTATGTTTTAGCAATGATGGCCAACTACCCTCAGCCCATGTGCCCATATATTATTTTTTTCGGAATATTTTACAAAAGTGAAAAGTGACCAGGCTATTACACATCCAAACATCATTGTGTCTACACTGACTCTCTCCCTACTATGTTATAGCAATGATGGCCAACTACTAGAGGAGAAATATTTGTTTCTAGCTACAATTAAGAAATATGTTTTCCTACCATGTTGTCAACCTACTTTACAGAGGGTTCCTTACTAATTTTTACACCTTATTCTGTTAGGACACCATTTACGAGAACCGCTGTAAAACTAGAATTATATTTAGAATCTTGTAAAGTAGTAAAGAAAAGCTTCTATTTATAAAAAAGGAATATTCATTGTAGAAAAACTGGCCCAAATACCAAATTGGCAGATTTGCATAAAGACAAGATTATAGATTTTGGAGTATTAATAGCATGCTTTACTGTGTATAATGGCACAAAGAGACTTTGAAAACAATCTCATGCACTTTATGAAAGATACTTATGATATTTAGCAAAAAGGACCCCATTTAAGAGAACTGCTGTCAAAGTAGAGTTAATATTAGAATCTTTTAATTAGTAAAGAACAGTCTCTATTCAGAAATAAAGAAGGAATGTTTATTGTAGAAAAATTGGCCCAAATACCAAATTGAGAGCATTGCATAAAGACAAGAAGATAAACCTGGGACTATTGAGTGCATGCTTTACTGCATATAATGGCACAAATAGACTTTCAAAACCATAGTTTTAAAACTCTGACTCGGATTCGGAACCGGCCGAGGGTCAACTCCAACTCGGACTCCGGCTCGGTATCGACTCGGCCTAGTTGATTTCAATGACTCAATCGTTGTAAAAAATACATTAAATATTTATTTTTTTACGAAAAAACATATTTTTAAAGATTTTCATCATGTTTCCAAACTCAAAGCATTAGAATATAGAAAGAAGACAACATATGATCAAAGTATGCTCATGAATATATCTATTACATCAAAAAGGCACCCAATGCACTGTCCAATACATGTAATATATAGAGATCAGAACAAAAACACATAACCAACGAGGCACTAAATGGCCTCTACAACAAAACATCACTAGTCACTATTGCTAAACAAGGCAAGATCATTTGGTTCAGACTCTGAACCCGAGTCAGATGGGAAAACTCATGGCTCCTCCTCACTACTGCTCCAAAAACCAACTCCAACTCTTCACAAACTCCTCACAAATGCTCACACAAATGCAATGAGATAGCTGTGAGTAAATGTGAGGTGGTTGGGTCACTTTTATGGGGTTGGGTCAGTTTTATAGGCTTGGGAGAGGGGTAGAGGCATTAAGAAAAAAAACCAAAAAAAATTTGAATTTGAAGTCCGAGTTGCCACCTTTTTCCCCACAAACTAGATCGGTCAGTTTAAGATAGGCTCGGTCGAACTGGCCAGTCCGTTACCGAACTGGACGAATCGGTGTCCGGCTCGGCCGGTTCGGTAACGGACCGACTGTCGGACCAGTTTTTCTACCTAGCCGACCCGGGCAGGGGTCTAGCTCAGTCTACCAAGCCGAATCCGATTCGGACCGGCCTAGTTTTAAAACATTGTTCAAAACAATCTCATGCACTTTGTGAAAAATACTTATAAACTTTTACAACAAGTATGTGATATTCTGAAAGGATAAAATAGAATCTTCACCCAAAGTTTGAATGAAGTACAATGCACATATAAAGTTACAATACAGTTTTTTCATACATCTTCTATGATGAATACCAACCCGCCAGATTTACCTTGAAGAATTTACAGAGCTGGGGTCATCTTGCCATATGTGATTCTCAGACCCGACTTTATTTTGCAAGACTGACTCAGACAGAGCCTTTAATCCATTCTGAAGTGATATAATGCAAGCACTTGCAGCATGCCTCTTTATAATTTCTTCAATTACATAATTTGTGAGTTGGTGGCTGGAGTTTTTCCTAGCCCCTGCCCCCCCAACATGATAAACTGATTCAAAATCAATTTCAGTTTGTTTAGACTCTCCCTGGGCGTTTTGAGGTTCATCCACAGCTTCTTTCCCCAGTGCACTAGGACCAGGTGAAATGACAACTTCATCCTCTTTGAAATTACTACTTCGCCTGTTAATAGAAACTGAAGTACCACCCTGTTTGGCTATTTTCAATTCATTTCCTACAGATATGCAACCTTCTTCAGAAAGCAAGGCTGCCTTGGAATGATCTCTAAGATTATTTGGATCCATTTCACCGACTACAGTGAATACAGCAGTAAGTTGATTATCTGTAAGTTTGACTGCCTGTAGTAGACTCCCCAAAATCATTTTTCTGGACTCTGCAAGAGTTGAAAATGATAACTGAGGCAGGCCCTGCAGTTTTTCCAAGCAAATTCAATTATCCCAAGTCAATTTACAAAAGAAAAAACACTGGCATGCAAACCCCCGAAATAAAATAAAAATGTAAAGCATTCTGCCTTTGGGAAGACAGGGTCAGATGTCAGTTGAGATAAAGCCATGTCAAGTGCTTGCTTGGATTGCTTTCCTTCTTCTGATGCAGGAATCTTCCCCAAGACCTGAGAGGTAGACAAAAAAAATGAATCATATCGTAAATCGCAATCACCAATCTCAATTCATATTTCTCAAATGATATCATCCTAAACTCTTGTCAAAGAGCTTATCACTCTTTACTACACCCCAAAGAGACACTAATTTCAACATACAATTTCTACCAGTTATACTATTAAAAAACTCCTGAAGAATAATTATTTTACTAAAATTCTAACAAATACAAAATCACATCCAAAGTGAAGCTCAAGAGAAATATGAAAATTTGCTTTATATTTACACTTAAAAGCCTGGACTTGTTTAAAATTAAAAGTAAACCTAAGACACATGACACATCCCCCTAGGGCTACATGTCAAAGACTCGAAATACATGAGATGTGACATGTTGCTTTCACGTGTTGGACACAAGTTTGGTACCTGTCCTGTTTCAGGACATGTGTCAAACTCATGTTAACAATATGCCCTAGCATGTCCCAATGTGTCGAACGTAAGCACAAGAAGGGAATCCATAGGGAGCAAAACATAGTTAGAAAAACAAACTTTCTCTTCTTTTTTTCGCATTCAACCACAGGAAAATGCTCTAACATTACGTAGGTGAAGGAGGAAAAACAAATTTGAAGGGATTCCGAGAGATTTGAAGGCATCCTAACTTCCTAGATTTGTCATTTCTTCAACAGAAGCATTCTTCTTCATTCAAACTGTTACCCACTACAATGATGATTATGATTCAGTGCACTTTTCCATATATGACAGATATTTGCAGGTGTTTCAAGCCAATTGACTGTTGTCATCCTGAGACATTTTATGGATGCACGCTTTTCCTGGAATTACCCTTATGGTTCTTATTGAACTGACTAACTGCTCAACAATTGGGTGTGTGATGTCTAGAAAAAGGTGGATAGTGCGAAGTGATTGGTTCAATATTTTGATGGTGTTTTGAGGCTGTATCATGTTTAGCATGGAGATCACAGATTTAGAGTTCGACTGATGGTTTCATTGTGTATTGGTTACGAGAGTATATACCACATTGTTCCCATTCTCTTACATGTTGATCATCACTATATTCACATGGTTCCAATCATTATTATGGTTTATGACTATGGTTTGGTGTGGCTCTGATCCTCATCTGTGAGCATCCCTAGCTATCCAAAGTTTACTAACACTTGATGCACTTTATTATGAGGACTATAACATTTAGAGGAGCATTGCCCTTGTACACACACGTTGAGGTTGATTATAGAAATTTAATTGCTATTTTGACCTTGTTTTGACTAGATGGAGGCTTGTAGCATGAGCACCCTAGCTTAGTGGGCTTGATTTCACACTTGTTTGGGTTATGGTGATGTGGACTAGCTTATCAGGTGGAGCTCTCACCCTTTTGGCACATATCTTGAGGTGCTCACCTATTTTACCATTATTTTATTACTAGTTGTTGGGGCTGCCCCCTCTGATTGGTAGTTGGTTCGATGTTTAACCACCTTTGCACATGATGGAAGAGGGTTTGACACTTTCTATCTTGGATATAGTCGTTGACACAGTTTTGGGGAGGTTTATTACAAAATAGCATCCAAGGCTAGGTTGATAATATGATATAGTTGTTGGTATAGTTTGGGGAGGTTTATTACAAAATAGCATCCAAAGCTAGGTTGATAACTTGATATAGTCGTTGGTGTTGAAGAAAGTGTAACTAGGTTCGGTCTTCATAAATGTAATTTTGATATTTGTATTTATACAAGAAAAGAAATATTATTTTTGTTATATTTATCAATGAGTTTCTTGCTCATTGAAATAGGTCTAGCACATGTCAAAGTGCTATAGGTAAGTCAAAGAGTCAAAATAAAATGTTGAAGACCCTTAAGGGCATGTTACACCATGTATATTTATGTATTAGAGTCAAAGATATCCCTCCAAGCAAAGTCACAAGTCCTCTCCATGCAACGACATCACCAAAGAAGCAAAAACGAAGTGGAAAAGTCAAGTCGGCCTAAAGGAGGGACAGTCCTCTATATATAGAGGTTGTCCACTCCTCCAACGACAAGCAACAACTACCTCTGAAATCAGCGAAGAAGATAACCAAGAAAAGGGTGAGAGAAGTCGAGCATAAGGAGCCTCTAGTGCAGCGAAGAAGAAGGAGACTAAACCGAAGTTTAGAGGGCTGATTTAAGGGTGAATTACAGTCACACGTGCAAGAAAAGGAGGGCAGTCTGCGGTCACTACAGCAGCAATATCACAGTCATATATTTCTCTTTGTTTGGGCTAGAAACTTAGGCCTATAAGGCCTCCTACTCAAGCGAAGAAGAGGCTCTCCCAAGCGAAGGTAAAAGGAGTCAAATACACAAGGAAACCTCCCACACATGTAAGAAACTAGGGCTGCAGTGCTGTCATATCAAGTCTGCAACTACACATCAAGAAGGTGCTCGGTTGGTCAAGAGAAGGAAGGCATCTCCATAAGTGAAGGACCTCACTAAGGATCAAAGATAAAGTATCTCTTCTAGAGCTCACATAACAAGGTCTATCACCAGTTGCCAGAAGAAGGAGGACAAAGTGCCGGGGAACGAAGTGCCGGAAGAAGGAGGACGAAGTGCCGAGAAACAAAGTGCTGGAAGAAGGAAGGACTTGACTTGTGCTTGGAGGATATTCTTGTCAAGGGTCTAGGGTTTGGCATTGATCAATAGAAGCTTCAATAAGAGAAATTTACGAAAGGGTTTTCCTCTCTAAGAGAGAGAGGTTTTGCCCTAGTAGAGAGCCAATATCTTGTGTTCTTGTTTCTTGTGTTTTTGATAGCAGTTTGATGAAGTAAACACACATACAATAATAATAAGAGAAGAAGATCAAGCTAACAAGTTAAATTGAAAAAGTGCTTCACAAATTGTTATCAAGTTTAGAAGAATCCTACTATATCTAATTGCCCTAGATCCTTCAACAGTTGCCACAGTTTTAGAGAGGTTTATTACCCTGTGAGCCATGCATTAGAGTTGGTTATGAGATCAACCTCGCCTTGGATGCTATTTTGCGAATGTTTCTAAACTTGGCATCTAATCAACCTCTTGTTTTGAAGGTCAATCCTCTTGATGAAGATCCATTGCATATTGTTTCATGATTTGGAGGCCCACACATGCAACTTTCTGATTGATTTTGCACATTATTCCATGGATCAATTTCCTTTGGAGGAGATTAAGGAGGAAGTTCAATCTTTGACCATGATCTTTCACCTATTTGGAGGATGTGTCCCACTTCTCTTATAGATCATCTTGATGGAGAACATGTGACATTGCCACCCATATTTTATTACTTATTTGAATTGTCCATGTTGCTACCCTACATACACACCTAAGCTAATGCTGGGAAAATCCTCAACCACACTAGGTGTGGCCTTGGTGGCAAAGCTCAGAATTGGGGTTGTCACCTAATCCGAATACTCTCCATCTAGGCTCTCTCCTAGCTAAAGCCAAGGGGGGTAGACCCTAAGGAAGTTTTCTAAGGAAAGCTTGCTAAACCTAACAAGTTCTAGGAGATGATTAGTTAACCAATTAAAGCATCAACCATTCAAAGACTTGAAATGTAACTTGAAGCAAGGAATTAAACTAGCAAGTATAAATAAATCATGAGCATATAATTAACATCAACATGTAAATAGATCAAAATGATTCAACAATATATCCTGCAAGGAAAATTGATGTAAGTAGACCAGTGCCAATAAATATAATCTTGCAAGAAATAATATGAAATATGCTCAAAAGTAAATGACAATACTTGCAATAATGGAAATGCTTTCAAGATACACAAGTACAATGAAATGAGAAGCTGCAAGACAAGTGTTAGTAAATCAAATCAAGACTACAATTACAAGATATTAGATACAACTTTGAAAAGATGAGCAACTTAAATGAAAATGGAACTTGCAAGTAAAATAAGGCTTGTACTTGGAAATGAATATGCTCACATATGATGTAAATGATATAGCATCCAATGGAAATTCAAGATAAACACATGAGCATGAACTAACAAGATACAAGAATGTAAATGAAGTACTTGCAAATGAAATAAATGTAAGTGCTCACAATCCAATTTGCATGTATTTGAGAAAGAGCTTAAAAGAAATGATCACAATTGCATGCAAGGTAACCCAAAGTTGTAGAAGTGAGTGTGTGAAGTAAGTGTTCTTGGTTGATTTTATTAAAGGCCTATCTAAGGTGTTACTCCTTCTCAAATCCTTCACCCTTGTATGGATAGAGGTTGTTGCAAGGGGCCTCAAGTAGAGAAGCTTAGCTTCATTACCAAAGATCCACCTAGTCCCTCAAGTCAACCTACATGCCACCATTCCAACGCAGGACTTAGCCATACCCTAACTGCATGATCATGCATTTTAACCTTTTCTCCAAACTTAGACTTGGGATCTTCAAAGAAGATTTCCTAAAATGTCTATTCAACCAAGACTTATGTCTTGGAGGTAAATTTTAGAAGGATTGCAAAATTGCAAGTGTAAGTGAGATGTAAATGATCAAATTTGATTGCAAGTAAAAGTAGTATTTCAAGATGGCTCAAAATAACTTCATAAAGATACCAATCCACAAATGATTACACTATACTTGCATGAAGATGAAATGAACTTATGATGAAAAATACTAGTTGAAACTAGATGACAAAATCAGAAAATTATATCAAAATGGAAACCACATTAGCATGTAAAGTGACTTTGCATGTCAATAGAAAGAACTACAAATGAGATGTAACAACCCATTAATAAAATTTTGGACCTTAAAATTTTATAAATATATATCTATGTATTAAAATTTATAAAGTATGTGGTTAAAACCTTATAATATGAATTTATAAATTATATTAATTAATTTTATATCATACATAATTTAAATATTATAAAATATACTTATATCATATATAGTTTAAACATTATGAAATATACTTTACATCATATAGTATTTAAATGTTATAATATATATATACCTTAAAGCTTTATAGCATGTATAATATAAACGTTATACATTATGTTATTAAAACTTTATAAACATCATGATGAAAGTTATAAAGGTATCAGTTTAAAAACGTATAACGTATGCTGAAGTGTGATATTCATAAATGTCGGCTGCCCTAAAAATCACCTTATCCCAGCCATTAATAAAGTCGAGGAATCAGCTGAACATTGATTGCTAAACGCAGAAGTCAGTGGAAAATATCCGAGAACCTTGAATGCAAGAAAGGCGGTGGCTGCAAGTGGGAGGGCGGCCACCGCCAGACCAGGGGTTAAATAGAAGGGTCTGAACCTGAAGAAGGGGGGAAAAAACCAGAGAATTAAGGATTCATCAGCAGGAAACCAGGAGAAGTAACTTTGCAGTGGAAGAGTCTTGAGTGATCTGAGTTCTGGGCACGGAGGGACAGAGAGCCTCTGTGGAGAGCTTCTCTGGATTGAGCAACCAGGTTGCTCATTCTGGTAGGGTGGTATTGGCCATCCCGAAATTGGATCAAATCAGTCAGCAGTTCAGGAGTACCAGTTCAGCAGCGGAATCGGAAGTCAGCCAGCAGCTCAGGTAGGTACAGATTACAGTTTCATACATTACTGTTTTCAAATTTTATGAGTATTTCTTTTTATGGTTGCTGTAATGCGAAATTAGGGTGCTACATGAGAGCTACAAATGAAATAACACCGTTATGGGCATTTAAATGGACTATATCAGCTGCAAATAAATCAGATTTGCAATGAGTAGATGAGCAATATAAAACACAAATTGCAAGTGCTAAATTAGCTTAATAAAAGTGTGAATTAGTGAAAAACATGAGCAAGTAAATGAGTGAAATGAAATGGATCTAGGCTACTTGCAAGAGTGAAAAGAGAACTTGAAAATGCAAAGCAAGAAACCAATCACCAATGCTACCTCCTACTAAATGAGGAGATTGGGATGCCAAGGGGAAATCCCCAAGCTCCCTCAAGACGAAAGATTTACTTTTATTATTTAGACAAGAAGCCCTCTTATAGAGAAATGAGGGACTTTGAGGCTTGAGGAGAGTTTACAACAAGCTCAAGAGAGCAAACTACTCTTCCTCAAGATCGAATACAAAATACAAAGAATGAGAAACTACAATTTTATTGCAAAGTTACAACTCAAGAGTGCCTCAAAGAGGCAACTTGCATTCCTCAAGGGGATCAAACTTGATGGCTCAATTTCTCAAACTTCTAGAGGAATTCGTAATATCCCCAATTTTGATTTTTCATTTGAGGGGATTAACGGAGTTTATTGGGGAGGTGCTAAGCATAGCACAATTTTGTAATCTGGACATCAGAGACACTTTTGGTGCATGGGACTTCAGAGAAATAGAAAATTACAGCTCTAGTGGAATGTGTTGAAATATGTAACTAGGTTCAGTGTTCATAATGACACATATAATCATGATTTTATGTAATGAAAAAATAAATTAGATATGTTTTCTTGAGGCATGGGTTCATGCTCAAGAGGAATTTATTTTATAGGACAAACTCCCATTGAGAGCTTCTAGGGTTTATGAGTCATTGTCATGTATGAATGACCCATTTGGGCATGTTACATATTGTAAAAAGAATTTATTTGAGTCAAAGTCAAGTCAAAGAACCCTCCAAGACCAAGTCATGATGCAATATTCAAGTTGGCCTAAAAGGAGCAATTCAACCCAATGAGAAGCCTATATAAAGAAGACATCGACTTCACTTGGAAGACACACTTCACTCACACAAGTTCGATCACAAGAAAGGAAAAGAGTGCCAAGAAGAAGAGGATGAAGGAGGAAGAGAAAATCGTGTTTTTGGAATTGTTTCTAAGCTACCTCTCTCCACAAATGTGAAGGAATTCGGGTTCATACTGCTACAAAAAAAGCCGAGTTGCAGAAATGAAGTTAGGTCATCAAGAAGAGCCATTCTAGAAGTTGAATTCTCTAGGAGAGAGAATCTACCCAAGCAAAGGAGAAAGGAACAAGATCACACCATCATTTCTCACACGTGCTAGGGTTAGGGCTTTTGCAAAAGAAGTTGTTGGGCAGGTCGAAGTTACAGAAGAAGTTGTTGGGTAGGTCGAAGTTGCAGAAGAAGTTGTTGTGCAGGTTGAAGTCACTGAAGAAGTTGTTGGGCAAGTCGAAGATGCAGAAGAAGTTGTTAGGCAGGTTGAAGTTACAGAAGAAGCTGCTGGGCAAGTCGAAGTTGCAGAAGAAGCTGTTAGGCAAGTTGAAGTCGCAGAAGAAGCTGTTGGAAGTCAGAATTTACGAAAGTTGTTAGAAGCAAGGTTTGACTCAATGTTGGACGAAGCGGGGACGCAGAAGCGTCATTTCCCAAAAATCTAGGAAGCGAAGCGTCTCGGAAGCATCTACTATATATATATATATATATATATATATTGCATTTATATTAAAAAAAACATCCAAAATACCAAATTAGTTGTAGAAGACATAAAAACATGCATATTTTTACATAAATCAAGATAGATATGGCATCCATTGTACATCAATGATTAATTATTCTAGCATCAACCATCTAGAATCTACTTGTCTAGCCTTTGCCTCTACTTCAATTCTATAGGGATATTAGTCAACATTGCCTAATTTTGATCAAACAGCTTAATCCAAGCCTTATAATATGGTAGAGAAAGCTTAACATGCCTGATCAATGATTTTGACTTGAGTGAAGGGTACATAATTGCTAAGGCCATGACAAAGAAGTTCAACAATCAAAAACACTAACACTAGGGTACATATAGGGCTCAGTGCTCTTGATTAAATGCCAATCACATGCCCTCATACATGATTTAATCCAATGAAACGCCACAATCCCATAGATCCTGAAAACTCTTAAGTCCGCTGAATTTTGAATGGGATATGAAATTGTATTTTCTCCATATGAAGTCTGATGAGGTTGGAACCACTCAAAAACATCCTGAGTCATTTCATGGTAATGTTAAAAATTTAAGTAAAAGGATGGAAATGAAAATAAAGGAGAATGTCACTTTTACTTTCAAAATTTAACATTACCATTAGGGAGCATCTAGGAAGCATCTAGGGAGCATCAAGCGACACCTTGGGACGATTCGGAAAGTGTCGTTCCTCACATAACAGTTTGAAATTTCCAAAAAAAAAACAAAAAAAGCCTAGTGAAACCGTTTGAACCATCCACCTTCTCTCGGATCCGCTCGAGATCCGCGATGGATAGACGCCTGAACCTCCACAGATCCGCACCCGATCTTTTCCAGATCTACGGATCGGGCAGCAAGAACCGCAGATCGGGCGCCCACAAATCCAATTTTCCAACAATCACCAAAAAAAGGCGGAACTGCATATCCATCGAAGGATCAGTGGCAGATCCATACGTGACACAGTTTTGCCTCCAGATCCTTGGGGGGGGCGGCCCTTGCAACACTAGTCAACTTTGACTTGGTCTTGGAGGTTCTTGGTCAAGGGTCAAAGGTCTTGGAATTTGTCAATTGGAGGCCTATAAGAAGAGAAAGAATTCTGGTGGGTTTTCCTCTCAAGTTGGAGAGGTTTTGGCCCTAGCTCATCACCTACATCTTGTGCCCTATTGTAACGACCCACCCCAGATTACGAACAGAATAAGAGTATTAGCATCCATATGAAGCATGCATATGATAGCTACATATGAATGCATCACATGCATTGCACTAGTATACTTACTAATTGATTATGAAGGATGTCTAAATAAAGGATACTTACTAATTGATTATGAATGATGTCTAAATAAAGGATAAACGAATTAATTATTTAAAAAAAAATACTAGATTGAATACCTAAACCATTAAGAAGGTAGATCTTGTCCTAAACATGACATTCTCAAAAATAGTAAATATCTCTTTATTATTTTAGTTATTGAATAGTATTAATACGTATCATTTTGCAACTTAATTATTCTTTCAACTATTATGGATCACAGAAGCCTCAATTCAACTATTAATTATTCTTATTAAAAACCCATGTCATTAATGTATATAAATTATTTGTTTGAAATAATCATATAATTAACCAAAAGCTTATTTAAATGATAATTTAATTCAATTAAAATAAATAAAATAATTCATTTATATGTTAAAATAAAGCAATTGCTTAAAAATAAAACAAATTAATTAAAATAGAAATATAATAAAATAAAATATTACTAATTCCTAAATCTGGAAAGGAACCATTCAACGCTTCATTTAAAGGAAGAATATAACCGCCTCTAGCCAAAACAATAAAGGTCTAGAAGGTACGAGGATTGCAACGAAAGGAAGCATGAGCGAGTGTAAGGGAGGAGGAGGCCGACAGCGAGGTCGTTGAAGGCGGTGGCTTTAAACATATAAGGAACGAAAGAGGGCTGAAGAAAAACACCATTTTTTTCTGACTGTGGGAAATTCTTTTTGAGTTTGAGAGAGACAGAGCAGGAAGTTCTAACAGAGTGACAGACATTGAGCTTGATTGTTCTTGGGGTTTTGGGTGTGGGGGCCAAAAGACTTATCTTCTGGATTTGGGGACCGTATAGGCAGACCCTAGATAGTCTAGGAGGAAAAAGAGCGGTTTGGTAATTGCAGCACCAGGAACAACACTCCAAAACACCTTCGACCGATTTCCAGGTATTCTCCTGCAATTTAAATTTTCTTTAAATTCTAGTTACTGTCTGTAAAGTTAAGACTTTATATTCTTTGGTTAAAATTACACAGTTAGGGCTTTACACCTATTGTCTTATTGTTCTTTATGGTTTGGTAGTTGTTTGATGAAAAGAATACTAATAATAATCAAGTGAAAGAAAAAGCTAATCAAGAAAAGTAAAAAGACACCACAAACAATTATCAAAGAAAAGAGAAATCACCTTCACTTGTTGCCCCTATATTTCTCAACATGGTTTCAGAGCTAAGGTGACAAGTCAAGGAAGGGCAGCTTAAAGAAGGACACTCAAGGGCCGAAACACTAGAAGATCATCAAAAGCATCAATCATCAAAGAAGTTTCTAAAGAAGACCTCAAAACCCTAGTTCGTTCAAATAAGGACTCTACACTTCAAGCATTCTTGGGAACCTCGCTCAACCATCACATCGAGAAGAAGGAGACCTCAAAAGACCCTACCTCTACTCAAATTAAGAAGAACCTCAAATTGAAGCATCTGGAAGTCTACACATCCAAGGGAAGCAAGAAGAGAGGTGTTATCATCATCATCAAGGATTCAAGGTGATCTCCCTCTCCTTGAGTCAAGGATCACTTTTGAAGGAAGACATCTTCATCAAGAAGTCATCCTCCACTATCAATATCATCATCAAAATCAAGAAGGTAGTAGGTTGAAGATATTGTCATCAAGGAGTATCTTCACAAGTAAGTATCTTCACAACAAGTTGGTTGGGGCATCAAACTTTCTTGCATGGAAGAAGAGAACAGATTTGATCCTTATAGAAAATGACGTTGTGGATCATGTTAAGGACTCAATCACTAAACCTCCAAAGGAAGAAGCTCAAGCACTTGCAAAGTACATGAAAGGGGAAGTAAGGGCACAAAGGATTCTCATAAAATCCATCAAAGATCCCCTCATTCCCTATGTATCAAAGTTAGAAACATCAAAAGAAATATACGACAAACTTGTAGAATTGTTCTTCGTAAGCACTGTAGGAGAAGTGGTCTCATTAAGACAAGAACTCTACATGATGAAGATATCAAAAGCAGAAGGAATAGCCTCATACTTTATGAGGGTGTCAGAAATTAGAGACCAACTACAAGAGTTGGGAGAAATAATGTCTGATAAGGAAATGACAACTATAGTGCCCAATGCACTACTAGAGAAATGGGGCAACTTTACATCAAGCATCTATGGAAAGAAGGAAGCTAACCCCATTCAATGAACTTTGGTCAATATGCAAAATTGAAGAAACCATGCTGAAGGCAAAAAATGATGTAGGATCAAGAAAGCAAACACAAGCATTTGCTGTCATGGCTAAGAGAAAAGGGAAGTTTGGTCCTCAAAAAAGGAAGAAGAATATGGCCAAGGTCCAATGCTATGCCTATCAAGAATATGGGCACTACAAGAGAGATTGTCCCAAACTCAAAAAGGACAAAAACAAAAGAGAAAGGGAAGAAGTCCATATCAATGAAGAAGTGGAAGAAGCTGAAAATAAGAAATCAAAGGAGGAAGTAAAAGATCTCCACTATTATTCATTATTGAAATAATCTTCTCCACCTAGTTCTTTTCGAGTTTTGTAAAGTATAGCTTTCATAGTAGAAAGCATTAGAAGCATGGTAGGATTCATCATTTTAGGAGATGGCATTATAGCATACAATGGAAACAAGAGTTCATGACATCAAAATAAGCTTGAAACATAGCTGAAGTAGAAGACTGTGGTAGTCATCATTAGAAGGAAGTAGCTCTTGGTAACCTCACTAGAAGCATAAGTAGTACTTATGAAAGAAGTCATCTAATGTAGAGCTCATCATACGTCATTGGAAATTAGCATTTGCAAGATGAGGATAATCAAGATCTTCCATTGGAATCTTCATTAGAAGGTCCATCTCTTGAAAGAAGCAAGTGTCTCACTAAGAATACCACCTTGGATGGGATTCACTATTTAGAAGAATGATGGTATAATGACAAAGGAATGCAGCATGTCGAGATGGTTGAAATACTCTCAATCAAGGAAAGGAAATTGTTGAAGGAAGTCTAGATGACCAAAAGAAGAAAAGAGGTATGTATGCATATGTTTGATAAGTTAGGTCATGTCATCATATAGTTGCAAATAACTGGATACTTTACCTCATGAGTATGATCAAAAGAAAGGTTTCTCTTTTGTTAGAAAGATGCATTGAAGGCATGATTCACTTATTGCCTAGATGAAATCAACATAATATGTCCTCGTATGAATAATGAAATATGAGGTGGTTGACAAAGATGAAGGAACTATGACTAGAAGTTCCTGGGAAGAAATATGTGAATAAAGAAAAGAGATTGTGAAAGATGCAACTATGGTCACCTAGAAAAGGCAATCAACATCCAATGACTAGAAGAATTGGCCATGATATCTCCATCGAAAAGATATGAAGACCTTGGGAGAGTCTGGAAAGAATGAAGACCCTTGACAATTGAATATCTCAAAGATGTGTCAATATATATGCAGGATGTTGATATTGCAACAAGCGAATGTCATGATGAAGGGCCATCACAAAAGGTAATTTTGATTTCATGTTCATTTTGACTTTTGAACAATATCTGGATGGGATAATACAATATTACCGAAAAAGAATTGGGGAAGTCATCTACAAATAAGTACTCATGTGGAAGGAGGGAAGATCGTGAAGGATACATGATGTGGAAAAGGTAGTTGTATGAAGGAAAGTCAGATATGGACTAGCATATCACTTTCCAATGAAAGGAAGGACGACATGACTGACATGGTTCATGAAGGAAAGTGATGGATGGTCGATGCCCTACAAGATGAAGAAGAGGAAATTCATGACATCGAATGAAGGAGCTTTGCGAGCAGCTAAAGGTCCCATGATCTCCACCAAAGAAGAGATAGTTGTTGTCGGAAATAGGTCCCTAGTTAAGAGGGAGACCAGAAGCAAGTTTATGGTAAAGAAGAAACTTGGAAAGTATGTCCCTAGCTAAGTGGGAGCTTGAACAAGTCCCTGGTTGAGAGGGAGCTTGGGTACATTCCTTCATAGGAATGGGTATATCCTCCCTAGTTGAGAGGGAGAGATAGGCACATCACTCTTGTCTTCACATGGGAAGAAAGAATGGAGGATTGGGTGAGTATCTGGCATCCGATGCTCTTTGAGGATGTGGTAGGGCATCCAAGATAAGAGTAGTCATGGAGGACCGATATTCTTTGAAGACTGGGAATCGAAGATAAGAGTAGTCTTGGAAGGACATACCCTGTGGACACCCGAGTGGGGCATGTTCCTTGAAAGACAATGATGAAGATGTATATAAATCATTGGTCTCTGTTAGTTTTTGTAACATCGGGTGTGTTCCAGCCACGAAATTTGGTGGAGAGGGTAGAATACATGAGATCTCCAAAACCCATAAATCGTTTCTGGATATTCTGCCTAGAAGTGTCTCAATTACATTATTAACTGATTTTTAAATATTTTCTAAGTCTAAACTTAGGGAATATGGTTAATTAATCAGTGTTAACTGAGATCAGTGTTTTAAAAACCGGCCGGTTTGAATCGATAACCGGTCAAACCAGCCAATTCACTAGCCCACTGGGTCAAACCGGCAGAAAAACCCGGTTTGACCCCTCCCTTCGCCAAAAAATTAGAAAAATCGGTCCTAACCGGCCGGTTTAGGATGGAACCGACTGGTTTATGGTCAAATCGGCTGGTTCCATCATAAACTGGGTGGTTTATTGCCAGGGCAACCATAAACCCTACAAAATGCATTTTTTTGAGTTTTGAAGCTGTTTTGAGGGAATTTTGGGGTTGTTTTCCTCCAAATATAGCCCCTTCAAGAAAAACATGCCTACCCTCTCATTTTTCTGACACATCTCAAACCTAGCAATGTTGGTGATTAATGGTAATGTTAAATTCTTAAAGTAAAAGTGGCATTTCCTTTAATTTCCTTTTTCATCCTTTTACTTAAATTTTTAACATTACCATGAAATGACTCAGGATGTTTGAGAGTGGTTTCGACCTCATTGGATTTCATATGGAGAAACTAGAATTTTAGATTTCACTCAAAATTCAGCAGACTTAATGGTTTTCAAAATTTCATAGTTTGGGGGTTTGCAATGTTTCCATTTGATTCTATTATGCGTGAGGGTATGAGATTGGCATTTGATCAAGAGAATGAAGCCCTTTCAAAACCTTGATGTTGGTGGCATTGATTGTTGAACTTTGTTGATGTTGGTGGTATTGATTGTTGAACTCCTCTACCATGTCCTTAACAAGAATGCACTCTTCACTCAAAGGAAAACCACTGGTTAGGCATGCTAATCTTTTTCTACCACATTATAAGGTTGAGGAGATGAACCCTTCACTCAAACCAAAATCATTGGTTCGACATGTTAAACCTTTTCAATTTCTATCATGTTATATGGTTGAGCAATCCAAGTCTAAAGACTTTGAGCTAGATGATGTTTATGTATCTCTTGTTGATGATGTTTATGTATTTCAAGTAGCGTTGAATCAATGATGAGTTTCATGAGTGACCATGTTGATCAGTGATTTGTAGTTTTGATGTCTATTTTTGCTACTACTACTAAAGTTGTAGAGGAGTTTTATGAGTCCTCAAACTCTGAACCATATTTTTTATGTAGCTCATGTTGATGATCTCTTGTCTAGTAGTGGTGATGAGTTTGATCATGATAAGGAGTGATCATGTTGTTGATCACTGATATGTAGACTTGTAGTAGGTCAGTGACCCCATAGCTTAGAGCATTGTTTTCGGACTCTAGAGGCCATTTAGAGCCTCATTGATTATGTATTTTGTTGCGGATATGTATTGCACTCAATGCCATTTTGATATATTCACCTTTACATGGTATATAGATGAGCAAACCTTGCATATTTTGTTTCTATTGGCTTGGAATCATGGTTTTAAATCTTAAAAATAGTTTTTTTCATTAAAAATTAATTATTTAATGTATTTTTTAAAAACTGGTTCGTTTAGACCTGACCAGTCCCGGTTCGACCGGTTCCGATTCGAAACCCGGTTCATTAGGTGGACCGGTCTAGTCACCGGTTCCGGTTTTTAAAACATTGATTGAGATAAGGTGAGAATAGTCTAGAAACTCACACGGATCGATCCAGAGATGATACTAGCCATCGATTATGTTTTAATCTTGGTTGTTGGTACTCCAGTAGTGGATTATAAGAGGAGGTCGATGTGGTGATGGAGCATACACCAGTGCAGATACTCAGTTGCCCACACAGTTCGATTTTCTCAGTGGCAAAGATTCAGCAGAGAAGATAGAGCCAGACATGAGTAAAAGGTGGTTGAGGAGGGTAGCAGCATTCCAAGAGGAAGTTTTCCAGTTCCAGGAAGAGGCAATAAGAGGAAGGCCGAATTCCACAGAGGCTCTGCGCAGCCACTACGCAGAAAGTGACGCAAAAGCTCCAGCGTGAGGCTAGGAAGCCAATCTCGGGGGCAAAAATTAGCGGTGGAGTGAGAGAAAAATCTCACAATAATTTTGCCAGTATTTTCCTCAGATTAGATTGTCAGTAGAGCATCTAAATTATTGTACTCAGATTTGTTGTTGAAGAATAATAATAAAACCCTCATCTGTTGCACCAGTTTTCCTGCATTGAGTTTTTCCAGGGACAATTGTCCAAAAATAACTGTGTTAAAATTCTTGTGTGTGTGCTAGAATTTCTCAGTTTCCAGTATTTTTATTTTCTGCAGTATTTTTATGGTGAAAATTGCAGTTGTGATTTTATTCGTTGTTTGTCGTAGCAAATAAACTACATAATTAAATTTACAGTTAGAAGAATAATTTCCAGTTGCTGCAATAGATGAAATTTTCACATGGTATCAGAGCATAAATGATCAGCCAGGAAGCTTAGAAGCGAAAGAGAGAATTTCGTTGTTCAGTAAGAGCAGCAGGCCGAAATTCTTGAGGCAACGTAGATCCTTGATAGACAAGCCGAAATTGCTGAGGGCAGCAGTTCGATTTTCAGTTGTTGGTTAGCAAAAAAGTCGAGTTGCCTGGATTAGTGATTCCAACAGTCAAAGGGAGCAGCTGCAGCTCAATTTTTCGCTAAGCAGACTCCTTGGTTGGACGCAGAGGGTTTTGCAGCAGTTTGAAATTGCAGAATCAGCGTCGGGAGGAAAGAGGAGTAGCACACAGTAAATTCTTCAGCATGACCATGGACAGAATTAACATTCAGGAAGCTTCAAATTTGTCTTCCAGGTTGGAGGACGAATTTGCTTTCTTATCAGGATCAGCTTCACAGGGTGTTTGGTACATAGACAGTGGAGCATCAACTCATATGACAGGGGTTAGAGAATATTTTTCTAGCTACAAGGAGGAGCAGATGGACTTCCAGATTACTATGGGAAACAGAACGAAATGTACTCCAGTAGGGAGAGGTACCATAGATTTTCAAAGGGAGTTGGGAGCAAGCACAAGCACTACAAATGTATTGCATGTGCTAGGATTGGGTATGAATCTAATTTCAGTAGCCCGGTTACAAGATAAGGGGTATTATATACACTTCCTAGGGAAGAAAGTTTTTGTCAAACACTCAAGCTGGAAGAAGGTAAAGACAGATTGGAGTTCGAAGCAACAAATTGTACAAGTTGTAGCTCGACTCTCCAATGGCACTAATAGGCAGTAAAAGTAGCAGTGGGAAGGTGTTGAATGAGTTATGGCATAGGAGAATGGGACAACTACACCATAGAACACTTAAAATGCTCAGAGAAATAGTAACTGGGGTTCCAAAACTTGGCACAGAATACGATGATGTGTCTAGAGGATGTGTACTTGGGAAATATGCTGAGGCAGGATTCCCAAGAAATGACAGCAGCGCAGATGGCGTGTTAGGACTTATACATTCAGATATTTTTGGACTGATGTTCACTAGAGCTCTCAATGGTGTCGAATACTTTGTCACCTTTATTGATGACCATTCCAGGAAAACCTAGATCTACTTCTTGAAGACCAAAGATAAAGTTTTTGATCATTTCAGAGAGTTTAAGGCTCTCGTGGAGAATGCGACGGGGAAAAATCTCAAGGTGATTCGCTTAGATAATGGTGGAGAATATATTGATAAAGACTTCACAGATTTTTGCGCGAAGGAACGCATCAAAAAAGAATGGACAGCTCCATATAATCCACAGTAGAATGGGGTAGCGGAGCAGAAAAACAGAACCATAGTTGGGGCTACAAAAGCATATGACCAGGATTTGCCCAGATTTTTATGGGCAGAGGCATGTAACACGACAGTGTATATCCAGAACATGACTCCTCATAGAGCTTTGGGGAAGAAAACGCCAAAAAGGGTCTTCACAGGGAAGAAGCCAGAAGTTAGTCACTTCAGGATCTTTGGCAGCATTGCTTATTGCCACATGCCAAATGAAAAGCGTACCAAATTGGATCAAACTGCAGAGAAGGGATTTCTCATCGAGTATAGCGAAACCTCAAAGGCATACAGGATCTACATTCCTAGCAGTAGGAAGATTGTGGTGAGACGAGACGTGAAGTTCATGGAGGACTGAGCTTTCAAGAGGTCTCGTGAGATGCCTGCAGGTGATCAGAATCAATCTGCAGAAGCTCCTCTGGTCCAACAACAGGGGCAGCCAATGGGACAAGCAAGAGAACTGTCACAGGGATCGAGTACAGTGACTAGTACTGGTATTTCCTCAAGTGCAGGAGATCAACGAGTTCTTAGCAGACAAAGTAGCAGAGGCAGGATGAGGAGCTGGTTGAACCTCCCACCACTAGTGGTCGAGCCAGCAGAGAGGTTCGTCAGACATTAAGAGATGCAGAGGAGTTTATTGGAACTCCTAGGACAAACAAAAGACAGCGCAGACAACCTGACAGGTACCAAGCATTGGTGGCTCAAGTTGCAGAACCTTCCAGCTTTCAGGAGGCCGCACAACATCAGGTGTGGGTAGACGCCATGGTAGAAGAGTATAGCTCTATCATGACGAATGATGTTTGGGAGGTGGTACCAAGGCCTAAAGACAAGTCAGTTGTAGGTTCTAGATGGATCTACAAGATTAAGTATGCTGCAGACGGCAGTATGGAAAAGTACAAGGCTAGGTTCGTGGCAAAGGGGTATGCACAAAAAGAAGGGATAGATTATGAAGAGACCTTCGCCCCAATTGCCAGATACACCTTTATCCGATCAGTTATATCCCTAGCAGCTCGAAAGGGATTGCGGATTCACCAGATTGACATCAAGACAACTTTCCTGAACGGGTTGATAGAGGAAGAGGTGTACATAGAACAGCTAGAGGGCTTCGAGACTCATGAGAGGTGCACTCATGTGTGCAGACTGAAGAAAGCTCTATACGGACTCAAGTAGGCTCCCAGGGCATGGTATGGTTGGATTGACAATTACTTGCAGCAGATGGGATTTGTCAAGAGTGACGCAGATCCCAACCTTTACTATTTGATGGTAGAGGGTGAGCCACTTATCCTAGTTTTGTATGTGGATGATCTTTTTCTGATAGGATCATCAGGGCTCATAGAGGATTGCAAGAGGAACCTAGCAGCGTTGTTTGATATGAAGGACTTGGGGTTGATGCACTATTTCCTAGGATTGGAAGTGTGGCAGAAGGATGGGGAGATCTTCCTTGGGCAAGGAAGATATGCTACAAATATTCTGAAGAGGTTCAGAATGCAGGATTGTAGACCCATGTCTACGCCCATGATCACCAACTGGAAGAAGATAGATGCATCAAATGACAAGGATGTCGATCCCACCTTGTATAGACAACTTATTAGGTCTCTCATATATCTATTCAACACTAGGTCAGATATTTGCTTCGCAATTAATACTCTCAGTCAATTCATGGTAGAGCTGAAGAGGGTACACTGGGCAGCAGTGAGGCATATTCTGAGGTATGTGTGCAGCACAGTCGAGTATGGATTGAGATATACCAAAGGGAATGACGTCAGACTATGTGGGTTCACAAATGCAGATTGGGCAAGCAGTTTAGTAGACAGGAAAAGTACCTCTAGGTACTGCTTCAACATTGGATCAGGGATGGTTTCATGGTGCAGCAGGAAGCAGAAGTCAGTAGCTCTGAGCTCTACAGAAGCAGAGTACATGGCAGCAAGCACAGCTATGTGCGAAGCTATATGGCTTCAGAAGCTGCTAGTAAGCTTGTTCAAGCAGAGAATGGAGGCGACCAGAGTCTACTGTGATAATCAGAGTTGCATCAAGCTCTCTAAGAATCTAGTGTTTCATGACAAGTCGAAACACATAGATATACAGTGTCATTTCATCAAAAATTGCGTACAACGTGGGGCAGTCTAGCGATAGTATGTTCCAACAAAAGAATAGGTTGCAGACACACTCACAAAAGCTCTAGGGAGAGCTGAGTTCGTATATTTCAGAGAACATATGGGCATGGTAGAGAACCCATTCCAGTAGCAGGGACAAATTTTCAGTTGCAGATGTTGCAGTTGTAGCAGCAACAGATGAGCGGGAGTTGTAGTGCAGATGCAGTGTTGGCAGCGATATGGCAGTGTCAACAGCAGCACAAATGCAGTGCATATCAGAGTTGCGCAGCAATGGTGGGTAGCAACAGCAAGACATCAGCAGCATGACAGGAGATGATATAGAGACAGAGTGTTGTGGCAGGGTGTGCAGCACTAGAACACATTCCTCGCTAAGAGGGAGTGTTAGTTTTTGTAGCATCGAATGTGTTCTAGCCACAAAATTTGGTGGAGAGGCTACAATACATGAGATCTCCAAAACCCAGAAATTATTTCTGGATATTCCTTCTAGAATTGTCTCAATTACATTACTAACCGATTTTTAAATATTTTCTAAGTCTAAACTTAGGGAATATCATTAATTAATCAGTATTAATTGAGATAAGGTGAGAATAGTCTAGAAACTCACACGGATCGATCCAGAGATGATCCTAGCCATCGATTATGTTTTAATCTTGGTCGTTGGTGCTCCAACAGTGGATTATAAGAGGAGATCGATGTGGTGATGGAGAATACACCAATGCAGATACTCAGTTGCCTAGGCAATTCAATTTTCTCAGTGGCAGTGATTCAGCAGAGAAGATAGAGCCAAAGGGTGAGTAGAAGGTGGTTGTGGAGGGTAGCAGCATTCCAGGAGGAAGTTTTCCAGTTCCAAGAAAAGGCAGTAAGAGGAAGGCCGAATTCATAGAGGCTCTGAGCAGCCACTACGCAAAAAGTGACGCAGAAGCTTTAGCGTGAGGCTAAGAAGCCAATCTCGGGGGAAGAAATTAGCGGTGGAGTGAGAGAAAAATATCACAATAATTTTGTCGGTATTTTCATCATATTAGATTGCCAGTAGAGCATCTAAATTATTGTACTCTGATTTGTTGTTGAAGAATAATAATAAAACCCTCATCTGCTGCACTGGTTTTCCCACATTGGGTCTTTCCAGGGACAATTGTCCAAAAATAATTGTGTTCAAATTCTTGTGTGCTAGAATTTCTCAGTTTCTAGTATTTTTCTTTCTCGCAGTGTTTTTAAAGTGAAAATTGCAGTTGTGATTTTATTCGTTGTTTATCGTAGCAAATAAACTACATAATTAAATCTATAGTTAGAAGAATAATTTCCAGTTGTTATGTGACAATGTTGGTTGATGTGATGCAGAACAGATGGGTTACCAATCCGATTCTTCTTATGAGAATTCTTCTAATTGAAAAAGTGCAAGTACATTGTATGGATTATGAATACCTCCCTAGTTAAGAGTGAGTGTTGAAATATGTAACTAGGTTCGGTCTTCATAATGACACATGTAATCATGATTTTATGTAATGAGAAAAATAAATCTAATATTGTTTTTTTGAGGCATGGGTTTCATGCTCAAGAGGAATTTATTTTATAGGTCAAGCTCCCATTGAGAGTTTCTAGGGTTTATGAGTCATTGTCATGTATGAATGACTCATTTGGGCATGTTACATATTGTAAAAAGAATTTATTTGAGTCAAAGTCAAGTCAAAGAACCCTCCAAGACCAAGTCATGATGCAATATTCAAGTTAGCCTACACTCAAGAACAAGTCGGCCTAAAAGGAGCAATTTGACCCAATGAGAAGCCTATATAAAGGAGACATCGACTTCACTTGGACACACTTCACTCACACAAGTTCGATCACAAGAAGGAAAAGAGTGCGAAGAAGAAGAGGACGAAGGAGGAAGAGAAAATCGAGTTTTTGGAATTGTTTCTGGGCTACTTCTCTCCACACGTGCGAAGGAATTAGGGTTCATGCTGTCGCAGAAAAACCAAGTTGCAAAAGTGAAGTTAGGTCATCAAGAAGAGCCATTTTGGAAGTTGAATTCTCTAGGAGAGAGAATCTACCCAAGTGAAGGATAAAGGAACAAGATCATACCATCATTTCTCACACGTGTTAGGGTTAAGGTTTCTACAGAAGAAGTTGTTGGCCAAGTCGAAGTTACAGAAGAAGTTGTTGGGCAGGTCAAAGTTGCAAAAGAAGTTGTTGCGCAGGTCTAAGTTACAGAAGAAGATGTTAGGCAAGTCGAAGTTGCAGAAGAAGTTGTTGGGCGAGTCGAAGTTACCGAAGAAGTTGTTGGGCAGGTCGAAGTTGCAAAAGAAGCTTTTGGCTAGGTCGAAGTTGCTAAAGAAGCTGTTGGGCAGGTCAAACTTGCAGGCTATTAGGCAGGTCGAAGTAGCAAAAGAATTTGTTGGAAGTCAAAATTTACAGAAGTTGCTAGAAGCAAGGTTTGACTTGGTCTTGGAGGTTCTTGGTCAAGGGTCAAAGGTCTTGGAATTTGTCAATTGAAGGTCTATAAGAAGAGAAAGAATTCTGGTGGGTTTTCCTCTCAAGTTGGAGAGGTTTTGGCCCTGGCTGATCGCCTACATCTTGTGTCCTATTGTCTTATTGTTCTTTATGGTTTGGTAGTTGTTTGATGAAAAGAATATTAATAATAACAAGTGAAAGAAGAAGCTAACCAAGAAAAGTAAAAATACACCACAAACAGTTCTCAAAGAAAAGAGAAATCACCTTCACTTGTTGCCCCAAGATTTCTCAACAGATTGTGGGGGCCACAAGAGAAGGAAGTTCGACCCAATGGAGCAATTTGCACTTCCCGGAGGATTGAGAAAGAGAAAGGGTGCGAACTAGTGGAGAGTGAGGGCCACCAAGGAGGAGAGGGCCAGCAATAATAAATGGAGCATGGAACCTCTCATTTGGACATCTTTGGTCATTTTATAATTCAACACTAGTTCTCTTGAGCTACTTAGCCAAGACAACCCGTGTTGTTTAGAAAAAAGAATTTCCGAGCGAGAATTCCACCCTCATTTCGAAGAACTTCAAGTGTCTCCCTAGTGAGGCAATTTGGGGAGTTCAATTCAAAGCTTCCATTGGACATCATTGCAAGAGTTTACTCAGTAGTGCACATTTCTTAGGCGTAGAGATATTTTCATGGAGCAAATTGTGGGAGCAAGCATGAGTTAGTGGCTCCGGGCTTCACAAGGAATTTTCTTATTGTTAGACCAGAGTTTGGACAATGATTCGTCGAGATTGATTGGAGGCTATTACCTCGGACAATTTTTCTATCTATTGGTAGGGGCACAGAAGCTATTGACCTAGTGGTACACAAGGGTTTAGAGAAGTGGAGCCGGGCGAGATAAAGGTTAGAGATACGAGGTATTTCTCAGTGGAGAATTTAGTCAAAGCTGGGAGAAATTTCTTGTGGTGGATTTGGGCATAATTCAGTAGTATCAATATTGTGGGGTGTTTTCTGGCCAGATTGGGCAATTCACACTTGTTGGGGGTCAACTTGGGTCGGTGGATTCAGCCCAAACCCTTTCTCAGTTTTTGTGGGCTTATTCAGAGGAGTCTGATGTTAATTTTTCATAAAGTTATGAGCAGTTTAGAGGGAAGAAACCCTAGTTCTATTCCAGCAGTGGAAGTAGTAATTTTCTGGTTAGTATACAGATTTTGTGGGAGTCATTTCTAGCACTACGGTTCATGAGATTTTTCTAGGTTATTTTGTGTTTCTTGTGAGGAGGCTCTAGTTAATTTGCCATAATTTTCTAAGTACTTTTGAGGGGTGAAACTCAGGGTCATTTCCCAGCAACTACAGCGGTTTCCTAGCAACAGGGCGTAGTTTCTTCAAGGGCACTTTCTAGCACATAGAGCATTGTATGGACACTTGGGTTTTTGCCATAGCTTGTAGTAGCAAGCCCAAGTTCCATTTCTATCATTGATGTATTTATATTTTATAGATCAATACGATGGCTTGGCTATTTGGTGCCATTTTCGGTGTTTACTATTTATAGCTTGGGTGCATCAATGATCAGAGTTTATTTGTTGTAGCTTAGTTCAAGTATCAGTTATTTGATATAAATTTCAATTTGGGATATTACAGTGGTATCAGAGCATGATCTTAGCCAATTGTGGGGAAGTTAGCAAGGTCATGGAGGTGTTAGACATACATGCTCAATGATTGGTGAATTTATGGACATGCCAATGATGCAAAAAGGGATCATGGACGAGTTGGTATGGCAGAACTAGGAGATTCTGGAGATGATGCAGCAACTGGCAGGCATACGAATACAAAACATGCACGGCACCAAACCTCCTCAAAAGGAGTGGACAGGACAGGGAAAATTAGAGGGTGAGACCAAGTTGCGCTTCTGAAGGTGGAGACCTAGCTTTAGATATCAAGAACCTAAGGAGGAGTTTAAGCATGAGGTTGAGGGCATGCAGAATTATGAGGAGCACGTAGATACACCCAGTGTGACGTAGAAGTCACCCTTGTTGGAGATTCCTTTGATAGCCTCGGTTGACAAATGGTGGAGACAGTTAGGCATACACCCGTAGGGCCATCCATTGATAAGGTGTCAAGGGACACAAAGGTACCCATTGTCGATGAGGTGTCAGGAGGCACAGAGATACCCACAATTGATGAGGTGTCCAAAGGCACATCCATCGTTGATGAGGTGTCAAGAGACACAGAGATACCCAGAGTTGTCCCTGAGTTTACAGATATTAGCCGCCCACAGCAGTTTCATCAACTTCAGGTCGACCTTCTAACATTGAAAAAGAAGGCCACGATAGTCTGAGAGACCATTCTGCAGCAAAACAAGGAGTTGAATGGCATGAGAGCAGTCTGTGTCAAGTCAGCAGCCATGCTGACTCGCGTTGGGGAATGGTTGGATTCCCTAATGGTACAGCTAAAGGAGTACACAATGGAGCGTCAGAGCAGCCCTCTTCAGGCATACTAGATGGGGCTTGCAACATTGTTAAGTTACCTTTGCATATTGGAGAGAGAGAGGCAGAGTTACTTACACAAACCTCATGTGTGGACCAGGTTAGTGAGTTGAGGCAACATGAGTTGTGCAGAGTGCAGCATTCGCATGTTGGGGTTGTTGCATGTATGAGTACATGTGCATTCGATCCTTCCCTCGGGGTCGGATGACGAGAGATTCTAAGTTGGTGCCTAGTGGAGTGGGCTACAATTATGGAGATGGTAGTAGACCGAGGTAAAGCTGAACATGAGCTTCCATACATTGGGGATACTGGAAGCCTAGACTGGCATTCGGATGCAGGTGGCACTACATATCATTTACCAGATATGTCGGTTAACTAAGACATTGGTGGTATAGTTGACCTCGCAGTTGAGCATACACATTCACTAGGGGAAGTTTCAGTCAACACCAATGGCCAGTCAGTTTATGGACAGACTCCCCGAGATGTCTTGGTATGATGGTTGTACATGGTATCACAAGATGATCAGCATACTCTAGCAAGAGTTTGTCGAAAGAGGTGGAATTGGCAGGCCACCAGGCGGTGTCTTGTATGGGATTGAGGGTTCTCCAGCTCCAGGTCAACCTTTTAACATTGAGAAAGAAGGCCACGATAGTCCGAGAGACCATTCTGCAATAGAACGAGGAGTTGGATGGCATGAGAGCAATCTGTGTCAAGTCAGCAGCCAAGCTGACTCGCGTTGGGGAACGATTGGATTCCCTAATGGTACAGCTAAAGGAGTACACATAGGAGCGTCGGAGCAGCCCTCTTCAGGCATACATAGATGGGGCTTGCAGCATTGTTAGGTTACCTTTGCATATTGGAGAGAGAGGCAGAGTTACCTAGACAAACCTCATGTGTGGACCAGGTTAGTGAGTTGAGGCGACATGAGTTGTGCAGAGCGCAGCATTCGCATGTTGGGGTTGTTGCATGTATGAGTACATGTGCATTCGAGCCTTCCCTCGGGGTCGGATGGCAAGAGATTCTAAGTTGGTACCCGGTGGAGTAGTCTACAATTATGGAGATGGTAGTAGACCGAGGTAAAGCTCAACATGAGCTTCCATACATTGGGGATACTGGAAGCCTAGACTGGCATTTGGATGCAGGTGGCACTACCTATCATTTACCAAATATGTCGATTGACTACGACATTGGTGGTATAGTTGACCTAGCGGTTGAGCGCACACATTCACTAGGGGAGTTTCAGTCAACACTAGTGGCCAGTCAGTTTATGGACAAACTCCCTGGGTTGTCTTGGTATGATGGTTGTAGATGGTATCACAAGATGATCAGCATACTTTGGCAAGAGTTTGTCGAAAGAGGTGCCATTGGCAAGCCACCAAACAGTGCCTTGTATGGGGTTGAGGGTTTTCCCCAATTATGTGGGGCACAGTGGTCACAGAGGAGCAGCGCAATGGTGGCATCACCACTAGTACATATGGGGATTCACCTCTCATGTCTCTCAGGGAGGATTTGGAGGCGGGGCCCATGCATCAAAGGGTATGGTGATGTGACAATGAAGGTGGCTCACACTTGGGGAGGTGATTGCAAGGGAGTTGCGTGATGCACTTTCAGCAAGACAGTCTGAGGCATTATATGAGCATGAGGTAAAGTGGACGGTAGACCTCGTCTACAGGAAGACGTTTAGACGCTAAGCAATATCGAGGTGCTGCGCTTTCAGGAGACATGATAGCAAAGCTCACGGTGTGGTATGGCAGGCGCAAGGCATTTTTCAATGCACCAGATTGATTCATGATACGTGGAGTCTATATATTGATTGAATGCGGGGAGCAGAGACGTGGGACAAGTGGATTGCAGCAGTCGTCAAGAGTCAAGATTATGCTGCAACGGATCTGGTTATGGGATCCAAGGATTCAGTTGGTTGACAGGACATTCCATTTCGTGATGAGCAAGATCAGGGAAGAGGGTGATCTAGCTTACTTTGGAGTTGACACATGGGTAATCATTGAGGCCTCCATTGTAAGGCGAGGCATACTTTTCCTATTGCTGCTTAGGATCGGGATTAGCAGTGGATGGGCAAATATTGACATCATGGAGATCTCTGGGTAGGAAGAATTTGGCCTTCACTGATATTTTGCCATAGAGTTTCAGGAGAGGAGGATACAACGTGTGCACGATGGGCAGTCTTTCATAGTCAGAGTGGCACAGCGACAACATGGTGGCACCCTTTTTAGACTAGCATGGGATCTGAGCATCAAAGGACTTATCAGTCTAGCTACCCTTAGGGATGAGCTGGTTTCCACAGGGGAAGATCATTCAGATCTTCCATTGGGGTTTAGTGATTTGTTGTTGGCATGGGGGACTTCACTAGGATGGAAAGATGACTGGCAAGAGGAGATCAAGGGAAGCCCATGTGGGCGAATATTCATAACCACAAGGAATGGCTTGTATCTTCAGCGGCTTACCGTTAGAGTGCATGAGATGGACTACTTGGTAGGGCAGCTTCATGAGGAGTTGGACAGAGTTTTACATTATCAAGATGCTTTACTTATTGGCGGTAGGCAGAGGGCTTTTGATGCCTATACCTAGCGGGATAGTGAGTAGAGCAAGGACTGCTTCACATTGATCAGGATGGTTTGGCATCCTGGTATTGAGGGACTCCTTCATGATAGGACAGTGCAGAGATCAAGGACGATCTAGTGGCACATTTGGGACCCTGGTATAGTTTGCAGTGACAGTGGGGATCAGTAGTTAGAGAGGGTGCTTATTCAGGCATTGCTTGAGGACAAGCAATTTTTGGTGGGGAGGATTGTAAGATCCCCAATTTTGACTTCTCATTTGAGGGGATTAATGGAATTTATTAGGGAGTTGCTAAGCATAGCACAATTTTGTAATCTTGACATTAGAGACAATTTTGGGTTATGGGACTTAAGAGAAATTGAAAAGTACAGCTCTAGTGGAATGTGGGGGCCACAAGAGAAGGAAATTCGAACAAATATAGCAATTTGCACTTCTTGGAGGGGAGAGAAAGAAAGGGTGTGAACTAATGGAGAGTGAGGGCCACCAAGGAGGAGAGGGCCAACAATTATAAATAGAGGATGGAGGCTCTCATTTGGACAACTTTGGTCATTTTACAGTTCAACACTAGTTCTCTTGAGCTGCTTAGCCAAGACAACCAGTGTTGTTCAGCACAAGGAATTTCCGAGGGGAAATTGCACTCTCATTTCGAAGAACTTCGAGTGTCTCCCTAGTGACGCAATTTGGGGAACTCAATTCAGAGCTTCCATTGGACATCATTGCAAGAGTTTACTCAGCAGTGTGCATTTCTTAGGCATAGATGTATTTTCATGGAGCACATTGTGGGAGCAAGTGTGAGTTAGAGGCTTCAAGCTTTGCAGGGAATTTTCTTATTGTTAGACCGGAGTTTGGACAGCAATTCACCGCGCTGGATTGGAGGCTATTACTTGGGACGATTTTTCTATCTATTGGCAAGGGCGCAGAAGCTATTGACCAAGTGCTACATAAGGGTTTATAGAAGTAGAGTCGAGAGAAATAAGGGTTGGAGATAGGAGGTATTTCTTAGTGGAGAATTCAGCTGGAGCTTAGAGAAATTTCTCATGGTGGATTTCGGCATAATTCAGTAGTATCAAAATTGTGGGGCGTTTTCTAGCCAGATTGGGCAATTCGCACTTGTTGGGGTCACCGAGGGTCGGTGGATTCAACCCAAACCCTTTATGGGTTTTGTGGGTTTATTGAGAGGAGTCTGGGGTTAATTTTTTAGCAATTTCTGACAAGTCTAGAGTGCAGAAATCCCAGTTCTATACTAGTAGTAGCAACAACAATTTTCTGGGCAGGGCACAGATTTTGTGGGACTCATTACTATCACTGGGGTCCGTGAGAGTTTTCTGGGTTATTATGGGTTTCTTGTGAGGAGGCTCCAGTTAATTTGCCATAATTTTCTGAGTACTTTTGAGCGGTGAAACTCACAGTCATTTCCCAGCAACTGTATCAGTTTCCTAGCAGTAGGGCGTAGTCTCACATAGGGCATTTTATGGACACTTGGGATTTTTCCATAACTTGTACTAACAAGCCTAGGTTCCATTTCTATCATTGATGTATTTATATTTTATAAATTAATACGATGGCTCAGATATTTGGTCCCATTTTCCGTGTTCACTATTTATAGTTTGGGTGCACAAGAGTTTATTTGTTGTAGCTTAGTTCAAGTATCCGTAATTTGATGTAAATTTCAATTTGGGATATTACAGAATCCTTGCGCAATGGAAAAGGGTAAGAGTGTGGCTTTCAGCACAAGCTTTGGTAGGTGAAAAGGCTCAAATGATTAGTTCTTTAGTCCTTCAATCCTCCACCTACAAATCCTTTCAAATAATGCCTCAAACCACATCTTCAAGCCTCCATTAGGACTGCGCAAGCATAAAGCATAAGAGAATTAGATCAAAAGAGGAATATAAGCCACTATAAGGGAATATACAACTAGAGTATTGTTATTTCTCAATCTAGCAGAGTCCTAGGAGGGGTTCCAAAGGGGCTACTACTGAACCAAGTGACAACAATGGGACAAAGACCTCTTGTCACCTTAGTCAATGTCCCCTGCTCTTTACGGGCTTTCAAGAATGAGAGGAGTACCAGTATAAGAGAAATCACTATGAATGGTATATCAATGATGGAAAGATAGTGATTTCAAAATCCCATTCATAAGAGAGACTCAGATGATAAAGCTTACTTGCTCAAGAAGCAAGGTGTATGGCTCTCCAAGAAAGGCTTAGAAGGAAGCCTAGACGTAGGGATTTACGGATATTGCTTGATAAGGGATAACCTAGACCTAAGCTTCCTAGGAGAAGGGGGTTCCAAGGTGGTCTTTGTGTAATAATGAGTGAAAAATGTGTGGGACCACAAAGAAGCCCTAAGAGGACCCAAGCAAAGCCAAGGGTTTTTGTTGAAGCTTCAAACAAAAGATCTTGACCAAGCAAGGAAGGAGAAGAGGGCTAATGGAAATGAATTTGACTTGACTTTTAATGCAATGACCCTTAAAGAAGCCACTAACCAAGGAAACCTAGAGACAAGAACAAAGTTGGAGCTAGGGCTTGAGATATTTCAAATCTAGCCATGAAGAATCTTTCAAAATTTGTGAGGGCCTAGAGAACAGCGCAGCACAGTTGTAGCCCAACTCGCCCTCCAAATGGATGGCTCAATAAGATTTCTCTTAATGCCCTACGAGGCCTCTAGGTTTAGGGCATAGAAAGAAGAAGAGAAAGTGAGAAAAGATATTCTTTGAGGTGATCACCAAGAATAAGATCAGTGACTAACCTATTGGGAGAATGGAGTCAATGTGCTTTCAATTTTTTGAGTGTTTTTACCCAATCAAGGAGTTCTATGCCAACTTTGCATGGCCCTAAAGGCAGCTACTAGGTTACTGCAAGAATTTATACTGTTACAACAATTTGATGACTTCTCAAGGTTAATATGGAGATAATGTACCCCTATGAACATTCAATCACTATACCCAAACATGTAACATATGCAATATCCTCACAAGATCTAAATTTGACAAATTCACATTAAATTAGGGCAGAATTTCAGATTTCATGAGCGAAAATTCCATACATTAATCATGTATACAAGAGATAAAGATAAGCATGAAATAGCACTTACAAGTATAGCGAGTATATCCAACCATCAAATAGAGACAAAATCGAAGCTCCAAGACCAAGAAAAGATATCCAAACATCAAAATGCATCAATGATTCTCCAATTCGTCCTCTAATAGGTATAGCGAAATTCTCAAGAGAGAGAGATACAAATCCAAGTGATGATGAGGAATAGAATGATCCTCTCATTAATATTTATCATCCTCTAAGGGTTCAATTTGCCTAATTATGCCTAATGATGCCCCTAATAATAAAATAATGAGCAAAGTAAAATTACTTGGTTACTATCCCACCAAAATAGCTCCATAACATGAAAAATAAGCCTCTCAAGAGGGTCAAAATGATAGATAAGTAGCTAGGAGGGTCATTGAAAGGCCAAGTGGATTCCAATATGTGCCAAAATGAGTAGAAGGGCTCCAAATATAGTGATAAAGTGGTGGCACCTTGATCTCCAAGCAAATGACCTGTGGTGCTCCCAAGCCGTTGTGGGGGCACAAAAACATCCTCATGGATCTCCAAGTTGATCGAACAATCCTATACTCCATCTGTAAGGGTTGGAACAATGATGGAAGCCCTCCCTCTGTCTCCCATGGTAAGACACAACCCCATTTGGGCCCTGGATCAACTGCCAATTGTGTGGTGCAAGTGTGTAGCCAACTCGGTAAGCTAGTCCAAGTGCATCATCATCATCAAATAGGTGGAACACAAGCGAGCTATGGATGGTATTGAAGGATCACATGGCATGGTTATTTGTTCTCTATTATAGCGGAGGACCATGGCTCTCAACGCACACCCTAGAAATGCCAATATGACCCTCTGGAGGGCTTGGACCCCATATAGGGAGACCAAACCCCAAGATGAAGACCCACTTGCAATCCTGTATAAGATCCAATGCGTCTCCTTACCTTCTAGTACAACAAATCATTAGTGTAATTGAGTAAATGAGCTTACAAACCATGGAACCAAGTGGACACTTCATAGTGGCATGCCCTTCCATAATGGGTTTTAAAGTATACAAGTGTCTCCAAGTTCAAGAAGGAGGTTAATCAAGGACCTTATTAGGTGGTTTCAACCTCTAAGGGAGTGACAGGTCGATGGTACATCCCTCAAGTGGCAGGTGTCATGTGATATAATGATGGAACAGAGTAGGGCATCAAGGGAAGGCTCCAAGCCACATGCCACAGTACAAGGGTAGTTATGATGAGGGGAGCCCACACTTGAGTGTATGAATGTAAGAGGGAACAATCATGGTACATGAGTTTCCCCGGCCTTTTATTGATTTTTCTTTTATTATTGCTCGGGGCTCCAGGGGATGAGAACATGATATGTGAAACATAGCAGTGAATACCCCCTTAAGGTTGGGCAGTTCATCACCCACCAGGGATTGGGATAATCATGGTTCCTTAATGATGCAGGGGGCCAATATAAGGGGCCCTAGGAACCAGGGTCATGGCCATAATGATAGGGGTAGAGCTCATGATGGCTTTTGCCCACGTGCTAAATTTGTATGTCCCTACCACCTTTTGCATTTTATGGTAGATTTCCTGTTGAGAGTGGCCAAATTATGCATTTTACTTTGTTTTTAGCCGCATCAACCTCTGGGGCATCATTCCAGACCAGACCCAAAGTGTGGACAGAAGGGAGGGGGATGCTAACTCCTTGTGGACCCAATGGACAAATGTGGACCCAGATGGGAAATATGTGAAAAGAGTACAAACCAAGTCCATTATTTCCGCCAAATCCCCCCACTAATCCATGTCTAGGAGTGTCCATGATAAGTAAGCAAAAATAGGCAACTACATAATGAAAAGCCATACCTTTGAGGTTGGAAGGCCCACCTTCAAACATACAATCATAACAAATGGGCAAGGAATCATAAATATTGGCTCAGGTGGCGAATATGGTGGCACATCGAGTTATCGAGTGGCTACAAGGGGTTATTGACTGTCGGCTGAGGACTATCTAGGAGAAAAAATTCTCCTATGGGTGTCACCCACGTGTGGTGGGTAACATCTGGCTCCAACTGGAGCTCTCAGTATAGCGAACAAACATACTCGAACGGGGAGGTCATGAAAACACCAGCAATCTCTTGGGACTACAGACCTATTAATTGCACATCAAAGACTAAGCACATGGGGCAGCATGTTTTTGTGGTGTCTTATGATCACCCATGCTTAACATTAGGCCATAAAATCAATAAGAAATAAAATTTATTCTAAATGCACCTACTCTACTATGATAAAAGGATATGATGTTAGTTCTAATGCGAAAATCAATATGCAATGCATCCTACCCTAGCATGCATATTATCTAAGACAAATACTAAGTGTAATCATAAAGCCTGTGTAACCAGCATATCATTAGATCAATATGAACATGTCTGCCTATATGATTACTCATGCAGTAGATCCGAAATCAAACATAAACACAATCATATGATGGAGCGGGTAGGAGGTGGGAAAATAAGATATCGATATGACGTAGAAAGGAGTCCTAGATGAGGGAAAATAAGTCAATCTAGAAGTACAAAGCCTTTATTCTAAGCACATGATGGAAGAATGAAGGATCAAACTCAAGAATTCCCTATCACAATCATTGTTCATAATATTATGCTTCGTCGATGCCACTAGGTCACGATGGGGAGAGAAAGGGGACTGAGGAGATGGAAGGACACAACAAACAGGTTGTTTCATGTGATGGTCATTTTAGGTAGGTGCAACGATTGCGTAGTCAAAATCCTAAGGGTATGACTGGGAAAAACGGATATATCTAATGGGTGGCTCTTCCTCAATATCATACTCTAGGAAGAGAAAAGGATTCATCAATATTAGTGATGGTATGAGAAAGGGTGAGACAATGACTCATGGATAATGTAGTCACGCTTTCGGGATCTTGGAGAAGGCAAGGGAAAGTAAGGATCTTGTCACTGTTATCATAAGTATCATAAATGGGTCTGGTTACTTCCAACGGACCTTCTTCATGAATGGGAAAACAATGATTGTCCCTCTCAAGGGTGTGAATATGAATATCATTATGAGTAATGTCCTAAGGAAAGGGGCAATCAATTTCAGCCTTGTTGTGAGTATCATAAATAGGGTCATTGCTAAAACAATGGTGGCCAACTTCTCATTTGCCCTCATTAAAGCATAAGAAGTTGAATATGTCAACCTCACAGGGAGCTACAATATTTCAATTAAGCACCTCTTCTTGCATGAAAGGCCTCACTTGATCAATTTCATGGTTGTGGACTTCAATGGGGTCTTCACCCACGCCATGCTTAAACCCAATTACCAAACCTGTAGTCCCAAGATCTTCCATGGATTTCTTATTTGCTAGATCATCATGACTTCCCTGAAAATCATCCTCGCTACTAAGCAAGGAGGACTCCTCTTTTTCTTTTCTTAAAGAATACTATCAAGAGTCTCCATCACATGAGTTTGGTAACATACTTCTAGGAAGAGATCATTTGAGGGACTTTTGTGATATTCACACTTCACAGCATATAACCTCTCTGCTTGTTCATAAAACTGGGAGAAAACATCCTCGGTGTTACATTTGGTCATAAGTTGCTTGCAAGATTCTTCATATTCCACCATTCTTTCTTGAAACAGCGGAAGGATTTCAAGATCAAGATCCTCGTCTTCTTTTTAGGAGGAGATGCTTTCGAGTTCCTCATTGTTAATTTCCAAATTTGCAACTGACAGCTCCCTCGTATCTTCCTCACTGTCTTGGTCATTTTGGTCATCCAAATCCTCATTGGGTAATGAGGCATATTTTTCTCTAGTTGCATGACACAAGGAGTTGAATGCTACAGTGTAATAGACAAGCTCACTAAACAGATAATCTGAAGGACTCTCTTCATATTCCAGTTGTACGCTATAGAGGTCAAGCCTGCTTTTATTATAGAAGTTGAGTAAGAAGTTCTCATCCTTATGTTCTACTATATGTTCGCAAAACTCATTCCACTCATTCAGTCTCTCCTGCAACCTAGAAAGGCTCTCAAGGTCATGTATAAGTTCTTTCCCATAATCGGCCATTCTTCATGATCATGCGTATAAAACATAAGTGGAGTTGCCATGGTGAATTGAAATGCCTTAATAGACGCTTGCGTCACCCTACAAGCGTTAACTTTGAAATTCAATGAAGAACTAGGGCTTCATTCTTCCAATGGAGTCGCCAAGAATGATATGTTGATAATGTCGCAAGGGAACAAGACACGTGTCTCGTTACCCCGCCAACAACGCTAAAAATTTTACCACTCAATCTAACCAGGGTCCTAGGAGGGGTTCCAAAGGGGCAACTACTAGATCGTGGCAACAATGGGACAAAGACCCCCTATCACCTTACTCAATGTCCCCTGCTCTTTAGGGGATTCACCAATGGGAGGAGTCCTGGTATAAGGGAAATCACCATGAATGGTATATCAATTGATGGAAGGATAGTGATTTCAAAAGCCCATTCATAAGAGAGACTTAGATGATAAAGATTACTTGCTCAAGATGCAAGGTGTATGTCTCTCCAAGAAAGGCTTAGAAGGAAGCCTAGACGTAGGGATTTAGGGATATTGCTTGATAAGGGATCACCTAGACCTAAGATTCCTAGGAGAAGGGGGTTCCAAGGTGGTCTTTGTGAAATAATGAGTGAAAAAGGTGTGGGACCACAAAGAAGCCCTAAGAGGGCCCAAGCAAGGCCAAGGGCTATTGGTGAAACTTCAAACAAAAGATCTTGACCAAGCAAGGAAGGAGAAGAGGGCCAATGGAATTTAGTTTGACTTGAATGTTTAATGCAATGACCCTTATGGAAGCCACTAACCAAGGAAACCTAGGGACAAGAACAAAGTTGGAGCTAGGGCTTGAGATATTTCATAATCTAGCAGTGAAAAATCTTTCAAAATTTGTGAGGGCCTAGAGAACACCCCAGCACAGTTGTATCCCAACACGCTCTCCAAATGGATGGCTCAATAAGATTTTGCTTGATGTCGTAGGAGACCTCTAGGGTTAGGGCTTAGAAAGAAGGAGAGGAAGTGAGAAAATATATTCTTTGGGTGACCACCAAGAATCGTTGGACATTGGATAAACCAACGCTCCCTGTGTGTTTCGTGACATGGACTAACCACCTCTCATGGATCCTTATCTTTGGCGATGCAGTCATTGATTAAAACCTGCAAGTTTTGGTCTAATGGCAATCATGATTCCCAACAAGTGGTATCAGAGCATAGGTCACGAGTTCAATAAACACCCAGCTCGCGTTAGGTGGGAGATTGTTGGACATTGGATAAACCAACAATCCCAGTGTGTTTCGTGACATGGACTAACCGCCTCTCGTGGATCCTTATCTCTGGCGATGTGGTCATTGATTAAAACCTGTGGGTTTTGGTCTAACGGCAATCGTGATTCCCAACAAGGATAACATCAGTGCCTAGCCTATTGGGAGAATGGAGTCGATGTGCTTTCAATTTTTGGAGTGCTTTAACCCAATCTGTAATGTCCCTTCCTAAATTATTTTGGAACACGATTAATTTCTACAATGTGGGGCCAATTTTGGAGGTGACGGGGTGCATTTCATTTTTATTAGAAGACTTAGGAGTTAGAAGTAAGTTACTTTGGGATTTTGTTAGTAGCATGTGGGGCCACCCACACAAGGAAATACACACTCCCTAAGCCAATGGTTTGAAATGCATGAGAGGGAAAATCGAAGGCTTAGTGAGGGACCTGCGAATGAGGGAAAAAGGAAGGAAAAAGGCTCCTCGAAATCTATAAAATGGAGGCAGCACTCTTCATTTGACATATTTGGCATATCGAATTTCTTCTCAGTTGCTCGAGCTGCTTAGCCGAGTCACTTGTTGTTTAGCAAGAGTTTTCCAAGCAAAGAACTCACCCTTTCTTCGGGGGACTTCGAGTGCCACCCTAGAGAGGTTCATCCATAATCTTCCAGAGGTGATTTTCAGTGTGGTTTCCAGCATTTGTATTCAATGTCTCCAGGTGGTGTGTATTTCTAGAGGACGCAGTAGGAGAAACCGAGTTGAGATCTTTGCATTCTTCTGGGGAGATTTTGTCGGGAGAAATTCTGAGAGAGAAGCTCTAGTGTTTTGCTGCCTTTTGGGTGAGTTTGTGGGTTGAAGGAGAGAGCTTTCATTCAGTGGGAATTTCGCACTTCCTGGGCCAGCGCAGAAGGGAGAGATTGGGCACACGTGGGTAGTGGAGACTCAGCCTTTGGAGTTGTTCCTTGTCGGGAGAAATAAGGGAAGCATTTGTGGAGGTGATTGCTACCTTTCCAGAGTGTTTGGGGAGGATTTTGCTAGAGTATTGACAGTGAGTGTGTTTCAACAATTCTGGAGGGCATAGGGCTTTTTGGGGGTCGATTTTGGAAGGTCAAAATCCGACCAAACCATTTCTGGGTTTTGTGGGTTTATTGAGAGGAGTCTCTGACTAATTTTACAGAATTTTCCGGACGATATTCAGGCCTGAAATCCTAATTCTTATAACAGGATGAATTGCTAGTTAGTTGGGGAATTTGCACCATTTTGTGGGTTCGACTTTGGCTTGGAGATAGGCCAAACCCTTTCTGGGTTTTTCTGGGTTTTTGGTGGAGAGCTCAAGATTAATTTGGTGAAATTTTCTGAGCACTTTTGGAGGCTCAAACAGGGGTTTCTTCCAGCCAGCAATTGTAGAATTTCTAGGGCCAACGCAGAACATTGAGGAGAAGTCTTTCCTTTGCATCCGAGCAACATTTTTCTCACCTAGGATTGTCTAGCTTGCTTTGGCAAGCCAGGTGCACACATTCCATGCATTGTACTCTCCTTTGACAATAAAATGGCTCAGTTTGGCACAGTTCTGGTGCAATTTTATGGGTGTTTAATTGTTGTCTGATTTTTTCTGTTTCGTATGTGTATTTTGCTTGTTTAGCACTGTTATTTCTTTTTTGGAACATTACAGTGGTATCAGAGCATGATCTTGGCCTAGCTGTGGGTAACCAGTAAGATCATGGGAGATTTGGGCATGTATGCACAATGACGGGTTACATCGTACACCACCCATGGCTCAAGGGAGATTCAGTATGCAGGAATTATGGGGTGGAATCCGCTGGAACAATGAGAGGTTGGCTCAGTTGAGGAAGGTGTCAAACCATATCCATCCTTTTCCTTACAGCAGAGACACTAGAGGTGCACAAGTCGTGGGAGTACATCCATCTACACCATGTGGGGAAAGTCGACAGAATCAAGGCACCAAATCTCTTGAAAAGGAGCAGGCAATGCAGGGATAGTTAGAGGATAAGTCAAGGAGACGATTTTGCTAGTGGAGACCTGGCTTTAGACATTAGGGTCCTGAGGAGGAGGCTGAGGGTACGCAGGGTCATGAGGAGCACATCAATATACCCAGTGTAGCACAGGAGTCACCATTGTTGGAGACCTCTTTGATAGCACCAGTTGACACCTTGACGAAGAAACTGGAGCATACACCCATAGAGCCATCTAATGATGTGGTGTCTATCGTTGATGAGGTGCCATTTGTTGTTGAGGTATCCATTGATGAGGTGTCCAGGACTATGTCCGGATTTTTAGGTGATGACAACCCACAGAAGATTAGGGAGGAGTCAGGAGACACATCCATTAGTGAGGTGTTGATGGGCATAGAGGCACCCAGATCTGTGACAGAGTTCTCAAACGACAGCTACCTACAGCAATATGGAGAGCACCTTGAGGAGCGTGAGCTAGATGAGGATGTTATGCTCGATGAGCTACTTGTGGAGGGACAAACTCTTGTTGTGCCCATGGTAGAGGGGGATGGGCAATCATATGTTGGACCTACCATCGACAGGGAGCAGATAGATGCGCAGGCAGCCAACAGAGTTGCAGTCCTTCCAGACAGTAACTCTCTTCAGGCTTACGTAGATGGGGCTTGCAGTATTGTTAGGTTACCTCTGCACGTTGGAGGGAGATTGGTTGGGTTACCTAGACAGGTTGTATATGATGATCGGGCCAGTGAGACGAGGCGACATGAGTTGCGTAGGGTGCAACACTCGCATGATGGACTTGCTATGTACTCGAGGACTCTTGCATTTGATCCCTCTCATGGGGTTGGGTGGCAAGAGATATTGAGTTGGTACCTGATAGGGCTGACTAGGTTTTTGGATACATCCATGATCGAGAGCATAGTTTAACAGGGGTCGTGGTTTTCCAGAGGGGCTCGAGGGCTGGATCATCGTTGGGACCCAGGTGGGACTCCCCACCACTCCATGGATTGGGTCGATCATGGTATTAGTAGGATAGTGGATCCAATGATTAGACTCACCCCCATTCTCATATTCCCACCAGAGTTTTGGACAACACCCGTGACAGGTCAAGTAGACAGAGGAGGCAACCGCCATGAGTTGTCTCGGCATGTTGGCTGTATGTGGGGGCATAGGATGATCAGTGTACCTTGGCAAGAGTTTGTCGAAGGAGGTGGCATTGGCAGGCCACTAGACAGTGCCTTGTATGGAGTTGGGGATTCCTCACACTTGTGTAGGGCACAGAGGACACCGAGGAGCAGAGCAGTAGTGGCATCACTACTAGTACCTAGAGAGATTCACTTCTTGGGCCCCTCAGGGAGGATTTGGAGGGGAGATCCCCTCATCGGAGAGCATGGTGATGCGACGGTGGAGGTGATGATACAGGTCAGGTGCAAGCCGACGCATATGGACACAACTTTAGGCCATCACATCCAGGGATGGGTAGGAGCATCTAGCGTGGAGCAGTGGTCTACAGATGGGCATGGAGACGCATGGGGGTGTGCCGTAGTATGTTGGACTACGTTGTGGAGTGGGAGTGCCTCACATTGCATTGAGTACATGCGGGGAGTGACAAGTGTAGTGACACAGGTGGGACACAAGACGATACATGATGGTATAGTCGTAGTCGAGAGTATCCAGTGGTGTACCAGGACAGGTTGCGGCGTACAATGGCATGTCGAGGAGTGCAGCGATACTGGGTGGTATGTAGTGGCAGATGATGCGACGCAACGGACGCTTGGAGCGTTGCCTCCCAAGAGACTTATGGACAGGGGCATTACATGTACCATTGGATGCAGCCCACCTAGGATTGATGAGGACACTATTGAGCATCTGGGGGCACCATGCTTAGTGGAGACATTGCTTCGGGGGGGTTATCAGCAGATCCGAGACAAAGAGGGTATCGTCCGTAGGATTACTCTTGAGCATTCCAACAAACTCTTGATCATACCCATCCTCCTCTGGTGTTGTTTACAGTTGCAGAGTGTTTGTTTATTGTCCCTTGACACTCTCCATTCAGGGAACAAGGCTTGGGAGGCTCACCCTATGTAGTTGGATGAGACACCTTGTGTCATGAACCGGGAGGAGACTCCCCAGTTGAGACACTTGGTAGGTGCACGAGTTGATGAATAGAAGCTTAGCGATGGCGTGGTTGATTGTCGAGGTCGCATATGTTCCACCATTGGGCTCACACTCAGGGAGGCAACCAAGAGGAAGTTACATGTTGCTTTTTTAGCTGGACAGCTCGAGGCGTTGGTGGAGCATGAGGTGTAGGGGATGGTAATCCTTGTCAGCAGGATAATGTCGAGGCTTCCGGCAATACCCAAGCACACCATCAGGAGTTGGAATAACAAATCTTGTTGTGTGGTTTGGCAGGCGCAGAGCAGTTGGTTATTTGCGACACAACTTCTTGATGCTCGGTGTCTACCTATTGAATACCTACAAGAGACAAAGATGGGGCACAGAGGGGTCCCAACAGCTAGCAGCATATCACAGCAACAGGCAGAGAGGATTTGGTGTTACATCTTTGTCGGGTTAGGGTTTTGGTTGTTTAGGGTTTTCTCTTATTGTTCAATAATAAAAAAGCCCTTGAGCCTCATTGTAACTCAATTCAGAGGCATGTAGCCGCCACATCTCTTTTCAAAGATAAGCTACCATCGTCCGAGTTAGTCTTGTTGTCGCGCGGATTGGCACGACAACGCTCGGACCGGGGGCTGTCACTCTGATCCCCGATCCCTCCGTTTAAGCCTGTCTCCCGCGGCTAAGGGGGTAGACCCTGTGAGATAATGAAGACCAACTGCCAAACAGTTGGGTGGGAGACACGATGCACGATATGATAGAAGCACTAAAATGGATTTAGAAATGAAAAGACCAGTGCCTTGTGGAGTTAATTTTTAATCGATTAATTATCAGATGCTGAGGAATATAGACCATGCAGAGCAAGCATTTATCATCAAAGCTCGAATGATGCAAGATATTAGTTAGAATGACGACGCTCTTATAATGACAAAAGCTCAATAACGATATTCAGCCACTGGAAATTTCGAAAAAGATGAATGCTTAAAACCACCATGAGAATCGTAAATTGACCAGATATCTATTTCGCATCTCGGAAAAAAATTAGATCTTCAACATGAAAGATATATCGTGAAGGCAACTGAGACTGGCAAAATGATTTTCCAAAATTTTTTTATTTTTTCAAAGTTTTTTTTTTTAAATCAAAAATTAAAATCTAATTAAAGTCTAGATCTAAACTTAAAACTAAGCTAAAATTAAAATCTACAAATTTAAAATCTAATAAATCTAAAGGAATTAAAATCTCAAAATCTATTCTAAAAATCTAAAAAATTAACTATACAAAAAGATGAACCTAAGAAAATCTTTTTTATTTTTTATTATTTAAAAAAAAAAAATAAAAAAAAATAAAATCTAAAACATAAGATATAAAAAGAACTAGATATTAAAATCTAACTACAACGATCTTAAACTAAACATAAATTAAAATCTACGTTAAATCTAAAAATAACATAAAACTATACAAATTTTAAGCTAAAGCTAAAGCTGAGATTAAAATCTAAACAAAACTATATGGAAACTTAAACCTAAGTCTAAACAACGATATGCATATCACAAAAAAAAAACAAAAAAAGCGGCACGCATGAAATCAAAATGCCAACGAGTCTCACAGTGAACCCTAGCCGCATACATAACCACGTATAAAACAGTCCATTATGCATAACACGATACACCAAGGCGACTGAGAAGGCTTCTCAAAATCGTAATCGATGGCCGAATACGTTAAAAATATTTCAGTGCGATTAAAGGTGACAGGGAAATGAAAAATCGATTGATGCTTACCGATAATACGCAGAGGTTTCGAAGAGAGTTCCTGGCCCGATGATTTGAGCATGACTTGCGACGGAGTCAATGGACTGAGGCAGCGGTGTGTATATGGTTGATTGTCTGTATTTTATGTTTGCAGGTGCCGCGTGAGGAGCGATGTGCATAGAAGCGAGATTTGTAGGAACGCTTCCAGGTTGAAAAATCTGCGTGATGAGCTCAGAGCGTGAACACCTCCAAATTTTGACGGCTAAAACAACGCAGCCACGCCTATATCGTTCGAATACGTGCAGACAAAACGATACCCGCAGAGAGCTGAGCGTTTATGAATGGAACGGTTCTCACACTGCCAGCCGACACACTAGTAAATGAAGCGATTTGCTCATACGATGAACTGAAACCTTGCCTCAGTCGATGGTGATGACACATCAAGATGCCATTTAGGACTTCCTTTCCCAGTGAACTGATTGAAAACCGATGCTGCCGGTTCGGATGGAAAATGCAACCTTGATCTCCTTCTGAAAATCTGATCTTGATGAAAACCTTGAAGTTGAAAACACAAAAATACAAAACCCTAAAAAAAAAACTGTACAAAGCAAAATCCTGCAATCTGAAACCCTAGAACAGCTGCTAATTTACAGATTTGGCCCCTGAAATGCCAGATTTAACAATAATTGCAGTAATGCTTTCAGAATATTAGAAATTTTGAACTTCACTGTGAACAGAAAGAAAAATCTCTCAATGTAAACCATGAAATAAACTTAAAAATTTAACCCAGGGCACAATCAGCTGGGCTCTGCACAGAACAGCATGTGGGAGTCGGCTGGTTCAGCCCAGAACTTCCCCAAACGCCCACAAATATCCTTCACCTAAATGGTTTCCTGCACACTTCCAACAAACTTCAGCAAAAGGGGCAAGAAATGCTCCTAGATTTCAAGAGAAAATGGAGATACCTGCCATTTTCCAGAAACCCTACAACATTCAGGCCCTAGCACGTGAGCAAGATACCTGTACTCACAATGCTCTAAAGAAAATCAGCTGTTTTAACTGTTGAAAACTGAAATATGCAGAAAAGCAAACACCTCACAGCGATTCCAGAGAGTAACACCAGCCAGTTTGAACCCCAAAGTCTTCTTTTATTAATCAAAAATCAGATTACAAGAGAGCTTTCAGTACAGACTCACAGATCAGATGACTTGAAATGACCCCCTAAGACCCTATATAAAGGAAATGATCCTAACGGCTAGTTCGAGTGATCCATGTAGAAATGATCTCGACCGTTGATGAGGATCAAGACATCTCTTGATCTCATCCGTCGATTTATTAACTTAAAATATTATTATTTTATTAGTTAGGGTTTTTGCTTGATTTTTTAATTTTTTATTATTTTTCATTATTTTATTATTTTTATTCATTTTTTATTTTTTAAATCATTTTAAAATGGATCACTGACCTAAGCCTTCGGAAACATCACCTAGGACCTAGGACTTAGGACTCATGAGGGGATTTAAAACATTTCTCGACCCTCAGGACACATTACATCATGACTTTTAAAAAATTACATCTTAAGGGACAAACCCATTTAACACAGACCCTCACAAAACACCCAGCTCTGCGACACAACGATAATCTAGCAGATCAACACACTAGGATTCTCCTAAAGTTCTAATGACAAAATCAATCCCGGCTTTGGGGTCAGGTTTGAAGGAAAACTCTGCCGATCCGTGGATCGGTGAGACAAAAAACCTTCCGGGACGTAGATTATCATCAGAAAGTTAGGTCCACCTAGGCACATTACATACATGACTTCATGTCTGCTAAGATTATTTACAGTTAATACATGCAGAATGGGTTTACAATCAAAAAGATCAAACTGCTGATGATGGCAGGATGGCACGGACATGCTGATCAGGTGCTGCTTCTTTCTATCAAGAGAAACGGGGTGGACTGCATGGGTAGTTGACCAGTAGGGGTCAACATCTGGCTCTACTTGGGGACACGTTGCTGCTTGCAGGAATGTGAGAATCCAGAATCTGCATCCATACAACACAAAAATAAGTAGCGTCCATCCAAAAATCAGCATATACGTTAAGCACAATAAAGATAAAAGCTCTTCATTTATTAACTATCTAAAACAGAAACGAAGATGCGGAAAAAAAACAGGGAGTAGGGTTAGAAATACGATACAAAGGATGCCCTACGGCATCAGATGTTTTCAATATAGTGCATACTGAGCATTTGCCTGCTTTCAGGCAAATCTGTCGGCTGCTTGTCGGATGTGCCATGTCCAATTCTGCATATGGTAGGACTCTTTCCTATCCGAAAATCAAGCTGCTCACGGCCGTCTGATGCGTCAAATCTTCTTCTCATTTTCTTCCTCTTGCGCTTTTTCTTTCTGGCAGGATGAATTACTGATGAGGTGGAACTTTCTGTCTCGAAACTATCAGATGAAGTACGCGTGATATGTCTCTCTTTAGCCCGCATCTGATCTTTATCATTCTTAAGCTTATCTGGATCACCATCAATTATCCACTTAATGACCTCCTCATAGTAAGATGGAACTTGTTGCGGCAAATGAGAAGGCTCCTGGTTTCTCTTATCATCTGACCATTGTTGAATCTTTTGAACTTGTATTCTAATGGCATCCATCTGACTAGAGCATTCTTCCCTTATAGCGCTGATTTGCATGGCATGGTGTTCTTGCATGTGTTTTATTACTTTATCATTCTTTTCCTCTATGTCCATCAAGCGATGTTGCATGAGATTTATTTCTTCTTTATGATTCGCTTGCATGTCAGCAATTTCCGTTTCATGTTTAGTTTTCATGGCCTCAATTTCCTTAGCATGCTGATTTTGCGTGTCCTCAATCTCCTTATTACGTTTTTCCAGATGGGTGCGTAAAGTTTTAACATCATTGATAAGATTAGTTTGGTTGCTTTCCAGATTTTTCACCAGCATCTTTAAATCTTGTATTATTTGCTTTTGCTCCTCCTTTTCATTGTCATTTATCCCTGATTTTTCACTATCCTGAACTTGATCTGACATATTCTGATCTTGAACTCTTTCTTCAACAGCTTGACCTTTAATATGATTACTTTCTTCTTTTTGCACAATTTTAGAGGTAGAAGGCAAGCTGTTTGGACTATCATATCTATCTTTAAAAGCATCGAGAATGTCTTGTAAAGAAGTGAAAAAATCATTAGGAAAATTATTAAACCAATTCAAGGCATCACCCTCTAAAGAATGGACAAATAGACGCATCTTGAAGTCTTCATGATTATATTGAGGAAATCTACAATACAAGATCTTTACACAAGTAAATATGTTTAAATGACGTTTAACAGCGACCAGATCATCACCCGAGAACTTTAATAATTTAGAAATGGCCTCTCTCGGAAGATCATGGAGATTATTAGTAAAATGACATGGCTTACATGAATAATCCATGATGAACAACAAGGGATCAAATGGATGATAGAAAGAGATTTCTGCTCAAGAAAATTAAGAGATGAGAGAAGTGGAGTCGCCACTTGAACAACGAATCTGATTCTAGGATCCAAAAAGAAACCACAAGCAGATATGAGGAAAGATTCTTGTCTGGGAAAAATGAGAAAAGTGGAGTCGCCACCCAAACAAGAAACAAAACCGAAGAGATGCTGCTGATATATGATGAAAAGATGCCAAAATATTGAATCTGCCAGCTCAACCGAGAGATGAGAAAGATGAGAAGATGAATGATTGAAAGTCGTTGAAACACCAAGGACAGAAAAACTCTATCCCCGGCAACGGCGCCAAAAATGTTGTCGCGCGGATTGGCACGACAACGCTCAGACCGGGGGCTGTCACTCTGATCCCCGATCCCTCCGTTTAAGCCTGTCTCCCGCGGCTAAGGGGGGTAGACCCTGTGAGATAATGAAGACCAACTGCCAAACAGTTGGGTGGGAGACACGATGCACGATATGATAGAAGCACTAAAATGGATTTAGAAATGAAAAGACCAGTGCCTTGTGGAGTTAATTTTTAATCGATTAATTATCAGATGCTGAGGAATATAGACCATGCAGAGCAAGCATTTATCATCAAAGCTCGAATGATGCAAGATATTAGTTAGAATGACGACGCTCTTATAATGACAAAAGCTCAATAACGATATTCAGCCACTGGAAATTTCGAAAAAGATGAATGCTTAAAACCACCATGAGAATCGTAAATTGACCAGATATCTATTTCGCATCTCGGAAAAAAATTAGATCTTCAACATGAACGATATATCGTGAAGGCAACTGAGACTGGCAAAATGATTTTCCAAAAATTTTTTATTTTTTCAAAGTGTTTTTTTTTTTTTTTTTTTTTTTTTTTTTTTTTTTTTTTAAATCAAAAATTAAAATCTAATTAAAGTCTAGATCTAAACTTAAAACTAAGCTAAAATTAAAATCTACAAATTTAAAATCTAATAAATCTAAAGGAATTAAAATCTCAAAATCTATTCTAAAAATCTAAAAAATTAACTATACAAAAAGATGAACCTAAGAAAATCTTTTTTATTTTTTATTATTTTTAAAAAAAAAATAAAAATAAATAAAATCTAAAACATAAGATATAAAAAGAACTAGATATTAAAATCTAACTACAACGATCTTAAACTAAACATAAATTAAAATCTACGTTAAATCTAAAAATAACATAAAACTATACAAATTTTAAGCTAAAGCTAAAGCTGAGATTAAAATCTAAACAAAACTATATGGAAACTTAAACCTAAGTCTAAACAACGATATGCATATCACAAAAAAAAACAAAAAAAGCGGCACGCATGAAATCAAAATGCCAACGAGTCTCACAGTGAACCCTAGCCGCATACATAACCACGTATAAAACAGTCCATTATGCATAACACGATACACCAAGGCGACTGAGAAGGCTTCTCAAAATCGTAATCGATGGCCGAATACGTTAAAAATATTTCAGTGCGATTAAAGGTGACAGGGAAATGAAAAATCGATTGATGCTTACCGATAATACGCAGAGGTTTCGAAGAGAGTTCCTGGCCCGATGATTTGAGCATGACTTGCGACGGAGTCAATGGACTGAGGCAGCGGTGTGTATATGGTTGATTGTCTGTATTTTATGTTTGCAGGTGCCGCGTGAGGAGCGATGTGCATAGAAGCGAGATTTGCAGGAACGCTTCCAGGTTGAAAAATCTGCGTGATGAGCTCAGAGCGTGAACACCTCCAAATTTTGACGGCTAAAACAACGCAGCCACGCCTATATCGTTCGAATACGTGCAGACAAAACGATACCCGCAGAGAGCTGAGCGTTTATGAATGGAACGGTTCTCACACTGCCAGCCGACACACTAGTAAATGAAGCGATTTGCTCATACGATGAACTGAAACCTTGCCTCAGTCGATGGTGATGACACATCAAGATGCCATTTAGGACTTCCTTTCCCAGTGAACTGATTGAAAACCGATGCTGCCGGTTCGGATGGAAAATGCAACCTTGATTTCCTTCTGAAAATCTGATCTTGATGAAAACCTTGAAGTTGAAAACACAAAAATACAAAACCCTAAAAAAAAAACTGTACAAAGCAAAATCCTGCAATCTGAAACCCTAGAACAGCTGCTAATTTACAGATTTGGCCCCTGAAATGCCAGATTTAACAATAATTGCAGTAATGCTTTCAGAATATTAGAAATTTTGAACTTCACTGTGAACAGAAAGAAAAATTTCTCAATGTAAACCATGAAATAAACTTAAAAATTTAACCCAGGGCACAATCAGCTGGGCTCTGCACAGAACAGCATGTGGGAGTCGGCTGGTTCAGCCCAGAACTTCCCCAAACGCCCACAAATATCCTTCACCTAAATGGTTTCCTGCACACTTCCAACAAACTTCAGCAAAAGGGGCAAGAAATGCTGCTAGATTTCAAGAGAAAATGGAGATACCTGCCATTTTCCAGAAACCCTACAACATTCAGGCCCTAGCACGTGAGCAAGATACCTGTACTCACAATGCTCTAAAGAAAATCAGCTGTTTTAACTGTTGAAAACTGAAATATGCAGAAAAGCAAACACCTCACAGCGATTCCAGAGAGTAACACCAGCCAGTTTGAACCCCAAAGTCTTCTTTTATTAATCAAAAAATCAGATTACAAAAGAGCTTTCAGTACAGACTCACAGATCAGATGACTTGAAATGACCCCCTAAGACCCTATATAAAGGAAATGATCCTAACGGCTAGTTCGAGTGATCCATGTAGAAATGATCTCGACCGTTGATGAGGATCAAGACATCTCTTGATCTCATCCGTCAATTTATTAACTTAAAATATTATTATTTTATTAGTTAGGGTTTTTGCTTGATTTTTTAATTTTTTATTATTTTTCATTATTTTATTATTTTTATTCATTTTTTTATTTTTTAAATCATTTTAAAATGGATCACTGACCTAAGCCTTCGGAAACATCACCTAGGACCTAGGACTTAGGACTCATGAGGGGATTTAAAACATTTCTCGACCCTCAGGACACATTACATCATGACTTTTAAAAAATTACATCTTAAGGGACAAACCCATTTAACACAGACCCTCACAAAACACCCAGCTCTGCGACACAACGATAATCTAGCAGATCAACACACTAGGATTCTCCTAAAGTTCTAATGACAAAATCAATCCCGGCTTTGGGGTCAGGTTTGAAGGAAAACTCTGCCGATCCGTGGATCGGTGAGACAAAAAACCTTCCGGGACGTAGATTATCATCAGAAAGTTAGGTCCACCTAGGCACATTACATACATGACTTCATGTCTGCTAAGATTATTTACAGTTAATACATGCAGACTGGGTTTACAATCAAAAAGATCAAACTGCTGATGATGGCAGGATGGCACGGACATGCTGATCAGGTGCTGCTTCTTTCTATCTAGAGAAACGGGGTGGACTGCATGGGTAGTTGACCAGTAGGGGTCAACAAGTCTTATTTCCATTTTGTTTATAAGCATATTTCAGTATTTGATATTAATGAAATGAAGTGTTATTTCTGTTGCATCTCTGTATTTGTGGTTATATCTGTAATTTATTGCGTTGCTGTTTAAATCCAGATCAGTGGTATCAGAGCGGTCTGCTCTCTCTGTTTTTTTTTTGCATGCCCCCAAAGAGGTCAGCATATAAGGAGTTAGGGCTTGAACTGGTCAAACCTTTGCAAGACCAACCTCGCAAATCCTGACGGCTTCCCATGGCATATGAAAAGAAAGACGAGGGGGCAGGAGATCCTATCAAAATCTTGCTCAAAGAAGTCCTCGAGCAACAAAGGAATGCGATGATGGACAACTTTGCCGAGATCCTTCTGCGGCTACCCAAGGGCGACGCATCTACTTCCAGCGGCTACTCTGGAAGCGCCACACCTTTTAAGGTACAAGTTAACTTTGACATTCCCATATTTGAGGGTCAGATAGATGCGGATGCCGTAGATAAATGGTTAAATCTGCTAGAAGGATATTTTTGTGTTCATGATTTTTCTAGCCGGGAAAAGGTCACTTTTGCACGTCAAGGACTGGTGGTGAACCTACTAAGAGCAGAAGGATGACAGTACAGCCTCATTGTTTTCAACTGCACCCACTTGGAATTCATTCCGGGATGCCATCAAGGAGCAGTACTACCCTGCGGAAGCTATGACGATAAATATATAAAGTGGACCACGCTGCGGCAGAGAAGGGACCAAGACGTGTCGGAGTTTACCAATATTTTTCATATCCTTCGCATAAAGTTGGGTATCAAGGCTTCTGAGCGGCATTTGGTACTCAAATACCGTGGCTGCCTACATAGGTACATCCAAGACGAGATGGGGTTTTGGACATCTCCTCGTTTGGCACGGCGTACCGATATGCTGTCAAGATCAAGCAAAAGTTTAAACAAAAGAAGCGACACTTTGGATCTGCAAATCCCAAGAACAAATGACAAAGTCAAGGGTGGGTGACCCAAGACAACCCGTTGAAGCTACAAGAAAAGAACACCACGAAGTCAAAGAAGGACACAGGAGAATGGTGTGAGTTCCATAAGAGCCCCACTCACAACACAAGTGAGTGTCAGACCAAGCAGTCGTTGGTGGTCGAGTTGAAGGCTTCAGAATCATATGCATGTTCCGACCCTGAGTCAAAACCCGACAAGGGGAATGACAAATGGAAGCAGATTATTGATGCAGAGCCCAGCGCCACTGTTGCCACCGCCAAGATCCAGAAGAATGAGCCCGAAGATCCAGAGGAGGGGGAGCGTCTTTTCCACTCACAAATGTGGGTGAAGGGTTCGTCGCTACAATTCATTGTTGACAGTGGCAACCAAAAGAACCTCATTTCAGCAAAGGTCGTGAAGCAGCTGGGCCTACTAACCATACCACACCCGCAGCCATACAGCATTGGGTGGCTTCACCAAGGACGAGATCTCTAAGTCAGCCAACAGTGCCACCTTCCCTACAACATCAAGCCCTTCACAAATGAGGTATTGTGTGATGTTGCTCCTCTCGACGTTTGTGATGTATTATTAGGACAACCATACTTGTGGAAGCGACATGTTGTATATGAGTCTAGACCTCGCTCTGTGATTATTTCTTTGGGTAATACGTTATACAAGATATCGGAGGTAGCCCCACCTACCGCCACCTCTTTGATCTCTGCTAAGAAATGCAGTAAGATCATCTCCCAGACTAGGAAAATTATTTTCTTTCTGGTTTGCTCTCAAAGTAAGGGGAAGATCATAGCCACATCCATGGCCCCCGAGAAGGGTTCTTCCACGCAGCAAAAGTAGGTGGATACGGTCATGAAAGAATACAGAGACATCTTCTCCTCACCCACAAGGGTACCGTTGCACTGTCAGGTCAAGCATTCGTTCGATCTGACTCTCGAAGCACCTCTACCCAATGGGTCGATATATCATCACTCCATTGTGGAAAATGCCAAGTACAAGCAACGACATGATCAACATCGGGTGCCACACAAGTTTCAAGTGGGCGACAAAGTCTGGTTGCATTTACAAAAAGAACGCCTTACAAGAGCCCATCGGAAGCTCAGACCACTCTGATATGGTCCTTACACCATTACCAAGGTTGTGGGAAACAATGCTTTGGAGCACAACATTCCCCCATTCCTTGGCTTGCACACAATGTTCAATTTAGATCACCTTCGGCCATATTGTCCACCACTGTTGGACACATCTGACATTGCAGAACAACTCACACCAACAGAACTCAACCCGGACTACATGGAACAGGCCATAACTGATCAGATCATGAACACACAGATCAAGAACACTCAGCAACAAAGGATACAGCTATATCGAGTTGTTAAAGCAGGCCAACTCCTTCACCAAGGCAAATGGCTCACCAGGGACCAAGTTCAGCGGAAGTTTTCTCATCTCATGGAGGAACTCAATGCAATGGGGACCGTTGCTTCCTAAGAGAGGACTGATCCAGGTGGATATTGGTCGCCAACCACCTATTCCACTTTGACCCTCACCATTGTTTCTTTCAGTTTTTCAGTTTCCTTAATTGTAGCACAGTCTACTATTTTTGGCAATTTTTTGGGTCCTGAACTTCCGTAGCCGTTTTGAGGCCCTAAACGACGTTTTTTTGCAAAATTGTTTGGCGATTAATATGGCAATCGCGTCGGCTACTGTAGTCCTCAAAGAGATCTTTCCAACGAGGTATCATACATGTCAAACGGAGATAATATGACCAAGTTACGACCCTAGGAAGTTGGCTGCCCAACTAACCCCAACAGGGCCCATAAACTCTTGGTGTTACATCTCCTCAAGTTAGGGTTTTGGTTGTTTAAGGTTTTCTCTTATTGTTCAATAATAAAAAGGCCCTTGAGCCTCATTGTAACTCAGTTCAGAGGCATGTAGCCGCCACATCTCTTCTCAAAGATAAGCTACCATCGCCCGAGCTAGTCTTATTTCCATTCTGTTTGTAAGAATATTTCAGTATTTGATATTAATGAAATGAAGTGTTATTTCTGCTGCATCTCTGTATTTATGGTTATATTTGTAATTTGTTGCATTCTTATTTAAATCTGGATCATAGGAACACTCATTCACTATACTCAAACATGTAACATATGTAATTTCCTCATAAGAGATAAAAATAAAGATAATCATGAAATAGCACTTCCAAGTATAGTGAGTATATCCAACCATCAAACTGAGACAAAATCGAAGCTCCAAGACCAACAAAAGATATCCAAACATTAAAATGCATCAATGGTCTGAAATCCAAATGATAATAGTCATCCCCAAGATGACAAGGGATGACTTGTACTCACACTTGGAGCCCCAATGTCGGAAAGAGCTAATGCCACATCACCCATCTATCCCGTGAGAGAGTGACGTAGGGCACCCAGAGCATGGATTTTCAACATGGAGTAACTTAGAGACACTTTTTGAGGTCTCCCATTAACTTGGAGTTGATTATGATATTGGCTTGGGACATCTCACTAGCCTATTCCATGCATTTTTGTAACATTTATGGCCCAAAAAGGACATGATTTTGTGCTTTTGGAGGATATTGACCCACATGTGTGGGATTTTATGGCATTATTTTATTGATTTGAGCTATGGGGTTGGCTTGTAACCCCTTGTCTTGTCAAACACTCAAATCCTAACTTGTTTTAGCGCTTCTAGGCCAATAATTTTGTAAAAGTGAAGGCATAGACCTCATATAAATAGAGGATCCCTTTACTCACTCTTATCATCATCACAAATGTGAATTCCACTCTCCTTTCCAAAGTGTGACTTGTCTTAGGCTTTTTTGTTGCTTGGTAAAGATGTGATTTTATGGAGCATTTTTCTATTGGAGATTGATTGCATCAAAGATGTCTTTTTGGGATTGAAAGAAGGCTTTTTCTTGGAGAGATATGAAAATTTATTGCTGATTTTTCATTATTTTGCATGTGAATGAATTAATGCTAGGGTTTCTCTTTGTTTCATGACTAAAGGCATATTATTTATTGGAAATCTTGGTTAAACTTTGCATGTTAAATATATTCTTCTTTGAAAACCATAGAAGAACTCCTAATGTGCATCTTCTATTTAATTTCTCCCCTCACAAAAAAGATAGTTAGGGTTTTACAAGAGGAAAACATATTTCCCCCGTTACTCCAATCAATTTTTCTTTTCCTTGGAAATTTTCCCTAAAACTCCATTTGCCCAAGTACACTGTACGAATAGGTCCTGGCCAAAATTGTGTTTGATCAATATCATTAAAACTAAAATGTTTTCCTTTCTTCCACCTAAGTTTTCATCCACAAACATCCACCCAAAATGACCTTAGAAGCAAATCGGCCTTAGAAAAGCCCTAGCAGCTTTCTTTTATATCTCCTTGGCATTTTAAGGCAAGTTGCTAGGGCATTTTTAAGGCCGATTTGCTTCTAAGGTCATTTTGGATGGATGTTTGTGAATGAAAACTTAGGTTTTGCCTCCTTATACATTTTAAATGCAAAATATAACTTTTGTTGTGGTGAATCCTCCCCAAATAAGGTTGATGCCATCCTTCTTAATCTATTTTATGCCCTATAAACCCTAAACCCTAGCTTAAATTCAACTTGAAACCTATTTGAGGGTTTATCTTGTTCATTTGTTGATCTAATCATTAAATAAACCCTTTCTCTAACTCTTACATGTTTAGGTACTCCTTTATCATTGCACATCAATAAGCCCTAGCTTGTAGCGGTTCTTGTTCATTCTAGGGTTAGAATACTTGTCCATTCTCGGATGGTCGGCAGAGTTTTTCTTCAGCCTTACCCCAAAGCCAGAATGGATTTTGTCACTGGGATCTTAGGAGAGTCCTAGTGTTCTAGATCGAATATGTGTAAAAGTGATTTGGGAATAATCCTAACTATTTGGTTAGGTTAATTTATTACAAATTGCTTGATCTGCTAGATTATATTTGTGTCGCAGAACTGGGTAGTCTGTGAGGGTCCTTTTCAGATGAGTTTTTCCCCTTGACATGTAAAAATGTGAAAAATCATAATGTAAAAGTGTCCTGACGGTTGGAAAAATAATTTATCCCCTCATAGGTTAATTAATTAAATTTTTTGGCCAAAAATAATTAAAATCCTAAGCCAGAAATTTGATTAATTCTAGGTCCTAAGTGAATTTAAATTTTTCAAAAGCAAAATTTGTGGGTCCTTTAAAAAATTAAATTTTAAGAGGTCCAGGGACTAAGGTTAATTGATTATTTTGCTAAATTTTATGCCTTTGGTCCCTGGGGTTAAGTCAAAATCAAAATTTTGAATTAATTAAAATTCATTTAATTGAAAAATTCGAATTTCCTCAATAAATTAAAATTTTGACGGATGAGATTAAAAAAAATTTAATCCTCATCAACGGTCGAGATTGATTTGATGAGGATGACTCGAACTAGCCGTTGGAGGATTTATCTTTAAATAGGAGGTCATTTTGTCAGTCCGATTCATTCGATCTTTGAATCGTGTACTGAGCTCTCAAGCTCTCTTGTAAACTTTTTTGAATTAATGCAAAAGCCTTTGGGGTTTCAACGTGTTGTAGTGTTCCTCTTCATGAATTTATGGTAACATTGATTTAATTTCTGCTTAATATTATGTGAAAACTATCAATCAATAGCTCTCTCAGAATAATCTGAATACAGGTATCTTATTCAATTTGTTGGATCTAGGGTAACATTTCTAATTTTGATTGAAGTAGCATGTATCTCTATTTCTTCATAATTTTATTGTTGTTCTATTTCTCTACTTGATTTCATAGTTGATCTAGTGTTTGCAGAAGATCTCTCAGGTTCTCATTGAGCGTTTGGGGATAGTCCTTGGTTGCACCAGCCAACTTTCAACACATATTTTCTGAAGAGCCTACTTCATATAAGCCTCAAGATTTATCTAACGATAATCTTTTTTCTGCAGGTTGTTTTTGGGCTAGTACCTCTCTAAAATTTCAAAATCTTTAAATATTTTGTGGAAATTTTGATAGATCTTGCTATTAAGAGCCTTAGATTATTAGATCTGGGAGCGGAGTTGGACTCATACTCCTCAGATCTGATAGATCTGTAAACTATTTGTATAGATTTGTTATCTACTTGTGTAGATCTAAAATTTTGTAACATAATTTTGAATTTTAACACTTGGGTTTTCTGGATTTTCTCTATTTTTGTACATATTGGGTATTGGGTTTTTCTCTTTTCACTTGTGCAGGAATAGATCTGAGAAATCAGCCAATAAAATCTTCATATCTAAATTAGATTTAGACCCTGGAAGGCAAGATCTGGGCTCAAAGATTGTTTGCAAAAATATATCTGAGAAATCAACCAAGTAAATCTTTAGATCTATGCTAGATCTAGACCCTAGAGGGCAAGATCTGGGCTCAAAGATTGTTTGCAGAAATAGATCTAAGAAATCAACCAACTAAATCTTCAAATCTGAGATTTTTCAAGCAGATTTGGGGGTTTTGAGACAGATCTAGGCCCTGGAGAGCAATATCTTATCCCAAATCCTTTTACAAGGCCAGCCATTAAATATTTTGCAATAAATCTGAAGATCTGAAGCAAAATAATTTTTTTTAGAACAAGGGTTTCAAGTTTTGGGGCTCCTAAGCCCAGATCTGCCATCTCCTAGCCCAACGCTAATTCTATTGGGGCTAATGCTAGCTCTCATTGGCCCTAGATTCCCTTGCTCCATTTCTGATTTGAACATTTGATTTTCTAAAGCTAATCATTGGTGGGTTTTGCAGAAAATTTGGTAAAAATTTGTGTTTCAGATATTGAAATTTTTTGGCAACTTGGACAAGTGATCTTCAAGGCCTAGGGCCTAAGGGTTTGATCTCTAAACCATCTTTTTCCTCACTGTTTGCTACAGCAGTCATATACCATTCTAATAGTGGTGAAAAACACGTCTAAGTGGTTTGAAATTAACTAAAACATTGCTAAACACATTAATAAGTCATTTACGTTTGATGTGTATCAGAATTTGGCCTAGATCTACATTTTGGGTCACTGTTATCTCTGAATAATTTTGTTTCTGAAGTCTGAAATATAACAATGGAAAATTTTCATGTGGGTTAGCCTAAAATCAGTTCCTAAGTTGTCTAATACATTAAGGAATTAATTTCTTGAGTTGGGCATTTATTATTAGGCTTATTTCATGTTTTAATTGTTGGCTGTAATAAGTATATCAGATCTGATATAATTCCGGCAATCACATCATAACAGGCTGAAAATTTTTTATAATTCATGTGGGAAAACTTGGAAAAAATTCGGTAAATTTTTGGCATAAATATATCATTGATAGCTTACTGTTTTCATTGTCGTATTGCTGCTGTCATAAAGTTTTTCTTACTGCTGTCCTAAAAATTAATTTCTGAAAATTAAGTAATCTGTCATGGAATTGTGATAAAATGCATATCCTTTGTTTCATAAACTCAGTATTTTTTTTTGAGCATCTGTTGACATTGATATTGAATTACAAAGTTGTTTTTGTTCTCTTTGAGCTAAATTGTATCAAGAAGATTTGAAATAAGTTGGTGTTTTAACTATAGTATCTTCAAGAGTTTATTTTCTAAGTCTTCATCTTAAAAAAGGCGAGCATTTCATTTGGGTAATTGAGGGCTTTTGCGGCATAAGTGTTTTCCCATTTTCGAGTCTAACTTCATCTCATCTTCTGATGCATTTGCATATAAGTTAACTTTGCATAGATAAAATTTACTTCCAAGGATAAGCTTAGTCGATAGATAGATAGATCTCCATCCGTCTTTTCTTGAAAAGCTTGTTTTAATAGTACTTAAAACGGTGACTTTGCAATCGTTAGAGCCACAGTTCTCTGTAGCGCCGGAGGCACCGGGTATGTTAGAATTTCAGGAGAGTTATCACTAATCACACCTTAGTGTGCTTCTCCTGATATTCTCTCTGCCAATTACTACGAAATTAGGCTCAACAAAAAAAGGATTGAAGGATTCACATTTAAATAGGCATTTAATTAAAACTAACCAAGATTCTTGCATCTCACATTAGTTTTAGGATCTGCATTTCATATAAAATAGTCATTCATCTAAGCAGCAGTTGCTAATCGATTACTTGGTCTTAATTTCCCTAGCAAGATCGTTGACTCCATAAGACACTGGTATCAATCGTTTAAAATCTAATCAAATTCTATATGTCTAGCTAAATCTTATTCAAGTACTTGATCGCTTCACTGTGTCTCCTGAACTGGCTGGTTCCCAACTAGTTTTTATTCATTCTACTTTTCCATAGGGTCTACCCCCCTTAGCCTATCGTAGGGAGACAGCTTAAACAGAGAGATTGGGGATCAGGGTGATAGCCCCCGATCTGAGCTATTGTCGCGGTGCTTAGACATTCTATGCGACGACATTTTTTGCGCCGCTGCCGGGGACATTTTATTCTCGGCGTTTCAACGACATTTTATCTTCATTCTTCTCATTTCTCATCTTTTCATTTCAACCGACAACGACAACATTTTTGGGCGTCGTTGCCGAGGACATTTTATTCTCGGCATTTCAACGACATTTCCTCATCATTCATCATTTCAATCATCTCATCTTTTCCGTCGTTCATTAGCCGGTCAAGCGACACAACATTTCCTGGCGTCATTTTATCTTTTCATTGCTTTATCTTTCGTCATCTCATTAATCATTTCATCTACACTTTTAGCACCTGGACATTTTGGTTCGTTTCTTGTTTGGGTGGCGACTCCACTTCTTCCATTTATTATTTCTCAAACAAGAAACCCTCCCTTGTATCCAGTTGTTTGCCTTTTGGATCTTAGAGCTAGATTCATGTTCAAGTGGCGACTCCACTTCTTTCATTTTTTACAAGAATTTCTACTAGAAGCTCGCTTCTTGTGGATCTTTTGATTTTATTGAGTAGGGGTCTCTCTCTATCATCCATATGGTCCCTCATTATTCCTTCAGGCAATTCATCATGGATGATTCGTTTACCCCGTGTCATTTTACTGATGTTCTCCATGATATTCCGGAAGTGGCCATTCATAAATTGTCTTTGTTCTCGGGTGGTGATTCAGTCGCTGTTAGAAAGCATCTATGCAAGTTTACTCATACAATACTCAGATATTGTCGATCTCCCCAATATGATCATGAAGATGTCAAAATGCGTCTATTTGCCTTTTCTTTAGAGGGTGATGCTTTGAATTGGTTTAATAATTGTCCTGAAGATTCTTTCGCTTCTTTACAAGACATCGTCAATGCTTTTAAAGATAGATATGGTTATCAAGATAGCTAGCCTTGTGCCCCTAAAATTATGCAACAGAATGAAAATGATCTTGTGAAGGGTCCAACTATCGATGAAAGATTTCAACACAATTCTCCATATCAGAATGTGCCATCCACTTGTACCGTTGCAGATCAAATCCATGATAGTGGGAAAATAGGGACAAGTTATCAAAACGGTGTCGACAATGAAAGGGAAAATGATAAGCAAATTATAGAAGAACTAATGCGGCTGGTAAAAAATATGGAGCTTAATCAAGAAAAATTTGTAACTGATTACATCAAGGATATGAGAACTTTATACACCCACCTGGAAAAACGTGATAAGGAGATGGAAATCATGAAAATTAAACACTCTGATCACGTAACCACCATAGTAGAAAAGTGTGCTCAGAATATGGAGGATATGAGGACCGACATGCAGAAGGAAATGGAAACCATGAAAGCTAATCATGGCAGAGAAATTAATTCTATACAAAGCAAGTTATTAGCCCTAGAGGAAAATATGATGTTCATGGAATTTAATCATTCAAATCACGTGATTGCCATGGAAACAAGTTATCAAGAAGAAATAAGTTTGATTCAGAACAGATTGTCAACTATGGATGAAGAAATGACCATCATGAGATTCGATTATAATAATCAGTTAGCTATCATACAAGCAAATCATGAGAAAGAGATAAACTCTATGCAACATTGCTTGATGACCATAAAAGCAGATAATGACAAAGTAATAAAAGATATGGAAGCTAGTCAAATATGTCTTCAGAATAAGTTATTGAGCATAGAGGAAGACCATGCCAAGGAAGTCAGAGCTATGAAGGTTGAACACTCTAACCAGATGGATGCCATAACAATACAGGTACAGAAACTTCAGCGTTAGTCAGAGGATGAAAAAAACAAGGAAACATCAATAAATCATAAGCCTCCCTATCTGCTGCAACAAGCTCCATCTTATTATGAGGTCCTTTGTTCCATTGAAAAGTGCCTAATTGAAGGTGACCTCGATAAAATGGAAATTAATAATCAAGTTGATACTCACACAGTTAATCCACCAGTCATAGGAGATCAAGTTATAACTCATGACACCTGTGAGACTGATCCATCATTCTTGACAGAGCAGATGCAGAATGAAGAGAGACATGTCATGCATATCTTACATACTTCATCTGAGAGTTTTGAAACAGAATGTTCCACATCGTCAGTGATATAGCCTGCCACAAAGAAAAAGCGCAAGAGAAAGAAAATGAGAAAGCGATTTGATGCATTAGATGGCCGCGAGCAGCTTGATTTTCGAATAGGAAAAAGTCCTACCGTATGCAGAATTGGACATGGCACATCCGAGAAACAGCCGACAGATTTGCCTGAAAGCAAACAAATGCTCAATATGCACTATATTGAATGCATCTGATGCCATGGGCATCTTTGTATTGTATTTCTAACCTTATGCCCTATTATTTCATTATTTCATTTTGTAGTTAGATTTGGCTTTTCATGTTGTTAGAATAGTTGATAAATGAAGAGCTTATATCTTTCCTGTGCTTAACGTTATATGATGACTTTTGGATGGATGCTACTTATGTTTTGTTGTGTGTTGCGTGGATGCAGATTTTGGATTCTCACATTCCTCCAATGCAACAACGTGTCCCCAAGTAGAGCCAGATGTTGACCACTACGTGTCAACGACCCATAGCAATACACCCCTTTTTTCACAAAAGGGATAGCACTTGATCGATGTGTTTGTGTCATCCAGCGATCATCATCAGCTTGATCATCATCTTATAATGTAAACCCTGTCTGCATGTGTATAATGTAAATAATCTCAGCAGATCCGTGTCGTGTATGTAATCACCTAGGTAATCCTACTTTTCTGGTGACGATCTACATTTCGGGAGGTTTTTTGTCCCACCGATCCATTCTCGGATGGTCGACAGAGTTTTGATTCAACCTTACCCCAAAGCCGGAATGGATTTTGTCACTAGAATCTTAGGAGAGTCCTAGTGTTCGAGATTGAGTCTATGTAAAAGTGATTTGGGAATAATCATAACTATTTGGTTAGGTTATTTTATTACAAATTGCTTGATCTGCTAGATTATATTTGTGTCGCAGAACTGGGTAGTCTGTGAGGGTCCTTTTCAGATGGGTTTTTCCCCTTGAGATGTTAAAAATGTGAAAAATCATGATGTAAAAGTGTCCTGAGGGTTGGAAAACTAATTTATCCCCTCATAGGTTAATTAATTAAATTTTTTGGCCAAAATTAATTAAAATCCTAAGCCAGAAATTTGATTAATTCTAAGTCCTAACTGAATTTAAATTTTCCAAAGGCAAAATTCGTGGGTCCTTTAAAAAAATTAAATTTTAAGAGGTCCAGGGACTAAGGTTAATTGATTATTTTATTAAATTTTATGCCTCTGGTCCCTAGGGTTAAGTCAAGGTCAAAATTTTGAGAAAATTAATTCAAAATTTTAATTTTTGAATTAATTAAAATTCATTTAATTGAAAAACTTGAATTTCTTCAATAAATTAAAATTTCGACGAATGAAATTTTAATCCTCATCAACGATCGAGATTGCTTTTACGAGGATCACTCGAACTAGCCATTGGAGGATTTATCTTTAAATAGGTCATTTTGTCTGTCAGATTCAACCGATCTCTGGATTGTGTACTAAGCTCTCAAGTTCTCTTGTATACTTTTTTGAATTAATGCAAAAGTCTTTGGGGTTTCAACGTGTTGTAGTGTTCCTCTTCATGAATTTATGGTAACATTGTTTTAATTTCTGCTTAATATTATGTGAAAACTATCAATCAATAGCTCTCTTAGAATAATCTGAATACAGGTATCTTATTCAGTTTGTTGGATCTAGGGTAACATTTTTAATTTTGATTGAAGTAGCAGGTATCTCTATTTTTTCATAAATTTATTGTTATTCTATTTCTCTACTTGATTTGATAGTTGATCTAGTGTTTGCAGAAGATCTCTCAGGTTCTCATTGAGCGTTTGGGGATAGTCCTCGGTTGGACCAGCCAACTCTCAACACATATTTTCTGAAGAGCCTACTTCATATAAGCCTCAGGATTTATCTAACGATAATCTTTTTTCTGCAGGGTGTTTTTGGGCTAGTACCTCTCTAAAATTTCAAAATCTTTTAAATATTTTGTGGAAATTTTGATAGATCTGGCTATTAAGAGCCTTAGATTATCAGATCTGGGAGCGGAGTTGAACTCATACTCCTCAGATCTGATAAATCTGTAAATTATTTGTATAGATCTGTAAATTATTTGTATAGATCTGTTATTTACTTGTGTAGATCTGAAATTTTGTAACATAATTTTGAATTTTAACACTTGGGTTTTGGGATTTTCTCTATTTTTGTACATATTGGGTATTGGGTTTTTCTTTTTTCACTTGTGGAGGAATAGATCTGAGAAATCAGCCAATAAAATTTTCGGATCTAAGCTAGATCTAGACCCTGGAAGGCAAGATCTGGGCTCAAAGATTGTTTGCAGGAATATATCTGAGAAATCAGCGAAGTAAATCTTCAGATCTGAGCTAGATCTAGACCCTGGAGGGCAAGATCTGAGCTCAAAGATTGTTTGCAGGAATAGATCTAAGAAATCAACCAAGTAAATCTTCAAATCTAAGATTTTTCAAGCAAATATGGGGGTTTTGAGACAGATCTAGGCCCTGGAGGGCAATATCTTATCCCAAATTTTTTTACAAAGCCAACCATTAAAGATTTTGCAATAAATCTGAAGATCTGAAGCAAAATAATTTTTTTTAAAACAAGGGTTTCAAGTTTTTGGGCTCCTAAGCCCAGATCTGCCTTCTCCTAGCCCAACGCTAGTTCTATTGGGCCTAGTGCTAGCTCTCATTGGCCCTAGATTCCCTTGCTCCATTTCTGATTTGAATATTTGATTTTCTGAAGCTAATCATTGGTGGGTTTTTGCAGAAAATTTGGTAAAAATTTGTGTTTCAGATATTGAAATTTTTTGGCAACTTGGGCAAGTGATCTTCAAAGCCTAGGGCCTAAGGGTTTGATCTCTAAACCATCTTTTTCCTCACTGTTTGCTACAGCAATCATATATCTTTCTAATAGTGGTGAAAAATACATCTAAGTGGTTTGAAATTAACTAAAAAATTGCTAAATACATTAATAAATCATTTATGTTTGATGTGTATCAAGAATTTGGCCTAGATCTACATTTTGAGTCACTGTTATCTCTGAATAATTCTGTTTCTGAAGTCTGAAATATAACAGTGGAAAATTTTCATGTGGGTTAGCCTAAAATCAGTTCCTAAGTTGTCTAATACATTAAAGAATTAATTTCTTGAGTTGGGCATTCATCATTAGGCTTATTTCATGTTTTAATTGTTGGTTGTAATAAGTATATCAAATCTGATATAATTCCGAAAATCACATTATAACAGGCTAAAAAAATTTGATAATTCATGTGGGCAAACTTGGAAAAATTTCGGTAAATTTTTGGCATAAAGATATCATTGATAGCTTACTGTTTTCATTGTCGTATTGCTGTTGTCATAAAGTTTTTTTTACTACTGTCCTAAAAATTAATTTCTAAAAATTAGGTACTCTGTCATGGAATTGTGATAAAATGCATATCATTTGTTTCATAAACTCAGTATTTTTTTTTGAGCATCTGTTGACATTGATATCGAATTGCAAAGTTGTTTTTGTTCTCATTGAGCTAAATTGTATCAAGAAGATTTGAAATACGCTAGTGTTTTAACTATAGTATCTTCAAAAGTTTATTTTATAAGTCTTCATCTAAAAAAAGGCAAGCATTTCATTTGGGTAATTGAGGGCTTTTGCGGCATAAGTGTTTTCCCATTCTCAAGTCTAACTTCATCTCAGAGCCACAGTTCTCTGCAACGCCAGAGGCACCGGGTATGTTAGAATTTCAGAAAATGTATCGTTAATCACACCTTAGTGTGCTTCTCCTGATCTTCTCTCTGCCAATTACTACGAAATCAGGCTCAACACAGAAAGGATTGAAGGATTCACATTTAAATAGGCATTTAATTAAAATTAACCAAGATTCTTGCATCTCACATGAGTTTTAAGATCTGCATTTCATATAAAATAGTCATTCATCTGAGCAGCAGTTGCTAATCGATTACTTGGTCTTAATTTCCCTAGCAAGATCATTGACTCCATAAGGCACTGGTATCAATCGTTTAAAATCTAATCAAATCCTATATGTCTTGTTAAATCTTAATCAAGTACTTGATCGCTTCACTGTGTCTCCTGAACTGGCTGGTTCCCAACTAGTTCTTCTTCATTCCACTTTTCCATAGGGTCTACCCCCCTTAGCCTGCTGTAGGGAGACAGCTTAAACGGAGAGATTGGGGATCAGGGTGACAGCCCCCGATTTGAGCCGTTGTCGCGGTGCCTAGACATTCTATGCGACAACAGGCTCTATCATTGTTACAGGAGAAGGTCACAAGTTTTATGAAGTTTTGTATAGAGCATGATGGTGTTTCTAAGGGATGCGTGCTTGGCAAGCAGGCCAAGGCAACATTTCCTAGACATGAGACCACATCCAAGGGTGTTGGATTTGGTGCATTCTGACATCTGTGGCCTTGTGTCAGTGGAGTCTATCTCGGGTAGTAGTTATTTTGTGACGAATTTACTTCTTTAAGGCCAAGGATGATGTCTTCCAAAGGTTTCAAGAGTTCAAAGCTCTTGTGGAGAACCAGACTGGGAAGAAGATCAAGGCCCTAAGATCAGAAAATGGGGGTGAGTATACCTCCAATGAATTTAACAATTTCCGCAAGGAAACAAGAATCAAGAAAGAGTTGACAATGCCCTACAATCCGTAGCAGAATGGAGTAGCAGAGAGGAAGAACAAGAGTATGGTCAAAGCAGCTAAGGCCAAGAACACATTGAAGATTGAAGCATCAAGATCAAGAAGCAAGGGCACACAAAGGTTGAAGCATCAGATCTGTTGAAGTTTCTACGTCTACTTAGTTAGAAACCCTACATGCACTTTATCTAATTTATTCCTACCTACTTGTTATTTTACTTAACAAGTTATTTACAATGTAAATACTAAAAATAAACACTAGTGCATGCTCAACATATTACAGATCAACAACTAAAGGAAACAGAAACAATCACCATATGACACCATTATTTTTGGACCAATGTCCCCGGAAAAACCCAATGTGGAAAAACCGGTGCAGTTATCTGAGGGTTTTCTTATTAAGCAATATCAGAGTACAATCTGGGTGCCGAAACTGGCCTACCCAACAGAGAATTTCCTTGGCAGTAACACCTCTCAGTTTGAGACAAATCTCTTGGTTGAAACCCCAGATAATCCTTCCGGCAGCTCCTCGGCACCAATTTTCCCCAGAAACCCCAGTGTCAGCCTCTCTCTGGACTGCGTCAGCGCCTCTCTGCCTAACGCTGGCCCTGCGTCACCTCGAATGGGTCTGCGTCAGCCTTAGGAGGCCCTGCGTCAGCCCTCTGGCCCTCTGCCTCAGCAACGTTGGCCTCTCTGAAGTTCTGCGCAGCTCCCGACTGCCTCTGTGTGGCCCTGTGTGAGCCCTGGCTAGCTCTACATCACTCTCCCCAGCTACTACACTGCTCTCCCGGCACTATCTCTGCCTCTCTGTTTCTCTGTACTCAATGCCCCTCAGCGGCAACTCCCGATCACTAATTCTATCTCTCTTAGCAAACCCCGCTCTAGAGAATAGAATGACTGATCGCTCTGGTGTATTCTCCAAGTGACCCTCAAGCCTACTCTTATACTTTTCCTGTTGACATATCAACGGCTGAGATTAAGTCCCTTATGAACGGCTAAGATTAAATCTGGCTTGATCCATGTCCTTTGGACCATTCTAACACAGTTTCATATTAATACACATCAATATTTTATTTTCCTTAAGTTTAGACTTAGGGACTCCATTAAAAATATCAATTATTTTAATATCTCCTAAACTGTTTAGAATCTGCCCAAACCCTTTCTGGGTATTGGAGATCTCATGTGCCCCAACCTCTCCACCAAATTTTGTGGCTAGAGCACATCCGATGCTACCCTAAATCAACAAGATCTACAAGCAAGGGTCCTAGATCCATCAAAGACAAGGAGGATTACCATCTCCTCTCCTAGATCCATCAATCTAAAGGCCTCTACAAGAAGATACATTTGAGAAGGGTTCACATCAAAACTCATCGTCTTCAAAGAAAGGTACTCAAATCCAGGCCCATCATTGAAGATCTCCAGATCTACACATTAAGAAGTTTTCATCAACAAGCAAATCTCTCACAAGGCACCTTGAAGGAAGCATTTTGAAGAACTCCAAGATCCAAGAAGCCAAAGCTTCAATCATCAAGGAAGCAGCAAGATCTCTTCACAACAACTCTCTCAAGTAAGTATTTTTATGTCCTCTTCTGAACATATCAAAATGTCTTTTTGCAAGGAAAGCAACAAATTGGTTGGGACTGCTAATTTCCTTGCATGGAAAAAGAGGATTGATCTACTTCTCAAAGAAAATGAACTTCTGGACTACATCAAAGGGAGTGTCATTGTTCCTACTAAGGAACAAACTCAAGCCCTAGCAAAGTATAATAAGGATGAAACAAGGGCTCAAAGGATTCTAATAAAATCCATCAAGGACCCTCTCATTCCTTATGTTTCCAAACTTGAAACATCTAAAGAAATCTATGATAAGTTGGTGGAGCTATTCTCAGTTAGTACAGCTGGAGAAGTGATATCGTTGCGTAATGAACTATACAAAATGAAGATATCCAATGAAGAAGGAATAGCTCCCTACTTCATGAAGGTCTCTAAGATGAGAGACCCGCTGCAAGAACTAGGAGAAGTTAGGTCACAGAGAGAAATGACAACTGTAGTGCTTAATGCATTACTTGAGGAATGGGGCAACTTCACATCAAGTATATATGCCAAGAAGGAAGCTACCCCATTGAATGAACTTTGGTCTCTATGCAAAATTGAGGAGACTAGACTCAAAACCAAAGACGATGTGGGATCAAAGGAGCAGGCATTTGTTGCTATGGCCAAGAGAAAAGGAAAATTTGGCAAGTTTGGTCCACAAAGAAAGCGTAAAAGAGATATGTCCAAAGTCCAATGTTTTGGTTGCCAAGAATATGGACACTATAAGAGGGATTTTCCTAAGTTCAAGAAAGACAACAATAAGAGAAAATGAGAAGAAGCCCACATTACCCAAGAAGTGAAAGAATAAAATAAGAAGCAGAAGAAGGAGGACCCTTCGGATCTCTACTATGATTGAGATCAACTTCTTTACATAAGTCTTCTTTAAAGTTTTGGGTATCATAGGAACATGTAGCAGTAGGATAGAATGCATGATTTATGAGAATGACATCTTCGGGAATATAGGAGCATTATGTAGAGATAGCTCAGATAAAGATATTCATGTAGGAAGGATGTAGCCATTGGATAACCTCATCAAGGCATAAAGGAATGATCATGATCAAGAAGAATCATCTTAGAAGGCCACTATCATCAGCAGAAAGGAGCATTTGCAGAATGAGGACTACTCGGATCCTCCATGAAATCTTCAATAGAGGGTTCATGACTTTAAGGAAAAGCAAATGTCTCAATAAGAATTCCACTTATGAGAATTCAAGAAAGGATGATATGTAAGCAAGGAAAGATGTGGCAAAGCAAAGGAGATTGAGATAATCTCAATCAAGTAAGTTGTCAAAGGAAGCTGAGATAATCAAGGAAAGGACTAAGATGAGGTATGTACGCATATATGTTAAGTCATATCATCATTTACATTAATGAGCATGGAAAATTGCTCTGGAAGCATGGTCTAGAATAAGGTAGATCTCCTTTCATTAAAAATATGCACGAAGGCATGGTTCACTCACTGATAAAGGTCAACATGAGAAATATCCTCATATGAAGTATGAGGTGATTGACAAGAGAACCTATAAAGAAGCATATGTGAAAAGCGATCAAGGATAAAAGGACACCATGGACACTAGTAATCAACATCCGACAGATTTGTTGAAGGCATTGTTGAAATTTCTAAATATGACACGTCAGAAATTCCAATTGCATTATTTGGTTTATTTCACCTACTTGTTTATTCCATTAACAAGTTATTTATACATATAAATACTGAAAATAAACACAAATGCAGCCTTAACTCATATATAGATAAGCAACTGAAATACAAAACAAACACACAAGGGACACCATTATTTTTGGACAATCATCCCCAGAAAAACCCAATGTGGGAAAACCAGTGCAGCAGTTCTGAGGGTTTTATTATTATGCAGATTTCTTGAGTACAACTAGGGTGCCAAACTGGCTCACCCAACAGAGATTTTTACACGGCACCAATACCTCTTCTCGGAGACAGATAATCAGCAAGTCTACCCCACGAAAATCCTTTCGGCGCTTCTCCAAGGCTCTGCGTCGGCTCTGCTAGCCTTAGCGTAGCTCTAGAACCCTCTGCATCAGCCTTATGCCTCTCTACGTCAGCTCTTTGGCCTTCTGCGTCACCCACGCAGGCCCCTCAGCCTCTGCGCAGTCTCTAGTTGCCTCTGTGTGGCTCTTGCTGCCTCTACGTAGCTCTGGCTGCCTCTGCGTCAACCTCTTCAGTCACTGCGCTAACCCTCTGGCACTATCTCTGCCTCTCTGTTATGTACTCACTACCCCTCGCTGCAACAGATCACTTGTTCGAATTTTCTCAGCAAACCCCGCTCCAAAAAATCGAACTCACTGATCAATCTTGGTGTTTCTCCAACTGACCCTCAAGCCTCCTCTTATACTTTTCCTATTGAGTCTTCAACGGTCGAGATTAAGTCCCTAATCAACTACTAAGATTAGATTTGGCTTGATCCTCGTCTCTTGGAACATTCTAACCCAAAATTATATTAATACACATTAATATTTTAATTTTCCTAAGTTTATACTTAGGATCCCATTAAAAATATTAATTATTTTAATATCTCCTCATTCGAGTAGAATTTCTCCAAACGATTTCTGGGTTTTGGAGATCCCATGTGCTTTAGCCTCTCCACCAATTTTCATGGCTAGAGCACGTCTGATGCTACCACAAATCAACACTCCCTCTTAGCGACGAATGTGCTTTAGTAATGCTTCACCATGGAAACATCACAGTGATCCTCCGCACCAGTACCTGTGTTGATGCTTGGCTCGCTGCCTCACATCATCTACACTATTGCTTCTTGTCTCGCTACCCATGACATTGCCTCTACCATTGCCACTGCTACATCTGTACTGCAGCTCCCTCTCCATATGTTGCCCCTAGCACTGCCACTGCTAACTGCTGCACTGCAACTCAGTTACCCAAAAGTAGGTAACTGACTTCTCCCAAATTCTGACATCCCAGTCAGTTTGTAAGCCACGTGACACTGAAACGGCCTCTGCTGCTATATTGTGCTCCCTCTGTTGCTAATGCGTTGTTGCATACAGCTCCGTGCCCCTCGCACTGCTGCACCCTCCACTACGATGTCTCAGATTTCTGCACCCAAGCACTGCCTTGCTGCTCCACTACAATTTTCTCCACCCGACATCTGTCATTTTGCTATGTCGTTAAGGGCTCCCGTAGCCGGATATGATCCAAGAGTTTGGGCACCTCAAGGATCCTTCCCCTAGTATGTAGTCTTTCTGACTACAACTCGATGTCTCCCCACCTCTTCTCTAAAGGCGCATGAGCACTCATGGCACAATCGTCATCAGTCTCGACCTCTTTCTCTGCCTTAGTCGAAGTTGCCTTGGAGTCACAAGCCTCTCCCTTATTCTTCTTCCTGGCACACTGGGTTGCATAATGACCTAGCTCCCCACAATGGAAGCACTTTACCTTGGAGATGTCCTTCTTCTTCCTCTTCCCCTGTTGTCCCGCAGATGCCAAAGCCGCATCCTCCTCCTCCTCTTTCTTGATTCGACCTCCTTTGCTGCTACTCCCCACCTTGGTCAGCCATCTGATCTCTTCTTGGCAAAGAGTTGCCCACATCTCTTCCCATCCTGGAAGAGTAGCTCTACCCAAAATGCCTTGGACAAATGTTTCCCACTCCTTGAAGACTGCGTTCAGGGCAGTCCTCACCGTGAACTCCTGAACCGGCGTGGCCCCTATGGAAGTAAGTTGGTCCAGAATCTCCTGCAATCTGAGGAGGTATGGATCTATCTGCTCCCCCTTCTGCATCTGATATGACCGTAGTTGATTCTCTAATAGCATCTTCCGTTGCACGGAAGTGCCCTGATACAATGTCGTCAAAGTACCCCACATCTCCTTTGACGTGTTCTTTTCAGCAATATGTGGTACGACATGATCCTTGACCCCATCAAGTATTATGCACTTTACCTTCACCATTGCATCCTCATACTTCTCATTATCAACTGGGTCTACTAGGATAGCCACGGTTCTCAAGGCGAAGCACTTGATGCGATGTCTATCCAAGACTAACAGGATCCTGGCCTTCCAAATGACAAAGTTGGAGACCCCGTCCAACCTGTCCTGATCCCTCAGTCTGTTCATTGCCATCTTCGCTCCTCTTCTAGACTCCCTCTGAGATTCGACTTCCCTCCTAGAAATCTCCCTCTAAGTCCTGATTTCCCTACTGGAAATCTTCCCGCCAAATGTTCAACCGCTCCTCTCCAATCCTCTTTGCAACTGCAACTCGGACCTGGATTTCTTGGCTAGAAATACGTCAAGGCAGTGACTCCCTCTACCTTGGTTCTGTCCTGTTAGGTACTGTTCTACTCCGACAGAAATAGCACCCCATCAGCTCCATAATATGCCCACAGCTCCCTAGGCCCCGACAACTGAAGAAACTAAGCCTTCCAGCTCTACGCAATCCCAGCAAAGGCTGAATCACTCCTTTGGCCAACTACGTCAAGCCTACCTGGCTGAGAAGGATGACATGGCTCTTCGTGAGCCTCTTCTGCCTCTGCGCTAGCCCTCTCTCTGGCTCGAAATGATGACGCATGCCCTCTGCGTCACTCCTTCTCTGTTGCCTTTTGCTTAGGAGCAGCTCTATCTCTCAGGACAGTTGCTACTGCTGCAAATTTTTGATATTGCTGGTGCCTTCAGTCCTCCTATGATCTGCAACGCTCTGACACGATGTTGAAATTCCTAAGTTTGACACGTCAGAAATTCCTACTGCATTATTTGGTTTATTTCACCTACTTGTTTATTCCATTAACAAGTTATTTATACATATAAATACTGAAAATAAACACAAATGCAGCCTTAACTCATATACATATCAGCAACTGAAATACTAGACAAACACACAAGGGACACTATTATTTTTGGACAATTGTCCCCAAAAAAGCCCAATGTGGGAAAATCGGTGTAACAGTTCTGAGAGTTTTATTATTATGCAAATTTCTTGAGTACAACTAGGGTGCCAAACTGGCTCACCCAACAAAGATTTTTACACGGCAGTAATACCTCTTCTCGGAGACAGATATCCAGCAAGTCTGCCTCACGAAAATCCTTCTAGCACTTCTCCAAGGCTTTGCGTCAGCCCTGCTAACCTCAGCATAGCTCTAGAACCCTCTGCGTCAACCTTCTGCCTCTTTGCATCAACTCTCTGACCTTTTGCGTCACCCACGCAGGCCCCTCAACCTCTACGCAGTCTCTAGTTGCCTCTGCGTGGCTCTTGCTGCCTCTGCGTAGCTCTGCCTGCCTCTGCGTCAACCTCTTCAGTCACTGCGCTGACCCTCTGGCACTATCTCTGCCTCTCTGTTATGTACTCACTGCCCCTCGCTGCAACAGATCACTTGTTCGAATTTTCTTAGCAAAACCCGCTCCAAAAAATCGAACTGACTGATCAATCTTGGTGTATATCCAACTAACCCTCAAGCCTACTCTTAAACTTTTCCTGTTGAGTCTTCAACAGCCAAGATTAAGTCCCTAATCAACGGCTAAGATTAGATTTGGCTTGATCCTCGTCTCTTGGAACCTTCTAACCCAAAATTATATTAATACACATTAATATTTTAATTTTCCTAAGTTTATACTTAGGACCCCATTAAAAATATTAATTATTTTAATATCTCCTCATCTAGGTAGAATTTCTCCAAACGATTTATGGGTTTTGGAGATCTCATGTGCTTTAGCCTCTCCACCAATTTTCATGGCTAGAGCACATTCGATGCTACCACAAATCAACAGGCATCTCCTGAAAGAAGCCATGAAAGTTCTAACCAAGGAAGAAAAAGATCAAAGGACCCTTGACACCTGGAAAGGCCTTAGAGATATGAACATGTAGGATGTTGATGATTTAAGCCAACAACATGTCATGATGAAGAGCCATCTCATAAGGTACTATTTGATTTAATGCTCTGCTTTGATTTCTTGAATAATATATGGATAAGTTCATGCAGGGCTACTGGAACAAGGGTTTTAAGTACAAGTACAACTTGCATTCATGTGGTGGATGGAAATTCCTGAAAGAAACATGATGAAGAAGAAGTAGCCATATGACAAAGGTTCCAGATATGTATCAAGAAGGCCACTTTCCATGGAGAAAGGAATGACATGACAAACTAAGAAGGAAAGTGATTGATGGTTGATGCCCTACAAAGAAAAATCTCGACTGAATTTCATGACATCAAGGAAAGAAAGTGATCAAGCAACTGAAGGACCCACAAAGAAGAAGTTGTTGATGGAAAGGAGAGTCCCTAGTTGAGAGGGAGCTCTGACAAGTCCCTAATTAAGAGGGAGCTTGGGCAAGTTCCTGGTTAAAGGGAGCTTGGGTACATTCCTTCACAGGAATGGGAATATCTTCCCTAGTTGAGAGGGAGAGATAGACACAACATTCTTGTCTTCACTTGGGAAGAAAGAATGGAGGATTGGGTAATCATCTGGCATCCGATGCTCTTTAAGGATGTGTAGGGCTCCACGATAAGAGTAGGCAAGAGGACCGATATTCTTTGAAGGCTGGGAACCCAAGATAAGAATAGTCCTAGAAGGTCATACTCAGTGAACACCCGGGTGGATATGTACCTTGAGAGACAATGATGAAGGTGTCTATAGTCATTGGTCTCGCCAACATTATGCTCTGATCTATTGAGAGATAGAGTTGTTAGTCAAGGCCTTGCTGTGGAAACAATGTTGGTTACTCTGATGCTATAACAGATGGATTTCCAATCAGATTTCTCTTATGTGAATTCTTCAAATTGAAAATGTCCAAACACCTTGTAAAGTAATTTATGAATACCTCCCTAGTTAAGAGGGAGTGTTGAAGAAAGTGTAACTAGGTTCGGTCTTCATAAATGTAATTTTGATCTTTGTACTTGTAAAAGAAAAGAATTATTATTTTTGTCATTATCAAGAATGGATTTCTTGCTCATTTGATAGGTCAAGAACATGTTTAAGTGCTTCTAGGAAAGTCAACGAGTCAATGTAATTATTGAAGGCCCATGTGGGCAAGTTACACCATGTAAACATATGTATTAGAGTCAAAGAAATATGTTTAAGATGATCATCCAAAGCAAAGACAAGTCTCCTCTTCAAGTCGGCTCAAAGAAATGAATGTTTGGTGCACCCAAAGTCAAGTCGGCCTCACTAGCTCAAGTCGGCCCAAAAGGAGGGACAGACTCCTATATATGAGGCCATTCGACCTCATAATTAGACCATGAAGTGATCTCTGAAATCGGCACAGAAGAAAGTCGACAAAGAGGTGCGAAAAAGAAGCATAAAGGTGATTCTGGGGAAGCGAAGAAGGAGAAGAAGAATCTGAGTTTTGGGGACTGTTTTTAGGGCTCTTTTCTGTCACACGTGCGAAGGTAAGAGAGGACATTTTGTTGCTGCAACAAGTCAGAAATTGCAGCTCTACAAGAAGTTTCAATTGGGTGGAAAAGAGGCTCCAAATAGGCCTCCATATCAAGCGAAGTAGGTCCCACATCTAGTTAAGAAAAAGAGCAAGTAAAAGGGTTTAATTCAAGCCCTAGTTCAGCCACATGTGCGAAGAAATCAGACCTGCAGTAGGGTAAGAGGATCAACCTCTCAACTCGGAAATATCTCTCAAGGAAGGTCTCATTCTCTAGCCTAAGTGTCAAGGAAAGAGAAGATTGCCAAGCGAAGTAGAGAAGGAAAGGAAGACTCCAAAGAAGAGGTCTCTAAGGAGACCTAGGGTTTCTGTAGTTACTGGAAAAAGAGCTATCAGCTGCCGGAAGAAGTAAGAAGGAAGAGATCAATGTGCAAAGCAGAAGAAGGCAGTGATTGAAGGACAAAAGGAAGAGAGACTGTGTCTTGTGCTTGGAGGATCTACTGGTCAAGGGTCTAGGGTTTGGCATTTGTCAATTGAAGCTTCAATAAGAGAAATTTGCAGAAGGGTTTTCCTCTCTAGGAGAGAGAGGTTTTGCCCTGGCTGAGAGCCAATATCTTGTGTTCTTGTCTCCTTTTGTTTTGGTAACTGTTTGATGAAGAAAGAGAACACACACTAATAATAATAAGAGAAGATTGTGCTAATAAGAAAAGTAAAAAGTACTTCACAAATAGTTATCATCGTCAGAAGAATCTCATCATACCTAGATGCCCTAGATTCTTCAACAATTTTGAGGCTAAGAGCACATTCAATGCTACCAGAAATCAACACCAACGACTCATCATATTGATCATTATGCCCTCTTGAGAGGCTTATTTTTATGTTATTGGGCTATCTTGGTGAGCTTGTCACCAAGGGATGTTATTATTGCACATTATTTTATTATTTGGGGCTTAATTAGGCCAATTAGGCAAAATCAAACTCATTAGAGATGGTATAAATAGATGAGAGGTGATTCATTTCTCTCATCATCACTTGGATTTGGAATTAGTAGCTACTTGGAGAATTCCGCATTCCCTTTTGGAGGACGAGTTTGGTTTCATGAATGAATTTTGATGTTTGGATTCTATCTTCTTGGTCTTGGAGCCTCATTATTGGCATAATTTGATGATTGGATATACTAATTTGTACATGTAAGTGATATTTTCATGTTTATTCTTTTTATTTACTTTGTCACATGAATGTTGTTGGGATTTTCACTATCTAAGTCTAAAATTTACTACTATTCTATGCGAAATTGTGGATTTTTTTATCTTTGAAGCATTGCATCATTAAATGTGTCATGTATGAATGGGTGAATGTTCCTACAGGTTATCTTTGTTGAAAAGACCTTGATAACTGATCAATTATTTCATATCGAAGTATAAAACATTCTGGCAGCTGCTCTCATGCCCTAATTGCCATGCGAAGTTATCTAGAGGTCTCCTTGATTGGGAATAGTCTCTCCAAATCACAATTTCATCTTGAATCCATCTCTCCCAAAGGAAAGGCACTAATCCATCCACTGGTGGTCACCTAAATGCTTATTTTCCTTGCCTCCTCTCTCTTTCTCTTTCTAGGCCTAGCCACCATAGGTCACCTAGGGTATCAAATAAATCTCATTGTAGCCATCAAAATACCTCGATTTTTGGTCCATAACTGTGATATGGTTTCCTCTAGAGGCCCTCCAAATTTGAAGCAATTCAAACAGTGGGATCCTAAGATATAGCAAGCCCTAGCTCAAGGACTATTTCTTGCCCTAGGTTTCCCTTGGCTAGTGTCCTCATTTGGGTCATTACATTCAATCCTCAAAAGAAAATTTGTCCTTTGATCCTCTTATCTTCCCTAATCAAGTCAAGCCCCTACTTGATTGATCAATTCCATACCCTTGACCCAATTCTACGTCCACTTGGTCCTTTGTGGTCCCGCAACTTTACAACTCTAATTTCACAAAGATCACATAAAGGCCAATTCTCCATAAGGATTTTCGAGTCTAAGAAACCTCTTGACAAGATATATTCCCAAACCCTAGCCTCAAGAATCCTCTTAGCCCTTCCTAAAGAGCATATCACTTCGCTTTTCGTGCAAGAAAGCCATATAATTGAGTCTCTCTTGTGAATAGGCCTTTGGAATCACTCCTTATCCTCTTATCGATCCATTCATCTAGTGATTCCCCTTATATTGGGTCTTCCCCCATCGTTGAAAGTCCATAAAGAGCAGGCAGCCTCAGCTGAGGTGACAGTGGGCTATCGTTCCATTGTTGCACGTTGATCTAGTAGTTGCTCTATAGGATCCCCTCCTAGGACCCTTACTAGTTTGAGTGGTAACAAGAACAAGTCAGCCCAGGCTTCCATGAGCCACCTATTCGACCTCTTGAACAAATATATATAGAGGGCAGTTCGATCACTTTAGAGGACACTTACTCATCATCATCACACATATCTTTTACACCTAACAAATGAAGAAAAGGACAAAGGAGAAAAGTTAGCTCACACGTGTGGAGATATTTTAGTGAAAAGAAGGCTGAATTTCAGAACTTATTGCATGGCCGAAATTTCAAGATTTGACCAAATTTGGGACATTTTGACCATGTTTGACTTTGATATTGGAGGTGACTTGGAGGAGGGTTGGACTTGACATTTTGGTGGCAGTTTTGGGTCTTGGTCTTGGTCTTGGATATCTTATTTTGATCTGATTCTATAAGAGAAGGTTTTTTTGGTTTTCCGTCTTGTGGGGTTTTTCCCTGTCTTGGAGCCTAATTCCTAGTGTCTCGTCTTTTGTGCATTATGTTCTCTATGTTTTGCTATTGTGTAATTGCTTGATGATATAAATAAACAAGTAAAACTAAGAAAAGAATACAAATTAGTCACATGTAATTCCCATGATAAGAAATTCTATCATCTAACAGAATTCCAACATGGTTTTAGAGTTATGGTAAAGTGAGGAGCACTACTTAAGAAGCCCTAGTAGAATGACTAGTGTGCAAGAAAACCTAAGAAGCTAAAGATCATTGCATCCATTAATTGAAGGCATGTTCTCTCTCCTCCAAAAACAATTTGTTGACACGCATACATAAGAGCAAGTTATAGGATACTAATAAGAGTAAGAAGCAAATAAAATGGAGTTCATTGGATTACAAATATTGTTGATGTTCTATCTACAATTATTGTCAATGATGATAAGACATTGAAGCAATTGTTGCAAGCATAGAACATACCATAAAAATTAACATTGATTCTCCTGCTACATGTTGTAGCTGAACCATCCTGTGTTTTTGTTGTGCTACTCTGATATCACATTGTTGATGCCCCTGCACTGCCTCTGTGTTGGTGCAACCACCACAACTGTGTGTACTGATATATCTTGATCTACTATGTCACTGCAACTGGCTCTGCAACTATCTCTTGAGTGTCTCACTACACCTTGTTGGCTCTGCACTGTCTCTCAAATATCTGACTGCGCCTTGTTGAACTTTCGATTCTCTTGCTACTTTACTTCTTGGGCTCCTATAGCAAAGGTATTGGTCCATCTAAGGAATCTCATACACAACAACTAGATCTAATCTACTGATCAAACCCTCTATGGTTGGACCCTGCCCAATCTGATATATTGGAGTGTCATACTCCTCCTCCTCCTGGAGTTACTGTTGCTATCAATGCGAATTAATTCTCCAACCTGGCAGACAAATCCTTGATTTCTGTCGAAGTTATTGTCTGCTTCCCCTTCTTGTCCTTCTTCCTCTTCGGACATTGGCTAACGTAGGGACCAAGTTCACCACATCCAAAGCACTTGAACTTCAACAAATCTTTCTTCTTCTTTTCTCCTTTAGAATCTTGTTCCTGGATGGTACCCTTCTTCGCTTTTCCCCTCCCTACAAGAGTGATTTTTTCCTCCTTAACCTTCAGTCCCTTGCCATTGCTACCAGTATTAGCATCGACAAGGCTCAGCCTCAGCTCCCCCTGAGTGAAGTCACTCCACAGTCGTTCCCAATCTGGAAGCTTATCACCTCCAGAGATCACCTGGACAAACGTGCGTCATTCCTTGGTAAACCCGTTTAGAGCTATTTGTCATATCCAGAGATCACATGGACAAATGTATGCCATTCCTCGGTAAACCCGTTTAGAGTTATCCACACAAGTTCGTTATCTGGTAGCTTCTTTCCAACTGCTGCAAGTTCATCTCTGACTAACTGTATCCTGGTGAGATAGGACGTCACATTCTCGCCCTTGTTCATCTTGATTGTCCTCAGCTTCTCCTTGAGAATCATTTTCCGGTTCTCGGACGGATCTTAGTACAGCTTGACTATGGCATCTCACATCTCCTTTGCAGTTCCCTTCTTTGCAATATGCGAGACGATATGATCTCATACACCATCAAAAATCATCCTCTTCACCTTGGCGTTATCCCTCCTGTAGTCATGAAACTGGATGGGATCTATTGGTATAGCTATCATTGTTGTAGCGAACTCCTTCAGACCATGCTCATCCAAAAGGAATACATCTTGGCATTTCAGATGCCAAAGTTGGAGGCTCCATCCAACTTGTCCTGATCTCTCAATCCTGCTGCAGTCATATCTAGAAAACTCTACGAAACTCAATAAACTAGAAAACTCTCACTCCTTCAATTGGAAAATCAATCTAGAAACATTAAGTTTCCTCTGCAAAAACAGACTCGGCCTCCTTCTGCAGACTCACACACTTTGCTTGTAACTCTAACTGGCAACTCATAAACGCTTCCAGAAATTCGTTCTAGCAAATATACTACCTCCCTTTGTCCTCTGAAGCTATTTGTACTTCCTCCGGCAAATAGATCCAAACAACTGGAAATGAAATTACTGCTTCAAATCTACGAACTAGGTAAACTGGCTATTCGTTTTGCTTGCTTCAGTCCTCTTCCTGCAGATAAATTGACCTTTCTTTGACTCTGAGAATACTGGAGAAATGAAACCCTCGTGTCCTTTCTCTTCCTTGCCCGCACTAATCTACTACAAACCCTTTGCGCTAGATTTGCTCTTCGAAATCTGATCTGCCTCCAAAAACTCTTTGCAGCAAACTTATTGCCTGTTGTTACTCACTGAGACAGCTCACTTCCTCCAAATCACCTCCCTAGACTAGAAATCGAACTGTTGCCTCTCTACAATTTGCATTGCCTGGCTCGACCTGCGCAAATCTAGTTTTATATGCTTCAAATCTCCTCTGAACTCCACAACCCTCGCTCTAGAGCCTCTCTGACCTGATCAACTTTCATACCATGTTAAATTTCCATGATTGCAATTACTAGATATTATTCTCCTAACTTGTGCAGTTTATTTGTCCTTTGTAAATTAATTTAACGGTAAATAGTGAATAACTCACAATTGCAATCTTCACAAATAAAATACGTTGTGGAAGATAATATACAAAACTGAGAAAATAATGCACACACATAAAAATATGACACCGTTATTTTTGGACAATTGTCCCATGAAAAATCCTAAAGGGAAAACCAGTGCAACAGATGAGGGGTTTATTATTATTCAGTAATTTGAGAAATTACAACTGGTTGCCTTTCATCGGCAAACCCCCGACAACTAATAATCTCCACTGAGAAAAATATATAAGAGACTCTTTGTCTCCCTCTGCTACTCGATCTAACCCTCTCTAGGCAACTCGCACTCCTCCAGGCTATTCACACTACCTCTAGGAAATGTGCACTACTGCTCTTGGAAACTCGTTCAGCCTCTGGAATCACCTCCCAGCGAATCATCCTACCTCCTGGACTACTCTAGGCCCACTTGCTCTACCTCCAAATGATAGATCCGGCCTCTGGTTCACTGAAGAACATCCTCTGCCACTCGCACTATCAACTGGCTACTTGCACTGACTGAATATGGCCTCCTCTTCCTGTCTCCCAGACACTAGAAAATCTGAGGAAAGCTACTCTGAAATCCTACTCCCAAATCACTATTGAACCCCTAACTTTTGATGCTTCCCTAGCTTCAACTACACCCTTGTTGAACACCTGCAACTGGGTAGTTGAACTGCTCTCTCAATAAATTGGGTCTTCTCCAAACCCTTAGACCTGCTCTTATAATATCTCATTGGAGTATCAACAACCATGATCACATCTCAACTGATGGGTAAGATCATCTTGACTTCATCAATGGAATTCTCTAGAGCAAAATCGAACTCCATCAATTAATTCACTTCAATTAACCAGTTTTCTTAGGTTAGACTTGGGAAAATTTTAATTATTGGCTAATTAATTTAATTGAGGTGTCTCCAAGTCTCCTCGTGAAACCTTTTCTGGGTTTTGGAGATCTCGTCTTCCTTAGCCTCATAGACACCACATAGACTAGAACACTTGTTCGTTGCTACCTCACACAAAACCTAACATCTTGTGCATCACAAAGAGTAGTCGAAGCATCCCAACGCATTTCCAACATAGTTTCATCTAACCTTCTAAAGTCATCAACTAAATTATCCAACAGGAAATCTTCAAATTCTTCTTGCCCACAATGTAAGTGGACTAATATGGAACCTGTTTGACCATCATTTGAAGCATCTATTCTCAAAATCAGTCGCTAGGACAGAGGACACGAGGAACTTCTTAAGAATTGTCTTCTAGTGTGTGATTGTGTCTAATTCACGATAGTTGTTTTGTTGGGTGTTGATGCTAAAGAGCTAGGAGTTGAATAGGGTTTTGTACACTCTAGCGAAAGGTGGGGCATGCTAGTTTTTTGGGAAGGGGGCATGCATGAGGAATCATTTTGGAGTGAAAAGCTCATTTGTGCCAAAAGGGGAGGGGGATTAGGGACTTTACATGGCAATGAAATGTCAAGGGTCTAGAGTTTAGGTTGGGAGGTTGGTCGATCCACACAAGGTAGGGTGTAATGGCTTTTTAATCTCCAACACGAGTAACTCTATATTGGGAGGAAGCTTAGAGGTGTTCTTAGGTATTTCTTCCAAGAGAGTGGTTGGGGGAGTACAAGTAGGTGCATGGTAGAATGGTTAAGGGAGGTTCATCTGATGGAGATATGGCAGGGAAAATTGGAAAACGCAAGAGTCGAGGTCAATGACATTCATCAAGTGGGTGCAGGTGTGATATGGAGGGGTAACAAAAGTAGACAGAGACATACTTGAACCTACCGTGAGATGGTGTTGTTGTGGCATTGAATGTGGTTGTGGTTGTGATAGCCTACAACTAACATCTAAGATTCTAAACCAGCTGGAAGTTGCAAAGACGAGGATCACAAAGTGGATGTAGAGTGGTGATACTTCTTTGGCAAAGGCAATGTGAGCTCCACTTCTTATGTTTGATTTCTCCTCCTCCTTTCAAAAACAAATGATAATTTGGATGGCTAGACAAAGGCTGATGAGTGAAGAGCCATTCAACAAATATTGTGATACAAAGTATTTATATGTGCAAAAACAAATCTAGGTATCTCTGATTATGTCAACACCAATCTATCCCAGCAAATATCTTTTGGACCACACTGGAAATGCTCAGATTCCATCTTAAACGAATTGTCAAGATCTAGTGGAACAACCAGAAGCTTCCATGGATATCTCTTCATCAATCCATCGCTACAAAGGAACACAAGCAAGTAAAACAAACTAATATCCTTTCGTAACAGGGCATGTGTGCCCATTAGTGATAACATACTGGTGCATGAGTTATGCAAGACCTCATTCAGAGTCAAGTACTCATAGCATTGGACTTAAAAGTGGCATCACAACTCATTTATGTTCTCAAATAATAACTATCTTCTTGATTTGAAAAGTCATGGAAAGGTGTTCGTTGTCCTGATTTCAATATGGGCATATCCCTTTAGTTTATAGAAGTGAGAAATATTAGTAGCATTGACTTTCATATCCTTGTCAGCTATTCCATATGTCAAACTACCTCAACCAAGGCCCATTATGTCATGTCCCTTCCTAAAGTATTTTGGAACAAGATTATTTTTTGTATTATGGGGCCAATTTTGGAGCTAGTGGACCCCATTCGATTTTATTAGGAGATTAGACTTAGGAAAAGTTATTTGTTTTGTAGTTAAGTTACACATGGGGGCCACCCTCACTAGGGAATTTAGTACTCCCTAGTGCAATTTGCATGGAGGGGGTTAACTTTTGCTTGATGGTGGTTAAGTGAGGGCCCACGATGGAGGACGAATTGGAGAGAAAAGTGCTCCAGGAAATCTATATAAGGAAGGCAATTTTCCTCATCTCAATCATCGTCTGAGTATATCGATTTCTCTTTAGTTGCTTGAGCTGCTTAGCCGAGTCACTAGCTGTTTAGCACGAGTTCTTCAGAGAAGAGCTCACCCGTTCTTCAGGGGACTTCGAGTGCCACCCTAGGAAGGTTTTCTTCATTTCTTCAAGAGGAGGATCACATTGTGATTTCGAGCAATAACATTCACTTCCAGGTGGTGCGTATTACTGGAGGACGCAGTGGAGAGGAGGTCAAGTTTGTTGGTGGTGCTTTGCAGTGGAGTTTGCGTGTGCGATTTTCCATAGAGGAGGCTAGGGAGGATTGTCAGCATTCGAGAGAGTTTGGGAACTGATTAAGTCTCTTGCTTTACAATGTGACTTTCGCACTACCTGGGCCAGCGCAGAGGCAGTATTGGGAGCTCACTTGGTGGGTAGAGTATCAGTTCTTGAGGCTGAGTTTTTTTGTGGAGGTTAGAGGAGATATTTGGAGTGGTGTTTGCTTCCCTTTCAAAGCTTGGACGAGGATTTTGTGGCCATTCCTTGCAGGGCATATTTTTGGAGCGGTTTGGAGGGCATGGGCCACAGAGGAGGTCGAATTTGGGAGGTTGGGTTCAGGTCAATCCCTTTCTGGGTTTTTCTGGTTTTGGCCAAGGATCTTGGGGCTAAAGTTTCATCGTTTTTTTAGCACCAGAGACGGGGTTTCTTGCAGTTCCTTTCCAGCCAACAATGCAATTACTAGGAGACAGCACAGAGCATTAGAGGAGCAGTTACTTTCCAGCATTGAGATTATTGTTTGACACCTGGGTTCTGTCAAGCTTGCCTTTGAGGCAAGCCCAGGTGCATTTTCCACACTATTGTACGTGATCCATTCCATTAATAAAATGACTCATTTGGCTCTCATTTCTGATGTGTATTGAGTATTTGCTGATCGTTTAATTTTTCAGTGTATGAATCGTATTTGCTTTTGTATATCACTGTTTATTTAAGTTTGGAATATTATAGAGGTATTAGAGCTTATATTTTGGCTCAGTCGTGGGAAAACATTTCTATGAGTGAGGACCGGCAGAATATTACTTACAGAAGACAGAGGTATCAGAGCAGGGAAAGGGAGTTGGAGATTACTCCAAACACGAAGGATCGTGGGAAGACTGTGGTAGCAGAAGATATGGGTGAGCCCAAGAGCAAGGAAGAGATGGCCTTCGATAACCTCTTGAAGGCTTTGAGTGATTTGGCAAAGGGGCAGAAGGAGATGTTGGACGAGATTAAGATGCAAAATCGAGAGTAAAGCACTCACCAGGAGTTCGTAGTTGGAGAGACTTCAAGGGCCTCTCAACAGTTCAATCACCTTTCACCTACTGTGCAGCGGCCATCCTCGAGTGAGCCAACTAAAGCTACATTTGTTATGCTCTTGACCTGCGACAAATTCCAGAATACCAAATATGCAAAGAAATACAACCCAGAACACAGAATAAAATGAGAAAAACAGCAAGTATTTTATTATTCATAGATGAATGCAATGTTCACTTGCCTCTTCGAGGGGGCAACCTCCAACAGAGCAAAGCTCGATTACAAAATAAGACTCGATGATCTTTCCCTTCTAACTACGACTATTTATAGCTAAATGACCTTCAACAACCTAACGACTAGTGGTCCTTTGCATAACATGGGTTAACCACTTTATTTATTAATTATGGCCCATTTGCAACTAACTGTGGTCCCTTTCTTAAATGCGGGTCAACCACTTACAATTATTAATACGGGCTTATTGACTCTTTAACTAACTATGACTATGACTCGACCCTATTGGGTTTATTACATAAATAAAGGGGTTAGGGTTGGACCCTAACATGCCCTCCCCCATCAAAAGCAGCCTTGTCCTCAAGGCTGAAGCTGCGGAAACTGCTAAAGAATAGTGGTTGGTTCCCAGGTCGCATCTTCTAGAGAGGTGTCTTTCCACTTGACGAGGACTTCCTTGATCGTGCGGCCGCGCAGATGTCTTTCACGAGTGTCGAGGACCTGTTCTGGTTGGAGCCAGAGTGAACCTTCCTCATCCAATTCGGGTAGACTGGTTTGAATTCTGCAATTGTTCCCCACCACTTTCTTAAGGCATGATACATGGAAGACTGGATGGATTTTTGAAGTTGGTGGCAAGGCCAGCTTGTAGGCTACTGCTCCAATGCGCTGAAGTATTTGATAAGGTTTGTAGAATTTTGGAGCTAATTTCTGGCAGCCCTTTTCTTTGAGCGATGTTTGCTTATATGGTTGCATCTGTAGGAATACCTAATCCCCTTCTTGAAATGTGCGCTCTGAACAATGCTAATCGGCCTGTTGTTTCATTCGATTCTGAGCTTGATGGAGATTATCTTTGAGACGAGCTAGCATGGCGGCACGGTTCTATAGGAGTTGATCAGCTGCTTGCACCTTAGAGCACCCAAGGATATAAGAAATAGGTGAAGGTCGGAGTTGGCCATACACTGCTTCATATGGAGTCATCTTAGTCGCTTCATGATAGTTAGTATTATACCACCATTCAGCTAAAGGTAGCCACTGTACCCATTGATGTTGCTTTTCTGAAGTGAATCATCTTAGGTATGTCTCCAAACATTTGTTGACTGCTTCAGTTTGACCATCGGTTTAGGGATATTAGGCAGTACTTAGTTGGATTTGGGTGCCTTTTAGCTTGAAAAGTTCTTGCCAGAATTTGCTGGTGAAAGTCGAGTCACGATCGGACACAATGGAAGTTGGCATGACATGCAATTTGAAGATCTGGTCCATGAAAGCTTGAGCCACCAAAGTGGGGGTAAATGGGTGGGGTAGAGCGCAAAAATGAGCATATTTAGAAAGTTTGTCCACAACCACCATGATGACAGATTTGTTGCCCGACTTTGGGAGACCAGTAATGAAATCCATGGAAACATCCGTCCAGACGGAGGCAAGGAGTGGCAATGGCTGTAAGGTTCCTGGTAACCTCATTGTTTCTCCTTTGTTGCATTAACACACATCACATTCAGCTACAAAGGTAAGAATGTCATTTTTCATGCCTGTCCAAAAGAAAGAACGACGAGTGCGAGCATAAGTCTTCTGAAAGTCTGCATGCCCTGCAGTGGGAGATGAGTGCAACTCTGCCAAAATGCGATTTTTGAGGGTGGATGTCGGTGATATAACTACTCGATCCTTGTAGCGAAGAATCTCATCCTTCCAAGAGTAGCCGACTAAGGAATTAAGATCTGCTTTCAAGTTATTAATAAGTTGGAAGAGAGAGGGGTGCGAAAACCATTCCTTGTGGGCTTCTTCAATCCAATCTGGTACGGGAAGAGAGATTGATAGCAGGGTGCTTTCGTCCTCAAATTGGCGCGATAAAGCATTCGCTACTACATTGTCACACCCTTTCTTGTAAATTATCTCATAATCATATCCCAACATTTTGGCCAGCCATTTATTTTGTTGTGGCAAGGAGAGACACTCCCCCAAAAAATATTTGAGGCTTTGATGGTCTGTGCAGATTTGGAAACGTCGCCCCAATAAGTATGGTCGTCCGGTATCTACTACATGTAAGATGGCCATCATTTCTTCCTCATAGGTAGATTGACCCAGATGTTTCCCACTCAGTTGTTGGCTGGTGAAAGCCAAGGGTCAACCTTCCTGCATTAAGACAACACCAATACCATTACCTGAAGCATCACAATCAATCACAAAAGATTTGGTGAAGTCTAGGAGTGCCAATACTGTAGTGGAACACATGGTCTATTTGAGAGCCACAAACGCCTGTTGTGTTGCATCGGTCCATAGGAATGAATTTTTTCTTAAGAAGGTTAGTGAAGGGTCTAGCAATGCGACCATAATTGCGGACAACTTTGCGATAGTAGCCAGTGAGACCCAAGAATCCCCTCAGACTCTTCAAGGTTTTTGGTTGGGGCCAATCTTGCATTGCCTGTATCTTTTTGGGATCAACACACCTTCACAACCCACAATGTTTCCCAAATACTCAAATTCTTCCATGCCAAAAGAGCACTTGGACAATTTGACAAATAATTTGTGATTCTGGAGCAGTTGCAAGATCAGGTCTACATGCTGAAGATGTTTTTCCTACGTTAGGTTGTAGATGAGAATGTCATCAAAGAAAACGAGGACAAAATTTCGGAGATATGGTTTCAACAGGTGATTCATGAGGCTTTGAAAAGTAGAAGGAGCATTAAAGAGACCAAATGGCATGACCAAGAATTCGTAATGGCCTTCATGAGTTCGAAAAGCAGTCTTGGGAATGTCTTCTTCTTTCATGCGTATTTGGTGATAGCCAGAGCGAAGATCTAGCTTCGTAAAGAATTGAGCACCATGTAGTTCACCAAGCAAATCATCAACAACCGGAACAGGGAATTTGTCTTTGACAGTGAGCTTGTTGAGGGCCCAAAAGTCCGGACACATGCGCCATTCTCCATATTTCTTTAGCACTGTGACCACTGGTGATGGATAAGGACTGATGCTAGGACGAATAACCCCTGCTTCAAGGAGTTCCTTGATGATTTTCCAATTTCATTCTTTTGGGTGAAAGGATATCGATATGGGCACACATTAGGCAATTGGGCCCCCTGGACCAAAGGGATGCTATGATCATGTTCACCTCTAGAGGGTGGAAGCTCTTTAGGTTTGTCAAATACCTGCTGGTGGCGGTCTAAGACCTCTTGCATCTTAGGATGAATATGAAGAGTAGTGGATTCTATGGCCTGGATGGTATTAAACTGGGCGATGACTCCATGATGGCCCTTTTTCAACAACTTTTACATTCGATGCGAGCTAATGATAGTAGGATCACTTGCCTAGAGTCCACGCGGTGTATGAATGTGGTCATTCTGCTTAAAGCTCATATATAACTCCTGGAAATCCATTGTGATTGGGCCTAGTGTGCGAATCTGTTGACACGGCGAATTTTCGTGTGCCAACAAAAGGGAGCCAACACAATCGCAGACCAGATTAGATTTGCTTTCGTTTGGAATGGCTAGTTCCGACGGGTTTTAAAGGACCCCGTAAACTGTTATAGATGTTGAAAGATTGCTCCCAAAGGAAGACTTCCATTAAATCAACAAAAAAAACAGCTAACCTATATGTATCAGATCCTATCTATATTGATTCTAACTACTTGTGCTAGTCCTAACTATTCTAACCTATCTTGCAGGAGCATAACAAAAGAGATTAAACATCATATATAGATTCCAAGTCCAAATGAATCAATTATTGGTTCACAGATGAACAAGGTTGTATTAAATCTTAATTGCAATCTAATTACTTATACAGGGATACACATTCCTTTCCATACAAATAAAACTTGCCATTGATGTTTAACAAAGTTTCAAATCAGCAACCGCTCATGAATTAACCATGGTAACAAATCATATTTGAATAACCAAGACTAGTCACGAACTGTCTGTTATCAATATGCATGAAACAAAACACATTTTTATTTATGCCAGCAACAACACCCTGATTCTAAACACATGAAAGAAGAGGAAAATAAATCTGAAAAAAGGCTCTTTATTGACCCAAACAGTCTTCTTTATTAGCACAATAAATCAAAAGTTGTTATGCCCAAAAAAAAAGGTCCTGTACCCATCTCCGGAGGTAATACTTATGCAGAAAAGACTGACCCTCCGTTTCCCCCCCCCCCCCCGACTTTCCACCTTCCTGCTCTTTTCCATATACACATTAAAATATACAGATGTGGAATCGATCGGTGAAATGGCTAACACATAGAGGGCCTATCTACTGGAGCGCTTCATTTCCTGGGGAAATGAATAGATGTTGATTAAAAGAGAATGATTGTGTGTCATCTCTTCACACCTGTATTGAGTGGACGTTATTCCCTATTATTTCCTTAAGGAAACTGAAGACACTATACTCATCATCCCACATCTAGCATGATTGAAGGTGTGTTTGGCGGTAATAGCATCTTGATGGATCAGCGCTGTCATGAGTGCTTCCTCTTGACATAGAGTGTGCCTCCGTTATGCACTATGGCGGTTCGTATCCCTTTCTTGCAGAGTATGTCTTTGCAATATCGACATCGGTGGTGCAGAGGTGTCGTCTTGATATAAATCGCATTTATCCATTACCGGGTCCACTCGAACGTGCCTCTCTTCTCTTGGTCCTCGCCTACTGAAATAGTTCATATTAGCTATGATTATGAGAAATATGACAAACATGCCTAAAAACACAAATCTTGCTCTCAATAACACTTTTATAAAATCAAAAGGAACAAGTGTGAAAGAATCAGCCCTGGTTTAGCCAAGGTTGTGATGCGATCAAGTCACAATCGGACATCGCAGCGAGCAGTCATATGCAACATCACCCCTCGTCCTGCCGATTGCGATTTGCGATTGGCCGGACCCGAAAATCTATGTGTTACGTTTAATAATTCTGACGGGTCCGCCATATCGCATCACGCCTTATATATAATTGTTGGGTTTCGCTGATTGCAATTTGCGATTGGGAAGTGGACCCGAAGTCATATGTGTTATGCTTAATAGTCCCGTCGGGTCCACCATATCGCATCGCGCCTTATGTGTAAGCTTTGAATTCCGCCGATTGCGATTTGCGATGGGCTTCAGACCCAAAATCATATGTGTTGCGCTTAATAATCTCGGCAGGTCCGCCATATCGCGAAACGCCTCATGTATGGGCCATGGGTTCCGCCGATTGCGATTTGCGATGGAGGAGCGGACAAGCGATTGTGATAAGCAATGTAACGGCGGACCCGAAAGGATATGGGCATGGTTAATTGCATTTGAAGTCCGGAAGGTCCTCGCTTATCGGATGCAAAAGAGGAAGGCACAGTGTAACCGCGGAACTTGAGAGATTGTGATAGTGATAAAGGCAGGCATCAAGAAATGTATAAAGACCGAAACAACGCAGAAAGGGTAAGTTAAATGTGATTACAAAGTATTTCTATTACAAAGTGTTATAATAGAAATAAAGGCGTGATAGAAGGTTTCGTGGGTTGAGTCCAGATACGACCATAGTAAAGAGTGGGGTTGGTTATATGTGTAGGCATAGAGCACCATGAAGGTTTATGAGGATTGAAAAAGTCCCGATGGAAGACATGAATGAAGGGCTAGACTGGGTTATAAATGAATCATGCCGCAGAGATTTATTCAAGGGGGGTCTTAATCATTAAGAGTTGAAGATTTGACTCAGCAGAGAGTTAAAATCCCTGGGATAAAAACAGATCATTCGGGGAGTTATCATTCGAAGAAATGAAAGATCAAAATTCTAGGGGACCCATTCAAATTTGCCACCAGAGCAGGTTTTAATAGGGTGGTGTTGTGGCCACAACAAATGGCGAGCCGTTGGGTGAACCAGTTATCTCTGTTACCAAATAAACTTTTGATCTGTAGAACATCAAGGTGTTAAGATCAACTTGAAATGTAAACCGTATAGACGGACATGCATGGGTCCACTTCAGCATTAATTGCTTTAGGCAGGATAAAGACAAATAGCTTCTACTTACTGATAGGGTTTTGACAGGCATTCTCCACTGGTCGTATTATGGGATTTATTGACCTTCCTTTACCCGTTTTCTACTTTCAAAATCCTTTCGGGGCCATCACCGATCTGTCAATACCTGTTTAGGTGTGTACCTCAGCTCTTTATCGCTCATCAAACTTGATGTAGATATGTTTATCAAATACTATCGTTTGAAGGTATTGACAGATCGCAATCTGAAGAGAGTTATAAAGGCGAATGAGGGCAATCTGAAGGTACAAGGTGGGGAATGAGGGCAATCTGAAGAGAGGGCAATCTGAAGAGAGTTATAAAGGCGAAAACGAGACAGAAGGACCGGAATCAATTGGATGAAAAGGACTGAAATTCAAAACAGAAGGAAAATAAACTTTGCGAAAAAAAACAAGAACGGACGGGACGAAATATAACTTAAGCTAACAGCAAAAATAAAACGAATCCTAACCTACTCAGGAGGTAACCACTATGTGGTGGCTACTGGAAGTATCTCTTAAGATGTTGGCCATTAACAGGGAGTTTTTCAGTTTCTCCCTGTAAAGTCCTCAATCCGTAAGTTCCCTGACCAATTTTTTCCTCAACTTGGAACGGGCCCAGCCATAAGTGTTGGAATTTTGTGTGCTTACCTTTTGGCTCACTCAACTTGTCCCATTTCAAGACTAGCTCTCCTACTTGGTAATCTTTATCTCCTGCCAGATGGCGATCAAACCATCTCTTCATAATAATTTGGTGATTTCGAAATTTATTCTTGGCTTTATCTCTCAATTCCTCCAACCTCACCAGTTGGTTGATCCTTTTTTGAAGTAAGGCTGAAGGGGTCCCTCTCGAAGCTTGGGAGAGCTGTAAAGAGGGAAGGGTAACGTTAGGAGGCAAGATGGCTTCCTGTCCATAGACGAGGAAGTATGGGGAGTTTCCTAATGCTACTTTTGGGGTGACCCTATCGGCCCAAAGGGCGTTTGTTAGAGCGTTGTGCCAGTTCCTCTGGTTGTTGGCGACAGATTTACAGATTATGCAGATGAGGTTTTTATTTGAGGACTTTGCAACTCCATTTCCCTGGGGGTAATAGTTTGATGCATACCTTATGCGAATTGATTTATCGATAGCAAATTCAGTCAATTTTAGTGATGAAAAGTAAGAAGCATTATCAAATATGAGAGCGTCAGGGATGCCAAACCTGTTGATAATAAATTTCTCAATAAAAGATATTACCTCGTCTTTGTTAACCTTCTGAAGCAGGATGGCTTCGGTCCATCTGGTGAAGTAGTCAGTTGTCGTGAGTATATACTTATGTTGTTGTGAAGAGTTCGAAGTGATCTCACCTATGACATCTAAGCCCCATTGTTGGAACGAGCGATAAATCATAACAAGCCTGAGGGGAACGGCTGGCTTTCTTTCTCATCCTGCGGCAGTTTGACATACCTTGCATTTCCAAGCGTAGGCATGCGAGTCTCTGAACACTGTGGGCCAATAATATCCAGCTCTTAATATTTTGTGAGCAGTGGTCTCTCCTCCATAGTGACCACCTATTGGGTCGTCGTGCATTTCTTTTAAGACATGATCGGCATCATCCTTTTCCAAACACCTCAACCAAACTCCATCATAATTTTTTCTGTATAATGTGTCATTTGTCAAGTGATACTGATTAGATTTCAATCTGAGCGCTCTCCTTCGTGATGCATCCACGTGCTCAGGACATGATCCTTGTGTTAAATAAAAGCATATGTCGTAATACCACGACTCAGGGTCCAAAGGGACTCTCGACGTTTCGCGCTCAGACATCAGCGTCTCATTAATCCATAGGGGCTCCTCCCTGAATTCTACTTGTGCATTTTGTATGCTCTGCACTTCTGGTTCTTCGGAAGCTCCTTTATCCACCAAGGCTTCTGCCACGAGCTCACACAATCCCTGCCCTCGAACTATCTTCGTCGGCTTAATCTCGAGGTCGTATTCTTGAAGGGTGGTTATCCAATTCCCTCTCCGTTCACCCATTTCTTTATGTACGAAGAGGGCTCTTACAGCAAGGTGGGGAACGATTACTTTAGTCCTGGCCTTTAATAAATAAGGGCGGAAATGTTTTACGGCTTTAAAAACCGCAAAACCTTGTTTCTCCACGTCTAGGTAGTTCAATTTTGCTCCCTGAAGATTAGAGCTCATATAAGAAATAGGGACTTCGTTGCCATCATCATTTTTTTGGGTGAGGATTGCGGCATATGAAACATCAGAAGCGAAAGTGTACAAGAAGAATTCCTTGTCGAAATTGGGGTTGACCAATGCAGGAGCTTCTGCGATGGCCTCCTTAATTCGCTGAAACGATTTCTTAGCTTCATCGCTCCACCTATACACAACGTCTTTCTTCATCATTAGCTGCATGGGACACACTATTTCTGCAAAACCTGAAACGAATTTCCTAACGAAATTAATTTTCTCGAAGAAAGATTGCATTGCCCTTTTATTTGCAGGGGGTTGTATTCTCATGATGGTCTCTATTCTTTCAGGATCAATAACAATCCCTTCTTTAGAGAGGATATGACCCAGTAGTTTCCCTTCTGTAACTGCGAAGACGCTCTTCTTGGGATTCAACAATATTCCGTATCTTTGGCATCTTTCGAAAATCTGTTTCAGGTGATAAATATGATCCCTTTTGTGATACGAATACATAGTAATGTCATCCATGTACACTACTACTGATCTGTTAATCAATCCTCGGAAAGCTATGTCCATAGCTCTCTGAAATGTGGCGCCTGCATTAATAAGTCCAAACGGCATTTTGCGGTATGCGTAAGTGCCCCATTTAGTGTTGAAGGTTGTCTTAAGCTGATCTCCATTTGATACCAACACTTGGTTATATCCTGAAAGACCATCCAATACGGACAATAGGGACAACATTTTAGACCCAGAAACGCACTGAAGAATGTGTTCCATAGAAGGGACAGGATAGTTATCTTTCTGCGATGCTTTGTTCAGGTTTCTGAAATCAATACATAACCTGATGTCTCCATTTTTCTTTCTTACTGGCATGAGATTGGCTACCCAGCGGGTGTGCCTGACAGGAAAAATGATTTTGGCGTCCAGCATTTTGTTTAATTCTTTCTTCACCAACAGTTCCAGGCTTGGATGCATCTTACGAAGCTTTTGTTGGTATGGCCTAACATCCTTCTCCAACGGAATCACATGTTGCATAACGCTGGTATCGAAGGTTTTTAAGTCGCCATATGTCCATGCAAAGACGTCCTTGTACTCTTTAAACAGCTTAACAAATGCAGCCTTTTCTCATGGAGAGCATCCCAAGCCCAAATTAACAATTTTTGGGTCTTCTTTGGTTCCAAGGTTGACCGATTCATACTTCATGGATGAGCTATGCGTTTTGCAGTTAGTCGGCTTCTTAAATTTATCATGCAGGTCATACAAGTGCTCCATCTTGACAACTGACTTGGGAATTATATTGAGTTGCTCCTTTTCCTCATCTTTACTCCCATTCATAAGTTGGTCATGCTCCTTTTCATCAATGACTGCGTTTTTGAATGTTTTTTCTCCATGCAGGAACTCAAGGATTTGCTCATCACCCTCGAACACCTGCCAATTCGAGATGTTATCAGGCACAGATGGTCTGAAAATCAATTCAACATAACATTTATTTTTTGTTCAGTCTAAGATCAAGCAAAAGTTTTGCAGCCATACCAGCGATCAGATCGGCATCTTGGTTTTGCCCACGAGGTATGTATGTGATATTAAAGAATCAAAATTGTCAATTAAGCTCCATACCTCATGTTGGTATCTTACCAAGTGTGGCGAATTACAGTGTATCCTTTTCCTTACTTGGTCCACAATTATCTGTGAGTCACCAAAAACTTTAATATTTTTTACCTTCATATCAATGGCTTTTTTCAAGCCCTGCAGCAAGCCTTCGTATTCTGTTGTGTTGTTGGTGCACGTGAACTCCAACCAGCTGGCCATCAAATGTTGGTTCCCTTGCGGGTCAATGAGGATGCTCCCAACACCTGCACGTTCAAGGCAGTTAGAGCCATCAAAGTAGAGTGTCCAGAAAATAGAATCTAATGTTACATTAAATGAACTTCTTCCTACGAAATTGGTTCTATCATCTACTATATTACAGGGTGGCTCATCAGTTGGACTACGGGGGAGAGCTTCCAACTGTGTGTTTGTCACAGTTTCTTCAACTGTCTCTGCATGGAATTCTCCAAAACAGGTTTCGATGGCACAAACATCAAAACTATAATTCCCAAGGATAGAGTTGGTAAACATTACAGGTTCATTGGGGCCGTTTAGTTCCGTCACCACATATTTCATGTATCTTTCTCGATCAACTCTCAGCATATCACCTTTTCCCTTCTGAGGCAGCAAGAGATGGGACTAATCAGTTGAGAAATATCCATTCAAATTTGCTGACCAGTCCCTACTAAGAAGCATTCCATATGCCTCGGGTATGTCAACTACCACTATGTCAATGACTTGTGTGTATTGTGGTTTGGCAGCCATCCAAATCAATACATCTTTCAATTCTCCAATTACTTTCACATTCGTTCTGTCCAGTTGCATAATTCGAGTTCCAGTTTTCTCGGGTATTGCATGAAGTCTTTTAGCAACAACGTAAGTCATAACAGTGGACGAGGCACCGGAATCTACCAAGCAATTGTGTACGTTCATGTTGAAGATCTCAAATGTGATAAGGAAAGGTGGAGTCATGGATTTTGATTTCCTTCCTATCATGGCCGCACTGACATCTTGAGGCTTTCAATTCATTTTTGACAGAGTGGCTTCCATGGCTGATGGCGTTTGGGTTGTACTGGGGGTACTAACAGGTCTGGATGCCGACTTCTTGGTTTGGCTACTCGGAATGGTGGGAGATTTGCAATTCCGTTCATTCATAGCTTTCAAGAGCAGATCTCTTTGCTGCGTTAATTTTAGCAAATCGAAGTATGTGATATTAGCTCGAGATTTCTTAAGATCATCCACAATGTTGTAATCAATGTTATAAACAAGGTAGGGCAGAGTAAACATACCGGTTTTGCCGTTTTTAGGTGGGAGTTTACCATTTTGAGTCGCCTTTGTTGCAGTCGAAGATGTATTATCTTTCTCTGGATAGTTTGCAACTGGAGTACTCTTGGAATCACCACTAGGTCTACCCTTCTCAATAGGAACTTTGGGAGCGGATGCCTTCAAAGGGCGAACATCTTTCTTTGTCTGGTCTATAGGCTTCATCACACCCGCAAGTGGCCCTTTAATTCGTGTGTGGATTTCATTAGTGTGGATTTCTGTCGTACTATCTCCTTTGTCGTCATCGTTCTCATTTGTATAGAAATCCCACAGTACATTGATTTGAGATTCCTCGTCCAAGGGCTCTTCTACTTGGTATTCTTCCTCATTTTCTTGTTCTAGCTCCAGCTCCACTATAGGTTCTTCTTGCGATCCAATAAGAGCCAGCTCTTCCGTATTTAAAATCCCTTCATTGGGTGGAGCAGGCAATGCAAGTTGGCCATGACCACCTTCTATCTTCTTACAATAGAAAGGTTTGAAGGATTTTCTGCTGTTATAATCTCCTCCATTCCCATTTGTACTTTCTCCGGAGTTCCTTTTCATATCGATGACTGTGTTCATCAACTTCTTAATGATCTGATGCAAACCTTCCACATCTGTGGTATCCTTTTCTTTGATCTCAGCCACTTTGTTATCACTCCCATTATTTTTCTTGGATGACTGAGAGGCTTTCTTTTCTTCGGTTGTATGATGACATGCTGTGAAGCTGATCATTTCATTCTCGACTTTTACTGCTTCATCGATAGCACCTTGTAAGGTTTGTGTGTTACTCCTCTTGACCCACATCGCAATAGGGACAGGGAGAGCAGTGATGTAGAATTCCATGAGCACCTCCTCAATAGGTCTAGCGTTAGCCAGGATTCTGTTGAACAAAGTGTTGAACCGGATGTTAAAATCCTTGACCTTCTCTTTGGTTTCCATTTTCAAATGGGATAGTTCTAAAACTAAGGCCGCAGGTGTTTTGTCATCGCCAAACTTGTCTAAAAAGGCTTGTTGAAAGGCACCCCATGAGGTGATCGATCCTATTCTCAAGCTAAAGTACCATGTGGAGGCCACACCAATCAGAGTAAAAGGGAATAAGCGACATACTACATCTTCATCGGCTACCCCCAACATGCGCACGGCTAGGAAGAAAGAGTGAATATGGTTATCAGCAGTGTCTCCCCACTCAGGGTCGAATTTAGGCAATACTCTTTCTGCATTCTTGGGTAAGGCATGTTGCTGCCCAGGTACCGCTACAGCATCCTGAGCGAGCTAGGGAGGGAGTGCTCCCGGAGGAGGTGGGGGTTGATTCCCACCTGGAGGAGGCGGTAGAGGCTGATTCCCACCTGGAGGAGGCGGTAGAGGTTGATTCCCACTTGGAGGAGGAACGTTAGCCATAGTATGATTTGGGAAGTTCTGGTTGAAGGTTTCTTCATTAGGATTTTCCAAATCAAGCCAGGGATTACCTTTAGAGGGGGAATCCTCAGGAATTTCTTCCCAAGGAGTGTCGATACTTTGCAAGGACTCTAACACAATATCTTCAAGAGAAGGGGCTACAAATTTCCCTTCGCTTATGGGAAAGACCCTTGGCTTTCTTTTAGTTGTCGAGGTAAAGAGTGAAAGATGGGCAGCTGAAAAAGGGAACGAGCATAAGCCCGAGTAAGTACTCTGACTAGTTGTTCCTGAGTGACAGGATACTCCCATAGTCTCTCTTCTTTGGGTGACCCAAACACGGGACTTAGAGGGATCTCTGCTTCTTCGAAATGAGGCTCTTCCAAATGAGCGAAATGATCTTTTCGACCTTTATGATCCATACATTAATCTTTTCGAATCCATGCACGACATTTATAGATGAAATCATGAAAAGCTGTGGACGGCGGTTCAGGCCCTCCTTCTAGCGCCAATTTTGTTGACATGGCGAATTTTCGTGTGCCAACAAAGGGGAACCAACCCGATCGCAGACCAGAATAGATCTGCTTTCATTTGGAATGGCTAGTTCCGACAGGTTTTAAAGGACCCCGTAAACTGTTATAGGTGTTGAAAGATTGCTCCCGAAGGAAGACTTCCATTAAATCAACAAAAGAAACAGCTAACCTATATGTATCAAATCCTATCTATACTAATTCTAACTACTTGTGCTAGTCCTAACTATTCTAACCTATCTTGCAGGAGCATAACAAAAGAGATTAAACATCATATATAGATTCCAAGTCCAAATGAATCAATTATTGGTTCACAGATGAACAAGGTTGTATTAAATCTTAATTGCAATCTAATTACTTATACAGGAATACACATTCCTTTCCATACAAATAGAACTTGCCATTGATGTTTAACAAGGTTTCAAATCAACAACCGCTCATGAATTAACCATGGTAACAAATCATATTTGAATAACCAAGACTAGTCACGAACTGTCTGTTATCAATATGCACAAAACAAAACACATTTATATTTATGCCAGCAACAACACCCTGATTCTAAACACATGAAAGAAGAGGAAAATAAATCTGAAAAAAGGCTCCTTCTTGACCCAAACAATCTTCTTTATTAGCACAATAAATCAAAAGCTGTTCTACCCAAAAAAAAAGTCCTGTACCCATCTCCGGAGGTAATACTTATGCAGAAAAGACTAACCCTCCGTCTTCCTCCGCCTCCCCTGACTTTCCACCTTCCTGCTCTTTTCCATATACACATTAAAATATACAGACGTGGAATCGATCGATGAAATGGCTGACACGTAGAGGACATATCTGCTGGAGCGCTTCATTTCCTAAGGAAATGAATAGATGTTGATTAAAAGAGAATGACTGCGTGTCATCTCTTCGCACCTGTATTGAGCAGACGTTATTCCCTATTATTTCCTGAGGAAACTAAAGACACTGCGCTCATCATCCCACATCTAGCATGATTGAAGGTGAGTTTGGAGGTAATAGCATCTTGATGGATCAGCATTGTCATGAGTGCTTCCTCTTGACATAGAGTGTGCCTCTGTTATGCACTATGGCAGTTCGTATCCCTTTCTTGCAGAGTATGTCTTTGCACTATCGACATCGGTGGTGCAGAGGTGTCGTCTTGATATAAATCGCATTTATCCGTTACCGGTCCACTCGAACGTGCCTCTCTTCTCTTGGTCCTCGCCTGCCGAAATAGTTCATATTAGCTATGATTATGAGAAATATGACAAACATGCCTAAAAACACAAATCTTGCTCTCAATAACACTTTTATAAAATCAAAAGGAACAAGTGTGAAAGAATCGGCCCCTAGTTCAGCCAAGGTTGCGATGCGATCAAGTCGCAATCGCACATCGCAGTGGGCAGTCATATGCAACATCACCCCTTGTCCCGACAATTGCAATTTGCGATTGGCCGGACCCGAAAATATATGTGTTGCGTTTAATAATCCCGGCGGGTCCGCCATATCGCATCGCGCCTTATATATAAATGTTGGGTTTCGCCGATTGCGATTTGCGATTGGGAAGCAGACACGAAGTCATATGTGTTATGCTTAATAGTCCCGTTGGGTCTGTTGTATCACATCACGCCTTATGTGTAAGCTTTGAATTCCGCCGATTGCGATTTGCGATGGGTTTTGGACCCAAAATCATATGTGCTGCGCTTAATGGTCTCGGCAGGTCTGCCATATCATGGAACGCCTCATGTATGGGCCATGGGTTCCGCCGATTGCGATTTGCGATGGAGGAGAGGACAAGCGATTGCGATAAGCGATGTAACGGCAGACCCAAAAGGATATGGGCATGGTTAATTGCATTTGAAGTCCGGAAGGCCCTCGCTTATCGGATGCAAAAGAGGAAGGCGCAGTGTAACCGCGAAACTTGAGAGATTGCAGTAGCGATAGAAGCAGGCATCAAGAAATGTATAAAGACCGAAACAATGCGGAAAGAGTAAGTTAAATGTGATTGCAAAGTATTTCTATTACAAAGTGTTATAATAGAAATAAAGGCGCGATAGAAGGTTTCGTGGGTTGAGTCCACATACGACCATAGTAAAGAGTGGGGTTGGTTATATGTGTAGGCATAGAGCACCATGAAGGTTTATGAGGATTGAAAAAGTCCCGATGGAAGACATGAATGAAGGGCTAGACTGGGTTATAAATGAATCATGCCACAGAGATTTATTCAGGGGGGGTCTTAATCATTAAGAGTTGAAGATTTGACTCGGCAGAGAGTTAAAATTCTTGGGATAAAAATAGATCATTCGGAGAGTTATCATTCGGAGAAATGAAAGATCAAACTTCTAGAGGACCCATTCAAATTTGCCACCAAAGCAGGTTTTAATACGGTGGTGTTGTGGCCACAACAGAATCCATTCAACACCCAAGACAATCTCACAACCACCCATATTAATCGCAAACATGTGGGTCTTTAGGTGGTAGTCTCCCATCTAAATTTTAATATTTTCACAACGGCCTTCACATTTCATTGTCCCCCCATCAGCAACAAGGACTTGGAAATTAGAGACTGCCCTTACAAAACAATGAACAGCTTCTGCGACTCGCTTATGGATAAAATTATGAGTGTTGCCACTATCAATCAATACCACTACGGGGTGATGTTTAAGAAAGCCTATGATTTTGAGAGTTTGGGGCGCAGAAATGCCCGCCAAAGCATGTAGCGAGATAACTGGGACATCTGGCGTAGCTGTGAGATCATTGTCATGTTGGGTTTCCTCAGCTTCGTCCTCTGGCCCCCAAGGGGTGGGGCTTCCTCAAATAAGCTGTGATCAGTAGCATCAATTTGAAATAATTTGGGTTCCTTGCATTTATGCCTCAGGGAGTATTTGTCATCACAGTAGTAGCACAATCCTTGTTTTCGTCATTCTGCCATTCCCGTTGGAGACACCTTTTGAACCTTAAGTGTTTGGGTAAGGCCCTGAGCCTGGGTGGGAAGCCCCTTGGCTGCAAAATTTGGACAAGTAGACTAAGCAGCTAAAGCAAGTTCCACTTCGACAGCCTTTGTGCAAGCGTCTATCCATGTAGGTGGGTGGTGCATCCGGACATGTGCTTGGATGGCTTCTTTGAGACCACTGATGAAACACTCCAAGTAGAATTCATCTCCTAGACCTTCTGTTCGGATGGCCAATGTCTCAAAGGCTGCAATGTAGTCTTTTACTGTGCTTGTCTGTCAAAGCTTAGTAAGACGGCCCAAAAAATTAGATTCTCTGTCAAAGCGATCACAAAGGGCTTTTGAGAACACCTGCCAAGTTATGTTCCGGGATAACATTTCACATGCCACTGCTACCATTGCCATCTCTCTTGGTCCAAGTAAAGGGCTCCCACACGTAGTTTAGTTGCATCATTGTGGATATCATTCATAATGAAATATTGTTCCATTTGTACTACCCATACAGCCGGATTAAAGCCATCAAATTTATACATGTCCAGCTTGGGTGGTCGAGGGTGGGAATGTTGGTGATTTCCATGGAAGTGAATATGATGGCTAAATTCTCCTTCAAGGTGTTCATCAATACTATGCGCCTCCTGATGAAACCTCGACGTGCTCTTAGTGAGGTGTTCAATGAATGTTGAAATTTTGTCCAATTTTTCCTTGAAATCATCCAACCTTGTTTCAAGGCGCTCGATCTTCTCATTGGCCATGACTTGAGCTCTGGTTTCTACCATACACAGATCTCGATCACTTGAAGTCACTTCGAAAAAATTTGGGACCACCAGAAAATTGAAGCTGACAAGTGAATGGTACCACTGCAATCAGCTCGTTGTCCTAAATCTTATGGGCTAAGTCTCTTGTAAGCGTCCCGGTTTTTTCCTTCGAACGGAGTTTTACTCCCTGCTGATCAATACTACAATGGCCGAATTCCAAAAAACTTGATCCTGCCCAATGTCCTGTGAAAATCGGGCCCGAACTATAGCAACAGCAAGCCTTACTGCGCAGAGAGTCAGATCTGCCTACGAAACCCCAACTGTTGAATGTGATGTGCATTGCAGTGGCAAAACCCCAACTGTTGGATCTGATTGGTGCGGCGGCAACAGAACCCCAACTGCTAGATCTGAATTGTATTGCAGCGATAGAACCCCAACTGTTGGATCTGATCTGGAAGATAAGATAATGGGCGATCTTCAAAGAGCAGAGGGAACTATGGTCACAAAGGAGTGTCAGGTGCTACAGATCGCAATATACATAAGGGTCCAACAATAGTACTCGGCCCAATCTTTCAGGGCACTAACAAAGGAGGATCAACCGTGCCCTTAGTCGTACTATCCGACTACCCTATCGTATGCGCGAGTAATCTCCCCAAGTGTTGCTCTCAGTGTACTATAGCAGCAAGACGGTTGACGGCTTATCTAAGGCGAGGTTTCAGGTGATCCTAGGGGGCTTCCAATATACCAAAGGGTACGTGGATGTGCAGTCCGTGTGTGGTTCTGTCTAATTGAAGCATAAAAATTGATAGCTTGTAGACTTGAATGTAAAAAAATACACAAGAGGTATTTAATAATAATAATTTATTATATATAAAAATGTACGAGTGATATGAAAGTTACAATGAGGCCTTGCTTTTATACCTAAGCAGGTGACCTTTCATGATTAGGCATGTCTTTTAGACATGCCTTTCTACTTAACTAATGACTATTTAACATAATCAGTATTTGATTATTTAACATTTATATTAATTTTATTTATCTCACTTGTTATGAATTATATTCATAACGTAGCCCCTTCCTTCAAAAGCTTTGTCCTCAAAGCTATATTGCTGGCAATTGTCTTTGCGGTTGTCGTCTCGGCATATGGAAGGTGGAAGGTCTCTATCACTGGTGGCTCAGCATCTATAATTCGCTAGTAACTCTATTTTGAGTCCAAGGTTGTCTTCTTCTTTTTCCCCTTTTTTTATTTAAGATTTTTTTTTTTAAATAAGTTTTTTTAAGAATTTTTTTTTTTTTTAAATAATAATTTAATTCATTAAAATATATTAATTAATTAAATTATAATTATAATATATATGTTATATAATTATATGATATATAAATAACTATATATAAATATAATTATATAATTATGTTATATATATATATATATATATATATATATATATATATATATATATATATATATATATATATAACGTATATATATAACTATATATATGAACCAAAAACCAGACGTAGGTACGGCAGATTCACATTGGCAACCAACGACACAACATACAGCAGCTTACACGCTAGCCACTAAATGACATGACAACCAGACTGAGCATATGGCGATGTAAGATTTGTTTACGCTACGCAGCACCGGTAACCCGCAGACGGCTAGTGACACGTTTCCTCCGCGCTAGAGCACTCAGACGTTACGAATGGCGGCTGATTGTCCACGTTCACCGCAGCATAACCCGCAGACACTAGAATGTTTCTCCAGGTCACGAAGCACCCGGATCGCTGAATAGTGTATTCAAAGCACCCGTTGACCATTTGTATGGTTAACATAGCATTTAGTTCAGGCAAATCGACAGCGTATACAACGGCATTTCCACGGAACCGATGCCAGAAAATGCTCGCTCCAGCCAAAACGAAATTACAGGAGCAATTAACCATGATTTTAGATTGACCAACAATTCTAACGTGTATCGAGCCACGAATTATACGCACCGAGCCCGTATGACTCGACGCCAGAATCCATCCGTTGACCCTTCGAGCGAGGCATGTCGCTTGACGACAAGGGACACACTGTTCTTTTAACATATGCCGATCTGTTAGGCGGAAAGAGTGTTTGCCTTTAACTTGTCTGTTCTTCACATCAACCTTGTTCCCACAAAGAACAATAGGAATATTCTCAGATACCCTGCAAAGATCCCTCTGCCAGGTTGGTACATTATTTTTGTAAGTTAGACATGCAGTAACATCAAACATGATTATAGCACACTAGCCATGAATGTAGTAACCATCTCGCAGGCCATCGAACATCTCTTGACCAGCTGTGTCCCAACAGAAAAATCAAATCTTCCCACAATTAGTGAGAAAATTGAGAGGGTGAACCTCAACCCCGATTGTGGGCTCATATTTCTTCTCAGATTCTCCTATAAGATGTCGTTTGACAAATGTCGTCTTCCTAGTGCCCCCATCGCCAAAAATGACAAGCTTGAAGCTCGGGCAATCTGCCTGTTGGTCAGGAAGAGCCATTGTGTTGCTATTTTTGAAGTGACCGACATCAACTTGAGCAATAGCTGACTCCAATTGTTGAGTGTCTACAACCTTCGTCAAGCTCTCATGATCTTTGAACCATACAATTGCTCTTGTACATTTCTCAAATTTGGAAAATGGAAAAATAAAAACCTTGAGAAGTCTCAGAGTCACGATAGATATGACACTTACTACATCAGCTGGTGATACATCTTTTTCCAGGTTATCCAAAATCAGGTGTTTTGAAAGAGAAAGTTGTCCCCCATGCTCTGCCTCAAGGGAATCATTCTCAGCTTTTACATTTTCAGTAACCTGTATAGAATCATCCAACTCAATTGGCAACAATTCAAATTGGGAAGGTCATTTTTTCCTTCCCGTTTGTCCATATTTAAATTTGTTTCTTCAAGACTACTGCTAGTGATTTTTCGTGCATCTATTATTCTGGTACAAGTTCTTTTTTTCCTACTGCCCAATTTCATTGGACTCTCCTTTGTTTTTGGTTTCCCCTATTCATGTTCTAAGTTGGTTGAATCTCTTTTTCTTGTATTTGTTCTGTCGCTGCCCCATTCCATTGGTCTCTCCTCTGTTTTTGCTTTCACCTGTTCATGTTCTAAGTTGGTTGAATCTCTTTTTCTTGTATTTGTTCTGCTGCTGCCCCATTCCATTGGTCTCTCCTCTGCTTTTTCAGTTGCAAATTGCACATGTCCAAAACCTCTAAGGGAGCCATCGTCCCACTTAGCCATTCGAACCTCAACCACTTCTCCAGCTTCTTTAGAAAATTCGAACAGATTGTCTTTGTCAATAGAGTATGACAAATTTTCTATAAAAAGTGTCCTTGATCCCGGAGTTACTGGAGCCTTTGACTTGTTTGGCGTAAAATCCTGATACTTCTGATATTTTGGAGTCGCCAAAGTATCCTTTGCAGCTGGAGTTTGGCCTTCCATATCCTCCATTTCCTTGTCACTGTCTTCCTCTCGTTTAGAACCCTTAGCAACTTGATGTTTATATTTAGGTTCATCATCACTCTCCTCTCAGCTTTCCTCTTCGCTGCTGCTCTCTTGCTCCACAACTTTGGCAGGTTTTTGGCCCTTTGCCACCTTATCAGTGTGTTGCTTAACCTTTGGTTTAGCATCACTCTCATCTTCCTTATTATTGATTTCCTTTAGACATGTTTTAACTTCTGCATATGATTTTTCTAAACGCTGAAATGCTTCTTGAATTTTACTAAATTGCTCAACGCATTCAGGGCGTGAATGTGATCGCACATTGTGCGGCGAACAACGTTCAAAGACTCGCATCATTATATTATGCGCCATGGCTCTGATACCACTGAAGCATAAAAACTAATAGCTTGTAGACTTGAATGTAAAAAAATACACAAGAGGTATTTAGTAATAATAATTTATTATATATAAAAATGTATGAGTGATATGAAAGTTACAATGAGGCCCTGCTTTTATACTTAAGCAGGTGACCTTTCATGATTAGGCATGTCTTTTAGACATGCCTTTCCACTTAACTAATGACTATTTAACATAATCAGTATTTGATTATTTAATATTTATATTAATTTTATTTATCTCACTTGTTATGAATTACATTCATAACACTAATGCGCTACTACTCGAAGGGGTACCCACAGGGGTTACAAGGGAGTCCAACAAGCGTGACCACCTCTTGTATTTCCTGCGTGCATGCCTCCCCAAAGCTGCAGGTTTATGCGCTCAAGGACAAATCATGTGATTTAAAGACGTCGGAACACGTCTCTAGCCTAAAAAAAAATTCTGCAAAAATGGAGGTACCACCAGCCCTGGAAAGTGCTCTGATACCACTTGTTATGCTCTTGACCTACGAGAAATTCCAGAATACCAAATATGCGAAGAAATACAACCCAAAACACGGAATAAAATGAGAAAAACAGCAAGTATTTTATTATTCAAAGATGAATGCAATCTTCACTTGCCTCTTCGAGGGGGCAACCTCTAGTAGAGCAGAGCTCGATTACAAAATAAGACTCGATGATCTTTCCCTTCTAACTACGACTATTTATAGCTAAATGACTTTCAACAACCTAACGACTAGTGGTCCTTTGCATAACATGGGTTAACCACTTTATTTATTAATTATGGCCTGTTTGCAGCTCACTGTAGTCCCTTTCTTAAATGTGGGTCAACCACTTACAATTATTAATATGGGCTTATTGACTCTTTAACTAACTATGACTATGACTCGACCCTATTGGGTTTATTACATAAATAAAGGGGTTAGGGTTGGACCCTAATAACTTTACCATCTTTTATACCTTTGGCTCAGGGAAAGACTAATGGAGGAGAGGATCCATCATTGATGGGGGAGCATTTCCGAGAGTGGTAGTCCATGGGGGCAGACTTTAGAGAGGCTCTGACCTTCAGAGACTTTTGCAAGCTCAAGCAGAACGAGAAGGGGAAAGGCTATGGTACGTAGAACTATGAGCTACATCGTTCTATTGGGAAAATGTATTTTCCTACATATGATGGCACTTCCAAGTGCACAGCACATGCTTGGGTAGAGAAGTTGGACACATACTTCCAACTGAATCGGATGACAGAGGTAGAGGCCATCAAGATGGCCACATTGCACCTGGAGGGGGAGGCACACGATTGGTGGTTTCATGGTTTGTCCACTCTGGGGCATGCCAGCGTGACCTCCTATGAGGACTTCACATGGAGAGTAGTGGAGCGCTTTGATCAGAAGAATCTAGAGGCTCATTTCAGGGAGTTGACCCAGCTCCGACAGATAGGGCATTCAAAGCATTATATCTCAGAGTTTTTGAGGATCTCAGTCACCATACCTGATTTGTCAGATGTGAGGAGAGTATACACATTTGTAGAGGGGTTGACAGAGCCATTGCGGGGACTGGTGAAGTCTCGCAAACCATCTACTCTTCTGGAGGCAGTATCTTGCACTCGGGATTTGCAGGGGGCTATTCCCAAGGCCCGAGCTCCATTTCCTTCACGCACTCCCTACCCTCAGAAGGGAAGTGACACTAGAGCACCCACAGCGCAGAGAGCAGCTCAAGGGTGTGGTCAGTTGGATGACGAGACCAAGAGAGACCTCAGGAGGAGGAAGTTGTGTTTTACATGTCGAGAGCCTTGGGCACCTGGTCATCAATGCACAGCAAGCAAGGCCCATTACATCGAGGTCTTCTCAGACAATGATCAGGAGGATGATGGGGAGTTGGAGTTTGGTGGCGGAGACAGCGAGGATCCAGCAAGGAGAGGACCACCACCACCACCACGTCAGGGAGGAGCATCTCGGTCGGGGGAGTCCTAGCTTCTTTGTTCGGGATTCCCAAATTTTTAACTATGAGGATCAGAGGTACGGCACAGGGGCAACGTGTCTCAATCTTGGTAGACAATGGGGCCACCCACAATTTTATTGATTCTCAGATGGTCCAGAGGATGGGCATCACCACTACAGAGTTTGAGGGGTTTTCAGTCTTAATACCAGGAGACAGGACCATGCAGTGCACTCGATATGTTCTTGCTCTGACAGTGACGATGGGGAACTATTCGATGACAGATCAATTTTTCGTGGTGGATGTACTAGACACCAATGTGGTGCTGGGTGTCCAATGGTTGTATTCCCTTGGTCGGGTCACCACCGATTGGAAACAGTTGGTGATGGAGTTTGCTGGACCAGATGGCAAGCCAATGGTTCTTAGGGGCATGCATTCGTACCCCCCTCAGACAGTTTCGGCCCATCGAATGGAGGCCGATTTGAGGCATGGAGATATAGCATGGGCAGTAGGGTTGAGGATTTCAGGGGCTGGGGGGAAGACTATACCACCCCATTCCGACATACAGGCAGTACTAGATAGATATCTGTTAGTCTTTGGAGATATACCGTCAGGACAACCACCTGACAAGGGATTCGAGCACACTATAGAGTTGGAGCCTGGTGTGCAGGCAGTCATCACTACACCCTATAGGCATCCCAAGGCCTATAAGGATGAGATCGAGAGAGCCATCAGGGAGTTATTGGCATTGGGTCAAATCAGAACAAGTTTCAATTCGTTTGCTTCTTCAGTTGTGTTAGTAAAGAAGAAGGACGGGACTTGCCACATGTGTATTGACTACAGGGCCCTCAACAAGAAGACATTGAAGAACAGGTATCCCATTCCGCGCATTGATGAGTTGATGGACGAGCTTAGAGTTGCCAAGTACTTCTCTAAGATAGATTTGCAGTCAGGATATCATCAAATCCGAGTGAGAGAGCAGGACATTCTGAAGACATCCTTCAAGTGTCATTATGGGCATTTCGAGTTCCTGGTCATGCCTTTTGGGTTGACCAATGCACCAACTACTTTTCAGTCATGCATGAACCATGTGTTCCGAGGCCAGTTGAGGAGGTTTGTACTGGTATTCTTTGATGACATCTTGATCTACAGCAGGACATGGGAGGAGCACCTACAACACTTAGAGACAGTCTTGCGTATATTGGAGGAGCAGCAATTCTACGCCAAGATGTTCAAGTGCGAGTTTGGGCTGACAGAGATGTTTTGCTTGGGACATATCATAGGTGTAGATGGGGTCAAGGTGCACAAGGAGAATATTCGGGCCATTCAAGATTGGCCAGAGCCCCGAGATGTGATAGCGTTGAGAGGATTTTTGGGCATCTGTACCTATTATCGAAAGTTTGTGAAGGGCTTCTCACAGTTGGCAGCACCCCTTACTGATCTGACTAAGAAAGGGGCTTTTGCGTGGACAGAGGGAGCTCAGGCAGCATTTGATCACCTCAAGGAGGTGATGAGTTGTTGTCTGGTATTAGCACTCCCAGATTTTACTCAGCCTTTCACATTGGAGTGCGATGCATCAAGTGTAGGGATCGAGGCAGTCTTGTCCCAAGGAGGGCACCCAATTGCTTTCGAGAGTCGGAAGCTTCTACCTCATGAGTTGTCGTATTCCATTTACGACAAGGAGATGTTGGCCATAATGCATGCATTGGCCAAATTTAGACAGTACTTGGTGGGGAATCGATTTCGGGTGAAGACAGATCACAACAGTCTTTGCCATTTCATGGGGCAGCATAGCCTCAATGACAGACAGTAGAGATGGGTCAACAAAGTGCAGGCCTACGGTTTTGATATTGAGTATGTGCGGAGGAAGTACAACATAGTGGCAGATGCACTAACCAGGCGACCATCCGGGCTTTCGCTCATGAACATTTGTCATGACTGGAAGGCTCAGTTATTGGTAGAGTACTCCAAGGATCATCGAGCGTGCGAGATCTTGGAGGGCAACTATGCAAATGAGTGCTACAAGGTGATGGATGAGGTTATTTATTATAAGGGGCACATATTTTTGGTTTCAGGATCACAGTTGACAGAGCGCATCCTTCGAGCAGCTCATGATTCTCCTTTGTCCAGGCACTAGGGGTTTAGGAAGACATATATGGCAGTGAGAGAGCGCTTCACTTGGAAGGGCCTCAAGGGAGATGTGTTGAGGCACGTGCAAGAGTGCGAAGCTTGCCAGAGGAACAAAGGAGAGTTGACCCATCCAATAGGATTGTTGTAGCCTCTTCCCATCCCTGAGGGGAAATGGGAGAGCATCTGTATGGATTTCATCACTGGACTTCCCTTTGTGCAAGGGAAGGATTGTATTTTTGTAGTGGTCGACCAGCTGACCAAGTTTGCACCCTTCTTTGCCATACCGACACAATATTCAACCTCACAGGTGGCAGAGTTGTTATTCAAGGAGGTCTTTAGTCTATACGGACTCCCTAAGACCATAGTCAATGACAAGGATAGCCTATTCATGGGAGGATTTTGGCAGGAGCTCTTCAGACTAGTTGGCACTAAGCTCACCTCGAGCACCAACTATCATCCACAGACTGATGGTCAGACAGAGAGGGTGAACCAGTGGTTAGAGGGCTATCTCAAGAATTATGTGACAGGGCAGCAGAGGGCTTGGATTCGATGGTTGCATCTGGGAGAGTATTGTTACAATACCACCCATCATATGTCCATTGGTATGACTCCTTTTCGTGCCTTATATGGTTATGATGCTTTGTCTTTTGCTGATATTGTTTTTGGAGACAACAGGGCCCTAAAGGCCAAGGATTGGATCCTAGAGAGCCAAGATATCCTCAAGGCTCTTAAGGATAACTTACAGACAACCCAGAACCAGCAGAAGATGTATGCTGACCGGCATCGAGTAGAGAGGCATTTTGAGGAGGGGGACTTGGTCTACCTTCGATTGCAGTCGTACCGACAGTCCACACTGAAGCAGAAGGGGGCCGAAAAGCTGCAGCCAAGATTTTTTGGGCCATACAGAGTGATCAGGAGGGTTGGAGAGGTGGCTTATGAGTTGGAGCTACCACCAGGGAGCAGGATTCATAACATCTTTCATGTGTCATGCCTCAAGAGGGTGTTGGGGCAGCAAGTTACAGCAGTCATGGAGTTGCCTCCACTTGATGATGAGGGGCATTTGATCCTAGAGCCGGATGCCGTCTTGGAGACCAGGGAGAGGAAGCTCAGAAGCAGGATCATCAAAGAGTATTTGGTGCGTTGGAAGAATTTACCGAATGAGGATGCCACTTGGGAAGGAGAGCACATTCTTGAGCATCCAGCATTGAAGTTGCTTAGGGACAAGCAACATTTGGGAGGGGAGGACTGTCATGTCCCTTCTTAAATTATTTTGGAACAAGATTAATTTTTGTATTATGGGGCCAATTTTGGAGCTAGTGGACCCCATTCGATTTTATTAGGATATTAGACTTAGGAAAAGTTATTTGTTTTGTAGTTAAGTTACACATGGGGGCCACCCTCACTAGGGAATTACGCACTCCCTAGTTCGATTTGCATGGAGGGGGTTAACTTTTGCGTGATGGTGGTTAAGTGAGGGCCCACGATGGAGGACGAATTGGAGGGAAAAGTGCTCCAGGAAATTTATATAAGGCAGCTCTCCTCATCTCAGTCATCATCTGAGTATATAGATTTCTCTTTAGTTGCTCGAGCTGCTTAGCCTAGTCACTGGTTGTTTAGCATGAGTTCTTCAGGCGAAGAGCTCACCCTTTCTTTGGGGGACTTCGAGTGCCACCCTAGGAAGGTTTTCTTCATTTCTTCAAGAGGAGGATCACATTGTGATTTCCAGCAGTAGCATTCACTTCCAGGTGGTGCGTATTACTGGAGGATGCAGTGGAGAGGAAGCCGAGTTTGTTGGTGGTGCTTTGCTATGGAGTTTGGGTGTGAGATTTTCCAAAGAGGAGGCTAGGGAGGATTGTCAACATTCGGGAGAGTTTGGGAGCTGATTGAGCTTCTTGCTTTGCAATGTGACTTTTGCACTACCTAGGCCAGCGCAGAGGCAGTATTGGGAGCTCACTTGGTAGGTAGAGTATCAGTGCTTGAGGCTGAGCTTTGCAGTGTAGGTTAGAGGAGATATTTGGAGTGGTGTTCGCTTCTCTTTCAGAGCTTAGAGGAGGATTTTGTGGCCATTTCTTGCAGGCCATATTTCTGGAGTAGTTTGGAGGGTGTGGGCCATAGAGGAGGTCGAATTTGGGAGGTTGGATTCAGGCCAAACCCTTTCTGGATTTTTGTGGGTTTTGGCCAAGGATCTTGGGCCTGGATTTTTGTGGGTTTTGGCCAAGGATCTTGGGCCTGAAGTTTCATCATTTTCTGAGCACTGGAGACGGGGTTTCTTGCAGTTCCTTTCCAGCCAGCCGTGCGGTCACCGGGAGACAGCGCAAAGCATTAGAGGAGCAGTTACTTTCCAACATTGAGATTATTGTTTGACACTTGGGTTCTGTCAAGCTTGCCCTTGAGGCAAGCCCAGGTGCATTTTCCACACTATTGTACGTGCTCCATTCCATTAATAAAATGACTTCGCTGGTTCTCATTTCTGATGTGTATTGAGTATCTGTTGATCGTTTAATTTTTCTGTGTATGAATAGTATTTGCTTTTGTCTATCACTGTTTGTTTAAGTTTGGAACATTACACATTCCCATAGACAGATTAATTTGATTTAGTTAGCTGTAACATGTTGAAATCGACTAATAACTTGGGATTACCCCAAAGCTAGCCAGTTGGTAAAGGTATGGTGTTTACAAGTTGCACAACAGCAAACACAGCTGGAGAAGAAACATGAAGGGTTTTACAAATGATACACAAAACTTGCAAAAGACAAGAATTGACGGCATTGGACTAAAAGGTGGCCTCACAACTCACTTATGTTCACAATTGTTAACTCTTCTTCATTTGAAAAGCCATAGAAAGGTGTTAGTTGTCCTAATTTCATGACTGACGTATCCCTCTTTTCGGTACAAGTAAATTCTATTACCAGAATTGAATTTATATCCCCGTCAACTATTTGATAGGAGTATTGTAGCGAATTTCCCTCTTGTGGTCGTCATCCGGCAATACAGAAAATCATATTTCCCATCGCTCCGGAATACTGATTGAAATATATCACTTTAGGTCAAACAGAATCAGGCAAAATCCCTAGGGGTATTATTCACCGATATATGGAACTTGAATCATCTAATCATGTCTGAATTTTCTGCTGAACTCTATCAGATTTGTGACCGGAAAAGAAGCCCTTTTGCTACAGGAATCAAAGCCCATTTGCATAGACAGATTAATAAAACAGAGTTAACTGTAACACCTTCAACTTGACTAATGACTTGGGATTACCACATAGCTATCTGGTTAGTAAAGGTATCGAGCTTTCTAAGCAGAGGTGCAATGTCTGAATCTCACGGAGGCTCCCCCCTCATGTTAAGTATGTTGTTGTAGTGTCAAGGCAAGTTTGGGTTCAAAACTGATACAAATCAAACAAAAACATCAGCAATATCTCATTAAAATATTCATCTTGGTAACTTTCTTTATTGATTTCCTTCGGAATGGGGATAACTAGGGATCAATTTGCATGGTTGACATCTTTGGCTTATAAAAGAAATTATGTTTGGCTTAGGCTACGGAGGAATTAATAACTTGACATCTTGTATACTCGCTACAGTGTTAATTGATGAGCATTGAAAGAATAGAGGAAGGATGTACGTGGAGTCACTCACGTTTTCGAAGAAAACAGCCCACTGTATAGCTTTGGTGGTGTTTTCTGGATCCCAAGAGGCGGGCTCGCCAGATGATTGATAACCAGCAGCCAAAATCAATATGTCCACAAATGCTCGCACGCAGACTAACAAATTCTTTAAGTCTATGTCTGGATGAATCCACCCACAACCCCCTTCCATTGTTGACTCCCAATCGAATGCCGATGATGCGCGGGGGCGGGCGCGGTCTCAGTTTTAATTTTCAAAACATGCTATACCTGTTATTGCCTTCCGTCTCTTGAGTCTCCGTTCTTCGCCTCCTTAATAATTATATTTAAATATTTGATTTATAAATTTAGTGATCAAATTTGTTTAAGCCATTGTAGTTATGGAAGATTATAATAATAACAAATGTTATATGGCAGTTTAGTTGCTAAGTGAGAAATTAAACTAATAGAATTAAATAAACTAAACGGTAGAAATCAAAACATTTATATTCTTTTTGAAGTTGAATAAAAAAATCTATGGCTAGGGAAGGAAATCCTTCATAAGTCAGCGAGGGTGGATTAAGCTTGACTCCCCCTACTTATAAGGAAATTGTGACAAGGGCTCTTAGAGCCCAGTCTCCCTCTAAGGTTGTTCCTAAATGGTTATCTTGTCTCTCAACATTAAGGGGTTGGGGAGCCTTTAAATTCCTTTTCCTTGAGAGATTAATAGAAATTTACATACCCTCCATTATCTTCCTTCAAGAAATTATGGTTCCAAGGGCAAAGGATAGAGAGGTGTTTCGACATCTGTGTCTAGGGTGGTAATTGTTGACCTAGGTTGTTATTGATGTCAATATGACAATATTCTGGATACTAGAGGATGACATGAAGCCAAGGGGATGCAGAGCAGATTCATGAAGAGACAAGAGCAAGGCCATCAGGATAGCCAAGCCATAAGCAAGAGGAGTTACCAAAGGAGGCATATCAAAGCATATTGCAGGATATCAGAGCAAGAGAGGCATTCATATATGCAAGGAGGTCTTTGAAAGACACTGCCAAGCCAGAGGAGCAGATGGAGACGAGAGGAGCCACATTGGAGCAAGAGGAGCTACAGGAGGAGCCATATATATGCCAAAGAAGAGAAGCATACATGGCAAACAGAGGAGCAGACAACCATCAAAGCACACAAGAGGAGCCAAGTGGAGCACACAGAGTGCTTTAACACTATCCGCGGCATAAACATGCATATGGCGGCAAAGACCTCTATATGCATTTAATGCAAACAGAACTATCGGAGGCGGAAGACTTAGACTCATATGCAAATACACTGACGGAGTGGAAAAGGGTAGAGTTTATATTGTATGAGCAGAATAATTTATCGGAGGAGAAAACCCATATACATATGCTTTAACACTATCGGCAGGAGAGGTGCATCGTGAGCCGTCGGATCATATAAATCAACGGTGGAGATCGCATCGGAAGGAGGTATCGGGAGGAAATATGGATGGAGGAATGAAGGCCGTTGGATCTGGATGCGGCAGATCTGACGGTTGACGGAGGTGGAAGACGCACAGAGGTTAATGACCGGGGAACAGGCGGTTTCGCGGGCGGGCGGTATTCCCCGCACCGCCTTTGGGCCCAAGGCGGTTTCCGTATATGGTCGCGCGATCCCGTAAGATCACGACACGTGGCAGACAAAAACCACCGCCCCCGCGGGTTAACGTGCGCGCAAGTCGCGCGATCAGGGCTTGCGACTACCGTCCGATCGTGTGACGGACGGTCAGATGACGAGGAAAGTGCGCGGGGTTTAATCGTGCGGTAAACATAGCGGAGACCGTCGGATCATGGGCGATCGACGGTGGAGATTCATGGCGATTATGATTGCGATATATACAAATGGACCCGATGGACTCATCAAAACAGTTTATATAATATCGCGTCCAGTAGGGGAATCGGTCATCGACAATCGCATATGTTATGAAGCCTTGCCACACCCCAGTGCCGATTGCGATAAGGTTGCGGATCCGACGTGAATACTAACTATGGTTCATTGTTATATCGCGTCCATAGGAGGATCGGTCGTCGGCCATCGGCAGAGTCATGGGTCCGATATATAAAGGATCCCCGGCAGTCACGAATCACCGATTGCGATTTTAGCGCGGACCCGATGTAGAAATAAATATGATTGTAATATTTTCTGAAGTCCGCCCTTTAGTTTTTGCCTGTGTTCGATCGTAATTCCTGTGTATTTGTATATATTGCTTGCGCGGGGTTTGGAGACTGAGATACGTTAAGGAATGCTCCCGATAGCTCAAAAGACTGGATTCAAGTCGATGGCGATTGCAATCAGGACGTGGCAAGTCCGTTAAACGTAATACTCTGTGTATGCCCGACATCATTGCCAAACGGAGCACTGTTACGGTAAACAGGGATGATGGTTTCTTTGTGGATCGTTTGGACCTAGCCATTGATTGAACGTGTCTTGTGAATATTGGAATGTTCGGATAAGACAGAGGAAACGTAAATTCGAGAAGCCGAAGAAGCAAGCAAGCGAGGAGGTAACTGACAGGATAAGCGAGCGTTGAGGAAGCCGAAGAGCCTGCGGAGAAAGGAAGCCAAAGAGCCAGCGAGAAAGAGGAAACGAATGGACAGAGGCATGGAATGCATAAAAACAGCAAAAACAGAGGACTGCGGAGGCTGTTGGTTGTTGCGAAAAATCAGAGTGTGAGATAGCAGAATCAGCAGCGGTGAATGATGTTGAAGGTTGTTGAACGCTGTGGAAATAATCTGGAGGAGACAGAGGCAGCGAGAGGATCCAACAGAACAGAAAGAGGGCCGAAGGGCCAACAGGACAACAGACAGTCGAAGGGGAGAAGTAGCTAGCAGAGAACATAAGCTTGAACAAGAAGTTGTTCTTTATGCAGAGCTTAGTGCAACTAACAGTAGACTGACTAGAGCTGTGTGAAGACATTATCAGAGAGCATGAAGGCTATTGGAGACTATGCGTGGGCAGTGTGCAGAGTTGTAAAGACTCATTCATAAGAAGACTAGTTGTCATTGATACTGTAGTTTGGAGACTACAGTGAAGCTGTAAATAGACAGAACTCAGCAGAGAAGAGTTCTGAGAGCAGAACATTACTATCAAATGAATCTTGACAAGTAAGAAGGATTGGAGTCCTTAGGGTTGGTGCCTCAAAAGCAAGAAGGATAGGAGTCCTTGCGGCTGGTGCCTCAGAAGCAAGAAGGATAGGAGTCCTTGGGGCTGGTGTCTCAGAAGTAAGTAGGATTAGATTCCTTGGGGATGATGGCTCAGAAGTAGGAAGGATTGAAGTCCTTGGGAGTTTGTATTCCTAAGTCCAAGATTGGTGTCTTGGCGAAATAGAGTTGGTGCTCTGGAGGTTGGAGCCTCACCAAAGTCTAAGTTGGAGCTTGGCAACTGATTGTAACCATCTATATATTGTATTTATTTTACTTCACAGTTTATATTAATAAAAGCATTTATTCTTGTTGTTCATCTTGTGTTCTTAATATATATGTTTTAACTGGTAAAACAATAGTGGGAAAAAGAAATATTGATTCACCCCCCCTCTCAGTATTTCCAACAATTGGTATCAGAGTAGGTACCTTCATTCAAAGCTTAACAGCTTGAAGGTTGAACCTTAGAACACAAATGGTGAAGTCAAGGAAGAAAGTCTCCAATCCTCCTAAGAATGTGTCTCCCTCCACTACTAAAATAGAAGACAATCAATTTGAAGAGGCTCCAAGGCTCAATGGGAACTTTAATATATGGGAAGCAAGAATGAGGAATTTCTTACAGACTCAAGGCATTGAAATCTGGAAATCAGTGATTGAAGATAGCAGGATGGATAGAGAATCCAAGGAGTACAATGAAAAAGCAGTAAAGGCAATCTTGAATGGGCTCCCTAATTCTATAAAGAACAATCTAGGAAAAGGTTCATCAGCAAAGGGCATATGGGACAAACTTCATGATCTTCACTCAAAAGGAGCATTGACCATCAGTCAAGAAGATGATGGAAATCTAGAAAGAAATCCAGAACCCATCATAGAAGCTGAAAATGAGAATGATGACATCAAGGCTGAAGCAGACCTAGAAGATGAAGAGAATGAAAAAGACTTTGTAGAAGAACTCCTCGCTCAACTTATGACTGCCATGGAAGAGATTAACAATCTGAAAAAGGAAAATGAGGCACTTAAGAAGATAGCTCCAGTTGGTGACCAAGATCAAACAAGAAAGAAAGTTGACCTCATCAAGCTTCAAATACAAGAAAGGGATGAAGAGCTTGCCAAGCTTAAGAAGGAATTTCATCAAAGCAAAAGGAAGCATCATGAAGAAGTCATATCCAAGACAAATCAATTGAATAAAGCAAAGAAGCAGGAAAATACCTTGCCATGTCAACTTGAACAAAGGCACAAGAGCGTGAACAAACTTGAAGAAGAGATTGGTCAGTACAAGGTATAGGTCTCCTCCCTTAAGTCTCAATTGCTAGAAGCCAGGAAACAGGCACAAGGAGCTGAGAAGAGAATGGAGAGCAGTCAAGCAAAGAATGAAGAAATCTTCAAAATGAAGTCAAATATCATCTCCCTTAAAATAGTAGCAGCTGAAGCTACTCGTAGCAAGGAAGAAACTGAGGAACAACTTGCAAAGAAGAATAGTGAGTGTGAAAGATTGGAAGAAGAGATTGTCCTCCTCATAAAAAAGGTTGAAGGGATGAACAAAATATTGAAGAGCTCTCAAGCCTTGGATGACATGCTCAACTATCACAGATGTCCATCTAATAAATCAGGTCTCAGGTATGCAGGTGAACCCTCAAACAAGAATGAAAATGCTTTAAACAAAAGAGATGTGAAGAAGTCAGAAAGAAATGGTGATGCTCCCAGCTCCAACAAAGGCAAGGAGAAAAATCAAGGCTACAATAGAAGAAATCCTGCTCCAAGAAGAAAGGTAGATGATGTCAAAGATGCGAGAGGCAATGGTTATCATCAAAGGATCTCAAGACAGAAAGGCTTCAGAAGTACGTCAAGGAAACCTCCATCTCCCAGGTACCAAAGTTCATTTTTTGGTTATTGTTATTCTTGCTCAAACTTTGGTCACATGGCAAAAGACTGTAAAGCATATCATAAAGATAGATGTTATGGTCCCCAACCATCTCATAGAGATAGATGTTGTAGTCTCCGACAACCTCCAAGAAACAATTTTGCAGGAAGAAATCATGAATTCTTATTCATGAACAATGTAGAATGCTTCAAGTGTCATAACATTGGTCATATGGCACGTGATTGTAACTTAACATGGGCTCTTACACAAGCTAGAACCATGCAAAAGAAGAAAGTTACACAAGTATGGAGAAGGAAGGAAATACAATCCGAAAGTCCCTTGAGTTCTTCAGCCAACAGCATATGTCATTGGCCTAAATTTTTGAGAATCTAAGCATTTTATAAGAAGACTCTACCAAAAGGAGACGATGCATACAGTTAGGGGGAGCCTGTAATTCTTGATCATTATCGCTGAAGCTATTAGTAAAAGGGTCCTTATGAAATCCTTGCTGAACTATATTAACAGTCATTCTTTGATGAAGATCATGTCTCAGGAGCACTCCATTGAAGCATATGATCCTATAACCATTCTTTGGACTGTTGTTAAAGAAATAGGGCAAACAACCATGGTGTTGTTATCATAGAAGTTTATGTATTAACTCGGGAATTAAATGTGAGAACAGATAAATTCTGGACACTGATAGAGGCAGTCTTCAAACAAACAGATACATCTGGAATGAAGTCTGAAGTAAGAGCAGCTGGCAGCATATAACAAACTGAAGCATTGCAAAAAGATGTAGATCAGCAATTGTATTTAAAAGACAGTCACAGATTGGATATCTGAATCTGTAGAGATATGTACAAGAACACAAGGAAAAGATGGCTCATAGGAAGGAGAATGTTGTGCAGTCAAGCATAACTTAAGCTGATACAGATCACTTAAGAAATATAGCAACAGTAAGGCACAACCCCTCACATTTTTGTCCAAATGCAATGATGATTGAATACTAGATGGCAGTAACTTAAGAAGAAGCACAGAGACACAAAGGAACTCAGATCTGAAGAAAGATAGCAAGAAAGACAATCTCAAGGGCATTTTCTCTTGATTCGGACTATGAAGGTCTCTCAATTCTGCCTATGGAGACATCAATATGGATTGAAGCATGAAAGCCTGGACTTGGACACTTGGTGTATGGCCGTTTGCAATCTAAATGAAAGCATTAAAGTAGAGCATCCTTAAGCATTGTTGAAGCCATGATAAAGTAGTTCTAAGACATGAAGAGGGAATAATGTGCAAATTGATGATAAAACATCAATCCTTCTATCTTGAGTAAAAAGAAGAAGAGCACTATGACAGGGGGAGTCACAGACCCATGAAGATCTACCATTCATGAAGAACAGAAGCAGTTTGATAGGGGGAGTCCCAAAGCACTCCTTTGCCATTGATGTCAAAGGGGGAGAGAAGAAGAATATTGCCATCAATAACAAAGGGGGAGATTGTTGACCTAGGTTGTCATTGATGTCAATATGGCAATATTCTGGATACTAGAGGATGACATGAAGCCAAGGGGATGCAGAGCAGATTCATGAAGAGACAGGAGCAAGGCCATCAGGATAGCCAAGCCATAAGCAAGAGGAGTTACCAAAGGAGGCATATCAAAGCATATTGCAGGATATCAGAGCAAGAGAGGCATTCATATATGCAAGGAGGTCTTTGAAAGACACTGCCAAGCCAGAGGAGCAGATGGAGACGAGAGGCCAGAGGAGCAGATGGAGACGAGAGGAGCCACATTGGAGCAAGAGGAGCTACAGGAGGAGCCATATATATGCCAAAGAAGAGAAGCATACATGGCAAACAGAGGAGCAGACAACCATCGGAGCACACAAGAGGAGCCAAGTGGAGCACACAGAGTGCTTTAACACTATCCATGGCATAAACATGCATATGGCGGCAAAGACCTGTATATGCATTTAACGCAAACAGAACTATCAGAGGCGGAAGACTTAGACTCATATGCAAATACACTGACGGAGTGGAAAAGGGCAGAGTTTATATTGTATGAGCAGAATACATTATCGGAGGAGAAAACCCATATACATATGCTTTAACACTATCAGTGGGAGAGGTGCATCGTGAGCGGTCGGATCATATAAATCAACGATGGATATTGCATCGAAAGGAGGTATCGGGAGGAAATATGAATGGAGGAACGAAGGGCGTTGGATCTGGATGCGGCAGATTTGACGGTTGACGGAGGTGGAAGACACACGGAGGTTAACGACCAAGGAATAGGCGGTTTTGCGGGCGGGCAGTATTCCCCGCACTGCCTTTGGGCCCAAGGCAGTTTCTGTATATGGCCGCGCGATCTTGTAAGATCACGACGCGTGGCAGACAAAAACCACCGCCCTCGCAGGTTAACGTGCACGCAAGTCGTGTGATCGGGGCTTGCGACTACCATCCGATCATGCGACAGACGATCAGATGACGAGGAAAGTGTGTGGGGTTTAATCGTGTGGTAAACATAGAGGATACTGTCGGATCGTGGGCAATCAACGGTGGAGATTCATGGCGATTATGATTGCGATATATACAAATGGACATGATGGACTCATCAAAACTGTTTATATAATACCGCGTACAGCAGGGGAATCAGTCATTGGCAATCGCATATGTTATGAAGCCTTGCCACACACCAGCACCGATTGCGATAAGGTTGCAGACCCGACGTGAATATTAACTATGGTTCATTATTATATCGCGTCCATAGGAGGATCGGTCATCGGCCATCGGCGGAGTCATGGGTCCGATATATAAAGGATCCCCGACAGTCACGAATCGCCGATTGCGATTTAAGCGTGGACCCGATGCAGAAATTAATATGAGTGTAATATTTTCTGAAGTCCGCCTTTTAGTTTTTGCCTGTGTTCGATCCTAATTCCTGTGTATTTGTATATATTGCTTGCGTGGGGTTTGGAGACTGAGATATGTTAAGGAATGCTCCCGATAGCTCAGAAAACTAGATTCAAGCCAATGGCAATTGCGATCAGGACGTGGAAGGTCCGTTAAATGTAAAACTCTGTGTATGCCCGACATCATTGCCAAACAGAGCACTGTTACGGTAAACAGGGAAGATGGTTTCTTCGTGGATCGTTTGGACCTAGCCATTGATTGAACGTGTCATATGAATATTGGGATGTTCGGATAAGACAGAGGAAACGTAAATTCGGGAATCCGAAGAAGCAAGCAAGCGAGGAGGTAACTGACAGGATAAGCGAGTGTTGAGGAAGTCGAAGAGCCTGCAAAGAAAAGAAGCCAAAGAGCCAGCGAGAAAGAGGAAACGGATGGACAGAGGCATGGAATGCATAAAAATAGCAAAAACAGAGGTAGCGAGAGGATCCAGCAGAACAGAAAGAGGGCTGAAGGGCCAACAAGACAGGAGACAGTCGAAGGGGAGAAGTAGCTAGCAGAGAACATAAGCTTGAACAAGAAGTTGTTCTTTATGCAGAGCTTAGTGCAACCAACAGTAGACTGACTAGAGCTGTGTGAAGACATTATCAGAGAGCATGAAGGCTATTGGAGACTATGCATGGGCAGTGTGTAGAGTTGTAAAGACTCATTCATAAGAAGACTGGTTATCATTGATACTGTAGTTTAGAGACTACAATGAAGCTGTAAATAGACAGAACTTAGCAGAGAAGAGTTCTGAGAGCATAACATTACTATCAAATGAATCTTGACAAGTAAGAAGGATTGGAGTCCTTGGGGTTGGTGCCTCAGAAGCAAGAAGGATAGGAGTCCTTGGGGCTGGTGCCTCAAAAGCAAGAAGGATAGGAGTCCTTGGGGATGGTGTCTCAGAAGTAAATAGGATTGGAGTCCTTGGGGTTGATGCCTCAGAAGTAGGAAGGATTGAAGTCCTTGGGAGTTTGTACTCCTAAGTCCAAGATTGGTGTCTTGGCGAAATAGAGTTGGTGCTCTGGAGGTTGGAGCCTCACCAAAGTCCAAGTTGGAGCTTGGCAACTGATTGTAACCAGCTATATATTGTATTTATTTTACTTCACAGTTTATATTAATAAAAGCATTTATTCTTGTTGTTCATCTTGTGTCTGAATATATATGTTTTAACTGGTAAAACAATAGTGGGAAAAAGAAATACTGATTCACCCCCCCTCTCAGTATTTCCAACAGTAATATGCTTCTATGGATTCCATTGGTCTATTTGGAGGGCCCCTCTCCTTATGGAATCCAAAGTTTGCCTCTTTTTAGGTCCCCTCCTCTTTTGTTGGCATTATCTTAGAAGGGTTTGTAAGGGGCTTCCCCTTAATGATTACGTTGGTAAATTGCTATGGACCCTATGGAGAGAGGGGGATTTTTTGGATAAGTTTCAATCCAATGGATTGCTAGGGGAACATTCCCTCCTTTTAGCAGGAGATTTAAATTTTAATATCTCGCCAAGGGATTATTGGGGGTCTCGTGCCCGCTTGGATCCTCTGGCTTCCTATTTTTCAGAGATGTTATGGAAGCACAATCTTCAGGATATAGCTCATTTCCCTTTAGCTCCTACTTCGAGAAATGGCAGGTTGGGTGTGGAAGGTATTGCCAAGCGTCTCAATACATTTTTAATGGTTGGTCAGCTAGAGGATGATGTGGGGAGATTCAAATCCTAGATATGTCAAGATAAAATTCCAAATCATTTGCCAGTTCTCTTGGAATTGGATTTTGAAAATCACAGGCATAAATACCCCCTTCAAATTTAACCATACATGGCTGGAAGATGATTCCTTTAGAACTCTAGTGAAGGGTTGTTGGCAAAACAATGAGGTCTTAAATTGCTCCTTTGACATGGACTTCCTTGTCAAGAAACTTGGGGAGCTCAAAAAGGAGGTTGTGGTTTGGGAAAAAGAAAAGTAAGGGGGGGCATAAAGAGGATTTGTTGGCTTTGGAATTCAAATATGGACATCTCTCTTGGATCTTTTCTAAATCTCTCTTTCCAGCAGAAATAGTCCAGAAAATGAGTCTCTTGGAAGCTAGAAAAGCGCAGGTCTGAAAGATGGAAGAAGAGATTTGAAGACTGAAAAGTAGGGCGACTTGGATTAAGCAAGGGGACAAGAATACAATTTTTTTTCATAATTTTGCAAATCACAGAAGGAATATTAATTCTCTCTAGGAGCTTGAGATGGTTGATCGTAAGATTGTTACTAGTCAACAAGATTTAAAGGTTGTTGTTGCATCCAACTTTTCCTCCCATTTTAGAGATCCGAGCACTTCCAACATTGTCTCCCAACTCCAAATCATTTGAAATTTACCCAAAATTCTTTAGTCCCGAGGATTCTGATCTGATTACCAACCTTGTCTCCTTTGATGAAATAAAAGGGGTTCTGAAGCTTTTTACCAAAGATAAAAGTTCAGGCCCTAATGCCTTGACAGTCAAACTCTTCCTTTCCTTTTTTGACCTTATGGGTCATGATCTTTGTAAAGCAATGGAAGAATCAAGAAGGGTCGGAAAGGTCTCCAAAGCCATAAATGCAACTTATATAGCTTTGGTCCCAAAAAGCTCCAAATCAAAGACCTTACTTGACTTTAGGCCCATATCTCTATGTAACTTAGTATATATAATCATATCCAAAGTGATATCAGATAGTATCAAGAAAACTCTTGCCGAAAAGATGTCCCATAATCAATTTGGCTTTCTAGCTAACAGGAAAATTCATGATGCTACTCGCATCACCCAAGAAGTTCTACATTCCATAAAAGAAAAAAAATGGAACCCTTGATTCTCGAGATGGACCTCAACAAGGCCTTTGACAAAGTAAATCGAACCTTTCTCATATTAGTCTTATTACAAACTGGTTTGGGATTGGAGGTCACCAATTGGATTATGGGTTGCGTAACCTTAAAAACTTTTTCCATTTTAATCAATGGCTCTCCTTCCAACACCTTCCCCAACACCAGAGGACTTATGCAAGGGTATCTGTTGTCTCCCTTTCTATTTCTACTTGTGATGGAAGACTTAAGGCTCCTATTGCTCAAAGGAAAACAAGAAGGAAATATCAAAGGTGTAAAATTTGCTTTTAATCAATACATCACCCGCTGCCTTTTGTGGATGATGTTATGTTGATAGGGGTTGGATCTGTCTCATAATGGAAGGCTTTCCACAGAGTTATTAATATTTTTTTGTCAAGCTACAGGGATGGATATTAGTGCATCAAAATCTACCTTTCATCACATTGCATTCAGTTCTAAGATTCTATCATGCATTAAAAACAAAGTGCATTTTTAAATGGATTCCATTTAAAAAGGTTTTAAATACTTGGGTTTCTTCCTAAAACCAAATCACTACCATAAAGTGAACTAGATGTGGCTGCTCAGGAAAGTGGAACAAACAAAAAAACGTGTGGTGCTATAATTGGTTGTCTCTTAGGGAAAGAATGATTTTAGTAAAATTTTTACTAGAAAACATTTTAGTCTTCTGGCCATTACTAAGATCTATTCTACACCACGTTAGGCAAAGGATGTGATGAGCCTTGGTATTGCAACAAGAATGCTGCAACTCCCAAGGCTACCGACTTTAATTATCAACTCGGGGTTCGTACAAACTTAAGAGGTGTCGACACTATATGTGCAGCATACAATGTGTACTTCCTTTGTTGTCATTATGTAATGGAGTGCATGTACTGAAGTCAAATTCTAAACTAATTGCATAAAATGAAATGTTCGAAATGGAATCTTAACCTATTGCAAGAAAGAAAGTACAAGGAAAGAGAATGAAATCAAATGCTAAAACACACCATTTTCTAACTAACTCCTAAGAGGCTTTGCTTCAAAAGAATGCTAAGTTAACATGTATGCAATCCTATTGTCCTAAACATGCAAATTCAAACCATCGAACCTTCTACAGTTGTGCATGTAAATGAATAAAATAAGTTTGTTTTACTTTTTGTCTTTTTTCATGTGAGAATGTGAAAGCTAATCTATTTTGGTGATGTGGTTGGTGGCTTGGAGATGATGGTGAATGGTGAGAACATTTGGGAGACAAGTAGGGACCCTTTTCTAGCTTCCTAGAGGCTTTTTCCTCAATTCGGCCTCAAAACAGGATGCTACAGTGATTTCCTATAGGATCCCCTGATTTCCTACAGGATGTACATATTTACTATAATTCATCGAATGACCAAGCAAATCAAATCCAAATTGGATGGGACAAATTTTGGTATTAACTAGGATGTCTTAGGTCCCCATTCCAAGTGGAATCACTCAAAAAGACCTCTGTTAACCCATGCAAAAAAAAAAAGACATTACTAGTCGAAAATCTAGAAATTCGAGAACTAGTGAGCTAGTAAATCTAAAAAAATCCTAACCAAATCAAGTGAAAATGCAATGGGGTAATTTTTGTTATGAACTATAATGTTTTTTTGATCTAATTCAAGTGGAATCAATTCGATTGAAGCTCGTTAGCATGCTCTAAAAAATAGCAGAAATTTATTGTTCTTTGCTAAAAAGGAGGTCCAACAATCTAGATTTGGGAATAAGAAGACTAATCCAAGCAACTCAATGATTATTATGAACTTTCAAAGATTTTCCAAGGATGAAATAATTCTTGTGATCCTGCAAAAGAACTTACATCAACCATTTAACTCAATCCTACAATAATAAATCATTAATACTAAATGCAGAAATAGAAATAAATAAAAATTAGAGATGCATGTGAATAAGCAATGAAAAGAAGGAAAGAAAATGATACAAAAGGGCTCTGAGATTCCTGGGATGGCCAAGCCCAAGGAAACTCAAAGACCTATGGAGGAGAACAAGATTTAGAAGCTGAACATGACACCAATCTTCATTATTTTCATCAATAGAATTACATCCTTGCAAGAAAATACAATGGAGCTGCAAGAATACAAGCTTTCTCCACAATAACACTAATGAAAATCCCTCCCTAGAGGCAAATTCGACTTGGTACTTATACAAAATGATTAGGAATCATTCCCCATGAATAAAGGAAGCTTTCCCCACCAAAATCCCTTGATTAGTGGATCTAGTCCCCAATACTAGGAATTTGCATTAAATGGCTGGGAACACATTCCTGGATTTTCTCAATCATTCCCTAGAGGCAAATTCGACTTGGTACTTATAAAAAATGATTAATAATCATTCCCCATGGATGGAGTAAGCTTTCCCCACTGAAATCCCTTGATTGGTGGATCTGCTCCCTTGATTAGTGGAACACATTCCTAGATTTTCTCAACCATTGGAGTTCCACAATGTGTGCCATAATTCCATAATATCTTGTTGACTTATTATTTATTATTGATCCTCTAGTAGTAGGGAACAAGTCCCTAAATTATCTCCTCCTCCAACCCTTCATAATCTACCCAATATTCTCATAATATTCCACAAAAATAAATAATATTACGCACAAATATTCAATTATTCATAAACCTTCCTAATGAATATATTAAAGTTAAAAATAAATTATCTAATGCAAAAAGAGAGGTTTAATGTGCTAAAGGATGGTCATAGGCCTTAATTTATGTTTTAAATTAGAGGCATGTGCCTTAATTTATGTCTAATTTATAGGCCCATCATAAACCCCTACTGAAAGTGTTGCTCATCCTCTGAGCAACTTAGTGACTTCATTATGCCTCATCCATAGCCCTGGTGGCCTCTCTCTTGTGCATTAAGAATCTTGGTTGTAAGCTCTGCAAGGACAAGCCCAAAAACATATTTGTTCAAAGAAAAATCATTGTTTCTTGAGACCATCAGCTTGCTTTCTTGCCCTTATTCAAGATGAGTTCTTGAATATTTTTTTGTTTAACAAGGTCTTCCATATCCTTATCAACCTTTTGTTACCTTGTTACACCATTTGGACACCTCTAAAACCTTCAAACTTCCTTTAGATGAGAACTAGGACTGCCTCCTGTAGGATTTTTGGGTCACTGTAATTCCTACAGGAACATCCTGTAGAAAACACAGTCCCTTTGTAAACTGAAGTAAAGGAGTGGAAAAAATGACAGAAATGGTGGAGGAATGAATGGTAATGAGTAGTGAAATAAAACTGTGAGTGACAAGGGTCTCTTTGTGATCCTCCTTTGCTCTTTGACCATCCTTCTTGCTAACCTGCAAATGGAAATTTCATGAGAATGGAGAGGATGCTCTCTTTGTTTTTGTTTTTGTTTTTTTTTTTCTTCAAGAATGAAATGGGATGGATGAATGATGAATAGATAGTGAATATGAAGTGGATGGAGGGCTTGGAGTGTTGTGGTGACCTTGGCCTTTGCAAAAATTTCTTCTTTTAACTGATGTCCTCATTCCTTGAAATCATCACCCTTCATAGTTTGACTTTTCAACATTGCATGAGTGAAGGAGTGAGCTGCAATTAACTAGTTGAAGGTGGCTGAGACTGCTGACCCATCCTTAGCTTATAAAATCTCATCTCTCATGCATTGACAACAAATTTCTAACTATAATATGCTCAAGAGAAGAGGTCAAAAATATTGCATACCTGTACCTACCTAATGGTTGTTAGAGAGACATGCATGTTGTTGTTGAGTTGATGTTGATGTGCAGGTGTTGGATGGTGATGTTGATGATCCTGATGTTGCTACTAAGCTCTGGAGGAGCTTATTTGACCTCTGGATCTCCTTTAAACTGTTCACTGCCAATCCTGTAGGTGTTGTTTTGTATCTTGTAGGTTTATAGGACATCGAATTGTTTTGTCCATATCTCCCAAATGGTAGACTGGATTGAGATGAAACTTTTTGAGCATGTTTCCATCATCATTATGCACCTCCCCATAGAAAATTTTTGGTCAATGGATGCATGGATCTCGAGAAAAACTAAAAACAGTTGAAGGTGATGGAGACCGATTTCTTGGAAACCGTGCATTGGAATTTGCTAAAATTGCTTGGTCATGCTACCATCATCTGTATGCATCTCCCCATGAAACAACTTTTTAAATGGATGCACGGATATTGAGAAAATTCAAAAATGGCTGAAGGTGATGGAGGCCAATTTCTTGGAAACAGTGCACTGGAATTTGTTGAAATTGCTTGAGCATGTTACCATCATCCATATGCATCTCCCCTTAAAACAACTTGGCAAATGGATGCATGGTTTTCAAGTTATGGCAAAAACAAATTTATTCTCTATGTATTTTTGTATCTTATAGTAAAACAGAGCATCCTGTAGTTTTTTAGGACAACAAGGAAAATGAGTGGTAGAAGCTTGAGAATGATGAGTGGATGGTGAAAATAGACGAGGGTGATGGATTGGCATGGCCTTGTTGGAGCATTTGAGGGAAGTAGGAGAAAGTCAAAATTTGACTTCTTTTGACTAGGCTTGACCAATTTTCCTTTTGGTACCAACTTGTTCTTGTTGCTTGCAGATGTTGGAAAGTACATACATGCATGGAGTAAGGATTCTTTTATTTTCTCTCTCTTTTTTTTTTCTTTTAGGCCTACTAGCTGTCTCAATGAGGTTTTCAACTAGTAGGTCTGCCTAGGTGCCTCAAAGGAGGTTTTCACCTAGGATCTTTTTTCTTTTTTTCTTTTTTTCTTTTTTCCCAACCCATTGACCGCCTCATGGATTTTTTGAATCAATGAGCCAGTTTGAGGCACCTCAAAGGAGGTTTTCACATGAGATATTTTTTTTTTTACCCTACCCTACTTGAGAAACATAATCACTTTCAAGTATAAGAATACTTCCAATGGAGCCATGTGCACATCAAGATGACAGAAAAATTGATGTGTAGGCTTGAAATGTATGCTTTGACATTTAGCTGAATTTGAGAGACCAAATGATTGGACTTTGATGATATCAAGCACAATTGAAGAAGAGGGTTTTGCTGCAACTTAATGACTGTTTGGAACCATATTTCAATATAGTTGTGATGCCCCTGGTCCACTTGCTGATTTGGATCATACTTCATGTATTTTTCTAGCATGACCTTAAAATCTCCCTCTTTTTGTTGATTGTTCTCTTGAATACATGGAGGATTTGATGGTAGCCATGAGGGAGTTCTCTCGATCTCTAATTTTGATGTCTACTCTTCATCAATCGCAGCCCATGGTTCTGTGGTCTTCTTATTTGAATCTTCTTCTTCTCGATGTGGTCCTTCAATGATATCAAGATAATCTCTTTTTTGCAATACTCTTCCTGAGCTATGGTGAATACCATTGAGCTCAAGAGAAGTTGTTTGGAAATGTTGTACCTCAGCGTTGTAAGTGGGCTGAGCTACTTCAATGTGTGGGTTTGGAAATGGTGGTACAGGTAGTTAAGTGGGAGTGTATATTTGAGATGGATGTGGATGGGGTTGTGGTTGTGGTGGAGGTGAATGGTAATGATAACATGGAGTTTGGTTTGGAGGATATTGAGGAAAATATTGAGGATAATATTAAGGATATTGTGGATGGCTCCCATAAGTTCCTTGCCAACCTTGTTGCCAAGATTGGTTTTGGGGTTGAGATGGCCAATGCTACCAAGGAAAGAGTGTGTTCCAATTACTTTGAGGTGGATGTGCATAAGCTTGAAATTGTGAATTAGGCTCTTGCATCATATCCAGCTGAATAGGCTGCCATGGTTCTCTTGGAGCGACATAACATTGATGCATTGGCAATTGACTTGCTCCATTGTCCTCTTGGTGAAATTTCTTCAACCTTGGTAATGATGGCCAATGTTTAACATCATGTGATTCTGCAACACAAATACCATAATTTTCTTTTCCTTCATCTTGCATTCTTAACATTTCTACTCGTTTTGTTAAATTGCTAAGAATTTATGATTTAAAATCATCAAACAAATTTCCAAGTTTAGCTTGACTTATCGATCTTGATGCTGATTTACCTACCCTTGCTTTTCCTCTTGATATGTGTTTGCATGTTTCACAAATTTCCTCAAATGATAATTGATATACATCACCTCTACTTATGAGATTAAGGAGATCAATCCACTCATCCCTAATTGTGCTAAGTAAGAGGGTTTTTAGTGTGTCGGATCCTAAATGATGTAGTTTTTCCCTCTTAAGGTTATACATGAACCTCTCTATTAGATCCTCTAGATTCTCATCTTCTCTTTGATTCATTCTAAAGATTTTTTGTTTAAGATCATGATCTTTATATTTTTCTATAAATATATTTTGCATATAATTCCATGATCTTATTGAATTAGTCCTTAAACTCATGAACCATTTAAGAGCTCTATCCTTCAAATTTGTCGGAAACAACCTCAGTTTTTGAGTTTTTAATAAGTAACCATAAGATCTAAAAACAATCTAAAATTCAAAGAGAAAGGTTTCTGGATCCTCTGACCTTAGACCATGAAATTTTGGAAGAAAAGATGGAGGGATGTTCTTCATGTACACACTTCCATCAGTATCTTGAATGGGAAATCCAATAGGATCTTCTTCATCGTCATCATCACCATCAATTTCTTCTACATTCTTAACCATCTTCTTCTTCTACCTGCAAAAGTGAATGGTGATATGGCTCTTACTGGATCATGTGATCAAATGGGGGTGTGGATTGGTGTTGGAGAATTTTGTTTTTGTTTTTATGATTGAATGAAAACTATAATGCAATGCAATTTTCTACTTTTGAAAATAAATGCCTAATGATTTTTTTTTATTTTTTTATTTTTTTATTTTTTATTTTTTATTTTTTTGCAAAAATAAAAAATAAATTAATCAACTAGGGAAGAAAGCAATGCATACTTTGACACCTCCCTGAAAACGGCCCCAAAAAGTGATGATCCTTGGTATTGCAACAAGAATGTTGCAACTCCCAAGGCTACCGACTTTAATTATCAACCTGGGGTTCGTACAAACTTAAGAGGTATCGGCACTATATGTGCAGCATACAATGTGTCCTTCCTTTGCTGTCATGATGTAATGGAGTGCATGTACTGAAGTCAAATCCTAAACTAATTGCATAAAATGAAATGTTCAAAATGGAACCTTAACCTATTGCAAGAAAGAAAGTACAAGGAAAGAGAATGAAATCAAATGCTAAAACATGCTATTTTCTAACTAACTCCTAAGAGGCTTTGCTTCAAAATAATGCTAAGTTAACATGTATGCAATCCTACTGTCCTAAACATGCAGATTCAAACCATCAAACCTTCTACTGTTGTGCATGTAAATGAATAAAATAAATTTGTTTTACTTTTTGTCTTTTTTCATGTGAGAATGTGAAAGCTAATCTCTTTTGGTGATGTGGCTGGTGACTTGGAGATGATGGTGAATGGTTAGAAGGTTTGGGAGACAAGTAGGGACCCTTTGCTAGTTTCTTAAAGGCTTTTTCCTCAATTCAGCCTCAAAACAGGCTTTCCTACAAGATTCTACAGTGATTTCCTACAGGGCCCCCTGATTTCCTACATGATGTATAGATTTACTATAATTCACCGAATGACTAAGCAAATCAAATCCAAATTGGATGGGACAAATTTGGTGTTAACTAGGATGTCTTAGGTCTCCATTCCAAGTGGAATCACTCAAAAAGACCTCTATTAACCCATGCAAAAAAATAAAAAACATTACTAGTCGAAAATCTAGAAATTCGAGAACTAGTGAGCTAGTAAATCTAAAAAATTCCTAACCAAATCAAGTGAAAATGCAATGGGGTAATTTTTTTTATGAACTAGAATGTTTTTGTGATCTAATTCAAGTGGAATCAATTCAATTGAAGCTCGTTAGCATGCTCTAAAAAATAGCAGAAATTTATTGTTCTTTGCTAAAAGGGAGGTCCAGCGATCTAGATTTGGGAATAAGAAGACTAATCCAAGCAACTCAATGATTATTATGAACTTCCAAAGCTTTTTCAAGGATGTAATAATTATTGTGATCCTAAAAAAAAACTTACAACAACTATTTAATTCAGTCCTACAACAAGAAATCATTAATACTAAATGCAGAAATAGAAATAAATAAAAACTAGAGATGCATGTGAATAAGCAATGAAAAGAAGGAAAGAAAATGATACAAAAGGGCTTTGAGGTTCTTGGGATGGCCAATCCCAAGGAAACTCAGAGACCTATGGAGGAGAACAAGATTTAGAAGCTGAACATGACACCAATCTTCATTATTTTCATCAATAGAATTACATCCCTGCAAGAAAATACAATGGAGCTGCAAAAATACAAGTTCTTTCCACAATAACACTAATGAAAATCTCTCCCTAGAAGCAAATTAAACTTGGTACTTATACAAAATGGTTAGGAATCATTCCCATGAATGGAGGAAGCTTTCCCCACCAAAATCCCTTGATTAGTGGATATAGTCCCCAATACTAGGAATTTGCATTAAATGGGTGGGAACACATTCCTAGATTTTCTCAATCACTCCCTAGAGGCAAATTCGAATTGGTACTTATACAAAATGATTAAGAATCATTCCCCATGGATGGAGGAAGCTTTCCCCACCGAAATCCCTTGATTAGTGGATCTGCTCCCTTGATTGGTGGATCTGATCCCTTGATTAGTGGAACACATTCCTAGATTTTCTCAATCATTGGAGTTCCACAATTTGTGCCATAATTCCATAACATCTTGTTGACTTATTATTTATTATTGATCCTCCAGTAGTAGGGAACAAGTCCCTAAATTATCTCCTCCCCCAACCCTTCATAATCTGCCCAATATTCTCATAATATTCCACAAAAATAAATAATATTAGGCACAAATATTCAATTATTCATAAACCTTCCTGATGAATATATTAAAGTTAAAAATAACTTACCTAATGCAAAAAGAGAGGTTTAATGTGCTAAAGGATGGTCATAGGCCTTAATTTATGTTTTAAATTAAACGCATGGTCCTTAATTTATGTCTAATTTAGAGGCCCATCAAGATGTTCAGTTTCTCGTGGACTAGCAAAAAAAGTAAGGAGGGGATTTATCTAGCCAATTCGGACACTTATCGAAGGCAAAAAATTTCGGTGGGTGGGGTTTCAAGAATCTGACCTGGTTTGGAAAAACCCTTGTTCTTAAAAATCAATGGAGAGGTTTATTTGGGGAGGGGCTTTGGAGCCAAGCTATTAAATAAAAATATTTTAAAAAATGTCGGTGGTGGAATGGCTTAGAAAAGCTTCAAAATATCCAGTTTGGAAGGGATCCATTGTTTGGAAGGCACTCACAAATTCTTTTCCTTTCCTCTACAATTGGCTTGCCTTGAAAGTTGGATATGGCAAGCAAGTGATTTTTGGCAAAGACCCATTTATTGGTGGAGCCCACGTTTACAAACATTCTTCCAATTTGATTTCTTCTTTAAACTCCAAAGGCTACAACTAACTAAATCATGTAGCCTATGAAAATAATGGGGTACACTCACTGAAATTGTGAGGAAATGAAGGAAAATACTAACAAGTTGTTTTGTTATTTAGCTAAGAGAACGCATGCTCTCCAAATTGATTTTATAATCTTGAACCTAAAGAATAGTGATCTGATGGCATCAATATCAAATCTTATGAAAAAGAAATTGAAGTTGGAAGCTCAAATAACCAAATAGGATGATAATATGGATGTGTTGCTTCGAGAAAATGAGGAATTGAAGTTTATAATCGAGGCGCTCTGTTACAGGGAAAAGTGTCTATGCAGAACTGCTAATCCCACTAAGGCTGGTAGCTACCTTAGAAACAAACAAAGTAAAGCTACTTTCGTTTTCCTTTATGAAAGATAGATGAGGGAAGAATAAAGGAGACAAACCTCTGTCTTGCGCTTGGTTCCTTGCTCGATTCCTCTCTCTTCTGATAGTCCTTTGCTACTCGCTCTCTTGTATACCCAGCTTCACAGAGTACCTGCAGAATCAAAGCAGCATAACACTATACGAGAACATGGATCTATTATCATAAACAATCTAGGATCAGATGTAAATTGACCATACAAATGCATAAAACATAAATCACACAAGAGTATGGAGGAAAACTTGAATAGATTTATTGATAATCAAGAAAGAGCCAAGAGAGTTACAACCAGTTGTTCTGACCCAGCATCATCCTCTCAGCAAGTAAGCCCTTCTTCACCTCATGAAAAGCTTAGATCATCCAACACTATGATATTGCCTCAAGAAACTAACAACAGTTCCTTACAAGATGCAAAATTCCAGCCTCTGGATCTCTGGGATGAGGGATCCATATATAGATGTCTGTAAGGGAGATGAGTCAGCTTGTGATTTGATTGGTGTCTTCCCTCTGATAGTTCTTGCTTGCACTTGGAGATTGATGATCTCTTACTCATCCTTGGTTGAATTCAGAGAGGCAAGTGTCACAGGAGAAGTTTCTGGAAGATTCCATGCTTCTCCACCTCGCGGATTGACACTGCCATTTGTCCTTTCTCGCTCATCGCACCCCATAGAAGGGCTTTTTGAAATGCAACGCACCCACTGTGTGTATTTAGGTGAGATGCAACGCACTTTGCCTATGGAGCAGGTGAAATGATCCAGTTTTGACCAGTTCTGAGTAGTTTTTCATGGAGAACTTCTGGGAGAAGCTGTAATCAGCTGACCTTGTTCCTTCAGGGGTTGGAACAACACTTTTAGGGACTTAGGAGCCCTTGGTTTATGGGCATTTTATGCTTGGGGTTGCAGTGCCCAAAAATGTCTATAATAGTTGCCCCCTAAAGCATGAGGTCGTTTAATCTTTTTGATGTCGGGTGAAATGCTTTATCATGAGGATGCAAAGTTCTTTCAAGCTAGAAGGAGACCTGTAATAAGATACAATATAATACCTTATCTTCATAATATTTTCATGATCTAGCTGAGTCAGGCATTCCCATGCTCAGCTTTATAAATTCATTTTCATGTACATAGGACAGACAATCGTCTGAGTGTAGATTGATGATTCTGGTAGAGCCATCATCCATTTGATTGGATGATTATCTGTGCAACAACGATGTACATTTGATGTCTTTATTTTTCCTGAATATATATCGCAGCTCAGATGGATGAAACTAGATCCGGGGTCTTCAATCTCGTTTGATCTTCACTCAAAGTACAAGTCGATCCATGTGAGAGATGTTCTGGAGTCGAACATGGAAAGACATCGCCTGATTACCAGCCAATGATTTAAGCTGTTAACAGGCGCGAGAGGAATCACCGATAATGATAATGATCCTCAAGGTACTGCAGTACAATTCACGTGGTGTGAATAAGGGACTTGGCGTCGAACACCACGCAAAATATTTCGGTCGAAGGCCATTGATGTAAACCTGTCGCCGGAAGTGAGAAAATTGCCATTGAGGCATGCAAGCTTCAAAGTACTGAAATGGGTGTTCCTAGATCGACTTCTTGGATAATGAGCTAATGTCGACAAGAAGCGATCCGTCATAGGAGGGCCTTAATGAATCCCACATCAATGACATGGAACGGAGCAAATGATTTTAATGGAGGTGAAAACGGTCTGGTGATATAAGGTTCAGGGTGGCGGTCATGAAAGAATGGAGCGTAAATGTATTGCAGCGGGTGAGACACAGGTGAATTCTCTGAGTGACTTCTCTTGAACATATCGGCGACACTGACATGATGGATTGGTAGCATTAACCCCAAATTTTGATGGTGTGATGTGACCATGGTGATGTGACCGGTGAATGAAACAACCCAACCCGACTTGGATGCGGAGTGAAAGTGTCATGTTCAAGAGCGACTTGCTACCAACAAAGTTTCTTCAAGTTTTCTTCCCAATTTTTCCCCAGTCATTGCTAACCAGTACCTCTTTATTTTTGTCAAGCTTGAGGAGGATAACATATGCTTGTTCTATAATTTTCCCTTTGGGCAAACCCATCGCTATGTTTTAACGAGCCTAGCGATAGTGAAACTCGTTCTTGTCTGCTATGGAGAAGTTTGTCGCTATTAGGTTTTAATGAGTTTAACGACAAGGATAACTCGGTCCTTTTCAATTTTAGAGAGTCTGAAAAGGGACGTAAAGGAAACTCCAAAAATCCTTTTTCGTCATCTAATCCCTTAAGTCCGAAAAAGTATAAAACAATACAGAAGGGATGAATTTTCGATACTTTTAACGAGCCGAACAAAACAAGCGCTCGATCTTTTTGTGTAATAATCCCTCAGGTCCAAAAAGATTAAAATCTAAAGGAGGGATAACACTTCTGGTCCCTTTGACGAGCTGGAGAGGCCAATGGCTCAACAATCTTTTCATGTTTTACGAGTCAGTTGAAAAGAGCTTAAAGGAGACTCGTTTTTTGAGGAACAAGTGATAAATTCGGGTAGCAGCTGATTCCAGGTAAGGTTTGGAATTTTCCAATCACGGCAGTGTTACAAGGATGGCTAACAGGGTCACTCTTCGCAGCTGTTCCTCAAAAGGGGTAAACAATCAAATGGAGGTGAATGATCGGCCAATACAGAGTGAAGGTGATGATGAGAACACGACCAAGGCTTTAAAGGTTGAAGTACTACATTCACGACGGTTATTTACCAGAAATTGGTTCATTTTTTATTGAGCTCAAACGCTGGGGGAAACATTTGCTCATTGCTTATGTTTATTTTTTAACGAGCATGAAGTCCGTGTTAAAACTGCTCGACATAACGGTCGTGTCTTGACTTTACCATTAATAGCTTCGTTCTTTCAAAGATTGTACTGCATGCTCAATTGCTTCATCAAACTAGTTAGAAATGAACAATATATGTTTGAAAAATGAGTTAGGACACTAATATTTTACTCGAATTACTTAAAAGTAATTTAAAAGTGATTTTACCTCTCATTTTACCATTTCATTTGAACTTTGGCGTGTTAGAGCTTTGGAGGTGCTTTCCGCCTTTGATTTTTCACCAGCTGATTCCAGGAGATTTTGTGGACGATTTTCGGCGCCGTCTGGACCAGGTAGGAGCTAAAGCTGAGCTCTTTCATTTCATCCTTTCCATTTTGCATTCTGAGCTTGACTTCTGGTTTTTCTGAGCCTCTGGGGTTTGAAAAACTCGCCCTGGCTCCATCGCACCCTTTATGCATCGAAAGGTGCATTGGATGTTAGCCTGTCCACTGGCCAATTGACATGCAACGCACCTAGAACACTACTGTAGGTGCGATGATCGCAAGGAAGGAAATTTATGCACAATTTTTAATGGAAATTTTTGCTTGTTTCTCACCAAATCAGGATCTAACTCTTCTCTTGTTTGTTTTCAGAGATTTATTGGAGCAAAATGACCATTACATGGCGAGAACGTGAGCATGAAGAAGATGACATGCTTGCTTTACATGATCCGGTTACAATAAATGCATTACGGAACTGCGGCCTGTTGAAGTTTTTCCGCATTTCTTGCATGAGACAACAAATCAGCTTGCTGCAGTATTTTCTCGATGCTTGGGATCCTACCAGCCAGGTGTTCCAGATTAGGGGCAAACCCAACCCCTTGACTGTAGTGGACATCTATTTTTTGACCGGCTTATCGAGGTAGGGTGCCCCCATCTCTTTATCAGGTTTGGCTCGTGGAGGTGAATCTGTGAGAGATTATGTTCGCAGGTATTGCAGAGAGGGCTCTTAGCCAAGTAAAGACGGCAAGATCATCATCCGAGATGTCACTGACAGGTCTTTGAGGACCATTTTGTTCACTTTTGGTAGGATGGCTGGTGGTGCGGCTCTTCATGTGGCCAACCGATCTTATATGCAGTATGCCTTGGAATGTCTCGAACCGAAGGTGTTCAACTGGTGTGACGCAGTACTCCTTGTGATGAAAGAACAATTGACCAAGGTGAAAAGCGGGAGATTGAAGAACTTTGGATATGGTTCTATTTTGACTGCCTTCGCCTTGGAAAAGATACCACTGATGCAGCCGCAGTATATTGCACTTGGTTTACCTCCACCGATTGAACCACGTATGCAGAGATGGGTCGACCATATGTCTAGGCATTCTGGTCAGTCTCAGATTTCATTTTCTGATACCTTCTTCGGGTGGTTCGATTGTCAGGAGATGGTTTATTCCGAGTATCCATATGCTGGTATGGACTTCCGGGGTGACCCGGATTTGGTATTGCCGGCTGGCAAACAATGGGGTGCCATTGGTAAATTCTTGACCATATTTATGTTTATCGTTTTTCTTTTTATAATGTCCTTGTGCTTTATTCTATCAAGACTAATCAGAACTCATGTGCTCATGCAGATGTTGGTCCCGTTCGGCCAGTAGTACGCCTGAGAGTGCTAGCTGTCGCTCCAGCAGGAGAAGCTGTGGGAAGGGCTATCCTTCGCGACCTTGATGTGGCCGAGACTCTTTCAGCATTACAGGATCAGGTCGAGGGCCTCACTCTCGGTATTCCGGATGTGAGGACTGACGAGCTACCTTTGAGGTTGCAGCGACATACTACTGGCGTGCCAAGTCGATGGACTAGGCTTTTACGCATGATTGCACAGGCGGTGACTTGTTATCACCAGCATCATTAGACTAGGGTGCCCCCTAGCGTTTTGAGTTTTGGGTCATTTGACCAATTTTGTCTTGGTTACAGAACATTATGTGTAAACCATAAACAGTTATATATATATATTTTTGATTTTCAGAGTTTTATTTTGGTTAAGTTACATGATCCTGATGCAAATATTGATGAGATGCTTCTTTTTATAAATGTTGCAAATGTCTATCTAACACATAATTTGCCAATGAGTCAATTAATGTGTTTAAGCTTCTGGAAATATGCTGATATTGAATAAAATCAAATTGCCTTTCCAAAATCTTGACCCTTAGGAACATGCGATAGATAGCTGGATTTCGGACGGAGTAGATACCAGTGAGCTATAGTATGACGAGCTGTGAGTCTAGCCTGACGACCAGTCGGCATATGCCATGTGTGATGGCATCAGAGAGAAGTTCTATCAATGCGCTATATTCAGCGATGTTATTCGTTGATCGACCAATACATACCCCTCTGAAACTTACTAACTCGCCGCTTGGATCAAAAATGGCCCAGGCCGCAGAAGATAGGTTCCGCGAACTACGACTTGCTCTGTCGGCATATCCAACAAAAGATTCCAATAGGTTCGACATCTGCGACAAATGTAAAAATCGGACTTACTTGACCAAAACAAATACTTTAGCGAAAACAAAAATGTAACAAAAGCATATAGGTTACCACACTGAATCATGCATAGTAACGCTTAAGGTACAACCCATTACGAGGTTGCGCCAGTGGAATCCCGTCATAATCCATTAACTCGTAGGCTCCTTTTGCTAACACTCGCTTAACAATATAGGGGCCCATCCATAAAGACTTGAATTTACCTGCTCCCAATTTATCGGATTCTTGGTCATAAAGCAAGACCAAGTCACCTTCTGAGAAGACACGGGGTTTGACATTCTTGTCGAACTGCGCCTTGAATCGTTTCTTATGGGCTTCGTTAGCCAAAGCGGCATTACGACGGGTTTCATCCAATTGGATTAGTTCCAAGAAATGAGCCTCCTCTTCTGAAGTTCCGGGGAGAAGGTCGATTGCGAGTTTGAGGGACGAGATTTCACACTGAACTGGTAAGATTGCTTCTAGGCCATACACCAGTTGGAAAGGTGTAAACCCGGTCGCATTCCTTACCGATGTTCGATATGCCCACAAGGCTGAGTACAGGATCAGGTGCCAACTCCTTTTGTGGACTCCAATCATCCTTTGCAGCATGCGCTTTAGGACCTTGTTGATTGCTTCAACTTGTCCGTTGGCCTGCGGGTAGTATGGAGTAGAGCTGTCGTGGGACAACCCTAATTTGGTAGCTAATTCGACCATCATGTGATTGCGAAAATGCGATCCATGATCTGTGACTATAGCCTGTGGAATGCCGAATCTGGCGACTACATGATTAAAAAAGAAAAGGGCAGTTGTTTCACCAGTGTTATCTAATGTAGGCATCGCCTCGGCCCATTTGGTAAAATAGTCCACTGCGACTATGATATACCCATGCCCCCGGTCGAGGTGGGGTTACATGTCATGAAATCGATGCCCCATTTGGCAAATGGCCCAACAACAACTATTGGCTGCAGAGGTGCGGGTGGTCTTCTGGTTTTGCTATCGAAAATTTGACAAGCATGGCAACTTCTGACTGCGGTTATGCAATCTTTGAACATTGTTGGCCAGAAGTATCTTGCTCGTAAAAATTTTTGCGCCGTAGCGTAACTGGATTGATGTCCCCCACACGCGCCTGAATGGCAATCATTCAGGACTTTTTCGGCCTCCTCATGGGTGAGGCACCTCCGTAGAACTGTATCGACACCACGACGGTAAAGTGTATCACCGACGATCATGTAGTCTTTTGATTGGTATTGAATACGTTTTTGTTTGGAGCGAGAGGTATTAGGCCTATATTTTTGGGTTTGGAGATAAATGATTATATCTCCATACCATGAATTACTTGAAGATATCAGAAACAAAGATTCATCCATGATTGTTTCTTCGGATGTTTCATCGTTGGATGACGATGGGAGATCGCATAATAATTCTGTGAAAACCAGGGCTTTCTTTGACTTGGATTTTACAAATTCCAGATCAAACTCTTGTAGAATTGCTATCCATTTTGAATATTTTCCCCCCAGCAACTGTCGCGACAATATATAAGTCATGGGGTTGCAATCTGACAGAATGGTAGTTTTTCGAAAGAGGACATAGTGTCGAAATCTCTGTATCGCTTGAACAGCTGCGAGCGCTAGCTTTTCAACATAACAATATTTGCTTTCTGTATCATTTAAGTTCTTACTCAAATAATATATAGGATGTTCAATTCCGTTGTCTTCTTGAACTAAAACCATTGCAATGGTTGTATCCGTTGCAGCCAGATACAGGTTAAAGTCTTTTTGATAATCAGGAGCGTACATTAATGATGCTTTCATTAGGGATTCTTTTAAGCGCAACTTGATCCCAGACGAAGGACACTTCCTTTTTCAATAGACGTGTATAACCTTTAGCAAGTTCGGCGTAATTTGGAATGAACCTCCTCAGAAAGTTTGCTTTCCCTTGGAGTTTCTGAATCTAAAGCAAATTCGAAGGTGGAGGCAAATTAATGATTGCCTGAACCTTACATGGGTCGAGACGAATCCTGTCTTTTGAGACTACAAAGCCAAGTAAACGACCAGAACTGACACAGAACACACATTTGTGTGGATTGAGTCGTATCTTGTAGTGTCGGCAACATAGAAATATCGCTCTTAAATGTTGCGGATGATCAGTCCGCTTTCGCGAATGAGCCGGAAGGTCGTCGAGATATGGTTGAACGATGTTTTTGATGTCATGGAAGGCATAATTCATTGCCCTCTGAAATGTTGCCCCTGCGTTCTTTAAACCAAAGGGTAATTTTCGATATGCGAATGTGCCCCACGGAAAAATAAATGCATTCTTTGACTGGTCCTGTGGGCGGATATTTATTTGATTATACCGGAGAATCCATCCATAAATGAAAAGATTTCACATCCGGCGCATTCATCAATTATCTGGTCAATGAAGGGTGTAGGGTAGTTGTCTTTTGGACAAGCTTGATTTGCATCCCTATAATCGACGCACACTCTAATCGTTCCTTGTTTTTTCATAACAGGAACAATGTTCGATACCCAATCGGTTAGAGGAACCGGGTAAATGAAACCAGCATGGAGAAGTTTTTCAACTTCTGCCTTGATGGCAGCGGCTTTCTTGGGGTGCACCTACCTTAGCCATTTTCGTACTGGTTTGACATCTGGATACATCTTAATTTCATGTTCAACGATACTCGAGTCAAAGCCTGGCATTTCATTATATGACCAAGCAAAGACATCTCTGAATTCGCGAAAAAGAGCGTTATATATTTCCAGTTCGGAAGGAGAACAACATTTGCCAACATAAATATTCTCTACAACATCTGTTTTGGTCGAGATATTTATGGCGATAGTCTCTTCAATGTTGGACAAGTTTCGCTCGGAATCCACCGTGTTTACAGTATTTGATAGGAAATCAAAAACTGAGGGATGATAAAGGTCATCAAGAGTATCTTCTTCACAATCCGGAAGAAGGGAACGATGGTGGTAATCTTCCCATGGTGCCCCTTCAATTACCATTGATTGAACAATTCCTTCATCGGTGTAATGCACTCGCGACCAAGGATCTGAAGGGGTGCCATATTCCTTAGACCTATCTATCCAAACGCTTGGTGAGCGTTGATTTGGGTTTGCCTCCCATGCTAGGAACATTGATTGCTACAATATTTCCATTGGGCTTGGAGGCAATACCTGCGTATGATCCATGTTTATATCGTTTTCTGAGATCTTTTTAATCGAAGATATCATATTGCAGGTTCCTACTGATGCTACTTCCGCCAGATTTATTGGAGGTGGAAGGGCAAAAGTTCCCATTAATATAGGGTCTTTTAGTAGGCCTACTCCGATATTTTGAAGCGAATGAGGGCTTCCATGGATCATTGGAATGCTTCCCGTAACTTGAGAACCATTAGGGAGGAAAGTTTGTTTATCGACGATTGTAATCCCTCCTTGAAAGGGAAACGCAACCTTCCTAAAATAGGTCGACACAACAGCAGCCATAGCATATATCCATGGTCTTCCCAGTAGGATGTTGTAATCGAGGTTTCTGTCGATTACTTCAACATCTATTTCTACTGTTTTCCCCCTAGTTCAACTTGCAAGTTACTTAGAATACCATATGGGGTATATGTTCGTCCGTCGAATGCTTTTAATGTCGTCGAAGATCGCGACAAGGTTGGAGATCCTAAAGTTTTCCAGCAACTCATCGACATAATACATGTAGATGCCCCCTCATCAATAATTGTTCGATGAACAGTTTTGTTGAGGGCTTTCACTTGAATGAGGAAAGCTAGTTGAGTTGGTAACTGAGGATCGTATCCTTTATGATTAAAGGACACAAGATTGGAATCCTTTGGGTCTATCCCACCGATGGCTGATAATAAAGCCTGCTTTTGGGATGGGCAATTTTGCAGTACCTCAAGTGTCGACATAGCGGATGGCGATTGGGCCAGATCTTCCACTATATTATAATGTTGTGCCGCTCTAGCACGAGGATTAAATGTCGACTTGTGTACTACTCCCTTTGGCGGTTTTATTGTCAGCTCAGGAATGATGGGCGGCGCAACTTCTGTCGAAGTTGTTGTCGAACTACTAGGTTGATCTTTATCCTTGTTGTTCGACAGCTGTGGATTCCCGTAATCTTTGTTCCTTGTCGATATCAAAGCATCATTTTTCTGTTTGGAAAACGACAACATCAGCACTTGAGACGGGGAAGCATTTCCACTGTCAACCAGATTTGTCCCTGGGTTCGGAAACGGATCAGTTAATACTGCCGAGGTTTTTGAATTCTTGAATAATTTTTTAAGCTCAGCTCTGTGTGGACAATCTGATGTCCAATGATCCTCATCACATATAAAGCATGGATTTTTTGGTTTCCTATTTCCAGGAGGGTTTGCAGAAGATTTTTCAGGTGATGATTCCTCCTGTTTCTTCTTCTTCCCTTTGTTTTTCTTCTTGCCTCCTGGTTGCTTGGTTTCTTTGCCTTTATCTGTCGAGGCGACATTTACTTCCAAGGCAAGAAGTTCTTCTTTTGCATTTTGACTGGAAATCTTACGGGCCTTTTTAGATGTAGCCTTTGTCGATCTCGTGTCTTTTGCACCAATCACACCATTGCCGGCATGAGAGTCATTGTTTGATTTAGGAGGAGGAGGGACCGAGAATTCCGGTCTAGGAGCGTCAGGTATTTTATCGTAGAGTGTGCCAGACTAAGTGTAAATCAAGTCTAAATATTGTGCACGAGCGATAACTTGCTCTTTGGTGATGACTCCCCCTTTTGCCACATCTTCCGTGATGGAAGGCAATAATGACTTAATAAACCATTCAGCTAAAAGCTGATCAGGAACATACGTTTTTACCATTCTACGATGACGTCGCCACTCATGTATATGATCAGATATGTGAGTGGCCGTTGTTTGTTTGAAATTGGTAAGAAGTTCTATTCCCGTTTCGTACCTTATCGGTAACTGAAAATGGGTTAAAAAGGTTGTGGCTAGGGCACTGAAGTTGTCAAATGGAGCTCTGGGCAACTCGATATACCATTTTGCTGCCGGACCAGTTAACGTCCTTTGAAAAAAGGCGAAGCCTAATCGAATCATCGTTTAGGGTGTTTGACGAACACCACAGATGAAAGGTCATTACATGATTCGACGGATCTTCACTCGGATTTACATTAAATTTAGGAATATCCGATGGAAGTTTATGTGGAATCGCTGGCCACCAAGGGGCGTAAGCGATTGGATTGTTTGTTAACCGATTTAAATCCGGTAACTCTAAAGTCGCCACGAAGGGTAACTGTTGATTCAGGTTAGGCGAAGCATACCCAGGATAAGATGGAATCGCTTGAGCAGTGGGTCTTTGCATACCAGCATAATGCATTTGATGTTGGTAACTTTGGTAAGGTTGGTGGGCATAACCATTGTAGAATGGTTGATTTTGACCGTTTTGAATATACGGCTACCCACTATTTGCAAAGATTTGTTGCTCAGATCCTTGGTATACTTGTTGGAATTGCGGTTGTTGGTATTGCACCAGCCATGGTTGTGAAGCCATGTGCTGTTGCCCTATACTAACTGCTTGACCAAGATGAGGGGTAATTGTACCCGTTTGGGCCTGTGTCATTCCACCAGTCGGCGATTGTGGTTGAGTCGCAGGGTCAAGAGGCTGTTGCATTACAACCTGAGAAACCTGAGGTTGGCATACAACAGGCAACGCTTGTACTTGCGACACCGTCACAATAGATGGTGTAGTTGGTATATTTGACATAGGTAAACATTGTTGCATCGAATATACAACTCTTGGTTGTTGAGGTAGTATCGGTACCCAACCGCTAGATGTAATTCCAGCATAACCTGAATTTTGTTGTGAACTCCTGTATGGCTGTCCTCCCGGAGGAGACAATGAAAGGGTATACTGCCCCCCATACGGCGGTAATCCGGTACTTAAAGGAATGGTTTTCCCTTGAGGACCGGACTACCCAAATTGACATCCTGAAGGATCAATTTGTTGAGACTCAACATAAGAGTTTCCGGATACTATTCCGGATGAACAAACAGGAACGGACCATACTGTCGAAATAGCCCCTGAGTGGGCCCCTTCTAGCGATTGAGAGCTAGTTGGGACAGATGGTATACCGGCGAACATTGTTGGAGTGATAGCAGGAAGTTCTACCGTCGTTGTGTTGGACGACATAGTCCTAGATGTCGACGATTGTTCAGACATTTCTAGTCTATCCCAAAGATTACCTAGCGATTCTACAAGAGCTTCCGCTGGCGATAGACTAATTTCTGATGAAGAAGGATACAGAGTTATCCCAACTCCAAATTGCGATGGAGTACTAGATGGAGGATCCTCCACAATCTCTTCTATAGCAATTAGACCAGGTGGAAGAGGTAGACCGTCAGGTCCGTAAAATATTTCTGGTGCTGAAGAAGGTATGGAATCTGCAGCGACAGATGTTTGGGGAATAACACTCTTTGAATCAGTTGTAGATGAAATTGGTTCAGTAACACAAGTGTTTACCTTCAAACTAGGATCAGAGCTATTGTCCCTCGGTGGCTGCTGAACTTCTTCTGTAAAGGCAGGGATACCTGTTATCACCCCAAAAAACTCACTTAGGCTGTAAATCAGTGATGCTCAGGAACATTAAAAATTCAACAGTTTTGTTGGATGAAATGATGGATAAATGGAAGATGTGCAGCACCTTCAAGCCAGATAACCACTCCTACTATGATTTACCACAGGCATGGGTGAAGACCCCCAAACTACAAGGCTTTCAACCCCCAACTACTCACGGTTTAAGGTAAAAGTGAAAATGGAGAAGACTGATTGCACCAGCAGATGCACAGAGCTCTATGATGGCCAGCTGTAATCAGTTAGAGGATCTGCACGACTATTATTCAATAGACAGTGAGGATGACAGCTCTCTGCTATTTGAACAACAGCAACCTGCAAATAGCTTCAATGAGCCACTAAATCATAATACAGAGATGGGATGATAGCCCCTCTGATATCAAACATTTACAACACATAAATAAATGTAAGCAGGCCCAGCCTAGAACAAAAAGACAAGAAGTGAAAAGTGAGCAGGTGACAGCGAAAGAAGCTTGTATTAATGGAGATCAAGACCAGAAGCTGCAGGTCTCATAGTATTAACAGTCTCCAGAAGTTAAAAGGCTACAATAAGCTCTCATTCATCAAACACTCATCATCTCTTACATCTGTTTTCTGGGTATATATGGTGTTACACTACAAAATATCTCTGCTACCCCTGCGTGGAGGAGCCCATAAATGGCCACCAACCACATTTACATTCAAAAATGGGGCTGCTGATACAAATCTGGCTGTGTTGTAAATGGATTTGACCCCTCTGATGCTCTGCTGTCCTCCCTTGAGCAGGTGGCGTGTAATACCAAAGGAACCATAACCATTGAATGCTCTGCATTGATAAATGCCGTCCTGCTTCCTCCTCGGCCATACTTTTGATTAATGGCAGCTGCTGAATCATTAAAACGGCTCAATCATGACTGTTTGGCTTTAAATCAGAGAAACGATGTTGTACTGCTCATTCCCGCCCATCACTGTTTCAACTTTGGCTTTAAAAGGCTCGGGCATGGTTCAATCATCTATCAGGTCCGCCTTTCGGGTCGCAATGCATATCTTAACCGGCCAATCCTCTGTTTCTTTATATTTGAAAATACACATAAAACTGCTGCAAAATCATGAAAAATGGCTTTGGCGGACTTGAACAATATATATATTTTACTTCCGAACCCTTTCGGATCCGAAACTCATCGCAATCGACACATAACTAATGGTAAAGGCCCGCCCTTTTGAAAGCGCCGATGCGATATCGGCGACCGCTGCGGACCCGATAAAATATAAAATGCAGCGCTGTATGGCTGTCGGGTCCGGCCCATCGGCGATTGCATCTGCCCCTTTGACAATGCTGATAGCGATACACCGATGCGATATCGGCGATCGCTCATCGGCGAATAATAAAGCCCAATTCCTTTGTAAGTCCTCCATTGCGATACGCCGATGCGATATCGGCGGTCGCTCATCGGCAAAGTCTCATGTCGCTGCCACTGCCCGCCTCCTCCGATTGCGATATGCCGACGCGATCTGGACCGATGATCGGCCAGATCCAACGACTCAGATTGAAGCGGATCCTTAAGCCTGTAATCTTGGTTTTTACATAGTTTTTGGGGTATTTCTGCCTCCCGATAGTGTATTTTTACCCACCAAAGGGCTTTTCTCTTGCAACTTTTTCAATCGGTAGAAAGCTTTTAGCCATAATTTGAGGATTTCGACAGCATCAATGAATCCTTTGTCATGATTATAAGCATTTTTACAGCCTTTGAGAGAATTTTGAATCCATTTTTGATTTTTTGTTCAGCAAAGCTAACAATACCAAAAATGTTTGGAGTAACAGGAGTCTCCGATGTTGTTGGAACACTTGTTCTAACTTTACCAGGAGATTTGGAACCGGTTAAACGAGTTCGCTTTGTCCGTAATAGTTTCGATTTCGGAGACAAAGACGGTTGACTCGTAAGCCTCCGCGAACAACGGGGTTTCAATTGACTTTCTTCCACGATTGCGGATTACTCAATCAACCAAAAATAAAGGGGAAGTATGTTTCCAAATTAGATGAATTTTAGACGCTTTGACACAACTTGTTTTTTCAATTTTTAAGAGTAAAGAAAAAACAAAAGATGACTCTAGTCGCCTTCAGTTTTTAATGAGCCTGAAGTGACAAGTGCTCAGATGGACCTTTTCCGTTAAGGAGTCTGAAAAGGAACGAAAGGGACTGCTCTGGAAATCTAGACAGAGGGATTACCAAACCAATCGCAAAACTGCAGAATACTTTTTACGGTACAACAGTCAATCTTCCCGAATGCTGTGTTCAGTGCATTGCGATCGATAGGGCGGCAGACATGGCTTCCTATGGATAAAGGATTAAGCCTATTGTGGTCTCCCAAAATATACTCTATGGTACGTGGGAGCACAAGTCCGTACTGGCACTTGTCGTCTCAAAATGGAGGAATCACCCAACCAACAGTGAGAACAACAATTACCAGGCTTTACGACGCCAGAATACGTCTCTAGCCTAGACTTCTAGATGTTGTGCGTTAGGTTCCAAAGCATTGTTAGATTCATTAAATTTATTTTATAGTTGATCTTGCTTAAGAAATTTGCCTTTCGGGTTCACCGCGTGATGTAGATGTACAATTCCTAAAATGCAATCTAAGATGATAAACAGTCGTTTTATCTTCTTTGTGCAATGAAAATCCTAGCTACTAAGGAAAGAGAGACAATATTCTTTCAACAAAGAGCAAAGAGCACACACTATATGCATCGTCCTAAATCAAACCAATCAAACAGTCTAAATGCAAATGCACATGCATGTATTTGTTTTCAGCCTTCTTAATATGTGAATGATAAAAGAAAGCTAATGCGCAAATCTGAATTATTTTTCAAAGCGACAATTACTAACAAGTTTCTTTTCAAAATCAAAATGAAGACAATGACAACACTTTGCGATTTGGAAATGAAAACTTGCTTTCGACACTAGAAAAACTACCAATTCAGATCAAATACAATAGTAACAGGGTAATCAACTATCAAGAACAATCAAATTCTCTTCTATGACTGAAAACGACACTTGCGACACTTTCAAATCAAGAAACGACAGTACAATTACGTTACTTCTTTGTAAGGGAGAACTGAAAATGACTCAACAAATACATAAAAACATTTACAGTTCTTTGCACAATGGAGGCGGAATAACAACAAGGAAAGGGGTTTCAAACAGAGGTGTACTGACTACAGGCAACAAAACTCCTGAATAGATCTGAAAAGAGTGAACACAGAAACCAAAATTCAGGAACAAGGCCTTGTCTGATCAGCGCACCTGTAACACAGTGAATTTGAAATGCAGCGCACCTACTACACTCGGGAAGTGCGCTGAATTTGAGATTCACAGAACAGACAATGCGTTGGACCAGGGACGAGACTTTGATTGGGTTCCGGGTCACAGTTTGCAGTTCAGTTCAGGGATTTTGGCCGAGCAAGTGGTAATCAGTAAATCAATCACAGGGGTAGATCTAAGGAGGTTACTAGAGCCACCACAAGGGCAATTAGAGAGTTTGTAAATCAATTGTTTAATTCATAAACAAAACTTGGAGATTGACTGAAGCGGCATTTATCTACTTTGCATTTGCATAGAAAATGCAGTTCGAAGGCTACCTGGCTCAACTTCAGGCTCCGTCTGTAAGTTTATAAAGTAAACAAATGTAGATAAACAAACAACCTAGTCGCTCCCCAGTGGAGTCGCCATTTTGTTACAGGGAAAAGTGTCTATGCAGAACTGCTAATCCCACTAAGGCTGGTAGCTACCTTAGAAACAAACAAAGTAAAGCTACTTTCGTTTTCCTTTATGAAAGATAGATGAGGGAAGAATAAAGGAGACCAACCTCTGTCTTGCGCTTGGTTCCTTGCTCGATTCCTCTCTCTTCTGATAGTCCTTTGCTACTCGCTCTCTTGTATACCCAGCTTCACAGAGTACCTGCAGAATCAAAGCAGCATAACACTATATGAGAACATGGATCTATTATCATAAACAATCTAGGATCAGATGTAAATTGACCATACAAATGCATAAAACATAAATCACACAAGAGTATGGAGGAAAACTTGAATAGCTTTATTGATAATCAAGAAAGAGCCAAGAGAGTTACAACCAGTTGTTCTGACCCAGCATCATCCTCTCAGCAAGTAAGCCCTTCTTCACCTCATGAAAAGCTTAGATCACCCAACACTATGATATTGCCTCAAGAAACTAACAGCAGTTCCTTACAAGATGCAACATTCCAGCCTCTGGATCTCTGGGATGAGGGATCCATGTATAGATGTCTGTAAGGGAGATGAGTCAGCTTGTGATTTGATTGGTGTCTTCCCTCTGATAGTTCTTGCTTCCACTTGGAGATTGATAATCTCTTAGTCATCCTTGGTCGAATTCAGAGAGGCAAGTGTCACAGGAGAAGTTTCTGGAAGATTCCATGCTTCTCCACCTCGCGGATTGACACTGCCATTTGTCCTTTCTCGTCCATCGCACCCCATAGAAGGGCTTTTTGAAATGCAATGCACCTAGTGTGTGTATTTAGGTGAGATGCAACGCACTTTGCCTATGGAGCAGGTGAAATGATCCAGTTTTGACCAGTTCTGAGTAGTTTTTCATGGAGAACTTCTGGGAGAAGCTGTAATCAGCTGACCTTGTTCCTTCAGGGGTTGGAACAACACTTTTAGGGACTTAGGAGCTCTTGGTTTATGGGCATTTTATGCTTAGGGTTGCAGTGCCCAAAAATGTCTATAACACGCTCAAGACTCAAGTGAATAGTTTGGAATACTCCCATGCAACATTAGCTCATTCTAGTGCTCCTTTTCCAGCCAAGTGTTTTGAGCTAAATGAGCCTACTTTGGAAATGGGTGGCCTCTTTTTTATTTCAAATTAAGTCAATAATGAAATGTTAATTTTGTCTTCTAGGTGGTGAGTTTTGTATGGTCTATACCTATGAAGCTCCATTTTTATTTAGCAATGTATGAAGTCTCTGTAGAAATTATGGTAGTTTGGATAGATAAGAGGGATCTGATAGAAAAAATGAAAGCAAATTAGTGTACTTATAAGTGAAATTGTTGCGATCTCGATGCAGACTTGAATACAAATATATTCTCATTTTGGTTAAAAAAAATACTTGCAAAAAAGGATTAAATCATCTCATACAAGTTTATATGAACAATTATCAATTGTAAATTAGGTATTTATACCATCACTTATATATTTGATCTACGTGGATTTTAGTGGCCACCCACATCTTTCACTATCTCAATGATTATCTTCTTCTTGGTAGTTTTTTTCTATTATTTTTTAGGTCCCAAACTTTCAAGGTTGTTTAGAGTCCCTAAACGATGTTTTTTTGGAAATTTGATGTGATTGTCATGACATAACCTAGCCCTAGTCAAAAGTTGTATTCTCGGGGTAGTTCTTCCCAATGAGTTGTTATACACCCCAAACGGACATTATATGCAAAAGTTGCACCCCCGAGAAGTTGATGCACCAACTAACCACCTTGGGGCCCACAAACCTTTCGATGTTTTAGCTTCTAGGATTAGAGTTGTGGACCACTATAGTTGTTTCTCTATGTTAAAAGGTCATTATTTCGACTTCTTGTGTTAGCTTTTTGCAAATACACAACCACCATCTCTGTGTATTCAGAGATAGCTACCCCCATTCCAACCAGTTTGTGCTCTATGGTATTATGTTATTTCATTTATTAATAGAAGTTTGATTTTCAGTGTATTACTATCTTTTATGTTATGTTTAACTATGCGAGTTTCATTTCCTTTCTTACCTTTCATTTCATTCCTTGTAAAACCTGAATAAGTGATATCATAGAAATATGCTCCTTGTTGTTTCTCAATGCACAAACTCGATTAGGTAACGGTGCAAAGAGCTGGGTCTTGAGCTAATTCACTTGGGAACAATCACTCTCACTAACTTAAGTGGCCTATGTCTCCACCCACAAAGCCTATGATCTTTCCTCACTACGTTGACTCCAACTCAAATCTGATTTGTCTTTTTTCCTTTCTTCTTATCTTATTTGCTCTCATTTATTTTCATATTTTTCTATAGGCCTACCCATTATTTTTGTATGACAACTCGATATCTTTCCCTTTTGGACCTTCGCCCTTTGTCTTGCTATTGACATGGTTATCCTAGTCACCTTCTTAGCAAGTGAGTGAGGGGTAAGTTAGTCAGCCTTTGATGGGGAAGTGAGAGAGAATGGGTGCATCAAAGTGTGGGTGTTTTAGTCATTCTAGAAAGGGCCATCTTAGCGAAAGAGGGAAGGTATGACTATTTCGCAATGGAAGTATTGGGAAGCAGGCAGGGGAGAGTGACCTGCCATGGGAAGAAGATAGGAGACAGTGACCTGCCATGAGAAGAATGCAGGAAGTAGTTTTCTCCTGCACTCGGGGACGCTCGAAATCGAAGCGAGGTTGATACATGCAAAGCGTGAAAGTAAGCTCCAAGCATAAATTTTCGAGTTGGTAGGGGATAACTTTTGGGGTGGACGTGAAATAGATATAGAGATAGATAGTAGCCCCAGTAATAATGAGAATTTTTGAGGAGGTATTGGTAGATTCTTCTACATGAACTTAGCCTTAACAAAAAGGTTGATAATTTAGATTACATAACCTGGTGTATAATCTGATTAGGAAAATTAGGTAGAGCTTAGTAGTACCTAAATCGAACTTAGTGTACGGTAGGTATTACTACTATAATAGAGACAACCTCAAATAAAAGGACTAGATTCACTATACGATATATATGGAATATATGAGGTAAGGGTTGTCTCAGGTGGATTACACATCCATACTTGTCTCCTTCCCCACTTTTGTCTCCCAACATGAATTCAACACGCATGATTCCCATGCTTCGAATGCTCTTCCAAAGTTTTCTACAAATGTCCCTTCCTCATCCCTATTTGCTCAAGTTGTCCTGTGTTACTGTCAGTCTTTCCAGCCTTCCTCCAGTGATCAAATATGCTCTTACAAAGTGGTCTCAGAGTGTCAAGGTCAAATTTTGTCATTTCAAAGAGTCTTCAAGCAAAATTTGGTCACTAGGCATTAGGTCTAGGGTTTGCTTTCACTCCTTCTAAAGTTGTCCAAATGTCGGTCCATGTCATCATTCAGCGGATTCTATCATCATTCATAGGGTTGTCCTCATTATGTCAGGTTCCATTGGGTCATTTTACACCTTGTTCATGCTTCAGTTGCGCCTAGGCAAGGTTCATTTCCCTCTCCTAGGGTCTTGGAGGTAAATTCTCTTGGAGGGTCAAATCATCGGAAAAATTTGTATCCTGATGTTCATACACCTTCCCCTATCATTAATGTACCTTATTAAACACTTCCCATCACTGAGATTCCCCAAATTCCTCATTTTTCCACAAACCCTAGTTTCTTGCCACAACTTGGCAATTTTCTAGGCTAGGCCTGTGTTTTGCCCTTTTGGACCCCTTCCCCTCACTCCATCTCTAAGATTCCACTTTCCCCTGCTTCCTAACATCCCTCCCTACTTCCCAAAATTTCCCCAAGAATTTACAAGCCCCTCATCCCCTTCATTTCGCTTCATTTCCACAAAATTCCTTGTTTCACACATCGGGATAAGTTTCACTCAAAAGATGTTTCAGAGCAATAAAAGATGAATTTTGGAAAAATGAGAGAGGTTTTTGTCCAAAACATTCCAAAGAAGAAAAACCTCCCTCAAGTTTTACACAGGTGTCATGGTTTTAGAGAAATGTCAAAAATACAATCGCCTCGGGAGAATTGATGCACCTCTGAAGTGACCTTGGGAAAATCAGGTTTTCTCCTAGCTTGGTTGGCCAAATAACTTTCTTGATGAGTCAAAGGATAACTATACAAAAATATATTTCCAATGAGCTATCATGAGCTCAATTTTGAGTTGAGGAAGGCATTCAAAAGTTGACTGCAACAGCACTCTGCCTTGAGGCAGCCTCATTTGGCACATTTTGACCAGTCTTGGGAGATTTGATTTTTTACAAGTCAAATGAACTCCAAATTAAAAAATTATGGTTGGGTTGGAAATTATACTCAAATACCTTTCCAACGAGCTATCCTGCGCCCAATTTCGACACCGGGAAGGCCTCCGAAAGCCTCCTGTAAAATTCACTATGTGGCGCGCGGCGCATACGGCCAACAAGCCCAAAAACTTCAAAATTTTGCTCCAAAATTGCCCAATATGCTTGGATCATCATTTGTACAAGTAGGTAGGGCCTCCATCTCTTTTTTTTTTATCCAATTTTGGTGCTTACTTCATGGTGTTTGATGAATGGTGATTGTTTAAGAAATCAAACCCTACTTCTTCATAATTTCCAAAGCAACAGTGCTAGGGTTATGATTGACAGTTTTGCTACCAAGTTTATCATTCCTCCATCACTCCCTTATTCCATTTGTCCATTCATTTCCTTATTCCCTAAGTTCTCCCACCCCCTAAATTCACATGCCCTAATCCTATACCCATTGTCCCTATGTACCACAGCCCCTTCCTACTTGGCATATTTTGATAATTGAAAAAAAAGACACCAAATTCTCATTTCATACACTTGGCAATTGGAGATAAAGGTACCAATTTCTCATTTTCAACAAGCTGAACATATCATTGGCATAGACTGGTAACACCATGGAGACGGACACCGACACATCATACAACCGAGACAGTGATTCTACCACAGAACTGCATGTACCAGAAGGGCACTAAAATGTCGAAAAAGGGAGGATAGACTTCGAATCTTGGCCGAAGCTTCTTTAGCTGAACATGGCACTTGATGAGGTGCCTTCAGCCCAAATTTCAACAAGTTTGGAGAAAATTTTGTCAATTTTGAAATTTTTGGTTAAAAAAACAGGTTTTTTGGCTGAACGCGTAGCGCACCGCGCGCGACCCATAAGATTGGGAGGTCCAAATCACAAATGGTTTGCATTTTTGGATTTTTCATGATAAAATATACATTTTCAACTATTTCCAAGGCATTTCATCAAGGTTTGGGTCCCCAAAAGGTCAAAAAACATGCAAAAAATGACCTCACTGCCCCTTTTTGAACACACAGGAAGAAGTCTTGGGAGAATGCACTTTTGGAGGGGCAAATGGACACCAAATTTTAAATTTCCACTTGGGTTAGAAAGTAGACATCAAGACCTTTCCAACGAGCTATCGTGAGCTCAATTTGGATGCCGGGAAGTGCCCCAAAAGCAGGTGGAAATGCGCGCATAGCATAGGGCTCAGGCGTGCGGCGCATCAGGGTTTTTTTTTGCACAATTTTCATCTTCAGCTCAGGAAACGAAGCCAGTTTGACCAGTTTTGACTTGTGATGGATTTTTTCACTGCTCTTGATGTAATTAATGAAACATGATGTAATTTTGGCACTTTATTACTTGTTCTAGAAGATTCATTCACTAAAAAGTGAAAATTAAATGAATGAATCAGTTTCCTACCTTATAGAGGCAAGCTGTTTTGACTGCCTAGATTGTAGTGCTTTGTTTAGAATTGGTTGAAACAGCTCCTAGGATGATGATCTAGACCCCTAGAGGCAAGGGAATGAGTTAGCTTGCCTATATTATGTATTTTCTTAGTCATTTTCAGGGTTGGACTCTTGGGGAAGAGGCTTTGAGACTTTATTGTACATTTTACTTCAGCATTTTGGCAAAGGAAAGACCAGGGTTTTGCAGCACTGTTTGGAATTCTTGTGGCTTTATGTCTTGATGGTGTGCTTCTTTCAGTACTTGTAAGTTTGTTATGTGTATCATTTTCCTTCTCTCATCTTCTACAATTGAACAAATGAAGTGTTAAGGTAGAATTCATAATCTGTAATGCTCTGCCTTTAAGTTTGTTTGATATCCTATGTTTTCATCTGTTTAAGGAGAACTCTTGAGGTTTTCTTGCTCTCCTTAGCTCCTCACCTGTCTGATCTATTCACCTCATTGCTTTTAAAGCATCAAAACAATTGCCTACCTTGCTCCAATCAGACCTCTGCAGAAACTGTGTCTCATTCCCGCACCCAAAATTGCTTTTCCCTTTGATTCAACAAAAACCCCAAAAACTCACCTTTAAACTTCTGCACTTAATACCTAGCCTAAGATTAGTTACATTTTCAGTCATCTCGAGCCTCATTGATTATATTTTTCCGAGATTGACCCGGAGAGAGCCCTCTCCTGTCCTCGTAGGGCTAGCTACGAGGCTGAGCGTGGTTTGATGTTGCCTTGAGTTTTGCTTTCCTCAGCCTGGGGCAAATTTGAGCGCTAACATCCCGCATCGTACTTTTCCTCCTTCCTCCCTCAAATCAGACTCCAAATCTCCCTCCCATATGCCTCTATGCTTTGTTCCTAGAACTCCCCCTCCCCTATCACTTTCAAGGCTCAAAAACCATGTAATCCATCTTTTTTTCCTACCTCCTTTGTCGCTCCCTGGTTAGGGAAATGCTAACGGATTGGGTAGGCAGAGAAGGAAGTGCATTTGGCGTAAGACAGGTTTGGTTAGCTTCATGGTTATCAAAGACATCAACCTTTCATAGGTTATTGGATTCAACATAAGCCCTACCAAATTTTCTTGAATTGGGGGTTGGCTCATAGAAAATTGGAAGCCCACACTTGGTTACTCTCCAATTTTTCATTTGCTTCGTCATGGGTAGATGGTCTTCATTTTTTATTCTAAGGAGGATAACAATAAAATGATGGGGCATAGTTGGTCCCGGGGAAAAGTTGTTTTTCCCTTCAACATTGGTCTATCAATTTCAACCCATCTAGGGAGCATGTGGGCTCCATTAAAGTTTGGTACATCCTTCCAGGTTTGCCCCTACCCTTTTGGAAATTCGATATTCTCATGGCTATAGGAAACAATATTAGCTCCTTCATCAACTTGGAACCTAGTTGGGAATGAAAATATGATTGCAAATGGGCTTTGCTACAAGTCAAATTCAATTTAAAAGAAGGACTTATTGTGGATACAAAGTTTGGGGTCAAAGGTCATAGATGGAAACAAAAATTAAACTAATGGATGCTACCCTTCACATGCTTCCATTTTCATGAAGTAGGACACCTCCGGGAGGATTGTGAGTGAAAGGGCCCATTATCTTATGTTTTATTTGAGAAAAAACAAGTATAAAAGAATGATATTTTTTCTTGTCCAAGATCTTCTCCCTCAAGGTCACAATTTTTGAAAGATACTATGGACCCTTCTCCAACTTCGACAAATTCTTTAGGTATGATATCTTCTCTCCCTCACTTTATTTTCCCTTTCCACTCTTGCAAATACCCCCCACCCATCTCTACTTTTCCCTTGGCTCCCCTATCCACTTTGGAGTCTTCCCTTCCCTCCCCCCTCCTGCCACGGTTCTTGACCCCCTTGTGCCCCACCCTCTCCAAATTTTCCCTCTTCCTATCCCCCCTCCCCTACAACATTCTATGGAATATAAAATATGTTATGCACTCTTTTCTCACTCTAAATTATAGGAGGTTATTCCCTCAAGCGTGGGCCCAACACCCAACATTCATGTCCCTAACCACGTTGGTTGTAAATCTAATCTTCCAAAATCCCAAGAAAGGGATCTAATCAAAATCAGGAAGGGGAAACAAGTTCCTACCTCTAGGGCCCTTAGAGCAAGCAAATCCCTCTACAACTAATCCAAATTATATTTCTCTCCTTCAATGCTAGAGGGTTAGGTAGCCCCCACAAAATACTAGCCCTTAAAAGGATGGTTGCTAGCATCAAATTGGATGTAATTCTTATTCATAAAACTATGTGCCTTGGGGAAAAAGCAATGAGCTCCTTAGCATATTTTTTGAAGGAATGGTCCTTTAATCATTTGGACATGGAAGGACACTCTGGTAGCCTCATTACTAGTTCGAGCCTCAATTTCTCATTAATATCTTCTTTTCTTATGCCTTCTGCTATTCTTCTTAAAATGAAACTTACAGATTTTGAATATGATATCTTTGTACTTATTATTAAGTGACCTTATTTTGACCGAGTCACCTTTTGGTAGGAATTAGTCTCGTAGGTACCCTAGAAGATCCTAATACCATTTTGGGATGCGACTTAAACCTCACTACCTCCTTGAGAGTAGTTTGTGGTCTAAACCCTCATCCACATTCAAAAATCATTTTTTTTCAAGATTTTATGTTAAAACGTCAATTAATTGAAATTGAGCTAGTCAAGCTCTTACCAACCTAGAGAAATGGTCACTCGAACAACAATGAAGTTTCAAAGAGGCTCGATCACTTCCTTATCACCGAGGGCCTATGGAATTCACAATGTACAATCATATCTTTTGTTGAGATGGGAGGTCTATCAGATCACATCCCATCCTCCTCCATCTAAATCCTAGGGGTAATTCCAACTCCTACAATTTCTCTTCAACCCCCCTTGGCGACAAGAGGACGATTATTTCTCTCTAATGCATACATCTTGGAACAACTTGGCTTCCCAGAAGGATACTTCATACATGGCACAATTTTCCCCAAGCTATGAAGAAGGCTTCTCATATATGAGAAAGAGAAGATTATGCAAAATTTGACAAGGAATTATTGGAGGTGGAAAAGAATCTTTCAAACATACAGAGTACCTTATACTCTGGGTTGGTTTCTTTGGTGGCTCTATAGGAACTACTCTCCCTTGAATTAAGAAGACACTCTCCCCTCTTGCTGTTTGGAGACTTTTGTGGTTGAGCTTTAAAGAATATTCTATTAGAGATAAATCCATAGTTGACATTTTAGATCGATGTTTCGAGTCACAAATAGGACCCGTCATTAGGACAAGTTGTTGAGACAAGGTAAATTAGGAAGACAAATAAATAAATAAAGGAAGAGAGAAATAAGGAGGAGAGATGAAAATAGGTTATCCCAACAAGAAAAATAAAATGAAATGAAGTAATAAAATGAGGCAAAAAATAGTAATAACCGAAATCAGAAGAGAGGGATGAACCCTAAAAGCAAAAGCTCAAAGGAAAAGGAGAATGGAAAGGGACGAAACAAATATACTAAGGCATAAAAGGGGAAGAAAGAGGGAGGAAGAAAAGAGGTAAAGGAAGGACGCAATAACAATCCAAGAATAATTTCATGAATAAAATTAAGCTAATAAAGGAGAATCCATTAGTCTAGTTCAATAAGAAATGGGTAGCCTATTCGTAGATTTAGTTGCTTTAAACTTTGTAAACCTCACATGTTGTGTATGGGATTCCTATAAGGGAAAATTGTACAAAGTATGACGTGTTATAACATCACTTAATATGAAACATAGTTTTTTTATACCTTTTGAGAGTGTACAAATGAGAGATAAGTCAATCCATGTATGTAGACCTTTGGTGGACCAAAAATACTTTTGTAGAGAGATTTGATCTGTGAGGATCTCTAAAACCCTAAAATTTTGATGTCTTCAAATTCTGATGAATTTTTCTCATGTCAAAGAACTCCTCGAGAGTTGGCCAAAACACTTGAACGAAGTAAAATGGACATTATATGAGAAAGTTATGGTGTTTTGAAGTTTTGGTTCAACAGGAAAAAAGCTGGTGGGGTGTATCACGTAGAAGTATGGACAATACATATGTTAACAAGTGGCATGAAAACAGTGTGACACGTGGTAGGGTCTGCTGAAATGGGCAATAGGTGGTAGCACTAGGGATGGACATGTGGTAGTGATCCAGATCTGAGGGGCTAAGATCCAAGAGCTAAGAATTGTGAGAGAGGAGGAGAGAAAGCATACAAATATGATGTGAAACTAATCAAAATGACATTGATAAAAATACAAGAACTGAAATACATCACAAAAATATGAATGTTCCATGGCCTCTGTAGCAACCCATGTTGCTCTAAAAAACCCTTGGCATCCTTTGTGGCCCTCTGCACTTGGTATTCTCACATTCATTGTTATTATAGATTTATACAACCATTTCATATCTTAAAAAAATTGTATGCAACATATAGAAGCATGCATGACCTCATTTCAGACATTTCTTAGGGTGCCCATGGTGGTATGGTTGCCATAGAAGCACAATGATGGATGAAACGCAGAGTAGCAATCTTGAACAAAATTAATGAATGTTATATGACCTCCACAAAGAATTTCAAAAGGTACAAAATATCTTATTTTAAAGTATTTTATAATAACCCAAATGGGTATTTTACAAAATTTGATTTCGTTTCTTAGTTTGAGAGATATGAGTGGTTTTAAGTTACACATGTATGTAACGTTACACGACCACGCGTAGGAATCATTTTCTCACTCCACAAGTCATAAAAGTGAAAATATGTTATATCAATGGAAATATCTTTTCAATACCTTAAATGGGTCTTCGACGGAATTTGATTTCATCAACCGTAGCAGAAGTTATTAGTAAAGTTGCAGTAAGAGGTCTATTGCTAGAAAAATTCAAAAGATTCCTTCCCACCGATGATTACTTTCTTTTGTAAGCCAAATAGGGTCACAATCATCTTTACAAAAAAGAATGCTAGCTTGCTCACTTCTAGTCCTAGCATTGAAATCACCCACTATAAGGACTTCACCTAGCTGTGAATATGTTGCAATATCCGCTTTTAAGGCTAAAAATGGATCTTTGTGGTCAAGCCCTCTACCTTTGTAGATTTTTGAAACCTGCAGCGCAAAATAGCATGCTGCAATTCTGATGTGGTTTCCATTTTCTGATATTTTAATCCAAATGAATTGCTTATTTGAGTCTTCTTTTTCTAATTGAATGAGACGACCTTCTTTCTCACTTACTAAAACCATGATACCCCCGTGTCCTTTGCCATTCCCTGCTACCTTGTTCCACACTGCCATCTTCCAGTATCCTTCAAACATAGGTGTCTTGCACCCTTCATGCTCATGTGTTTCTATGAGGCAAATTATGTCTATCTTTTGCAATAGGCCCTAACCTAGGTCCTCGTCTCCATGGGTAACCTCTGTAGTTCCAACAAACTAATCTTAAGGAAACATGGGTATGACTTGATTTCTATTTATTTTGACATGCAAGACTCACATTTGAATCTTTGTCCCTGCTTTCCCATACTGACCTTGCTTTCTGATTTTGTTAAAATTGGCAACTAGGGCCAAACTCCATGTTGGTCATATTATTTATGGCAGTTGATATTTTTTATTGGATCCCTCTCATTGAGAGGTGTAGGATTGATCTAAAGATCATTCGATTCCGATAAGTATTTATGAAGTTATGAATTTATTTATGTTATGGACAAATTGTTAAGTTGACCAACAAATTATGTAGGCCCAGAAGCCCAACAGTCATGTTTATTCAACCTCTACGTTTTAGTATAAATAGAAGAGGACTTCAAGTCATTTCTACACACACTTGGATCACTTCCTCTCTCTAATTGTCTTTGGGTTTCAGTAGGAGGAGAGATCCTAAGGAAAAGTCAGAAAAGCTGGAAAAGCCGGAACTGTCGGAAAAGCCGAAATAGCCGAAAAATCCGGAAAAGCTGGAATTGCCGGAAAAGCCAGAACTGCTGGACTAGTCGGAAAAGCCAGAATTGCCGAAAAAGCTGGAACTGCCGGAAAAGCCGGAAACTCCAGAAAAGCTGGAAATACCAGAAAAGCCAGAAAATCCAAAAAAGCCAGAAAAGCCAGAAATGCTGGAACTGTCGAAACTGCCGGAAAATCCAAAACTGCTGGAAAAGCCAGAACTACCGGGAACTGCCGAAACTGCTGGAAAAGCCGGAACTACCGAGAACTGCTGAAACAGGCGGAGCATCTGTCTCTGAAGGAAGGCAACATGATGTATGAGATCATGGGCAACATAATAAGCAGCATGATGATATGAGCATGGGCAGCATAAGATGCATGATGATATGAGTATGGGTAGCATGATGTATGAGATCATGGGCATCATAATAAGCAACATGATGATATGAGCATGGGCAGCATAATGATTCATAATAATATGAGCATGGGAAGCATAATGATGAATGAGATTATGAGCATGGGCATCTTGATGATGAATAAGACCATGGAATATGCAGCATGATGAGCAGCATGAAGATGAGAGAAGCTCAGTCATCAAGGTTCATCACAAGTGACAGTACAGCAAGGTGTCACATGGTAATGTGCAGCAAATAGACGAGATGCAACACTATGATAGGTGAATGAGTCATCTTAGAGAATCAGTTGAAGCAATATGTCTTCAACTGATCTCATGCCGATATCAAAAGTCAAAGTGATTGACTTCTATTGTAAATGTACTATCTCTCTCACTCTCTCTGTTGAACTTTGAAGAACATAAAAGAATAATTGATCAAGGGTTTCCCCACATTGTGGGGTTTGTCCCTGGTAGCGCCACATCTTGTGTCCTCTTGTCTTGGCTTGTCTTCTGCGATTTATATTTATGTACTATCTGCAATTTACTTTATTCTGATATGATTTCTAATGTGGAAAAGAAATTGAAATAAATTGCTCTAGCATAGAACATACCTAGAATTAACATGGTATCAGAGCTGAGGTGAAGACAATGCCCAAGCAAGAGGGAAAGAGCAATCACCAAAGACAATAGGGACAAGACAAAAGGATCAATGAGTTCCACATATCTCTTCTAAGTTCGCTAAGGGTGAAGTGGAAGCAGAGAATGTTATCAGAATGGCACAACGGAAGATCACTTCATTGGCAAGTTCAGATCTAAGGGTGGAAGGAAAGGCAGATGCCTTGGTTGCAATAAGTTTGGCCATCATGCAAAGGAGTGTCCGAATAGCAGAGACACATCTCTTGATGAAGATAACAATCATTCCAAGGACATCTTCAATGATCAGAGGAATGATAAGTAATGCAGGTCATCAAGGAAATGGTCGACTCTTCAAAGAAAGAAAGGAACCCTAGAATCTCTTTTATGTACCTGATCGCAAGAAGAACCTGGTGTCCATCTCGGAAATGGAAGTTTAAGGTTTCAGGGTGGCACTCATCGATGGAAAGGTACGTGTTTGAAAATAGATTTTCAAAGATGTTTTAGAGTTCAGGGTTGTTTCAAGTCCACTGGAGACCATGTCCATTGACTCAGCACCGGAGGTCTGTGAGTCAGATGGTGACCGAGATGCCTGAATTCAAAAAGAGCATGAAGGTACATGTCTGAGATGTACCGAAGGAAAATATTACAAGGGGACCATTCCCCTCATGTAGCAGGTCCACAGGTTTGGAACAACCCATGGAGTTTGAGATTCATGAACGGGAATCTCATGTATACAGGTGGCAGAAAGCCCTCTATGGCTTGAAGAAAAACACCACGGGTGTAGTATGAGAGGATTGATAGTTGTTTGATGAAGCTGAGATTTGCTAGGAGTGAAACCGATCCAAACCATTACTCGAAGGTTATGGATGATAGACCTCTCATATTGGCACCTCATAAGGCGAACCTATTTCTAACAGGTGCAGACCCTCTCATTTGTAGAAGTAAGAGGGAGTTGGAATCCGAATGTGGAATGATAAACTGCAAGCCTGTGACTACCTCAAGGAAATTAACTTTCAGAAGTTATATGGTAGTGATGTCGGACCAGATTTGGGAAATGCCTCTGAGTTTCATAAACTCAATCACGTTGATGTTCTTAGTGAACTACGGACATATGTTTTGCAGTTAGCATGGTGAGCTCATATTTGGTTGAGCCTCACTGGATTGGTGCCAAGAATCCTATCAGATATCTTCAAGGCACAATCTCTCATGGATTGAGATACACTGCCGGAAATATGAAAACTGCATGATTATTCGAATGCTGACTGGGCAGGCAGTGTGGAGGATCACTAGAACACTTCTTAGTGTTGGTTCTCTTTGGATTCTGCTTCGATATCATGGATGAGAAGGAAGCAAAAATTGTTTGTTATAAGTACCACCGAGACCGGATACATAACTACGAGTATGACCTCGTATGAAGTTGCCTGGTTGTGGAAACTCTTCAGTGAGTACACATGATGAATACCACTGTGATTCTCTATGACAACCAGAGGTGGGATTCGATTATTGAGGAATCCCGTATTCAATGATTGCTCCAACAGATAGACATCAGATACTGCCTTATCTGGGATATGGTAAGTTGATGAGCAAGGAGGCTCCATCGCACTGAGATGATGTATAGGTCGCTACACTTTGTTAGAGCCCCGGGAAAGATCAAATTTGTGATTTTCCCGAATGACTTGGAGTCGTCGAGAGACCCTTGTAAAAGGGTCCTGCGTGTTGCATACATTGAGATTTGGGAGCTCTGGGGCTTACGGTTCTTACTGGAGCAACATACGACCACAGGGTGACTCACCCTCCCCTGGTGGTGCGCACTGGGACATGATGATTCGCTCTCCTGTGGACAAGATGATTCTCTCTCTTGTGGGACAAGATGATTCGCTCTCTTGTGGGACAGGATGATTCGCTCTCCTGTGGACAGGATGATTCGCTCTCCTGTGAACAAGATGATTCGCTCTCTTGTGGGACAAGATGATTCGCTCTCTTGTGGGACAAGATGATTCGATCTCCTGTGTAGCAGGATGATTAATTCTCCTGTGAGGTTTGGATGATGTGTTCTTCGTGACGATTGTGTAGCAAGATGATTAATTCTCCTGTGAGGTCTGGATGATGTGTTCTCCATGACGATTGTGTAGTAGGATGATTAATTCTCCTGTGAGGTCTAGATGATGTGTTCTCCATGATGATTGCATAGCAAGATGATTAATCCTCCTGTGAGGTCTAGATGATGTGTTCTCCATGACGATTTTGTTCTTTGAAGAGTCGACCATTCCCTCTTGCGTGCCATCAAGATCTGATTCTTTGATGGCATGCTTCACCTCCTTAATAATTCTAGAAATGGGATTATGATGTATCTTCTTGTATCTTCTTGGCTCCCCCTTTATCAGTGTTCAAGATAACAATACTATCATTATTCCTTAAGTTTTTGAGAGCCATCATTTTTTCTATGAGTTAGGTTAGACTTCATAGGTTTGGCTTTCCTCATAATGTGTGCACAATCATGTTGAACACGTTATTTATCTACCTCACTCCATCCTTGAAAACTATATTCCACACTACAAATAATGCTCTCAAAAGGAATGCACTTTGGGGAAATAACAAACCCCAAGCCTCTATTTAACACCTTAACTTCTTCACTCGCTAATTCACGTGTAGAGACATTGACAACCTTTTTCTTTATTCATTATTTAAATAATGGGTGGTGTCAATAGTGTTAATATCCCTGGTAGCTCGAGAGGGTTGAAGAACAGGGATAACAACGTTATTGATACTAAGTGAAGGGCTATTGTTGTTGTCATCAATCATTTACAATGTTTAGGAACTTGGGGTTCCTAAACATTTGAGAGCAATTATGCATAGGCTGTATGAAGAGGTAAAAGTCAAAATTATAACTTCAGCAGGGATTTTTGAAAGTTTTAGAAGCGATATCGGGGTCAAGCAAGGTTGTCCACTGTCTCCTACCCTTTTTGGTTTATATATCGACAAGCTTGAGTAGTGGTTAAATTCACAAGGGGGTGATGGTATCTATTTGGGCAAGTTTGTTATAAGGCTTCTTTTGTATGCATATGACCTTATTTTGATTGCTAAATCAGCTCTTAGTTTGCAAGAGAACTTACTATCCTTTGAGCATTTTTGTAGAAGTGTGGGGATGCAAGTCAATATCAACAAAGTGAAAGTAGTGGACTTATATAAGAAAAGAAAACATAACCAGCATAAGTTCTACTTTGAAGGCAACATTCTGGAAGAAGCTGCGGATTACAAGTACCTCGGAATTGACTTCAACAAAAATCTAAGTTGGAATGGTTGTAGAAAGAAAAGAACTTTGGGGGATTGGAAAGAATTTTATGCTTTTCAAAATAGGTGTAGAGAGGAAGAGTTATGGGACTGGAAAACCACTCAAACTCTTTTTGGGCTTCTAGTGATTCTGGTGATTCTCTATGGTTGTGAACTATGGGCCAGCAGTACGTCCGACATACATTGGAGACAAATTGAGAAAATTCAGAAGCGTTTGATTACAAACAAATTTAAGATTAAAAGTGCAGTTCCTTATGGTATCTTGTTAAGTGAAACAGGGACTGCTCCTATTGAAGCAATTGCTATGGTGTGAGTCATAAGGTATTTAACAAAAAATGAGCAAATGGAAGAGGGTAGATGGCCTAAGGTTGTCTTTAATGATAGATTGTGCAAGAGAAGAAAAAAATTGAATGCAGCAAAATAACAAATGGTTTAGTAAATGGGGTATTTGCTTGAACGCGTGTCCCATGAACAACAAAGAGATAAAAGCTTTTGTTATGGAAAAGTTCCACAAACGTACATGGGATAAGGAGCTAGGAAGAAAGAAAAATTACTATATTGAAGTGTTTAATCCCACTCATAGTCATCAACCAAAAGCATACATATAGGCCAATATCTCTTGGAAAGCCAAAATTCTTATTGCTTAGTTAAGGACTAATTCTCATAAACTCCGTTGTGAAACAGGGCGCTGGAAAAGGCCAAAGGAAGTGTGGGAGGAAAGAGTATGCATTTTTGTTCTTCTGGAAAAGTGGAAACATAAAAAAAATTTCATTTTAGAATATGAGGGCTTCAAAGACAACAGGGAAAGTTATGCAGATATGCTGGTAGCTATCTCTTGGGATAATCTATTTAGTGAGGGGTTTTTCGAGAAGCTGGGAGCATTTATTTTGAAGCTTAACAGAAAAAGGGCCAAATACATCAAGCAGACGAAGAAGCAATCTGTCCCATAGGCTATCTTTAGCCTAGTGGATGTTAAAATAATTTCGTTCTTTCCTTGAATTAACACTTAAAACCAAGTCCAAGGTAGGACGATAATGTTTATGGAAGCAATCAAGCCCATCTCTCGAGCCTATTAGTTGTGGGATAGTTCCCTCCAAGGTACATACTTCACGACTAATGAGGTGAGATAATGTGGAACCATGAGGCCCTTGAACCCTCCCAACCTTTAACTAGTCATAACTCCACAACCCTTAGGAGTTTTTTGGACTATCATATGCCATTGGAAATGTATTTCTAAGGACCATCCAACAAAGTAGTTTAGAAGAGCGTCCAAGCTTATCTTCTATAGACAAAGTGCCTTCAACCAATAGGCCATTGACCCATACATCGACTAGTTATAGTCACAATTCTTTTAAGGATTCTTCAATTATTCTGCTACTATGATGGTTCTCTACCAATTATCAAAACAATAACTTGATGTTTCCTTTCACATCAATGAATGGACAACATCGATCTCCAAAACCAATCACAAATGTCAATCAATCACAAAACTATGTCCAACAATCTCCACCACTGTATCCAACATCATATGAGATGCTTCACATTATAATAATAGAATGGTTGCTTAGTTGAGGGGGCTCGAAGACATCGAACAAATATGATGAACTCTGTTATCAATTGTGTTTTTCAAGATTTTCTTACTGCTCATTTCTTCAAGTCTTTCTAAAATTGCTCATTAAGTTTCACAACTTAAACTAAGTTGACTCACATTTAATCTAAGAATTGCTTTTGTAAAATGGTCTAGGCTTGCGGCCCCTAAGGAACTTGGCAGTTTGGGTGTCAAAAATCTCCTTCTCTTTGCAAAGGCCCTGACTAGTAGGAATTTATGGATATTAATATCAGGTGAATCCATCTAGACCAAAGTTATAGTTTTAAAATAGTTTTTTGGCCTACCCATTATAGACGAGATTTGGCTCCTAAATAAATCCAAAGGATTGAATATCTGGAAGGCGATGGTGACATCCTTCCCGTTGATCAAGAAGTGGATCTCTTGGAAAGTTGACGATGGATCACAAATTTGTATAGGTAGGGATACATTCTTTGGTGCTGGGAATGACTATGTTATATATCCTCCCTTGTTACAAAAGCGCAAACAAGCCAATATATTTTACTTATGAGATGTAAAGGCACAACCTCCACAAGTCCGAGGATTTGCAAGATAGAAATTGGCCCAAATTTTGGGCTTGGAAGATGATTTCACTAAGGAAAGGGCTCACTATATACTATTACTCACACAAAAAATCATCAACCTCAAGCCAGACGTCCTTGACATGCTCTTATGGACTAAAAATTCCAAAATTGGTGATTTCAAAGTCAAATTAAGATATAAGTTATGGGTCGAGGGACATTTTGAAGGACATAAGATCTAGTGGTGGAAGGCTGTTTGCAAAGTCAATAATGCTCTCAAATCAAATATAACTACCCGGTTAACACTCATAAAAAAATTACTCACATGGGAGGTTCTCTCTACTCACAGATGGTTCAGCCCCAATAGAGGTCTCCTATGTAATTCACAAGAAGAGATAGTTTTACACCTCTTCGTTAGATGCCAATATGTGACTCGAATTTGCACATACATTCAGATAGAGCTCAATCCAAAAGCTCGATGGACTTCATCATCCCTTGCAGGTAGCATTAGATAATGGTTATCAGATAAATATGTTCATTCATTTTCCAGTCTACCTTGCATTCTGAGCTATAATATCTGGAGAGTCTGTAACATTATATGTTTCGAAACAAGGAGATGGATTTAGAGCAGCGCATAAAAAAAATCACATACAATGCAAAATAATATAGGATAAAACAAAAATATGCTTTATAGCATGTGCCACATATGCCTGAACTTGATCATGATATTCCTTGGGGCTTCTTTGACAAAGCAAGTCAAGGACATATGGCGCGCCCCCGCCCCCGCCCCCCCCCCCCCCCCCCCCATGGTGTTGGAGTGGTCCATAATTTAAATCAAACTCATTTTCTTAATTTCCATTATTCACATGGCAAAGGATCTAATAAGAAGGAAAAATTCATTGGCCTATGGTTTCTCCTTGAAATTTCTAGGAAGAAAAATATCTCTAGCCTCCAAGTATTTGGTGATTCTAAACTGGTGATCAATTGGGCTAATAGAAGGTCTTTAGTACAAAACATTGGTTTTGATTAGCTTTTATAAGACATTCAACAGGTGGCTAGCTCATTTGAATGAATTTCTTATAAACATATTTTACAAGAACTAAATGAAGAAGCAGATGTTGTATCCAAAGAATCACTAGATCTCTTCCCAGGTTTATTTGGTATATAAAAATTCAACAATAGGGAAGAAATTGAATCCATGGAGACTCACATGTAATTCACTCAGTTGTCCATCTACTCATCTTCTCCCTCCTTCTTTATTGTTGCAAGATTATGTAAATGTTTTTCCCATTTTTTCCAATGACATAATAGTTGGAAGGAAGAGAAAGAAATATTGAAAAAAGGACCATAGGATGCAAAGAAGTAATGATTTCCTTCGATAGGATATTTGACAATATGGAAAATCAAGAACAACAAGCAAGTTTGGCTTGAGGAAGATCCCTAGATTAGGGTAGGAGAAAATTATAGGCTATCTCAAGATCTATTAAACATGTTACATGATACAACTCTCTTCTCTCTTTGGGATGACTGCTTTGTTGTCCACAAATCTTTTGGTATGAATAGTTTGCTCTCCATAAATAAGATTTGTCTTGAGGAATATATTGCCATGGAATTAAAATGTTATATGGAAAACTTAGTTTTAAGCTTTATATGATTGGATGATGAGGTGGAACACTCACTGAGTTAGTCATTAAACCCAACCATAAGCACCTTTTTACAAAATTGGGATATAAGACATGGCGTGAAACATGTTTTAGTGAAGGACATTGTTGGTGGTGGGAGCGCCTATGGAAAATTCATGCCCCAATAAAAAAACATCATTCGCCAACTTTAAACAATAAGCTCTTAACATTGGAAAATTTAATCAAATGAGGATGGATTGACCCTAGTTTTTGTCCTTTGTGTGAAGGTGAGGCATAATCTATTAATTACTTGTTTATTTCATGTGAATTAATTGGGAGAGTTTAGTTTGCCTTGAAGATAAGATTTGGTATTTCTACTACTTGGGAAGGACATAATCTGGAGTCTTGTGTTAGTCCTTGCTTGAGTGAGGCTTTTCTCTAGTGCTATGGTTCTCTTCCTCTGTTTTTGTTTTATTTTATTTGGTGGACAAGGAATTTGTTGATTCTAGACAACAAACCAATTTCATTTGAGATTATGGTAGAACAGGTATTTAAAGTAACTAATGGATATAGGTTAGATACATTGTAGTCCAAGCTTTGAGTTCTGATCATGCCTCATGTGGTGAAAGGAGTCACAATGGTCTTCTTTGATGGGGCTAGTTAAGGACATCTCTTGAGATATGGTGTTGGGTTGGTTCTCTACCTATCCGGGTCTCATTTTTTTAAGATTATATATGCTCCATGTCTTAAGTCCAATATGAAAGTTGAATTTATGGTTTTTTTGATGCCCTTATTTCATATTGTGAAAATCAATCTTTCTAAGCTACAAGTCTTGGGGGATGCCAACAAATTTATTGACTAGGAGAACGATAAAGTTGAATTCGAAAATGTAAGGATTCAACTCATTATTGTTCAAATGAAGGATCTTATCTAGAGTTTGGATTGATCTCCCTTCTCTCATATTTACAAGAAATTAAATGCTCATGCTAATGAAATTTGTAAGGAAGCTCTCTTCCCACAGGTTGGAGCATTTGTCATCCATGAATTATTTGAGGATCATTTGGTCCATGATATGTATTATATATATATATATATATATATATATATACATATATATATATATATATATATATATATATATATATATATATATATATATACATACATACATACATATGTATGTATGTATTTATGTCAATTAGGTTTAGCTTGGGTGGTTGGGAAAAATAGTTGTTATCCTCCTCATTGAGGTTCAAATCCCATAAATTGACATGTTAACCTATTGAAAAGAGTAATCTATGTGGTGATCTTAAAAGAGTACATAATGTGTCACTACCATGGTACCATCAACTGCACTATTGCGCTTGCATTAAGAGGAAGGGTTATTTATTTCCTCGGGTGGTTTTTATCTATGGGAAACACACACGCATGCACACACGCACACACACACGCACACACGCACGCACGCACGTGCGCGCGCACACATACACACACACGTGTGTGTGTCAATTAGGTTTAACTTGGGTGGTTGGGAGGAATAGTTGTTATCTTGTTCATCAAGGTTCAAATCCTGTAAGTGACATGTTAAGCTATTGAAAAGAGTAATATATTCGGTGATTTTAAATAAGTACATAATGTGGCACGATGGGGCTTGGTCAACCTCTCTGATGAAATCAATGGGATGTTCTCTTTTTCTTTCTTACTAATCTACAAAAAATTGAAGACCTCACCAATTTTAGCGAGGATTCCTTTTGGAATGTATGCAAGTGAATAGTAGTAAATAGATATGGCTTCCAACACTATTTAACCCATAGTTAATCTACCAACCATTAACAATTATCTTGTACACTAAGAGGAAATCCTTTCTTGATTTTATTATGAACCAAAAATAATCTTCATACCCGTACTTGTTAGCCTTTAACTCGAAACCAATGTATTAGAGCCCTATGTTGAAATCATTGACTTGAAATTGAAGTATAAAGTGGATGGCTCCTTCCTACTTCAAACTGTCTCACAAAAATAGATGGAATGTCGAAATTCCCTTGTAGATTAAACTGATAATGCAATGTAACTAAAGCAATATACTTAATCTACTTCTACAATCAAACTTGCGGAAGCTTAATCAATTTTGAGCAAGATCAAATAGAACACATATAACAGATGGAGAATAAATCAATCACACATGAACACAGAAGAATACTCTAGGGAAAACCTCAGCTAAAAACCTCGATATCTGTATTATCATACAAGTGGAAATATCTCAGGATTACACAAAGATTTAGCTCTCAAGCTATCTAGCTCTCAGTACAATCCCTCACTGCTATTCATAGACAGAATATAAAACACATATACCTTCCTTCAGTCCTCCAAGCCTCCTATTTCCTTGCGCAGTTTCTCTTGGGTTCTCAAGTTGCCACCAGTGTGTAATAATTCCTCACACACTGCTCTGACCTCTAAAATAACTGCGCAATCCTCAAGGAATGAATCCTTCTGCATGCAAGAGATATCCTCATGGGTATATTCTTGCAACTGATAGTACACTATCCCTTCCTTTAATCTCAACTGGGTCTTTGTCTGAATTGACATGCATGAGTTATTTATGAGAGAATACTCAGTTATTTGAAGTACACTAGTTGCATGCATGCATGCATTAACTAACTGAACTCACAATCAGTTCCACAAACTATTGGAACTAATCTAACTGGACTTAACTCAGTTAACTGAGCTAACTAATTACAACTCAAGTACAACTCATCCTCATCTCCTTAATTAAGGGATAACTTCCTCAATCAAAGGGATAATTGTTGCATGACTTCACAAAGACTTCACGTTTGATTTTCTCCAACTAATTAACTCAAGATGAATTGATTAATTATTTTTCAAACAGCTGATGAGACTAAATTCGAATTTTAATTCAAGGACAAATTAAAATTGGAATATATCCCGAAATGCTATCTATAGCAATGCTATTTTTAGCATTTCTTGTTGCTATTTTCAACACTTCCTCTCAACAAGAAAGGGATTATCTACCACCCCGATCCTGTCTCTATGGAACTCGAAACATACTGCAACAACATGATCCTCTTCACCACACAGTCTTGAAGATGATGATACCGGATATCGATGTGCTTGGACCTGTCATGAAATACTAGATTCTCAGAGAGTTTGATACAACTCTGGTTATCGCAATAAATCACAGTTGGATCCATCCTTTGATCAAACAAACCAACTAGAATTTTCCACATCCAAACGGCCTCACATGCTGCCTGGCTTGTAGCCATGTATTCAGCCTCTGCTGAGCTAAGTGCAACTGACATCTGTTTCCTGTTGTACTAAGAAACTGCAGCTGAACCAAGGTTGAAAATTCCTCCTAATGTGCTCTTCCGATCTTATGGACTCCCTGCCCAATCTGCATCGGTGAAGCCCTGAAGCTTCACTCCCTCTGTCCGTCTTTACCATAATCCATACTGAGATGTGCCTCTGAGGTATCTCAGTACATGCTTAGCTGCCTTCCAAAACAACTTGGTAGGCTAAACCATAGCTTGCCTCAGCTGGTTCGCCACAAAGCACAAATCTGGTCGTGTGTTCACTAAACACATCAATGAACCCACAAGTTGCCGATACATAGTAGCAGCTACTACTTCACTTGAAGTAGCATCCTCTTCCCTCCAGTTACCTGCTAGAGGAGTCTGCATGGGCTTGCACTTGTCCATGTGGAATCTCCTGAGTATCTCATTGGCATACTTGCCTTGAGACACAAACACTTCCCCATCCTTCTGCCACACTTCCATGCCTAGAAAGTAGTGCACGAGACCCATGTCTTTCATCTCAAACTCTCTTGCAAGATCCTCCTTGCAAGACTTGATGAACTGATCATCACCTGTTAATATTAGATCATCAACGAAAAGAACAATGATCAATGCCTTACCTTCTACCATGATGTGGTACAAGTTCGCATCCGCTTCACTCTTTGTGAAACCCAACCCGATGAAGTAGCTGTCGATCCTGGTGTATCAAGCACGAGGTGCTTGCTTTAGCCCATACAAAGCTCTCTTGAGTCGGCACACATGCGACTCACGATCGAAGGTCTCAAATCCTTCCGGTTGCTCTATGTACACCTCTTCCTCAATCTTGCCATTGAGGAATGTTGTCTTCACATCCATCTGATGGGTCTTCCAACCCATTTGTGCTGATAGTGCCAATATCGATCTGATAGATGAGTACCTTGCTACAGGAGAAAAAGTCTCATCATTGTCAATCCCCTCGACCTGTGAGAAACCACGAGCAACAAACCTTGCCTTATGTTTCTCCACACTACCATCAATAGCTTACTTTACCTTGTAAAGCCAACAATAACTCATAACTGACTTATTCTCCGGTCTTGGAACCACATCCCAAACACTGTTCCGAACCATGGAGTCATACTCCTCCACCATAGCATCAACCCAAACAGGCTACTGCACTGCTTCCTCAAAGGTAGATGGTTTGGTCTCTACACACTCCCCAACAAGGGCCATGTAACCAGTGTACTGCTCAGGTGAACTCCTCTGTATGCACTGAGAAGATGGTTCTCCCACATTTTCTCTCGCATCCATCAACAATCTGTTAGCTTCCCTTGTGCGTTTCTGCCCCTCTCTGGAAGACTCTGCATGAGTGGATGTCTCCAATCCTGGAACCTCTGCATGCGGCTGCTCCGCATCAGTCTGAGGCTCCTCCTCCTTAGGAACCAAAAGTTCTTCCTCTGCATGCAACTTGAGCTTCCTCTCAAGGGAAACTTGCATGGCCTTCTACTCGTCAAACTTTAGATCTCTGCGTACCAATGTCCTCTGACTGGTAGGGAAGAACACCCGATAGTTGTGGGGTGTATCAGTGTACCCCACAAGTATCCCAAACTCAGCTGTTGGCTCAAGTTTCTTCCGGGCATCTTTGGTCACATGGAAAAATACCGATGAGCCAAAGATCCTGAAGTGACTCACATCTGGTCTCTTCCCAGAGAAATCTTCCTCTGGTGTCTTCATCCCAAGTATGCGATGCGGGCTTCTATTTTGCAAGTATACCGCTATATTGCATGCCTCAACCCACAAATGAAGTGGTAAGCCTTGGTCATGCAACATCACCTGAGTTGCTCCCACAATCGTTCTGTTCTTCCTCTCGGCCACCCCATTCTGCTGTGGGTTATGGGGTGCCGTCAACTCCCGTTTAATTCCTTCTACTACACATAAGTCCTTAAACTCTTGAGAGACATACTCTCCACTGTTGTCACTTCTCAAGGCCATTATCTTCTTCCCTGATTCCTTCTCAACCAAAGCTTTGAACTCACAAAACTTGGAGAAGGTCTGATCCTTCTTCTGCATAAAATAGATCCAACACTTACGAGAAAAATCATCAATGAAAATAACATAGTACCTTTGTTTCACGATGGATGCTGTCGAGAATGGTCCACACACATATGTATGAACTCGCTGCAAGATCGCCTAAGCTCTACTGTCTTGATCATGAAAGGAAGATTTTTCATACTTACCCAAGGTACAACCTTTGCATGTATCTACTTGCTCAAGTTTACCTTTGGGAAGTCCGGTAGAGATTTGCTGCATGATCTTCAAGGCCCCATGATGCAAGTGGCCCAACCTTCTATGCCATAACTCGCCAATATCTTGGCTTTGCACCAACTCTGCTTTGGAACTCAATGCAGCATAGTCATCTACCTCTAGCTTGTAGAGATTCTTTACTCGAATCCCAATCCTCTTAGTCTGACCCGTGGCGGTGTGTCTCAGGAACACCTTTCCTTTACTGAAGACTGCATCATAGCCTTTGTCTTCCAACATTGCGACAGATACCAGGTTCTTCTTCAGTCTAGGCACATACTTTACATCATTCAGGGTGAGAGGAGCTCCAAGCTCCCTCTAAAACACAATCGTGCCTTCACCTGAAACACGATACTTTCCATCATCACCCATCTCTATGCGCATCTGGAGGTCTTCTCCTAAAAGGTACTGAATAAACTCTTATCGCCGGTCATGTGGAATGAGGCTCCACTATCCAGGTACTAAACACAACCCACCATCGATGAAACCATACATGCGATGAGGGTAAAATCCAATTTGAACTGTGAGGCCAGTGCCTCACCATTTGATCCTTTGAGGATCCCTTCTTCGATTTCTTCAATGGACAATTAGTTGCATAATGGCCCACCTCATGACAATTAAAGCATCTCACTTTAGATTTGTCAATCTTCTTCCCAGCATGAGAAGAAGTCGATTTGGAATGGGAAGCCTTCCCTTTCCCTTTCCTCGCCTTACTGGCTAAGGCTAGATTTTCTTCATCATCATGCTTAGATGAAGAACCATCTCTGACGCTTCTCCTGATCTCCTCCTGCATCAGATCCGACCACAGTCATTCCCAATCTGGTAGTTTCTTTCTTCCATTCACTGAGTCTTGGTAGCTATGCCATCTCTTAGGAATACCGAGGAGAGCAAGACTCACCATATCATCATCAACTGTCGTGATTCCTACACTTCCAAGCTCATCTCTGCAGGTGGTGAGCTTGTTCAGATATGTAGAGATCGTGTCGCCCTTTTCACACTTGATTTTCTGAAGCTTTTCCTTTAGCGCTAGCTTCCTCTGGTCGCTGCTATTCTGATATAGATCCTTCAATGTCTTCCACATTGAAAACAGAGTCTCCTTCCCATGGAGACTCGAGACAATATGGTCTCGAACTCCCTCCAGGAGAATTCCCCTCACTCTCGCCACACATTTCTTCCATTCCGCCAATTCTTGGGCATTAGCTACTGCTGGCTTGGGGACTTCTTGATCAATGAAGTCCTTCAAACCATTTTCTTCTAATACTGCTTCCATGCAATCCTTCCATGCTATGTAATTCAAGCTGACATCCAAGGCATACTCGAGTCTCAAGCAATTGAACGCCATTGGTGAACTTTGAGATGTGATAAGAAATTGATTTTCTACCTACAATCAAGAACTTCACAACTTCGAATTTTCCCTTCACAGTATACTGTTCTCTGCTTTGATCACCTTTGCTCTGATACCATGTAGAAATTCTCCTGTAGATTAAACTGATAATGCAATGTAACTAAAGCAATCTACTTAATCTACTTCTACAATCAAACTTGCGAAAGCTTAATCGATTTGGAGCAAGATCAAATAGAACACATATAATAGATGGAGAAGAAATCAATCACACATCAACACAGAAGAATACTCTGGGGAAAGCCTCAGCTAACAACCCCGATATCTGTATTATCATACAAGTGGAAATACCTCAGGATTAACAAAGCTTTAGCTCATAAGCTATCCAGCTCTCAGTACAATCCCTCACTGTTGCTCATAGACAGAATAGACAACACATATGCCTTCCTTCAGTCCTCCAAGCCTCCTATTCCCTTGCACAGTTTCTCCTGGGTCCTCAAGCTGCCACCTGTGTGTAATAATTCCTCACACACTGCTCTGACCTCTGAAATAACTGCGCAATACTCAAGGAATGAATTCCTTCTGCATGCAAGAGATATCCTCATGGAAATATTCCTGCAACTGATAGTACACTGTCCCTTCCTTTAATCTCAACTGGGTCTTTGTCTGAACTGACATGCATGAGTTATTTATGAGAGAATATTTAGTTATCTGAAGTACACTAGTTGCATGCATGCATGCATTAACTAACTGAACTCACAATCAGTTCTACAAACTGTTGGAACTAATCTAACTAGACTTAACTCAGTTAACTGAGCTAGCTAATTACAACTCAAGTACAACTCATCCTCATCTCCTTAATTAAGGGATAACTTCCTCAATCAGAGGGATAACTGTTGCATGAATTCACAAAGACTTCATGTTTGATTTTCTCCAACTAATTAACTCAAGATGAATTAATTAATTATTTTTCAACAGCTGGTGAGACTAAATTCAAATTTTAATTCAAGGACAAATTAAAATTGGAATATATCCTGAAATGGTATCTATAACAATGCTATTTTTAGCATTTCTTATTGCTATTTTCAACATGGAAGGCTTATGATTATTGATCTCCATATGAAATACTTTCCCATACATATCTAAATCTTTATTAAATACCTATGCATATCTAAGGTCTTCATCGCCAAACAATATCACATCATTAACATACATCAAATGGCTTAAAATTAGGTTTTTTCCCATATTGATTCCTTTTATACCTCCATGGGACCATTTATGTATTAAATACCTATTGAACCCTACCACAACCATTAAAAAAAAAAGGATCGGTAACAAGGGGCAACCTTGCCATAATCCCCATCCAAATGTTTGATGAAAATTGTGGTTGAACAATCATTAAGAGAGAGAATGAAATGGATGAAAAACAACCTTCTACCCAATTTTAATACTTTGTCTTGAACCTAACATGAAGAAACATCAACCTTAAATATTCATAACTAATATTGTCATATGAATTGTAGAGATATAGTTTTATTATAGAAGATTGCATATTTTCAACCTTTCTAGAATGGAATCTTTCGTAGGCTATATTAATGGCTTCATGAATCTGTCTATTATTAAGGAGACGAAACTACTTAGAAATAGAGGAACATGCTTGAGTCTCCTTACCATGACTTTTGAGACAATCTTGTAAAATAAATTGCACAAGGAATAAGATTGAAATCCTCAAAGGTGTTAGGAGTATCATTTTTGGGGATCATTTCCAAGAAAGTGGAATTTAATGCTTCTAAGATCTTCCCAAGCATGAAATATTCTCAACTACCACTAACAAATCATTTTCCAATAACTTATAGAAACCAATCTAAAACTCCATTGGAAACCCACTTGGTCCAAGACTATTGGTTGTTCTAAGATGATTACTCCACATCTTTTAATTCCTATTAGGAAACTTCTACCATTAGGTTCATGTTTCCTTATTCATCTCTAAACTTATGAAATTAAGATGACAACCTTTCTATCTTTGCTATTTTGGCCTTCGTTGGTTCCTACAAGATTTTTTAGAAATGACTAGCACTAATTATTGTATACCTTGGCATAGATGTGACAGAAGTTGATGTTTTTTCCTCCTTCTACAAACTACATTGTTATACTCTCCAATCTCCACTTTGATTTTTCCCATTCCAATAATTCCTTCTTTGTAGCTTCTAGGTATTGAAGAGTCTTTTACTCTTCCTTTGTAAATATGTCCATGGAATTCCTATTTTAAACCATTGATATTTTTTCTTCAACCCCACTAATCTATCTTTGGAAGTCACTGAAATTTCTATTTAACTGACCAATGGTTTAACTCTTCATTCTTTTTAGAATATAATCAAACGTAAACATGACATTATCTTCCCTATTCTTGTCAAGCCTTTTGTATTCTCCATTGACCATTTTATTAAATTTTAGATCCTTGAGACAATATACTTAAGTTTGAATGGCCCTTGGGATTTTTCATCTATTTTTCTACTTGAAAAAAATAGGAACATGATCCAATATCCTCCCATCTCTTATCCATGACATAGTTATTCCTATTTCGTCCAAAAGACCTTTTGTTGGTAATAATATTTATGATATGCCTTCACTTCTTACATGATTGTTTCTCCATTTTGAAACCAAATTCAAAGGCTCTATGTCATAGTGCTTATAAAACTCATTCTTATGAAGAAGAGATTATGCTAAGGGGTCCTTTTTCCTTTATTCCCCCAATAATTATTGTTGTATGGGTATAAAGTTCATATCCCCTTTGAGTGTTACATTGTTTATTTTGTACACTTCCATGTCAAACAAATTATCCCAACATTGCATCATTTTTCCAAGAAGGACCATGAACAATAATCAAGGTGATTGTTTTTCTCAACTTACCTTAATAGCTCTAGGAATATGGTTGATGGGAGGAAAAAACAACTTCATAATTGTAAAGGTTTATTCCATTTAATTGCTGGGCACCTAGATCTCATGTCTAAACTCTCAGCTACAAAACTCCATGCTATAAATGTTATCAATAGCATATCTATAGTATTATGCGTAACTAACATAGTCTCTTGTGAACATAATATTTTTGGTTTATGGATACTAACTAACCTCTTTAGGGGCTTATTTTATGGGTACCCTGCAAATCTCTCACATTATAAGATATGATGATTATCTTTGACCCTTGGAGTAAGCCTTCCTCGCTCTAAAGACCCCATCAATGGTTAATTGATTGCTAACTTGTATTTCTTAGCTTTCATATTCCCTTACTAGATTAAGAAGATATTTCCTCTCTAAAGTTTCATGTTGTCTCTAATGACTTTTTCCCAATCTCCATTACAAACTAATATCCTTATGTTCTTCCACATGTTACTCAATGACCTTAAATGATAATTTTTGATCCAGACTTATGCACGAACACAAAAAAATACATATATAAACATAAACACAAAGATTCAATAGAAAGAAATCTTCATTCCATTAATATCAAAGAACTGAAAGATGCTTACAAGCATAATGGAAATAAACTAGCTCTGGTGACGGTAGGTTATCTATGAGAACAGATGTGGCAGATACATGCCTCTAAACTGTGTTACAATGAGGCTCAAGGGCCCTTTTATTATTTAACAACAAAGGGAAACCCTAAACAACCAAAACCATAACTGCGGGAGATGGAACGCTAAGAGTTTGTGGGCCTCGTTGGGGTTAGTTGGGCAACCAACTTCTCAGGTTCATAACTTGGTTATATGATCTCTATTTGGCAGGTACGATACCTCGTTGGAAATATCTCTCCCAGTACTACAAGATTTGTGATAGGCCCCTACTTATGGCTACGGTCATGTTGCGGACCTTAAAAAAACGTCTTGTAGGGGGTCAAAACAACTCCAAAAGTTCAGGACGCGAAAAAACTACTAAAAATAATAAATGTTGCTATAATAAAGGAAGCTGATGAAACTGATTGGAGGCTTAGGTGGAATAGGCGGGTGGCCACCAATATCCAATTGGATCATTTTTTTCTCTAGGCGGTGATAAATATTTCAGAAGAAGCACTTGACGTGCTTTAGCTATCTATACTCATGAGATCTTATTATTGCCTCCTTTGATTGGGTTTTTGTTACACAGTATTTAGTCACACCTCCTGCACTTCCTTGTGACATACTGTTGAAGCCCCGAAAATCGAGTCTACAATAAGGGGGATACCCACCCTGTCCGGACCTTGAAAGCAGCTCCTTTTCCATTTGGGATGGTGGGTCCGACTGGGGATAATGAGACAAGTTTCCCAATTTGTGTGTGATGATGAGAGTCGATGTTTCCCTTTCTAAAGATTTCTAAATAAAATTCTTTTAATCTAAGTCTAATTTAAAACATGCAATTATATTCTAATGAACAGAAACATCTAATTCTAAAACTAACCCGGGATTTAACTTTTCACTTATGCGATCTAAAATAATTTCTAACAGCAATTGGTAATAAAGATCATTCAATTGCTACGAGAAAAGAATTCATTAAAAATGAATTGTTTCGTATAAGAAATTAACCGAAACAATTTGTGAGAAACATATCGCATAATAAGTCATTCATACATTAAAGCATAAACAGAATAGTCACCACCGTACAAAAGTGCCAAATGATAACTCAAACATTCAAGCTTTCATATATAAATAACTGAATATAAAATATTACTTTGACACATAAGCATAAATCATTAAGAGATAAAAGTACCATTGATAACAAGTCCTACTCATGAGCTTCAGTAATATAGATTTATCTCTTCTTAATTCAATATCTAGTAAGAGTACAGAAATGCATTTCAGTAGCAGACATTAAACACAAATATCAATAAATCTCGTTCCATTCATTCATCAAAACCTCCTTCGAGGGTGCAGAAGTGCATGTTCTGAGGAAACGTTTTTGACAAATTTCAGGACCCCTCTCTAAATGCATGAGAGGGGTTAAAATACTACTAAGTAAGACTAAAAATAGTTTATTACAAAAATATAGGAGGAGGTTTAAATGACCGTCCTCATCTAAGGCAAAAATAAATAAAAAATAAAACTAAAATTGCATCTGGAAATTAACTATCTATGTATCTGTTCTCTGAGGTTGCAAGCATTTAGCATTGGCTTGAGGAATGTTGGTTGGCCGACCTCCGATTTTAGTTGTCCCGCGAAAACAGAATCGGCAAGTGCTGGCGCTATCTTCTTGGCAGAATTTATAAGGCACTTGAGAGTCATGCATGGACTGTGTAGTTTAACCAAGTATTGCCAGTAAGTGTCCCAATTCAACTTGGTTAATTTTTTAATGGACTTTGCCTTCTCCTCAACTTTCTGTCTCCAGTTTGTCTGCAGTTGTTGTGCCTTTGGGAGAAATCTCGGAACGGTTTCTGATATCAGGTTTTCTCTATGCAGAATTTCATTGCAACAGTCAATGACATTGTTCGATGTTGTCGCTGCTTCTTCTGCTGCCTGTTCTGCCTTTTTAATCTGTGCATCCCACTTATGGAACAACATTTCTTTGTGGGCTTCATTGATTTTGAGCAAGCCTGCTTTCTTTCCTTCCTCCGATTCCTGCCAAATCAAATAATCAGAAATTCTTTTATCAATCAAATCATAATCGAGTCGCAAATCCACGACTTGACTTGTAATTTTATCGCTCATCTCGCAATGGGAACTCCATTGCGATATTCTTTGGCAGAGTGCCTCTTACTGTTGCAAGAGTTGGTCATTCAAGGCAAGGGCTTCTGAGACAAACTCTGTAATTTTGGGGTCATATTTATGCATTTCTAGCATGGTCTGTAATTGATTTTCCTTTTCGGCCAAATTTCTCTGATACCCCAGCTGCATCTGTTGAAAATTCTGTTGTAATTTTTCTAATTTCTCCTCTGCTTCTTGGTTGGCACTGGCCTGCTGTAGCTATTGTTGCAAAACTTGGATTTGTTCCTCTCTATCCTTAAGTAATAGCTATACCTCGAACACTTTATCAATGGTAGCAGAAGCATAGGCTCCTGCGATCTAGGATAACTTAGTCAAATTTTCAGTAGGGTCAGTGGTAGGGTCTCGCCAAAGGACATCTAGCTGCTCTGCCTCAGGTGAGAGCACGCTATCCAATTTCCATTTCTTTCTTTGTCTTCTTACCACTGCCTTGTGCTGCGGACTATAAAATACATCTAGAGGAGGAATCTCCTCTATCTTCAACATGATTTCAGACGATGGGGTTATGGGAATATGCTCCATTTCTGGAGCATTGCTGACTGTTCCAATGACCATATTTGTTACTGTCTGTACTGTATTCTCAAGTGTCTTCGTGTTCTGCTCCTCAGTATTAATCAATTCATTAAATGTTTCCCACTCTTTATCCAGCTCAGTTCTCACTGGCTTTGGTGGCTGGATGAGGGGAGGGGGAACCTTCACCTGTGGTGTCATCAAAACCTGTTGCTTTGGGTGCTCTTTAGATTGGGCAGTATCTCTGACTGACCCTTCACTTTTATTATGGTTTCTCTCGGACCGTTTAGAGCGTTCTGGTGATTATTTCCCAGACTTAGACCTAGACTTGTCTTTACTCGAGCTTCCACTTAAACTGACGCTGGGAGTTGGCTGACTTATTGGTTCTAAGCGCAACTTATCCAAGGGGATATTTGCTAATCTCCTCTCTCTGTAGAGTTTGAATTCTTGGAATTCCGTTGGGGGAAATTGAATTTGAGCCATATGAAAAATGTCTTTTAGTGTGCTTTTCTGCTGGAAGATGTCATCAAAGAGATCATCTTCTTTAGAAAATACCTTTATCTTGACAACTGTAGTAAAATTCTTAATGACATCAAAGGGATCGAATTGTCTCCCTGGAAATTTAAACAGTTGTAGACTCAGCATGTTGTCTACTTCTTTGAATGCATGACCTAAATCAAACAGTGAAAAGGCCCCACAGGCCACAGGAAATTGCGGCCAGATGGCCTTCTTCTTGTCTTTCAATTCTTTGCTCATTCCTCCCACCCCGCAGGTCTGGTAGGCAATTTCTCGAGCCAATAACTTATCAGGGACATACAAGGGTAGCACATGAGGGGAAGCAATGCTTCCAAATACTCTGACATAAGTGAAAAATTCTTCTCCAAACCATCTTCCGACAGGGAGAATATCAACTTCCGCTTCGGGGGAAAATCTTGGGGCGTCCTTATTATACAACATTCTGTGAAGAGGTAACATAACTCCGTGGAAAATTCTGTAAAAATATGGGGTAAACTTGGAATCCCACAATTCCTTATGATAGACGTGAATGGGCAAGGAATTCTGTATAGTCCACTTCCAACCCATTATAGGAAATCTAGAAACATAACAGATTGCATCCATGACATAAGCAACTAAAAAGAAAGGAGGATAAATCCTTTGAGAGGTAGTTCTTTTAGACCGGTAGTTCCAAATGGCCGAGGCTAAATTGTCAGACAATATCTGGGCCCAATCCATAATAGTGGCATTAGTGGCCGCATCTAATAGGGGTAGCCATTTGGATGAAAACTTGTTGATGTCAGGCCTTCCAAATAGCCTACATAGCATAGCAGCAGCAAAAAAATATGGGGAGGAGAGGGAACCAGTACTGTACATACCGTGTTTATCTTTTTTCAATGGCTCTTCCTTTGCCGACCAGTTCTTGGTGCACTCTGCCAAATCTTCGTTTTCTTTGGCGAACTTTTCCACGAACTATTTGTTGTAGCTTGCCTGCGACTTTGGTAAATGATACATAAGCCTTAAATCCTGTGGGGTGAATGACCCAATGAGCTCTTCGCTTTGAGACTTGAATTGTCTGTCTGTTATATCAGCACTGTCCAATACCCACTTGACCATGTCTGTATATGGAAGTATCTTAGGCCTTCTATTCGGTGCAGGAATGAACATGCAAGTTCAGTAATTGATGCTTCAGATGACCCGTGTGAGTCTGCTGTCGCTTTAACTTCCATAACTCTGGGGTTTTCTTCTTCGAGCAAACTGTACATGCCTTCCCAAGTGGATATGCTGACATCTCTGGTACAGGTGGTGTCTATGAATAAGGGCGTCATCTCTTTTTCCTCAGCAACCAGAGCTTTTCCCTTCTTTCCCATTACATTCTGCACACTGCTCTGTATATTATTCTGCTTGCTGCTCCTGCAAGTTTACAAGTAAAGAAAGAATAATGGTAAGAGATAAGGTGACGAGAAAGCTCTTAATTCCGAAATCATATCAAATGGATCACCCTATGTGAAACAACCTTTCGATCAGATCTAAATCTTATCTCATAAATGACCATCAGTAAACCACTAAATTGACATTAATGCACATAACTTCGTATTGGATTACGGAAAATATTTCATTGAACAATGAGCCCTGTTGATCTGTGATAAAGCGATTTTGCGATTTGCTTCGCAATATCGAGATGCTTTATTGGATATCATAGGATCTGGATGTTTTATCTTAGGTGGTACTTTCTGCATATGAAATTTGCAATGTGCGATGAGTCTTTAAGGTGCACGCTCTCGCATCATCGCGTTTTCGCAATTCCGAAAGTTTGTTTATATGATGTCCTCCATTACCTTTTGCGATGCGATGTTTTATTGTTAAGAGAACGATTTTATTTGAAACTTATCATAAAACTTAAGTTTTTGGGTTTTGCAGATGTTTTTCCTAAGTTTATGATAGTGTGTTTTATTCAAAGGGAATATAAGTGATAGTTTTTTATTTTTTTAGAAGGGTCCCCATTTATTTAGATTTAGTCATAAAACTAAATAAAAGGCGGGTTGTTGCTGGCCAGAACACATACCTCAAAGTGCCCGAAACATGACCATTATGGAGTGTACTCATTCATGTATACAACTCAGATCCCTCCTAAGTCATTGATTGGAAAATACATTGAGCTTTCCTTGAAGAAATAACTCTAAAAGCCCTAATGGAGAGTCATCTCTCTAATAAGGCTCAAAACAACGATGGTCGCATGTTGCACTGTACTTGACCAGCGATGGCATCACTTTTTTCCTTTGCATAACCGCGATGATCCCAAAGAGGTAATTTTCCCAAAGAGGATGAGAAGCTTCATGATCTAGAAGCTTCCAGAGCGACGAGTTGGAGGTTGTTTGGCATAGATGAGGTCGAATCCTCCCAACTTGGCCTCTTGGTCTTATCCCTATGAGATACCTCCTTGAGATGAGGGCCTAATCCTATCTTTGGAGAGGTCCTAACTCCCTTTCCTAGCCTATAAATTCATCCTCTCCCATTCCCAAATGGTTGGTCTATGTCTATTTGCACCCTTATGCTGAGATTGTGCCTAAGGCTATTCATTTGACTTGGAGAAGGAGTGCTTGGAGAGTTCTTGGCTTGGACTTGGATTACCACTCAAGGACAACCTTTCAATGTCAAGGCTTTGTTTGTAAGCTTCCCTTTATTTCCTAATAATATACAATTGTTGGTTCATCTTCCCAAAATATATATGTTCATGTATTATTTAGCTTGACATTCCTTGAGCAGTTAAGTAGGTTGTTATTGGATTTTCTATTGGTTTCGGTATGCTTTGTTGTCTCTTGATCACTTGTGCAAGTACATAAACACTCAGAGAAGCAGGAACAAGTCCATGACACAAGCGGTTCAAGGCCCTCAATAAAGGAAATCAGAATAACATCAGAACGAGGTAGGTCATCTCTTTTGTTCTTCTTTTCAATTATAACCCAGGAAGATGTCTAGTTGATTATCACTTCAGTTGCTAGACCCACTCATTGGGCTAGAGGGATCGTCTCTGTCCGTAGAGAGGATTAACCTTGACAACAAAATGGCGACTCCACTGGGGAGCCTATGATCCTTTCCATTCAATCCTTCACCTTGTTCTTGTGACGAGTTTGACCAACTGTCCGTTTTCTAGCTTGTTTGATTTTCTGTAACTATTTTCACTTGCTGGTGATTGCTTGAGAACATTGATTTTTGTCTGGTCTTGAAGATTTCTTATTTTTTATTTATTTTTCTCACCCATCGCGGGTTTACCTCTCACAGTCGCGATGGCATCGCAGATGTTTTAATTACAGTCACGATGATCGTTGTTTTGCCTATGACAGGCACAATGATCCCAGAGTATAAGAGAAAATAGGGTTTTTCTTCTTGTTTTCAGTCTTTGTGTCCTCTATCAGTGATTTTCCAGAGTGTCTATGGTGTTTTTGATTGATTGTCTTGATTAATTTGCAAAATTTGTCTCATTGGCTTTGAAGTGAAATCTGATTGAGTTCTAGGGTTTCTAGTCAATTGGTCATCACTTGCTGCTTGTTGGTGTCATTGAGATACTTGTTTTGCTGATTGATTGAATGTTGTTTTCTGTGGAAATCATTGAAAACATCATTTTTCATTTGTTTTAGCTTGTATTTCGAAATTTACTTTTCGTGAAAATGCATTAGATTAGTTGCATTGAAAAGTTATTTTTTGAGATTCATCATTGAGAATAGATCACATTTTTCATTGATTGAAAGCTAAAAACTGTATTAGGTGCATCAAATCATTCAAAATGGAAAGAAAAGCATAATTCATATAAGTGCATCTTTGTAAATTAAAATCATTTTGGTTTCAGAAAAGTTGCATTTAGGATAGTGAAAAGTCAAGATAATTTTTTACTTTTGGCATTGCATTTAGTGAAATGAAAGATTAGATTTCGTTTTCACATTTTACATTTGGAAGACGAAAGTGAAAGTTAGTGGAAGGCATTTTTCATGATGCATTTTTTTTGATGCGTTATTGATTGAAATATATTCCCTTAATTAGTTTAGCTTTCATTTAAACGAAAGTTTTCCTTTTCTCATATAGTTGCATCATAGGTGTTCAGGTGACATCGTTTTGAGCCTCAAAACCGAAACATAATTTCAAGGTCAACTTTAAAATCTATCAATTAATCTAAGGAGCATTTGAAACATTAATGCTTCATACTTAGTGGTCTAGGCTAGAGACTTGTTCCAGCGTCTTTAAAACTTAGCAGTTGTCATTCGCTCTTGCATTAGACAACGTATGCACGGACTTGTGCTCCCCGTACTGTCGCGTATATAAAAGGAGACCCTCATAGGTTGCAAACCTTTATCCATAGGAAGCCGAGTCTGCTGCCATGTAAATGTGATACACTGAACACAAAATTTGGGGAGATTGCCTACACGTATGTCAAGTCCTTGGTAAATTTATTTGCTGAGGTGTATATTGCAGTTCACGGTTACTTGGTACTCCTTTTGCCTAGAGTTACCTGAGTAGTCATTTTGATCTTTTCTGACTCCTTAAATTTGAAAATCTTGTTGAGAACTTGTCCTTTCGAGCTCACTAAACCAAAGAAAGCGACTAGAGTCACATTTTTGTCCTTTTCTCGACTCTTAAAACATGAAAAGGCAAAGTTTTTGTTTCAAATTCTAAAATTAATTAACCGCGGAACAACATCCTTCATGTGGAAATACTCCTTAGTAGATATTAGGTTGATACTGATGGCAACATTCCTTGAGTTTACCAGTCAAGGAAACCCCTTTAACGGGAATCCTAGTCCTTTTCCTTCTTTTGGAAATGCTGGTGCTCCTTATATGGAAACATTGTCCCTTCCTGGATTGACCATTGGTCTTCCAGTTTGGTTATTTTCGACCTCGGTGATTTCGAGTGTCGAAACGTATTTTCAACCAAGTTCTTCTCCACCTGAACAACATCAACCTCATGTTGATCCTAAAGTTGACCCCTTGCCTTCTTCGCCTATTTCTTCACCTCATTCTTCCTCTTCGCTTGGTGAAAGTCTGGATTCTAGTAACCAGGAAGTTAAGAAGAAGAAGAAGAGGATGAAGAAGAAGAAGTAAAATAAGTAAGGGGGCAACCAAACAACTATTGTTATCAATGCAACTAATGAAGAAAAATGTTCTAACAAACTTCAGAAAGTAAAATTCCCTTGCATGTTATGTAAGTGTGACCACCTTCTTCAGAATTGTCCTGGTATTCCCAAGGTCTTAGAAGTGTGGTCCGCAGGTTCACATCAACCTTTGTCATCAGCCTCTGGCGATCATGCTAGTGATAAACCTTCAACTAGTAAATCCCATGGGAAAAAGGGAAAAGTCAAATTTCCCTGTAAGTTGTGTGAAGGTAATCATCCCATTCACCTTTGTCCTCTTATGGATGAAGCTTCCAAAGAGTTGGAAAACCTTACAACTTCTCAACCTTGTCTTCCGACTGGGTATCGAAAGCTTTCCCCTGATCCTCTGCTAGTTGATCCAGTGTTTGATTGAAAGTCATATTTGGTCAATCCCACTCTCTCTAAAAGTGAGTCTCATGAGTCCGTTCTCGACCAACCATTGATTGAGAAACCGGTAGACTTGACCCCACCTTCAGTTAACCGTACCTTTCCGGTAGAGAGTGAACCTCATACTGCTCAGGTTCTTCTGGTTTCTTCAGTTTTGAATGAACTAGAGGTAAATCTTCCTATTCCCGAGGTGCATGAGAGCATTTCTATTGTTCCCATAGATCAAGAGGGTAGCTCTCACGTTCCTACAACACCCCCTCCCAGTAGTTTAGCCACTTCTTTTGATTGGAGTTGATTGACAGGATATCACCTTCCGTCTTATGTGCCTTTCCAAATTAAAGTGCAGGCTTACCATATGGTCGTACCTAACACAGTCATAGACGAGGGAACATCTGTTAGTATCCTGTCCTCAAATGCTTGGAAAGCTTTAGGTTCTCCTCAGCCTGTCCCCCCACCCAGAATCTGTTAGCTTTTAATAGAGGAACCAATAAACTATTAGGGATCCTTCCTAAGTTACCTATTATTTTGGGAGGAAATAATGTCTATATAGACGTGATGGTTATCCAAGGCCCATTGGATTTTAATCTACTCCTTGGCCGTGACTATGTTTATGTCATGGGAGCTCTTGTTTCTTCTCTCTTTCGAGTGATGTGTTTCCCCATGAAGGAAGCATTGTGATCATTGATCAACTTACATTCATTGGTCTTGAATCAACTACCCACCAACTATCATCCCTAAATGGTTCTCATATGCAAGCGGTATCACCCCCGCCACAGGTTAATTATGTGGCCACCTCTTCCATTCCCACCTCTATTGATGATCTAGTAGGTGATGTAGTACGCCATGTACCGGGGGCATTGGAGCCTGATTGTTCCATTGGATCCCTGGACATGTATCCCTTCTAGAGTGTTATTCTCCCATCTTATGAACATCTTGGAAGCCATGGCCTCTTTTGGTATGTGATCAAGGTATGGAGCAAAGTTCTCTGTCTTGTGTCAAGCTCCTTAAAAAATGAAACAAGGAATCTGGAGCAGATTTCCCTGTCTTGTGTCAATCTCCTTAAAAAATGAAACAAATCCCCTTCCAATTCGAGTCTTTGATAAGATCTCGTAAAATCCCAGTCGAGTCTTTCACTTGATCTTGTAAGTGAATCTTCATTCCATCCACTTAGGTGAATGAAATGAAGCTTGGGGGGGAATGTACCTCGAATTGAGACATTATGTTGGGGGCATGCAGACTTATCTCGAGCATAGTTTATCTTTGTTTCAAGCTTGTGTAAAAATGAAACCAAACCCAAGCATAGTTTATCTTTTTTTCAAGCTTGTGTAAAAATGAAACCAAATCCAAGCATAGTTTTTCTCATGTTTCAAGTATACTCATTGAGCATGTCGATGTTTCAAGCTTGTGAAAAATGAAACCATTCCCACTTTACATCTTGTGACTGCCTTTTTATTAGCCTATTTTTTCATATGAGCCTTGGTTTTTTCATTTCCATCGTCACGATCTCTTTGGTCGATCATACGCTTTCGCTTGGTTGTTTTACCTTTTCCCAAGGAACATCTGTGATGAGTGGTCCTATTAACCAGCCTCTTGACTATTACATGTTTTGAGCAGTTCCATCATTGTTGGAACCTGTTGCTATCCTTTTATACCACTCGTTCCTCCACGTGGAGTCCCCTTTCAGCTCTTTTTCAGGCTCCAAAAATATGAAAAGATTATCAAGTACTTGTCTTTTCGAACTCGTTAAATTAAATGAATTGACGTTGTCTCAGTATATGTTTACCCCTTTTTCGAGCTGAGATTGACTATTTACAAAAAAGGTACACCTTAGTCGAACATGGCTAAGAGGTTCTCTCGAATATTGTTTTCTACCTTTTCGAATTCGAGAGACAAATTATGAAAAGGGACCTAATGGAGTTTTCTTTTTTGTCTCTTTTTCAAACTCTCTAAATATGAAAAAGACACTTAGTTACTCTTCCATCGCACTTGTAAAGATTAAACGACGAAAGACTTGTCACCATGACAAGACTGAGCTTCTCCTTCCTAGGGCTCGTAAAACCTACTAGGATGGATTCATCTGAAGGATGAAATTATACGATAAGCATATGGAATCCTCTTCAAGCTTGTGTAAAAAGAAAGAGGTACTCACTAGAAATAGTGGGGGGAAAATGAAGATGAAACATCCTTTGTATAGGCAGCATGTCTCTCTTGAACATGACACTCTTATGCTCTCATGTCAGGTTTGGGGTATCCTCACTTAGTCACTTGTCCTTCCGGGTTTGGGTGACCCATTTTGCCTCTCATTTGACTATTCCACCTCGTCATTATGACCCTTCTAATTCTTCCACACTCCGGAGTCGTGTCGCCAATATCTTCAAGAGAATTCCTATCTGCAATCTATTACCTATACATTGTTTAGCCTTTTCTCATAGTCCTCGAGCATACTTGTTTATTCTACTTTATTCCTTGTTTCGTTTCAATGATGAGGGAATCATTATGACCCTTCTTCGATGGGTCACTTCCTGTCGACTTCAGCTCATTATCTAGGAAGATGACTTAGAAACTCCCTTTCAGTACCTTAGAGCTTGCATGCCTTAATGGAAAGTTCTTCGCATCTGATGATAAGTTTTCACTATTGACCTTCGATTAGGTGATTCCACAAGTGTTCGACATCAACTTCATTTTCACATTCATGGATTGTACAATCGTACCTTGAGGACCATTTTCATTATTGGTGGCTTCTCTCGTGCCTGTTAACGGTCCACGTCATTGGTCGGTAATCAAGTGGTTTTCTAGCATGTTCGACTTCGACACATTCATTCGCATGTTAGAATTCATACTTTGGTCGGGTCGGGATGGAGCGCAAGACCGTGAGTCTTGTCTGATATGACTCAGGTTGCGTGGAGTTATATGTTATTCTTGATTGTGCACATGTTTTTGTTATACGGATGGATGTGACCATACCATGGGACTTTATATTTATGATGATGATCCTTCTATATTGGATGGCTGCGTCCATACCTTGGATCTTATATTTACCGATGATCTTTCTTATTTGGATGGCTGCGCCCATGCCATGGATCCTTTCATATAGTCCTTATTATCCAGATGGCTGCGCCCATGTCATAGATTCATGTCTTGATCTCAGATATGTATATGTATATGCGTCCTTGATTTATAGGTCTCCTAACAGTGTGTGTCCTCGTCCTTGCAAGAGATCGTAAAGCATCTCAGCCATCAATCCTCATTCTGCCTTCATGCTTTAGGGGGCATTTGTTATACATTATTTAGTCACACCTCCTGCACTTCCCTCTGACATACGCCGAAGTGCCCGAAAGATGACCATTATGCAGTGTACTCATTCATGTATACAACTTAGATCCCTCTTAAGACATTGATTGGAAAATACCTTGAGCTTTCCTTGAAGAAATAGCTCTAAAAACCCTAATGGAGAATCATTTCTCTTATAAGGCTTAAAACAACGATGGTCGCATGTTGCACTATACTTGACCAACGATGGCATCGCTCTATTCCCTTGCATACCCGCGATGATCCCAAAGAGGCAATTTTCCCAAAGAGGATGAGAAGCTTCGTGATCTAGAAGCTTCCAGAGCGATGAGCTGGAGGTTGTTTGGCATAGATGAGGTCGAATCCTCCCAACTTGGCCTCTTGGTCTTATCCCGATGAGCTACCTCCTTGAGACGAGGGCCTAATCCTATCTTTGGAGAGGTCCTAACTCCCTTTCCCAGCCTATAAATTCATCCTCTCTCACTCCCAAATGGTTGGTCTATGTCTATTTGCACCCTTATGCTGAGATTATGCCTAAGTCTATTCATTTGACTTGGAGAAGGAATTCTTGGAGAGTTCTTGGCTTGGACTTGGATTACCACTCAAGGAGATTCTTTCAACATCAAGGATTTGGTTGTAAGCTTCCCTTTATTTCTTAATAATATACACTTGTTGGTTCATCTTCCCAAAACACGTATGTTCATGTATTATTTAGCTTGACATTCCTTGATCAGTTAAGTAGGTTGTTATTGGATTTGCTATTGGTTTTGGTATGCTTTGTTGTCTCTTGATCACTTGTGGAGGTACATAAACAACAAGAGAAGCAGGAACAAGTTTGTGACACAAGCTGTTCAAGGACCTCAATAAAGGAAATCATAGTAGCATCAGAACGAGGTAGGTCATCTCTTTCGTTCTTCTTTTCAATTATAACCTAGGAAGATGTCTAGTTGATTGTCACTTCAGTTGCTAGACCCACTCATTGGGCTAGAGGGGTCATCTCTATCTGCATAGAGGATTAACCTTGACAACAGTTTTATTCTTGCCAATATCAAGATTTGGTCTCACTTCTTGGATCCTTTCTTTTAAGTGTCATTATCCATAATTTTTCCAAATCTTATTCCCATTTTAGGGGAGATGGAACAAACGCTTTTATATATTGACACCCCCTAGCCCATTTACATATATAACTCTTCTCTTATGGATCAATCAAGGAGGAGATCACTTTTTGGGTTTATGATTCCCATTATGGTCCTTTACTTTGGTTTCAATCATATCTTCAAAGGTTTTAGTCCTTGTGTTTCAGGAATAAGTACCCTAGGGCTTTGGGTTAGAACCCCAATAGAGCAGAAGCAAACTACAACAAGAAACACTCATACAACTCAGGCAAAATGCTTATATAATCAAACTACATAAGAGTGACTGTACTCGGATTTCCTTCGTTCGAGTAGGTCCTGCAGGGTTCAAACCCTCTGCAACTCCCGATGTTCTTCAAACCTGAAAATCATTCAATTCGAACATACATAGTAGTATAGAGGTAAAGCATATTCACGAAATTGACTTTATATCATATAAACAAATGATTGATCATACATCAAAATGACATTCATATATGAATTAAAACATAATTTGATGCATAAATAAAGTTAATTTCAGAAACAAGACAACATTTCTTTTATTGCAATAAGCTATAAATAACATGGAGAGAATTCACCTGAGTCTTCTTCTTCCGGCTCCAAGCGGAATCGTCCTCCAGATTCGTCCTATCCCGTCCTTCAACAATCTTCTTCCATCACCAACACCGTGATATCTCAAGCAAAAGGAAGGATATCTATAATCAAGGAAACAAGGGTTTCTTGAAGCTTGGGGAAGTGCATGAGGCACAGGGATTCATCAGACTCAGTTAGGGATAATCTCAGTATAATAATTCTATCTCTTCTCCCCTAAGGCCTTCCCATAGAGGTGTATTTATACCTCTCCCAATTAGTTTTTTAGTTGGGAAACAATTGGGCCACGGGCAATAGGAGGTAATCAACAGGTAAAACCCGTGAACTTCACCCATAATTAAGGAAATTTAATTTTTTTAAGTGTTTTAATACATATACGCGGGTTGGGTATTGACTGACCCATGTGTACACGCTTTTAGCTCAGGGCAAAGTAGCGTACATGGAATAAAACACTGTTTTTTTATATCTTTGGACCAAGTCTGGAAGGAGGGGTTGCCCTAGGCCATAAACCAAGCATCAAAAATACCAAGAGTGGTAAATGGTGCTATAATAGATGCCCCCTAATATATGAGGTCAGAAGGGGTACATGATGGCCAAAATGTATTAAGTGTATGGAAAGAATCATGCCGAGACTGAGAAGGACTTCACCAGAATTTAGCCTACCAAGCCATCAAAAGAGATCAGAAAGAAACTATTGCCTGAGGCGGGCATACCCATGCTCAGAGAAAGTAAAGCATGTTCACATATCAAGTACAAGTGGATCCAATATGTATACAAGTATAAAGGAACTGAAAGTACATAATGGATCATCTGATTGTGATTGAAAAAGTACATGTCTGAATATCACATATAAGAAGATGATCAATGATGCTGAAAGATGAAGCTGATCACTGATGTCAAAAACTGATCCCAATAGTATCAAATGAACATGATGGAATAAAATGATACTACATCGCAACTCGGATGCCAGCATATAAGTTGTCGTTGTGAATAATTGCAACATATAAGGTGGATGGTGTCAACTAGCAGCAATAGGAGCAACTGACAAGTGAACCAAAACATGCTGATGCAACCCGAGGTCTTCACCGACCACCATGGTACATTTCTACACAATGGGAATAAATGATCTGAGGTCGACCACGTGAGAAATCATTTGATTACCAGTCATTGATGTATACCATTAACAAATGCGAGACTACTCACCGATAATGATAATGAGAGTCAAGGTACCCAGTACAATCTAACAAGTGCGAATGAATGAGCTGAAGTCAAACACTTGAAAGAATCTATCAATCAGGAGACAATGATGGTTTCCCACTGTCGATAGCAAAGGAATCTGCCACTGATGACTACAAACCCCAAGGTACTGCCAAATGGACTCTAGATCTTTTTCCCAGAGCAAATGAGCCATAGTCGATAGGAAAAGATCCGCTAGAAGGAAGGCATTAAGGCATTCTTCATCAATCTAGCGTGAGTGTAACTTGTAGGCCAATAATGTGGAAGGAATCAGAGGAAAAAGATGTAGTAACCCAACCAAAGCATGTTTCCGGCGTACACAAGATGTAGCTAGCGCATGATAGAAACCCTCTGAACCAACCAATAATGAAAGCTGACATAGAGGCGAGGAATCCACCAATATGGTCAAATGGAAACCAAGGCACTGCATGAATCCCAATGTGTGATAATGAAAGATGATGTCGAACACAAGGGAAACCACTCATTCAAAGACCCATGATACTGATCGATGTTGAGCATAAGGTGACCTATCAATAATGAAAATAGGGCTAGGGTGCGGTTCTAGGTCTTCCCTCAGAGCAATATGTCGTAGTCGATAAGGACAGGACCCGCCAGCAAGAAGTCAATGGAGACCTTCTCAAACCGGCACGAGCAAAGGACCAATATAACTGATGTGATGACAAACATGACACTGACAACCAGGGATGGCCGACTGAAAAATAGGTCAAGAGACACTGTAGAGAGGCCAACTCAGGCTTACTTCCCTTGAACAAAATCACGACTCAATGATGACTATATGGCAGCATATGATAACTTTGTATAAGTTTGTCATGCAAGAGGCATGAAAAAACTCTCCATATGATTGGAAGAGGTAACCAATCGGAGGAGTACTGACTCAATAACAAGGTTAAGGCGCACCTAAGTCAAACTAAATCCCACCCAAATGGAGGAGAGACTTTCTTTTGAGTGCTTTGTTCAAGGGTGACACGACTGACTCTAGTTGCCAACAAAATATGGAAATGTTGTCCCATTCCCGCTCTTTTTGGAATATATAATTTTTTTGTCTTTTTCTTTAAGCTAGAAAAAGAATAAAAGAATGCTATAGTACAGTGGAAAGAACAAGTGTCAAAGAAACAGATGATCTAGTTCCTGGGAGGGGAACATTCCTATGCTCAATGCAGGGAGGTGAAACTGGTCAAGGACACTCAAAGGGATGCTCTTTCCACGGGTAAAAGGATGCATCAAGCTGCAGAAGCTAAGTGATTGCATGGTTGATTTTGTAGAAGACATGGTCAAATAAGTGGCTTAAACATGATTCCAAGTGAAGCCGGCTCAAGGCCAAAAGGTGCAAAGAGTCAAAATGCAATGCAACAGTACAACTTAACACAAAGGAGCCTCTAGGGTATAAGGCCAGAAATTAACGCAGAAGAAAGGAGAATGCGTCTTCAACACATCAGTCATGGCGGGACTAAAGAGGACTCCCGAGCCTACTCAGTATAGTAGCATGGGCAACCAATGTCAACGAGGTTATAACTAAGATGCCCATGTAAAGGATGGCTCTACCATCGCATCATGATTTCAAAATCAACGAGTGAAAATGGTTTGCTAACCAAGATACGATGGGGTCAACCCTATGGCTAATGTATTGCTGAAAGGAGGCTAGTATGCAAGATGCAGTAGAAAATGGTTTTCCCTAACCTAAATGCCAGTGAGTGAACAATACTTGCCATGACGGGTTAGCAGTCATGGGACCGAAATAACATCTCGAAGAAGTCTCAAGAAAAAAAAAAACAAACAAACAACAACAACACAACAACAACCCAATCTCGATAATCCAAGCCCATAGGTCAAAAAATCCATGAGACAAAAATCAATTTTTGAAAAAATATTTTGGAATTTCAAAGTTATATAATGACTTTTGGACTCACAATTTTTTCATTTCTGTTTGGAGCAAAGAGCTGTGGAGAAAAACGAAACAAGCTTTCCTCTGAACAATTGCACTGTTCAAATCACCCCAAATTCACTAGGTAATCCTCAAATCATACTTGTAATGTTTTATGATAGTTTTTAGAAGTTTTCTCAAAGTTTTGACCGTGGGAAACTATGCCCAAAAATCCAACTCTGTGTACATGCGGGTTGGATGTGATCAACCTCCGTATATGACGACCCTACACGTGACTGTGTGTAAAGGGAACCCGCATGTATGTGAGTTAAAGTTTTAACATAAAAACTAACGGTTGAAACTTCAATTTTTTGTAGGATGACTATCAATTGGAGGGAAAGAGAGCATACCACTATTGATAATGAGGTAATGAATGTTGCTCTGAGATGCACTAGATGCTCTGAGAGGTTTGGCTTACTTAAGTTATTTAAAACGCCAAATATGAAAGCCAATACGCTCTTGCTCGAACTTTTGATCCACTACTGGAGCGCAGAGGATGACACTTTCATGAAAGACCAGATGCCCTCTATGGATTGAGATCGAAGATATCTATTTTATTACTGGTCTCTCCTGAAGAGGGGAGGTCGTGCGTTCGACAGGCAGGACGAGAGGTAGTCTTTCGGTGGAAGACTATGTCCATATATATTGTCTTGGACATCTAGAGGAGATTGGAAGTCAAATTTCAATCAAACATGTGGAAAGTTTATCCCTGAGGATTTGGCTATTTACCATTGCACGGGTAAATGGGTCAGCTTCCCTGCATCAGTCGTCACGAGTATCTATGAGTCTGGCAGTGGAATGTCTTACCATTGTATTTGACCGGTGCATGCCTCTTCTGACTAACATGAAGAGTCAATTGACCTCTATACAGAAGGTTCAGACGAAGAATTTTGGATATGGAACCATCTTGTGTTCATTATTTTTCGAGAAGGTACCTGGGCTACGTCCCAAAGTATCAATGTCCATCAGCAGCCCTAGAGATCCATGAATGGGTAGATGGGCGGACTTGATGAAACGCCTTGGAGGCGGTGACATGCCTAGAATGACTTTTGATGATGAGTTTTTCACCTGGTGGGATCAACAGATCATCACAGTCGACGACTACCCATATGCCGGTATGGATTTCCGAGGAGATCCAGACTTAGTGTTACCACCAAATGTGGCATGGGGAGACATAGGTAACAATTTTTAAGATTTTTTGGATTTTTTAATATGAAATGAACTTAGAAAATATTTTTGATGAGACAAAATACTGACAAAATATAATAACCATGTTCCAGATGTGGGTCTAGTGAGACCAGATGGATTTCCGAGGCACAAGTGTCGCAAAAGAGGGGCCGAAGAGGCAGCAACTGAGACATAGAGAGTCCTTTATGTTGTTCAAAGAAACCTGGTGAGATTAACTCACCAGGTGCCTATGATAGCTGTAGAGGATGTACCTGAGGAGATGCAGCGGCGTGTGGTAGGGGTACCATGGGACTAGGTCCGGATACTTCGGCGTGTAGCCAATGCCATGGTTAAATTTTTAGCCGCTCATCTTGAGCTAGGTCAATAGATAGATCTATGTATGACTGGACATGATTATGGGCATAAGCCCAAACTTTGAGGGCATCTTGTCCCAATTTTGTATATTATTTTTTGAACACTCCATCTATATACAGGCGATTTTATGATATATATACAGATTCAATTTTTTGATGTTATTTAATTAGATGAATGATTAATGTGCCAATCTAATGCTTCATTAGCAATAGTCTGCTAATGAATTCTCAGATTGTGGAATGTGAACATATGTGATATAAATAAATGATCGTTGTAACACTCTCACTCTAAAAAATTGGTGATACAAATAAGGATCACAAACCCGATAAGTGTTATTTAACTACGACACCACCGGTTGTGAGTCTAGATAAAGTACCAATGAATCAATCCCATAAGATATTGCTTCAGATAGTAAATTAAGAACGACAATATATTTGGCAATGTTGTTTGAAGCAGGGCCAATACATACTCCCCTCGATAGCATCAACTGGCCAGGTGGATAATAGATCACCCAAGCCGTGAAAGAAAGATTTCGAGTGTGCCGACTTGCACCATCGGTGAATCCAAAATATATCGAATCATCCATCAATACCTGCTAAAGCAGATAAAAAAATGTCGATATCACAAAATGGCAGACAAATATGTACAAACATACAATATATACAAACAAGTAATTGCTCGGCCAAAGCCTAAGCAAAATACTTCTTGACGTAGAGCCCATTTCTAGGCTCGCCAGCTTGTTCCCTTCAAATTCAATTAATTCATAAGCCCCTTTTACCAAAACTCGCTTGACTATAAAGTGAACATACCACATAGATTTGAATTTTCCTGCCCCCAGGGCATCTTTGTCTTGGTCATAGACTAAGACAAGGTCGCCTTCAGAAAAAACCCGAGGACAGACAGCTTTATCATATTGAGTTTTAATCCTCTTCTTATGGGCTTTGTTAATTATGGCTGCATCTCGACGCTGCTCATCAGGATTTTCCAAATGAACGAGTTGTTCTTCGAGACTAGACATCTCTGGAAGAAGTTCTACAACTAGCTTAAGGGACGAAATTTCACATTTGATAGGGAAAATAGATTCCAACCCATAAACTAGTTGAAAAGGAGTAAAACGGTGGTAGTCTTAACTGAGGTTCGATATTCCCAGAGTGCTGGGTACAACATGATGTGTCAATTGGATCGATTTTTATTGATTGTCCTTTGCAAGATGGTCTTAAGGGGCTTATTCACGGCTTCAACCTGCCCATTGGCCTGAGGATAATATGGAGATGAATGCTCCTGTCGGAAGCCCAACTTGAGAGCGAATTTGGTCATCAGTTCATTTTGGAAGTGACTACCATGGTCAGTGACAATCTCTCTTGGGATACCAAATCATGAAATAACCTGGTTGAAGAGAAACAAGGCTGCTGTCTCACTATCGTTTTTGTAAGTAGGCATGGCCTCAGCCCACTTTGTAAAGTAGTCTACAGCCATAATGATGTACTTGTGATTCGCCGCCGAAGGTGGATTACAAGTAGTAAAATCAATGCCCCACTTCGTAAATGGACCAACAGTGGTAACAGGAAAAAGTGGAGTTGGATGCATGCACATTTTGCGAGTATAAATTTGACAAGGATGGCAACGCTTGATCGCTTCAATACAATATTTGAAAATCGAAGGCCAAAAATAGCCTGCACGCAAAATTTTCTGGGCTGTTGCAAGCCCTGATAGATGACCGCCACTAGCTCCACTGTGGCAATCATTAAGTACAAACTCAACTTCTTCCAAAGTTAAGAAAATCCTAAGGATTGAGTCAACCCCTTTGCGATATAATGTATCACCAATAATAACATAGTTTTTGGCAAGGTGACGTAACTTTCGACGCTCATCTTTGGAGAAAGCAGGCGGAAACTTCAAAGTCTAGAGATATATAATGATATCTCCATACCATGGATCTTGTGAAGAAATGAGGAATAAATGTTCGTCAGGAAAATTTTCCTCATAAACTATAGCTTCATCACAAGGCAGCTCCGAAATCAATTCCGAAAAAACTAATGACTTCTTAGATTTAGTTGACAAGAACTCGAGATCAAACTCTTGCAAAATAACAATCCATCGATTATACTTGCCCCCAATCACTCGCCTACTGAGGACAAATTGAAAAGGATTGACAACCGCTAAGACGAACGTTTTGCGCAGCAGAATGTAATGACGAAGCCGTTGGACAACATGGACAGCTGCCAAGGCCAATTTCTCGATGGGATAATAGTGTGGCTCAAGCCCTACTAAGCCTCGACTCAAGTAGTAGATGACATGCTCACTGAGAGCATCATCCTCCTGAACCAGAACCATACCGATGGTTGATTATGCCGCAACGAGATACAAAAGGAAATATCTGCCATAATCTGGTGGACTCAACAATGGAGCAGAGGTTAATGCTTTTTTCAAAGCATCAAAAGATCGTTGCGTGAAGTCATACCATAAAAATGGAACTCCTTTATTAAGCAAACATATAAATCCTTTGGTAATCTCGACGTAATTTGCTATAAATCTCCTCAAGAAGTTTGCCTTTCCTTGGAGACTTTTGATCCAGGTGGATATTGGTGGCCACCTGCCAATTCCACTTGGACCCCCACCATTGCTTCTTTCAGTTTTTTAGTTTCCTTAATTGTAGCACAATTTACTATTATTATTATTATTATTTTTTATTTTTATTTTTTTATTTTTTATTATTTTTTTTTATTATTTTTTATTTTATTTTATTTTATTTTTATTTTTATTTTTATTTTTATTTTTTTATTTTTATTTTTATTTTTATTTTTATTTTTTTATTTTTTATTTTTATTTATTTATTTATTTTTTTTTTTTTTTTTTCGGGTCCTAAACTTCCGGAGCCATTTTGAGGCCCTAAATGACGTTTTTTTGGAAATCTATCGCCAACGATTTTTTTCTCTAAAATCGTCTTTTCCGCCATAGTCCTTGGAGAGATATTTCCAATGGGTTATCATGTGCGTCAAATGGAGATAATATGACCAAGTCGCGACCCCGGGAAGTTGGCTGTCCAACTCACCCCAACAGGGCCCATAAACTCTTGGTGTTACATCTCCTCGGGTTAGGGTTTTGGTTGTTTAGGGTTTGCTCTTATTGTTCAATAATAAAAAGGCCCTTGAGCCTCATTGTAAGGTAGTTCAGAGGCATGTAGCCGCCACATCTCTTCTCAGAGATAAGCTACCATTGCCCTAGCTGGTTTATTTCCATTTTTGTTTGTAAGCATATTTCAGTATTTTACATTAATGAAATGAAGTATTATTTCCACTGCATCTCTATGTTTATGGTTATCTCTATAATTTTTTGCGTTCCTGTTTAAATATAGATCAGTGGTATCAGAGCGGTCTGCTTTTTGTCTTTGTTTTTCTTTGCATGTCGCCAACGAGGTCGGGATATAAGGAGTTAGGGCTTGAACTGGTTGAACCTTTGCAAGACCACCCTCGCAAATCTCGACGGCCTCCCATGGTAGATGAAAAGAAAGACGAGGGGGAAGGAGATCCTATCAAAATCTTGCTCGAAGAATCCCTTGAGCGACAAAGGAACGCAATGATGGATAACTTTGCCCAGATCCTTTAGTAGCTACCCAGGGGCGACGCATCGACTTCCAACAACTACTCTAGAAATGCCACACCTTTTAAGGTACAAGTTAATTTTGAAATCCCCATATTCGAGGGTTAGATAGACGCAGATTCCGTTGATAAATGGTTAAATCTGCTAAAGGGTTATTTTTCTGTTCATGATTTTTCCAATTGGGAAAATATTATTTTTTCTCTTCTCAAAGCAGCCCCCCACGTCAAGGACTGGTGGGAAACCTACTGCGATTAGAAGGATGAAAGTACAAGCTCGCTATTTTCAGTTGCACCCACTTGGAATTCATTTTGGGATGCAATCAAGGAGCAGTACTACCATGTCGGAAGCTATGAGGATCAATACATAAAGTGGACCATGTGTGGCAGGGAAGGGACCAAGACGTGCTAGAGTTTACCAATATTTTCCATACCCTTTGCACAAAGTTGGGTATCAAGGATTCGGAGCAGCATTTGCTACTCAAATACCATGGCTGCCTGCACAAGTACATTCAGGAAGAAATAGAATTCCTGAACATCTCCTCGCTCGGCACGACATACTGATATGCCATCAAGGTTGAGCAAAAGTTTAAATAGAAGAAGCGTGACTTTGGATCTGTGAATCCGAAGCAAGGGAAAGGTACCCCAAACCGCAGAACAAGGACAAAGCCAAGGCGGGGCGGCCCAAGACAACCTGCCAAAGCTGCAAGCAAAGAAGAGCGCCGCAAAGCCAAAAAAGGACACAGGAAAGTGGTGTGAGTTCCATAAGAGCTCCACTCACAACACAAGTGAGTGTCGGGCCAAGCAGTCACTGGTGGCTAAGCTAAAGGTTTTAGAATCCGATGCATGTTCCAACTTTGAGTCAGAACCCGACAAGGGGAATGACAAAGGGAAGTAGATTATCGATGCGGAGCCCAACACCACCATTGCCACCATGAAGATCCAAAAGGAGGAACTTGAAGATCCAAAGGAGGAGGAGCATCTCTTCCACTACCATATGTGGGTAAATGGCTCCCCGCTATAGTTCATTGTCGACAGCAGGAGCCAAAAGAACCTCATTTTGGTAGGGATTATGAAGCGGCTGGGCTTATCACATCCGCAACCGTACACCATCGGGTGGCTTCACCAAGGACGAGATCTTCGCGTGAGCCCGCAGTGTCGCCTTCCATACAACATCAAGCCCTTCACGGATGAGGTATTGTGTGACATTGCTCCCCTTGAAGTTTGTCATGTATTATTAGGACAACCATACTTGTGGAAGCAACATGTTGTGTATGAAGTAAGGCCCCGTGATGTTATTGTTACTTTGGGAAATAAGTTGTACAGGATACCGGAGGTAGCACCGCCTACCGCCATCTCTTTGGTTACTGCAAAACAATGCAGTAAGCTCATTTCAAAAACCGGGAAATTTGTTTTCCTGATGATACGCCCTCAAGGAAAGAAGAAGGCGATGGCCACGACCTCCAGACATGGCCCCTCCGCACAATAACTGCAGATGGAAAAGGTCGTGGAGGCGTACGAGGACATCTTCACCTCCCCCGCAGGGGTTCCTTTGCACTGTCAGGTCAAGCCCTCCATCGATCTGACCCCAGGTGCATCGCTTCCCAATGGACCAATCTATCAGCGCTCTATTCTGGAGAACAATGAGATCAAGAGGCAGATTTAGGAGTTGCTGCAGAAAGGTCACATCCGTCTGAGTTCATTGCCCTGTGGGAGCCTGATCGTGTTGGTACAGAAGAAGGATGGGATTTGGAGACTCTGTATTGACTATCGGGTGCTGAACAAGATCACTATCCGTAATAGGTACATGATCCCACGGATTGATGACCTCCTGGACCAATTGAAGGGGGAAAAATATTTCAGCAAGATCGATTTGAAGTCAGGATATCACCAGGTACCAATCGAACCCTCCCATGTGTGGAAGACTACCTTCAAAGCCAAGGAGGGCCTTTTCGAATGGTTGGTTATGCCTTTCGGATTGACGAATGCTCCTATGACCTTCATGAGACTAATGGATGACATCTTGCAGCCATGCACCAACTCATTTGTAGTGGTATACTTGGATGACATCCTGATCTTTAGCCAGAGTTGGGAAGAGCACCTCCACCACATCCGACAGGTTCTCCAAACACTGTGGCAACACAAGTTATGTGCCAATTTGGAGAAATGCACTTTTGGCATGACCGAGGTTTAGTATCTGGGATACATTATTGATGAATAGGGGGTGCATGTGGATCCTGCCAAGATCCAAGTCATTCGGGATTGGCCATCTCCAACCACTCTGATAGAGCTTCGCAACTTTCTAGGTCTTGCCAAATTCTACCACAAGTTCGTGTTGGGATTTTCTCATATCACTTCGCCCTTGAGTCAAGTCACCAAGGGAGGAGCGAAAGCAAAATTCCTTTGGTCTGAATCTCAACAGAAGGCATTCACAAATTTGAAAGATCGCCTCTACTCGGCACCAGTGCTCGCATTGCCAGAATTGCAATAACCATTTGAGGTCGATACAGATGCCTCTGACTATGCTATTGGGGCAGTCCTTACTCAACACAGGCATCCAGTGGCATATCACAGTGAGACACTTTCAGACATAGTCTGGAAGTATCCCACTTATGACAAAGAGATGTATTCCATTGTGTAGGCCTACCGACAATGGAAGCATTACATTTTGGGGAAGGAAACGGTCATCCACACAAACCACCGAACCCTGCAGTTCATACAGACCTAAGGGAAAGTTGTTGGCTTGTTAGGGCCTGACCCAGGTTCAAAAGTGTTTTAGCTAAACAAATCCCGAAACTATCAGCCCTTTCGGCAACAGTTCGCGGAGCGCGGATTGAGGTCTCACACGAGGTAGTATGGGAGGGTGCTGGAACCATGTTTCTGCACCCTTGGGATGTCTTGATGCATCTTGGAAGGCTCGCGATCCTACTCTACGCGCTGTGCTACTTCCACACAACTGTCTGTCCAGTGCAACTGCCTTTGCATGGCTTAGTGAAGATCGTGAATATTCTTTACCCTTTACTGCGCTTATTAGTATTATAGATCTTGAGTTAAATTAAGTGGGCCCAGTACTTTCATTTACCATTCAACACAAACAGACATGCATGTAATCATAAACTGTAAACATATGCTTAAACAGAAAACTTAGAGACAGAGATGAAATATTCCAAAACCAACTTATCTTTATTAATGCCTTTTCCAGTTACAATCCACTTCTTGCCCTGCGCACACAGCTGCGAACTCTACTAGGCCTTCATGCACACAACTGCGGAGCCTCTATCTACTACCACGACCCAAGACTTGGACTTACAGACTCAGAACGAAGATCGCATTCAAAAACCCATATCCCTTAAGATCTGATCTAAAACTTACCTCTATCCTTAGAGCCTCGCTCTATTTATACATTCCCATGGTTCGCAAACCATGGGTAGGCCGACTCACTTTACCTTACCTTACATTATTTGAGGGTTGACAACCCTTTGACTTGAATCATTACAATTCGTGCTCTGTGCACTTCGTGGAGCCTTTACAATACCATTACCCAAAATTGTGGGCTTTAAGCCCCAAAACCGTTACGCGGGGGATCCGTTGCCCAACAGGCCCCCAACACAATCATCGTGACTCGTCCCGAGTCACCTAGCTGGTGCGGTGATCTTCGCACGAAGTTCATCCAGCAACTTCTGCGCTTCTCTTATGTCCGCAACACATTCTTCCGATGTCCGCTGTACCTGTTGTGCGCGTATCTCCGATGCTTCATCATCAGGTGCAATTATTTGCCTGAGTGTGTATACGCCCTGCATCTATGCCAACTTTGCCTTGATCTTAGCTGTGACCATGAATGCTTCCTCGAGCCACGGTTGGATGCATTCCTTAAGCACTGCTTCTTTTTGGTGCGCGGCGTCCACCTGCGCTTTGAGACCCTGGGCCTCCCTCATCTTGGCTAGTCGCTGAGTAAGGGCGACCGTCTGTGCAGTCCCCCAGATATTGTCATAGGCCTGCTATAGTTCCCGAGCTTTTGTCTCCAACTGTTGTAGCGTTGGGTCTTCCTATAGTGAAATGAGGGTGAAGAGTGACTGATCTAACAAGCCCGTGCAATCTTGTATAACACACTCAATTGTTTGCAACCCTGATTGAATGTCGCGATTTTGCTGCTCTCTGACTTCCGGCGGTGTAGCAGGCTGCGCTTTCATCCTCAGTTCCGCGATCTGTAGGTTAAGGTCCATCTGGATCTTTGTTGCTTCCTCCTGTGCCTTGCGTAATCCACTGGCTAGTTTGTGGATCCAGATACCCACTAGTAAGTCTGCTACAATATGTAGCTTGGGGACGCGTCGAGATACTTCCTTGATGATTTGCACCAACTTCTGGGCCTATGCTACCGCTTCATCGCATTGAAGGCTCAGCTGCTCAATGTTGATGCGCTGTTCACTGAGCACCTGGACCGTGCATCCTTCCCTAGCGCGGAGCTCTATCGTTGCTCCATCCTACAGCTGGTATAATATTTCTCGCGGCAAGGCAGCCAAGTTTAAACCAAGTCCCTTGAGTCGGCTTACCATAGCTCTATCCTTCGTATTGGTCGTTGTCAGTGCTCCTTCTGGCAGCACGATATCATTTGTCATTTTGGTTCACAACAATTGCTTAGTTACTGACGTACCCGTATCCCCGGCTACTGTTACTTGCTGTGGAGCCCGTACCTGAAGTTCCTGGAGTTGCGCCCTGAGCTCCCCCAACACATTCTACTACTCCGTCATTGCCTCCTAGAGCGCCTCCCTGGTGACTTCGCGAACTGTGTCGCCGATGTTGTATAGGTCACCCTTGGTCAGTGTGATAAGCTCCCCATCCAACTTGGAAGCCTTGGTCTTCTTCCGTGGCCCTGTTCGTTCGGTCGCGCACGACCGTTTTAATTGTGTAGAGGTGGTGCTTGGGTCTGCGCCTTCCGTCGTATCATCTGTCCTTTGTCCTGTGGTCACGTTCAGGCCTCTTTCTTCCTATGTCGTAGTGGCCCCTTCTGCTGTTGTCTTCTCTGCAACGGCCTTTGCGGCCTCCCGGGACACCCGTACTTCCTCAGCTAGCTGTTCGTTCCGCTTCTATTGTACTAGTACATTAGGGGCAACCTTCTATCTTTAAATCTCTGTCTCATCGCATCCCACAAAATTTGGTGCGCGCCATTCCGGTGGCCATGTGTCGAGCACTGTAAAAACAATGTCATCTATTGCGATGAAGGGGAGCATGGTCCACTTCTACTCTAGATCCTGTCGTGCCTTGATATACACATTGTGCATATCTGCTTTAAAGTTTGCAAAACTCTTCAGACTGTCGTAAACCGAGGGGGATAGGTGCGGCCGCTTGTTGATCCATAGTCTTATGCTCGCTTCCATTAGTACCCAGAAGATCTTGGTTTCTCGGATGTGCGTGGCATCCTTTGTTACCCATAACGACGCATATTTTGCTGCCTCTGGCCAGTCCTGCTCAACGAGAGGAAACTGACTATCCTCAGGCAATTCTCCTGTAACCAATAGGATAGATAAGAGCAACCATGCATAGTGGAAGGTCTTACCCTACTCCTAGGCCTCCCTACAGTTCGTCAGGAATTCCTCGCAGAGGAACTGTGACCAGTTGAATTGTACCCTGTTTGCGCATTGCTCGGACAATGCGATGATCATTGCTAGTACCTCATTACCACGACATTTTCTCATCACCTTCCCTGCCAACAACTGGGTAGCGACGCGGACCCCTTTGTCCTGAATGCTAGTAATAACGTAACCCCTCTGCTTTTTCTCCAACTTATATTTCTTTTTCATGGCCTCTGCAATCGTCAAGTCTCCACCTGCACCAGCTATTTCCGCGGGGTCCCTTCCTGCACAGGGAAGCCGAGAAATCCTATGCATGAGCTCCGCCGTGATGGGAATGGGCTCTTCTAGCCACAAGTACCCATCGTGCACTAGGCAAAGCAGTTTTCGGATGACAAATATCGTGATTGGGGCCCGATGAAAGTGTGGAATTGATAGGAGGTGGAGTAGCCCGACCTCCTCTACCCCGCGCAGCCACTTTCATGGCTGCAGTGTTGTAACTGCCCCCTCCGTGCGTAGTTTCATCAGCTGGCTAGTTTCCAAATGAGGAAACTTCTCGCTATCCATGAGGTCCTAGTCTTCAAACTTCATAGTGGGTACACGGCCCACAACTGAACCTTTGAACAGAACTTCTGTAGGGAGGAACGGGGTGTTGAGTGTGCTCTTAATGGCATCCAAATCTTTAGGTACTTTTACCCTCCCTTTTCGTGGAGGGACATACTTGGGCAGCTTTGCCGTGGTGCGTACTGGTGGGGTGTCTTCTTCCATCTCTTCCTCTGGTTCCAGCTCTTCGACAAAGGTTGGAGGATCCTCTTCCTCATCATCGCTCTCAATATTGACTGTTTTGCCCTTCTCTTCCATCGACAGTTTGCCGAACCGCGGGTTTCACGGAGACATACGGACTGGTCCGGCTACCTGTGGATCCTTTTTGGCCCTCAGCGTTCAAGGCGATTTTGGAATTTCTGGCGCATCCTCGACTGGTGACATAGGGCTTGGTGTGGCATCCTTGGCGGTCGACATTGCTCTTCTGAGAAGGTCCTGCATCTCTTTCGGTAATGCTTCAAATGCTGAACTCGCTATCAAAGCCTCTAAAGCCGTAAAGTCCATGCGCAATAACTGAATTCTCAAGTTGCCAAGGGTTGTTCGGCGGATGACCATTTGGGATTTATAGGCCTGCTGGAATTCAAATTCGATTGTTCCCCCCTTTCTTGGCTCATTAATGCAATATTGGCGGCAGATCTTTTCAAATCTAATTCTGAACCCGTGTCTTAATTGTCCGCCACCCACTCCTCGTTGCCTTAAATTGGACATCTTGTCATGAACAGTGTCACCAACGGTCACTTTCCATCCCATCCACGCGGTAGCACAGTCCCTTGTGCACGAGCGCGATCTGTGTGTCATACTGATCTTACGTGCAACGTCCGGGTCGTGCAGCTCCCATATAGACTTTTTTATAGTCCCGCACTCTCTTTCAACTGCGTGGAGTGCTGAGACTGTGCTTCCTACGAATAGTTAGGTGGTCACACTACTGGTGCGAGGCTTCGAGTCACTGCCCAACCCGGTCCGCAGGCCTTCCTTAGTTACCCTTGAGCCAATCAGCACCTCGTGTTCTCCCCTATGTGGAGTGCTTTCTTGGTTGCTTCGCCTGATAAGGTGCGGTCGTAGCCATGGTAGTATAGTCACCAGCTCCCGGCAGCAATCTGCTAGCGCAGTGGTGGGTTTGCCCATACATGGCCCCGTCCTACTGTTGGCGCGTAATGCTTGCGAGATTTTGGTTTCCAGTTCTCTGATATCCTCATCCATTAATGCGCTTTTTTGCTTCAATCATACCTGATCTTCTTCGAGTTCGCGCAGCTCAATGTTCCCTCGCTGAATGGCTTCTTGAATCTACATATGTTCGTCCTCGCTCTGCTGCATAATTTCTTCGCTCTGGTCCTCGTGACCTGCAATTATGGGAGTGATTGTGTGAGGATTCTTTCCCAAAACTACGGCCTTGACTCTGCTCGTCGTCTTCGAAACCTTTTATGCGCCCCGGTTCCCGCACATGGCCCTATATGCCCATCGGACCGCTGGCACGCGCAGGTCCCAATCAGTTCGTCCTATCTGGTAAATTCTGTTCATGATTCCACATAGCTTTGTGAAGGCGTCGACGTGAAATTTTTGTGGCATGCGTCGCATTCCCTGATGTTCGATCCCTAGTCTGGGAGGTGCTTGCATAGCACACGTCTGCACGCATCGACACAAATGGGCGTGCCCACTGCTGCGTCCTGGCTGCCCAGCTTACGTTCGTCGCTGGGAACTCCTAGGTCGTAAGCGCATCCATCTTCTACCTTCGCACCAGTTCCCCATAGTCTTCTGATGTATATTCCCCCATCGTGCGGGTGTCGCGTGCAATGCCCGTTCTAGCGCACCGTACTACTGCTGTTCCAGTACCGCTCTTTCACATTGGTCTAAGGGTTCCTCCATGTTTGTTACCCCATCATCTATTGGTAGTTCCCTTGCTTCAGTCGTCACGCGCCGTAGTGATCTAATCATCATGTTGCAATTCAGCGTTGTGACTTCGTGCAACCGGTTCTGCCAGCGTTCTATTTCTTCATCTGAATCCGAAGTACAGGAACTGTCACGTTCCCATGAGATTCTTCCATCTTCAGTCGGGTTCACCTGATCCTGGTCTTGCGCCGTTATCTGGTAAATGAAATCCAGCTCCTCGTCGCTGTCATCCTCGCGCACAGGTTCAGTATAGCGCGCTCCTTCGGCTGGATCTAGCGGAACTACTACGCGTAGGGACTTTTTCTCAAAAATCATCTTCCGCTTCTTCAGGTTGATGACTCCGTTCATATCCGTGGCCCAGTCTATTCCTAGCAACGTGGGGTAAGGGTTGTTGTCATCAACAATCTCTATTACCTCAAAGTCTGTCTGTGTGCTTGCGCCTTCGATATCAACTGTTACCCCCTGCAACCTTCCCATAGGCAAGATCTTTTGTTGGTTCGCCATCCATAATTGAATAGGAGACCACTGTAATGCGGGCCTGCCCATGCGTTCCCATGTCTACTTTGGTAACACATTCGGGTCCGAGCCCAAGTCCAGGATTACCTGATCCATCTCATAATTGATAATCTGCGCCGTCAATCACATTTCTCTCACGGTGCATAATGCATGCTTTCCCAATTTCCAGACTACGCGTGGTTCACCTGACCTTGCGCACCTAGCGATCAGCTCATGTAGTCCCTTAACTGCTTTATTGTTGCGCAACAGCTTCATGCATGTCTCTAAAAAGGTAGTAAGCATAGAAGGATCCATTCCCGGCTCTGGTAGATCCTTACTACCTGAAGTAGAGGCCTCCGTGAAGCTCTTCTTAGCTTCCATAAATGTCTCCCTTGCACGTTCCAAGTCAAACTCAGGTCCCTTTGTAGGAGCCTTGCATACCCATGTATCTTCCTCGGGCTGCTTCCCCTTGTCTTCCCCTATGGTTGCGTCGCTTCTGAGCATCATGTTTACGTTGGGGTCCTCTTTGCACGGTTCAAAACTCATCATTTGGATATTCTGAGTCGAAGTAGATTGCAGTACCCATTTCTCGTGCATCTGTCCAATCAACATAGGAAAATTTACCATTTCATGATCAAACTACTCATAGTACGAACAAGATATTCTTGTTGGATTGGTACAATCACGGGCGTAGTGTCTCGGTCCTCCACAATTGTAACAGAGTAGTTGTCTGCGGCCTCTGCCTGGCCCCATTCCTCCTCGTCCTCGCCCTCACCCTTGGAATCCACCACGCGCTATTGCTGCGGCTGGATCCTGACATCACGCTTCGGTTTGCATCCTGTAAGCATGTGTTCGATCCATCAACAATTCATAACTTCGACAATTTCGCTCATCGTGGCCCACTGATCTACAAAAATTACAGAACAGCTGCTCCAGAGTTTGTGTATACTTCTGCAACATGTGATAGTTTTCCGTCGTATGCTTTCCTCCCACCTGACAGATCGCGCACTAGAGCGCGGGTGCTGCACTTGGTCCTACCTGTGCCTTTGGTCTCAACGACATTGGTTCCCCTCCTTCCAAATAGTTTTCAAATACAGGATAGTGATCCTTATCGTGGCCCTGACCTTTTGTTACAGGGAAAAGTGTCTATTTAGAACTGCTCTATCCCACTAAGGTGTGACAGCTGCCTTAGAAACAAACAGAGAAAAACTACTTTTGTATTTCCTTTATGAACTATAGACAGAGAGGAATAGAAAGAACCAACCTGTGTCTTGCGCTAATCCTTTGATCCAATCCCTCTCTTCTTTGACAGCTTCCAGCTACTATCTCCCTTACTTGCCCAGCTTCACCAAGTACATATAAGATCACACGAGAAGAAAACTATACAAAGACATGGATCTATATTCATAAACAACTTAGGATCAGATTTAAGTTAACCATACAAATGTAACAAGCATCAATGATACAAAAGCATGGAGGAAAAACTCAAATAGTTTTTATTGATAAACAAGAAGATCCAAGAGGAGTTACAACTAATGGTTCCTGACCCAGCATCAACCTCCCAGCAAAGAAGCCCCTCTTCACCTCCAACAAAGCATAGATCACCCAATACTCTGATGTTTGTCTCAAAACCAACAACAATTCCTTACAATGTGCAAAATTCCAACCTCTGGATCTCTGGGATGAGGTATCCATATATAGATGTATGTAAGGAGGATGAGTCAGCTTGTGATTTGATTAGTGTCTTCTCTCTGTCAGTTCTTGCTTCCACTTGGAGACTGAAGGCCTCTTACTCATCCTTGGTCGAATTCAGTGAGGCAAGTGTCATAGGAGAAGATTCTGGAAGCTTCCATTGTCTCTCCACCTCGCGGAATGACACTACCATTTGTCATTTCTCGCCCAACGCACCCTCATAGTGCATTTAGGTGCGTTGCAACGCACCTAGCCAATGTGTTTAGGTGCTATGCAATGCACCTAGCCAGTGGAGCAGCTGAAATGATCCTGTTTTGACTTATTCTGAGCAGTTTCTGGTGGAGAACTTCTGGGAGAAGCTGTAATTTGTTGACCTTGTTCCTTTAGGGGTTGGAAAAACACTTTTAGGGACTTAGGAGCCCTTGGTTTATGGACATTTCATGCTTGGAGTTGTAAGGCACAAAAATGCCTATAACAGTTGCCCCCTAAAGTATGAGGCCGTTAATCGGGTGAAATGCTTTATTATGAGGATCCGAAGTTCTTACAACGCTGGGAGGAGACCTGTAATAAGATACAATACAATACATTATCTTCATACTGTTTTTCATGATCTAGTTGAGGCGGGCATTCCCATGCTCAGATTTATAAATTCATTTTCATGTACATAGGACAGACAATCGTCTGATTGTAGACTGATGATTCTGATAGAGCCATCATCCTTTTGGTAGGATGATTATCTGTGCTGCAATGCTGTACATTTAATGTCTTTATTTCCTTGAATATATATTGCAGCCCGGATGGATGAAACTAGATCCGGGGTCTTCAATCTCGTCCGATCTTCACTCAAAGTACAAGTCGATCCATGTGAGAAATGTCCTGAAGTCGAACATGGAAAGACATCGCTTGATTACCAGTCAATGATGTAAACTGTTAACAAGCGCGAGAGGAATCACCGATAATGATAATGACCCTCAAGGTACTACAGTACAATTCACGTGGTGTGAATAAAGGACTTGGCGTCGAACACCACGCAAAATCTTTCGGTCGAAGGCCATTGATGTAAACCTGTCGCCGGAAGTGAGAAACTTGCCATTAAGGCATGCAAGCTTCAAAGTACTGAATGGGGTGTTCCTAGACCAACTTCTTGGATAATGAGCTGATGTCGACAAGAAGTGATCCATCAAAGGAGGGCCTTAATGAATCCCACATCAATGACACGGAACGGAGCAAATGATTTTGATGGAGGTGAAAACAATCTGATGATATACGGTTCAGGGTGGCGGTCATGAAAGAATGGAGTATAATGTATGGTAGTGGGTGAGACACAGGTGGCTTCTCTGGATGACTTCTCCTGAACATGTCGGCGACACTGATGTGATGGATTGGTAGCATTAACCCCAAATGTGGATGGTATGTTGTGACCATGGCGATGTGACCGGTGAATGAAACAACCCAACCCGACTCGGACACGGAGCGGAAGTGTCATGTTCAAGAGCGACTTGCTACCAATAAAGATTCTTTGAGTTTTCTTCCCAATTTTTCCCCAGTCATTGCTGACCAGTACCTCTTTATTTTTGTCAAGCTTGAGGAGGATAACATATGCTTGTTCTATAATTTGCCCTTCGGGCAAACCCATCGCTATGTTTTAATGAGCCTAGCGATAGTGAAACTCGTTCTCGTCTAAAGACAAGTTTGTCGCTATTAATCTTTTTAACGAGTTTAACGACAAGGATAACTCGGTCCTTTTCATTTTTAGAGAGTCTGAAAAGGTACGTAAAGGTAACTCCAAAATTCCTTTTTCGTCATCTAATCCCTTAAGTCTGAAAAAGTATAAAACAATACAAAAGGGATGAATTTTCGATAGTTTTAACGAGCCGAACAAAAAAAGCGCTCGATCTTTTTGTGTAATAATCCCTCAGGTCCAAAAAGATTAAAATCTAGAGGAGGGATAACACTTCCTGTCCCTTTAACGAGCTGGAGAGGCCAATGGCTCGGAAATCTTTTCATATTTTATGAGTCAATTGAAAAGAGCTTAAAGAAGACTCGTCTTTTGAGGAACGAGTGATAAAATGGGTAGCAGCTGATTCCAGGTAAGGTTTGGAATTTTCCAATCACGGTAGTGTCACAAGGATGGCTAGTGAAATCACTCTTCGCAGCTGTTCCTCAAAATGGGTAAACAATCAAATGGAGGTGAATGATCGGCCAATGAAAAAGTGGAGGTGACGGTGCAAACACGACCAAGGCTTTAATGGCTGAAGTACTTCATTCACGGTGGTTATTTACCGGGGAATAGTTCATTTTTTAACGAGCTTAAACGCGGGTGGAAACATTTGCTCGGTGCAGGTTTATTTTTTAAGGAGCTTGAACCTTGCGGTAACACTGCTCAATTAATCCAGTCGTATGATAAGAATGTCTCATATAAAACGGCAATTTTTAGAGTTTTGCCCCACATCCTTCCTTTATGCAAGTTAGGAAATGACCAATCCTACGGGTTTAAAGGGTTAGAGGTCCTAAAAATTTAAAAAATAAATAGTCGCTCTTCGCTTGCATGCCAAAAGGCTTGCATGCCCCCAGGTATAAAACAGAGTTTCAAGGTCACCCTCTATTCGAGCTGACAAAACATTTGTTTTATCAGGGAGGGTATACCTCTTACAGGTTACCCAAAGATTGTTCTATTCACGGCGTAAATAAAAAACTTCTTCGACGATGTCTACCGAGATAAACAAAGGTGAGTGGCGGCGCTCGCCAACTCACATAACTTTGACAAGAGAATCTTGTTCTAGAATAACCCCCTCTTCCAATCACGGACGGGGGTACAGACTAGTCATATTCTCCCGCGGAAACCTACCCTATACCCGAAGTTTCCCTGCCGAAGCAGACCAGGGTGCATGCCCCCTGGGTTTCAGTCATATCCCTCCGAATTACTCGCGCTCATTGGGAGGACGGACTGGAGATTGAGACATTTCTTGCATGAAAAGACCATTCAGGGATGGTATATGACTATTTGCTATGCGTGATCCAGGAAATGAAAGCTGGTCCACGAGCTTGACCACTCTTCCTTCGTGCGGAAAACACATCACTCTAAAGAGCGATGAGACAATGGCTCTCATGCAATAAATATAGTCTCGTCCAAGGAGTAGATTGTAATCTAGGGGTCCTTGAACTACCATTACGTTCATGTGAACGGTTTTCCCTCTCTATGTTATGGGCACATCGGGAAGGATCCCTAACGGTCGACTGGTTCCTTTATCAAAGCCTGTCAGATTTCTCATCTCAGGCAAAAGCGATGGCGAACCAAGCGCTTTCCAAGTAGTTGAGGAAAGGATACTCACAGAAGCCCCCTCATCTATGATGGTACCAGCCATAACCATTATATATATTTGAACGATAATTCAGAATGGTATGCTTGCTGGTAAACGGGGTCTGCCTAGTTGATTCCAGTCGAAGGAGACAACTAGGTTGCTTGGAGGTGGGACCGAATAGACGGCCGGGTACGACTCTGACGAACTTCCTTCCTGCGGTAAAGGAACGGGTAAATTTCCCCCATGTTCGTTGGAGTCTGTGCTTATGAAAAGAATTTGGACGGTGTCATCCTTGTTCTCTTCAGTGATTGTATCATCTGAAGATGAAACCTCTGAAGGCAAGACCGGGTCAACTGCCGCCTTGACCTTTTGACTTTCGTCTGGTATGGATCCAGATGGTTTATCTTCAATGATAAGTGCTTCAGCCTACCACCTGAGCGGGCCAGCCGGAATTTCAACTAGTGACGGACTTGGCAAGAGTTTTTTATATCTAGGAGGAAGTCGTAACGGTGAAACCGGACGATCATCCAAAACTCTTTTAGCTTCGTCTAAGAAGGGACAACGGTGAACGATATGATCGCCTTCACACAATTTACAAGGAAATCTATATTTTCCTTTTTGTCCTAGGGCTTCACTTTCATTAGTCAATGGTGTTCTTTCAACATGATCATCAGAGGTTGACGACACCGGGTTGTGCAAACGAGGAGACCAGTCCCTTAATATCCGAGGGATGCAAGGACAATCTCTGTGAAAGTGGTCTCCTTTGCAAATGACACATGGCGATTTAGGCCTGGTCGGTGCAGTGTGTGGATTTTCGTTAGACGACACTCGTTTTCCCCCATTCGCCTTTGGCTCCTTCTTCTTCTTCTCTTTCTTCTTCTTTCCCTTCTTCTCCTTAGGAACTCGACTTTTGGCTTTACCAGCCCCATCAAGCGAAGAGGAAGGAGGAGAGGAAGAATTAGAGGAAGTAGAGGGCTGGTGGGCAACTCTGGATTCGTCTAATTGCTGATTCGATTGTTCAAGAATAGTGGTGTTCTGAACGACAGAGGTTGAGAAGAGCCATACAGGCAAACCAATTGTCAGCCCTGGAAGCGACAATGTGGCCATATGGGGCACACCAACATCTCCCCAAGAGGAGAAGGGACTAGGATTTCCTCCAAGGGGAATTCCTTGGTTGGTAGACTCCATTTTCTCAAACCAAGATCAACGTAGGAAAGGGTAATGAATATTCCGTTTAAAATAAATTTTAATACGCTTTGACACAACTTGTTTTTTCAGTTTTTAAGAGTCGAGAAAAAACAAAAGATGACTCTAGTCTCCTTCGATTTTTAATGAGCCTGAAGTGACAACTGCTTAGATGGACCTTTTCCGTTAAGGAGTCTGAAAAGGAACGAAAGGGACTGCTTTGGAGATCTAGGTAGAGGGAGTACCAAACCAATCACAAAACTGCAGAATACTTTTTACGGTACGACAATCAATCTTCCCGAATGCTGTGTCCAGTGCATTGCGATCGATAGGGCAGCAGACACGGCTTCCTAAGGATAAAGGATTTAAGCCTATAGGGGTCTCCCAAAATATACTCGACGGTACGTGGGAGCACAAGACTGTACTAGCACTTATCGTCTCAAAGTGGAGGAATCACCCAACCATCAATGAGGACAACAGTTACCAGGCTTTACGACGCCGGAATACGTCTCTAGACTAGACCTCTAAATGTTGTGCGTTAAGTTCCAAAGCGTTGTTAGATTCATTGAATTTATTTTAAGTTGATCTTGCTTATGAAGTTTGCCTTTTGGGTTCACCACGAGATGAAGATTTAATTCCTAAAATGCAATCTAAAGATGATAAACAAACTTTTATCTCTTTTGTGCAATGAAAATCCTAGCTACTAGAGGAAAGAAAGACACAATCTTTTCACAAAGAGCAAAGAGCACACTCTAAATGCACTTTCCTAAATCAAGCCAAACAGACTGTTAATATGCAAATGCACATGCATGTATTTGTTTTCGACTTTCTTAGTATTGATGCTAAAAAGAAATTTGATGTACAAATTTGAATTTGCTTTCAAGTGACAAACACAAACAAGCTTCTTTTCGAAATCAAAAGATAGAGAGACACTTTACTATTTTGAAATGAATACTCGTTTTTGACACTAGAAAGTCACAAATTCAGGCCAAAGGCAATAGTAAAAGTATAATCGACCATCAACAGCAATCAAACTTTCTGCTATGATCGAAATCGACACTTGCGACAGATCTAAATCAAAGGACGACAGTACGACTATTCTACTTTTGCAATGGAAAACTGTAAACGACTCAACAAACACACAAAAACATCTACAGTTCTTTTGTACAAAGGAGGCGGAATAACAGCAAGGAAAAGGGGTTTTAAACAGACATATACTAATCACAGGCTGCAAAATTCAGAGACAGAACTGGAAAGAATGAAGCACAAGAACCTCAGCTGCACAGGGCTAGTCTGATCAGCGCACCTGTAACACAGAGAAACTGGATTGCAGCGCAGGTTGCCCTTTCGGGAAGTGCGCTGAAATGCAGGAACTCTTAACAGTACCTGCACTGGGCCAGAAACGAGAATCTGTCCGGGTTCTGGGTCACAGTTTGCAGTTCAGTCTTTGGTTTTTGGCCGAGTAAAAACAATCAGTAATGCACAATCAGGGGTAGATCTAAGGAGGGTCTAAGAGCTATCACAAGGGCAATCAGATCATTTGTGAATCAGTTGTTCAAATCATAAACAGATCCAGTGAATGGATTGAAGCAGCAGATGTCTACTTTGCATTTGTTATGGCAAATGCAGTTCGAATGCTACTTATAAGTTTATGAAACAAACAAGAAAGAGATACACAAACAAACTAATTAGACATTCTTCCCCAGTGGAGTCGCCATTTTGTTACCGGGAAAAGTGTCTATTTAGAACTGCTCTATCCCACTAAGGTGTGACAGCTGCCTTAGAAACAAACAGAGAAAAACTACTTTTGTATTTCCTTTATGAACTATAGACAGAGAGGAATAGAAAGAACCAACCTGTGTCTTGCGCTAATCCTTTGATCCAATCCCTCTCTTATTTGACAGCTTCCAGCTACTTGCTCCCTTACTTGCCTAGCTTCACCAAGTACCTGTAAGATCATAGGAGAATAAAACTATACAAAGACATGGATCTATATTCATAAACAACTTAGGATCAGATTTAAGTTAACCATACAAATGTAACAAGCATCAATGATACAAAAGCATGGAGGAAAAACTCAAATAGTTTTTATTGATAAACAAGAAGATCCAGGAGGAGTTACAACCGATGGTTCTTGACCCAGCATCAACCTCCCAGCAAAGAATCCCCTCTTCACCTCCAACAAAGCATAGATCACCCAATACTCTGATGTTTGTCTCAAAACCAACAGCAATTCCTTACAATGTGCAAAATTCCAGCCTCTGGATCTCTGGGATGAGGGATCCATATATAGATGTATTTAAGGAGGATGAGTCAGCTTGTGATTTGATTAGTGTCTTCTCTCTGTCAGTTCTTGCTTCCACTTGGAGACTGAAGGCCTCTTACTCATCCTTGGTCGAATTCAGTGAGGCAAGTGTCATAGGAGAAGATTCTGGAAGCTTCCATTGTCTCTCCACCTCGCGGAATGACACTTCCATTTGTCATTTCTCACCCAACGCACCCTCATAGTGCATTTAGGTGCGTTGCAACGCACCTAGCCAGTGTGTTTAGGTGCTATGCAACGCACCTAGCCAGTGGAGCAGCTGAAATGATCCTGTTTTGACTTATTCTGAGCAGTTTCTGGTGGAGAACTTCTGGGAGAAGCTGTAATTTGTTGACCTTGTTCCTTTAGGGGTTGGAAAAACACTTTTAGGGACTTAGGAGCCCTTGGTTTATGGACATTTCATGCTTGGAGTTGTAAGGCACAAAAATGTCTATAACAGTTGCCTCCTAAAGTATGAGGCCGTTAATCGGGTGAAATGCTTTATTATGAGGATCCGAAGTTCTTACAACGCTGGGAGGAGACCTGTAATAAGATACAATACAATACATTATCTTCATACTGTTTTTCATGATCTAGTTGAGGCGGGCATTCCCATGCTCAGATTTATAAATTCATTTTCATGTACATAGGACAGATAATCGTCTGATTGTAGACTGATGATTCTGATAGAGCCATCATCCTTTTGGTAGGATGATTATCTGTGCTGCAATGCTGTACATTTAATGTCTTTATTTCCATGAATATATATCGCAGCCCGGATGGATGAAACTAGATCCGGGGTCTTCAATCTCGTCCGATCTTCACTCAAAGTACAAGTCGATCCATGTGAGAAATGTCCTGAAGTCGAACATGGAAAGACATCACTTGATTACCAGTCAATGATGTAAACTGTTAACAAGCGCGAGAGGAATCATCGATAATGATAATTACCCTTAAGGTACTACAGTACAATTCACGTGGTGTGAATAAAGGACTTGGCGTCGAACACCACGCAAAATCTTTCGGTCGAAGGCCATTGATGTAAACCCGTCGCCGGAAGTGAGAAACTTGCCATTAAGGCATGCAAGCTTCAAAGTACTGAATGGGGTGTTCCTAGACCAACTTCTTGGATAATGAGATGATGTCGACAAGAAGTGATCCGTCAAAGGAGGGCCTTAATGAATCCCACATCAATGACACGGAACGAAGCAAATGATTTTGATGGAGGTGAAAACAATCTGATGATATACGGTTCAGGGTGGCGGTCATGAAAGAATGGAGTATAATGTATGGTAGTGGGTGAGACACAGGTGGCTTCTCTGGATGACTTCTCTTGAACATGTCGGCGACACTGATGTGATGGATTGGTAGCATTAACCCCAAATGTGGATGGTATGGTGTGACCATGGCGATGTGACCGGTGAATGAAACAACCCAACCCGACTCGGACACGGAGCGGAAGTGTCATGTTCAAGAGCGACTTGCTACCAATAAAGATTCTTTGAGTTTTCTTCCCAATTTTTCCCCAGTCATTGCTGACCAGTACCTCTTTATTTTTGTCAAGCTTGAGGAGGATAACATATGCTTGTTCTATAATTTGCCCTTCGGGCAAACCCATCGCTATGTTTTAACGAGCCTAGCGATAGTGAAACTCGTTCTCGTCTAAAGACAAGTTTGTCGCTATTAATCTTTTAACGAGTTTAACGACAAGGATAACTCGGTCCTTTTCATTTTTAGAGAGTCTAAAAAGGTACGTAAAGGTAACTCCAAAATTCCTTTTTCGTCATCTAATCCCTTAAGTCCGAAAAAGTATAAAACAATACAGAAGGGATGAATTTTCGATAGTTTTAACGAGCCAAACAAAACAAGCGCTCGATCTTTTTGTTTAATAATCCCTCAGGTCCAAAAAGATTAAAATCTAGAGGAGGGATAGCACTTCCTGTCCCTTTAACGAGCTGGAGAGGCCAATGGCTCGGCAATCTTTTCATATTTTACGAGTCAGTTGAAAAGAGCTTAAAGAAGACTCGTCTTTTGAGGAACGAGTGATAAAATGGGTAGCAGCTGATTCCAGGTAAGGTTTGGAATTTTCCAATCACGGCAGTGTCACAAGGATGGCTAGTGAAATCACTCTTCGCAGCTGTTCCTCAAAATGGGTAAACAATCAAATGGAGGTGAATGATCGGCCAATGAAAAAGTGGAGGTGATGGTGCAAACACGACCAAGGCTTTAATGGCTGAAGTACTTCATTCACGGTGGTTATTTACCGGGGAATAATTCATTTTTTAACGAGCTTAAATGCGGGTGGAAACATTTGCTCGGTGCGGGTTTATTTTTTAATGAGCTTGAACCTTGCGGTAACACTGCTCGATTAATCCAGTCGTATGATAAGAATGTCTCATATAAAACGACAAATTTTAGAGTTTTGCCCCACATCCTTCCTTTATGCAAGTTAGGAAATGACCAATCCTACGGGTTTAAAGGGTTAGAGGTCCTAAAAATTTAAAAAATAAATAGTCGCTCTTCGCTTGCATGCCAAAAGGCTTGCATGCCCCCAGGTATAAAACAGAGTTTCAAGGTCGCCCTCTATTCGAGCTGACAAAACATTTGTTTTATCAGGGAGGGTATACCTCTTACAGGTTACCCAAATATTGTTCTATTCACGGCGTAAATAAAACACTTCTTCGACGATGTCTACCGAGATAAACAAAGGTGAGTGGCGGCGCTCGCCAACTCACATAACTTTGACAAGAGAATCTTGTTCTAGAATAACCCCCTCTTCCAATCACGGACAGGGGTACAGACTAGTCATATTCTCCCGCGGAAACCTACCCTATACCCAAAGTTTCCCTGCCGAAGCAGACCAGGGTGCATGCCCCCTGGGTTTCAGTCATATCCCTCCAAATTACTCGCGCTCATCGGGAGGACGGACTGGAGATTGAGACATTTCTTGCATGAAAAGACCATTCAGGGATGGTATATGACTATTTGCTATGTGTGATCCGGGAAATGAAAGCTAGTCCACGAGCTTGACCACTCTTCCTTCGTGCGGAAAACACATCACTCTAAAGAGTGATGAGACAATGGCTCTCATGCAATAAATATAGTCTCGTCCAAGGAGTAGATTGTAATCTAGGGATCCTTGAACTACCATTACGTTCATGTGAACGGTTTTCCCTCTCAATGTTATGGGCACATCGGGAAGGATCCCTAACGGTCGACTGGTTCCTTTATCAAAGCCTGTCAGATTTCTCATCTCAGGAAAAAGCGATGGCGAACCAAGCGCTTTCCAAGCAGTTGAGGAAAGGATACTCACAGAAGCCCCCTCATCTATGATGGTACCAGCCATAACCATTCTATATATTTGAACGATAATTCGGAATGGTATGCTTGCTAGTAAACGGGGTCTGCCTAGTTGATTCCAGTCGAAGGAGACAACTAGGTTGCTTGGAGGTGGGACCGAATAGACGGCCGGGTACGACTCTTACGAACTTCCTTCCTGCGGTAAAGGAACGGGTAAATTTCCCCCATGTTCGTTGGAGTCTGTGCTTATGAAAAGAATTTGGACGGTGTCATCCTTGTTTTCTTCAGTGATTGTATCATCTGAAGATGAAACCTCTGAAGGCAAGACCGGGTCAACTGCCGCCTTGACCTTTTGACTTTCGTCTGGTATGGATCCAGATGGTTTATCTTCAATGATAGGTGCTTCAGCCGACCACCTGAGCGGGCAGCCGGATTTTCAACTAGTGACGGACTTGGCAAGAGTTTTTTATATCCAGGAGGAAGTCGTAACGGTGAAACCGGACGATCATCCAAAACTCTTTTAGCTTCATCTAAGAAGGGACAACGGTGAACGACATGATCACCTTCACACAATTTACAAGGAAATCTATATTTTCCTTTTTGTCCTGGGGCTTCACTTTCACTAGTCGATGGTGTTCTTTCAACATGATCATCAGAGGTTGACGACACCGGGTTGTGCAAACGAGGAGACCAGTCCCTTAATATCCGAGGGATGCAAGGACAATCTCTGTGAAAGTGGTCTCCTTTGCAAATGACACATGGCGATTTAGGCCTGGTCGGTGCAGTGTGTGGATTTTCGTTAGACGACACTCGTTTTCCCCCATTCGCCTTTGGCTCCTTCTTCTTCTTCTCTTTCTTCTTATTTTCCTTCTTCTCCTTAGGAACTTGACTTTTGGCTTTACCAGCCCCATCAAGCGAAGAGGAAGGAGGAGAGGAAGAATTAGAGGAAGTAGAAGGCTGGTGGGCAACTCTGGATTCGTCTAATTGCTGATTCGATTGTTCAGGAATAGTGGTGTTCTGAACGACAGAGGTTGAGAAGAGCCATACAGGCAAACCAATTGTCAGCCCTGGAAGCGACAATGTGGCCATATGGGGCGCACCAACATCTCCCCGAGAGGAGAAGGGACTAGGATTTCCTCCAAGGGGAATTCCTTGGTTGGTAGACTCCATTTTCTCAACCCAAGATCAACGTAGGAAAGGGTAATGAATATTCCGTTTAAAATAAATTTTAATACGCTTTGACACAACTTGTTTTTTTTTCAGTTTTTAAGAGTCGAGAAAAAACAAAAGATGACTCTAGTCTTCTTCGATTTTTAATGAGCCTGAAGTGACAAGTGCTCAGATGGACCTTTTCCGTTAAGGAGTCTGAAAAGGAACGAAAGGGACTGCTCTGGAGATCTAGGTAGAGGGAGTACCAAACCAATCGCAAAACTGCAGAATACTTTCTACGGTACGGCAGTCAATCTTCCCGAATGCTGTGTTCAATGCATTGCGATCGATAGGGCGGTAGACACGGCTTCCTAAGGATAAAGGATTTAAGCCTATAGGGGTCTCCCAAAATATACTCGACGGTACGTGGGAGCACAAGTCCGTACTAGCACTTATCGTCTCAAAGTGGAGGAATCACCCAACCATCAATGAGGACAACAGTTACCAGGCTTTACGACGCCGGAATACGTCTCTAGCCTAGACCTCTAAATGTTGTGCGTTAAGTTCCAAAGCGTTGTTAGATTCATTGAATTTATTTTAAGTTGATCTTGCTTATGAAGTTTGCCTTTTGGGTTCACCACGAGATATAGATTTAATTCCTAAAATGCAATCTAAAGATGATAAACAAACTTTTATCTCTTTTGTGCAATGAAAATCCTAGCTACTAGAGGAAAGAAAGACACAATCTTTTCACAAAGAGCAAAGAGCACACTGTAAATGCACTTTCCTAAATCAAGCCAAACAGACTGTCAATATGCAAATGCACATGCATGTATTTGTGTTCGAATTTCTTAGTATTGATGCTAAAAAGAAAGTTGATGTACAAATCTGAATTTGCTTTCAAGTGACAAACACAAACAAGCTTCTTTTCAAAATCAAAAGATAGAGAGACACTTTACTATTTTGAAATGAATACTCGTTTTTGACACTAGAAAGTCACAAATTCAAGCCAAAGGCAATAGTAAAAGTATAATCGACCATCAACAGCAATCAAACTTTCTCCTATGATCGAAATCGACACTTGCGACAGATCTAAATCAAAGGACGACAGTACGACTATTCTACTTTTGCAATGGAAAACTGTAAACGACTCAACAAACACACAAAAACATCTACAGTTCTTTTGTACAAAGGAGGCGGAATAACAACAAGGAAAAGGGGTTTTAAACAGACATATACTGATCACAGGCTGCAAAATTCAGAGACAGAACTGGAAAGAATGAAGCACAAGAACCTCAGCTGCACAGGGCTAGTCTGATCAGCGCACCTGTAACATAGAGAAACTGGATTGCAGCGCAGGTTGCCCTTTCGGGAAGTGCGCTGAAATGCAGGAACTCTTAACAGTACCTGCGCTGGGCCAGAAACGAGAATCTGTCCGGGTTCTGGGTCACAGTTTGCAGTTCAGTATTTGGTTTTTGGCCGAGTAAAAACAATCAGTAATGCACAATCAGGGGTAGATCTAAGGAGGGTCTAAGAGCTATCACAAGGGAAATCAGATCATTTGTGAATAAGTTGTTCAAATCATAAACAGATCCAGTGAATGGATTGAAGCAGCAGATGTCTACTTTGCATTTGTTATGGCAAATGCAGTTCGAATGCTACTTATAAGTTTATGAAACAAACAAGAAAGAGATACACAAACAAAATAATTAGACATTCTTCCCAGTGGAGTCGCCATTTTGTTACCGGGAAAAGTGTCTATTTAGAACTGCTCTATCCCACTAAGGTGTGACAGCTGCCTTAGAAACAAATAGAGAAAAACTACTTTTGTATTTCCTTTATGAACTATAGACAGAGAGGAATAGAAAGAACCAACCTGTGTCTTGCGCTAATCCTTTGATCCAATCCCTCTCTTATTTGATAGCTTCCGGCTACTTGCTCCCTTACTTGCCCAGCTTCACCAAGTACCTGTAAGATCACAGGAGAAGAAAACTATACAAAGACATGGATCTATATTCATAAACAACTTAGGATCAGATTTAAGTTAACCATACAAATGTAACAAGCATCAATGATACAAAAGCATGGAGGAAAAACTCAAATAGTTTTTATTGATAAACAAGAAGATCCAGGAGGAGTTACAACCGATGGTTCCTGACCCAGCATCAACCTCCCAGCAAAGAAGCCCCTCTTCACCTCCAACAAAGCATAGATCACCCAATACTCTGATGTTTGTCTCAAAACCAACAACAATTCCTTACAATGTGCAAAATTCCAGCCTCTGGATCTCTGGGATGAGGGATCCATATATAGATGTATGTAAGGAGGATGAGTCAGCTTGTGATTTGATTAGTGTCTTCTCTCTGTCAGTTCTTGCTTCCACTTGGAGACTGAAGGCCTCTTACTCATCCTTGGTCGAATTCAGTGAGGCAAGTGTCATAGGAGAAGATTCTGGAAGCTTCCATTGTCTCTCCACCTCGCGGAATGACACTACCATTTGTCATTTCTCGCCCAACGCACCCTCATAGTGCATTTAGGTGCGTTGCAACGCACCTAGCCAGTGTGTTTAGGTGCTATGCAACGCACCTAGCCAGTGGAGCAGCTGAAATGATCCTGTTTTGACTTATTCTGAGCAGTTTCTGGTGGAGAACTTCTGGGAGAAGCTGTAATTTGTTGACCTTGTTCCTTTAGGGGTTGGAACAACACTTTTAGGGACTTAGGAGCCCTTGGTTTATGGACATTTCATGCTTGGAGTTGTAAGGCACAAAAATGTCTATAACAGTTGCCCCCTAAAGTATGAGGCCGTTAATCGGGTGAAATGCTTTATTATGAGGATCCGAAGTTCTTTCAATGCTGGGAGGAGACCTGTAATAAGATACAATACAATACATTATCTTCATACTGTTTTTCATGATCTAGCTGAGGCGGGCATTCCCATGATCAGATTTATAAATTCATTTTCATGTACATAGGACAGACAATCGTCTGATTGTAGACTGATGATTCTGATAGAGCCATCATCCTTTTGGTAGGATGATTATCTGTGCTGCAATGTTGTACATTTAATGTCTTTATTTCCCTGAATATATATCGCAGCCCGGATGGATGAAACTAGATCTGGGGTCTTCAATCTCGTCCGATCTTCACTCAAAGTACAAGTCGATCCATGTGAGAAATGTCCTGAAGTCGAACATGGAAAGACATCGCTTGATTACCAGTCAATGATGTAAACTGTTAACAAGCGCGAGAGGAATCACCGATAATGATAATGACACTCAAGGTACTACAGTACAATTCACGTGGTGTGAATAAAGGACTTGGCGTCGAACACCACGCAAAATATTTCGGTCGAAGGCCATTGATGTAAACCTGTCGCCGGAAGTGAGAAACTTGCCATTAAGGCATGCAAGCTTCAAAGTACTGAATGGGGTGTTCCTAGACCAACTTCTTGGATAATGAGCTGATGTCGACAAGAAGTGATCCATCAAAGGAGGGCCTTAATGAATCCCACATCAATGACACGGAACGGAGCAAATGATTTTGATGGAGGTGAAAACAATCTGATGATATACGGTTCAGGGTGGCGGTCATGAAAGAATGGAGTATAATGTATGGTAGTGGGTGAGACACAGGTGGCTTCTCTGGATGACTTCTCTTGAACATGTCGGCGACACTGATGTGATGGATTGGTAGCATTAACCCCAAATGTGGATGGTATGGTGTGACCATGGCGATGTGACCGGTGAATGAAACAACCTAACCCGACTCGGACACGGAGCGGAAGTGTCATGTTCAAGAGCGACTTGCTACCAATAAAGATTCTTTGAGTTTTCTTCCCAATTTTTCCCCAGTCATTGCTGACCAGTACCTCTTTATTTTTGTCAAGCTTGAGGAGGATAACATATGCTTGTTCTATAATTTGCCCTTCGGGCAAACCCGTCGCTATGTTTTAACGAGCCTAGCGATAGTGAAACTCGTTCTCATCTAAAGACAAGTTTGTCGCTATTAATCTTTTAACGAGTTTAACGACAAGGATAACTCGGTCCTTTTCATTTTTAGAGAGTCTGAAAAGGTACGTAAAGGTAACTCCAAAATTCCTTTTTCGTCATCTAATCCCTTAAGTCCGAAAAAGTATAAAACAATACAGAAGGGATGAATTTTCGATAGTTTTAACGAGCCAAACAAAACAAGCGCTCGATCTTTTTGTGTAATAATCCGTCAGGTCCAAAAAGATTAAAATCTAGAGGAGGGATAGCACTTCCTGTCCCTTTAACGAGCTAGAGAGGCCAATGGCTCGGCAATCTTTTCATATTTTACGAGTCAGTTGAAAAGAGCTTAAAGAAGACTCGTCTTTTGAGGAACGAGTGATAAAATGGGTAGCAGCTGATTCTAGGTAAGGTTTGGAATTTTCCAATCATGGCAGTGTCACAAGGATGGCTAGTGAAATCACTCTTCGCAGCTGTTCCTCAAAATGGGTAAACAATCAAATGGAGGTGAATGATCGGCCAATGAAAAAGTGGAGGTGACGGTGCAAACACGACCAAGGCTTTAATGGCTGAATTACTTCATTCACGGTGGTTATTTACCGGGGAATAGTTCATTTTTTAACGAGCTTAAATGCGGGTGGAAACATTTGCTCGGTGCGGGTTTATTTTTTAACGAGCTTGAACCTTGCGGTAACACTGCTCGATTAATCCAGTCGTATGATAAGAATGTCTCATATAAAACGACAATTTTTAGAGTTTTGCCCCACATCCTTTCTTTATGCAAGTTAGGAAACGACCAATCCTACGGGTTTAAAGGGTTAGAGGTCCTAAAAATTTAAAAAATAAATAGTCGCTCTTCGCTTGCATGCCAAAAGGCTTGCATGCCCCCAGGTATAAAACAGAGTTTCAAGGTCACCCTCTATTCGAGCTGACAAAACATTTGTTTTATCAGGAAGGGTATACCTCTTACAGGTTACCCAAAGATTGTTCTATTCACGGCGTAAATAAAACACTTCTTCGACGATGTCTACCGAGATAAACAAAGGTGAGTGGCGGTGCTCGCCAACTCACATAACTTTGACAAGAGAATCTTGTTCTAGAATAACCCCCTCTTCCAATCACGGACGGGGGTACAGACTAGTCATATTCTCCCGCGGAAACCTACCCTATACCCGAAGTTTCCCTGCTGAAGCAGACCAGGGTGCATGCCCCCTGGGTTTCAGTCATATCCCTCCGAATTACTCGCGCTCATCGGGAGGACGGACTGGAGATTGAGACATTTCTTGCATGAAAAGACCATTCAGGGATGGTATATGACTATTTGCTATGCGTGATCCAGGAAATGAAAGCTGGTCCACCAGCTTGACCACTCTTCCTTCGTGCGGAAAACACATCACTCTAAAGAGTGATGAGACAATGGTTCTCATGCAATAAATATAGTCTCGTCCAAGGAGTAGATTGTAATCTAGGGGTCCTTGAACTACCATTACGTTCATGTGAACGGTTTTCCCTCTCAATGTTATGGGCACATCGGGAAGGATCCCTAACGGTCGACTGGTTCCTTTATCAAAGCCTGTCAGATTTCTCATCTCAGGCAAAAGCGATGGCGAACCAAGCGCTTTCCAAGCAGTTGAGGAAAGGATACTCACAGAAGCCCCCTCATCTATGATGGTACCAGCCATAACCATTCTATATATTTGAACGATAATTCGGAATGGTATGCTTGCTGGTAAACGGGGTCTGCCTAGTTGATTCCAGTCGAAGGAGACAACTAGGTTGCTTGGAGGTGGGACCGAATAGACGGCCGGGTACGACTCTGACGAAATTCCTTCCTGCGGTAAAGGAACGGGTAAATTGCCCCCATGTTTGTTGGAGTCTGTGCTTATGAAAAGAATTTGGACGGTGTCATCCTTGTTCTCTTCAGTGATTGTATCATCTGAAGATGAAACCTCTGAAGGCAAGACCGGGTCAACTGCTGCCTCGACCTTTTGACTTTCATCTGGTATGGATCCAGATGGTTTATCTTCAATGATAGGTGCTTCAGCCGACCACCTGAGCGGGCTAGCTGGATTTTCAACTAGTGACGGACTTGGCAAGAGTTTTTTATATCCAGGAGGAAGTCGTAACGGTGAAACCGGACGATCATCCAAAACTCTTTTAGCTTCGTCTAAGAAGGGACAACGGTGAACGGCATGATCGCCTTCACACAATTTACAAGGAAATCTATATTTTCCTTTTTGTCCTGGGGCTTCACTTTCACTAGTCGACGGTGTGCTTTCAGCATGATCATCAGAGGTTGACGACACCGGGTTGTGCAAATGAGGAGGCCAGTCCCTTAATATCCGAGGGATGCAAGGACAATCTCTGTGAAAGTGGTCTCCTTTGCAAATGACACATGGCAATTTAGGCCTGGTCAGTGCAGTGTGTGGATTTTTGTTAGATGACACTCGTTTTCCCCCATTCGCCTTTGGCTCCTTCTTCTTCTTCTCTTTCTTCTTCTTTTCCTTCTTCTCCTTAGGAACTTGACTTTTGGCTTTACCAGCCCCATCAAGCGAAGGGGAAGGAGGAGAGGAAGAATTAGAGGAAGTAGAAGGCTGGTGGGCAACTCTGGATTCGTCTAATTGCTGATTCGATTGTTTAGGAATAGTGGTGTTCTGAACGACAGAGGTTGAGAAGAGCCATACAGGCAAACCAATTGTCCGCCCTGGAAGCGACAATGTGGCCATATGTGGCGCACCAACATCTCCCCAAGAGGAGAAGGGACTAGGATTTCCTCCAAGGGGAATTCCTTGGTTGGTAGACTCCATTTTCTCAACCCAAGATCAACGTAGGAAAGGGTAATGAATATTCCGTTTAAAATAAATTTTAATACGCTTTGACACAACTTGTTTTTTCAGTTTTTAAGAGTCGAGAAAAAACAAAAGATGACTCTAGTCGCCTTCGATTTTTAATGAGCCTGAAGTGACAAGTGCTCAGATGGACCTTTTCCGTTAAGGAGTCTGAAAAGGAACGAAAGGGACTGCTCTGGAGATCTAGGTAGAGGGAGTACCAAACCAATCGCAAATCTGCAGAATACTTTTTACGGTACGGTAGTCAATCTTCCCGAATGCTGTGTTCAGTGCATTGCGATCGATAGGGCGGCAGGCACGGCTTCCTAAGGATAAAGGATTTAAGCCTATAGGGGTCTCCCAAAATATACTCGACGGTACGTGGGAGCACAAGTCCGTATTGGCACTTATCGTCTCAAAGTGGAGGAATCACCCAACCATCAATGAGGACAACAGTTACCAGGCTTTACGACGCCGGAATACATCTCTATCCTAGACCTCTAAATGTTGTGCGTTAAGTTCCAAAGCGTTGTTAGATTCATTGAATTTATTTTAAGTTGATCTTGCTTATGAAGTTTTCCTTTTGGGTTCACCACGAGATGTAGATGTAATTCCTAAAATGCAATCTAAAGATGATAAACAAACTTTTATCTCTTTTGTGCAATGAAAATCCTAGCTACTAGAGGAAAGAAAGACACAATCTTTTCACAAAGAGCAAAGAGCACACTGTAAATGCACTTTCCTAAATCAAGCCAAACAGACTCTCAATATGCAAATGCACATGCATGTATTTGTTTTCGACTTTCTTAGTATTGATGCTAAAAAGAAAGTTGATGTACAAATCTGAATTTGCTTTCAAGCGACAAACACAAACAAGCTTCTTTTCGAAATCAAAAGATAGAGAGACACTTTACGATTTTGAAATGAATACTCGTTTTTGACACTAGAAAGTCACAAATTCAGGCCAAAGGCAATAGTAAAAGTATAATCGACCATCAACAGCAATCAAACTTTCTCCTATGATCGAAATCGACACTTGCGACAGATCTGAATCAAAGGACGACAGTACGACTATTCTACTTTTGCAATGGAAAACTGTAAATGACTCAACAAACACACAAAAACATCTACAGTTCTTTTGTACAAAGGAGGCGGAATAACAGTAAGGAAAAGGGGTTTTAAACAGACATATACTGATCACAGGCTGCAAAATTCAGAGACAGAACTGGAAAGAATGAAGCACAAGAACCTCAGTTGCACAGGGCTAGTCTGATCAGTGCACCTGTAACACAGAGAAACTGGATTGCAGCGCAGGTTGCCATTTCAGGAAGTGCGCTGAAATGCAGGAACTCTTAATAGTACCTGCGCTGGGCCAGAAACGAGAATCTGTCCGGGTTCTGGGTCACAGTTTGCAGTTCAGTCTTTGGTTTTGGCCGAGTAAAAACAATCAGTAATGCACAATCAGGGGTAGATCTAAGGAGGGTCTAAGAGCTATCACAAGGGAAATCAGATCATTTGTGAATCAGCTGTTCAAATCATAAACAGATCCAGTGAATGGATTGAAGCAGCAGATGTCTACTTTGCATTTGTTATGGCAAATGCAGTTCGAATGCTACTTATAAGTTTATGAAACAAACAAGAAAGAGATACACAAACAAACTAATTAGACATTCTTCCCCAGTGGAGTCGCCATTTTGTTACCGGGAAAAGTGTCTATTTAGAACTGCTCTATCCCACTAAGGTGTGACAGCTGCCTTAGAAACAAACAGAGAAAAACTACTTTTGTATTTCCTTTATGAACTATAGACAGAGAGGAATAGAAAGAACCAACCTGTGTCTTGCGCTAATCCTTTGGTCCAATCCCTCTCTTCTTTGACAGCTTCCAGCTACTTGCTCCCTTACTTGCCCAACTTCACCAAGTACCTGTAAGATCACAGGAGAAGAAAACTATACAAAGACATGGATCTATATTCATAAACAACTTAGGATCAGATTTAAGTTAACCATACAAATGTAACAAGCATCAATGATACAAAAGCATGGAGGAAAAACTCAAATAGTTTTTATTGATAAACAAGAAGATCCAGGAGGAGTTACAACCGATGGTTCCTGACCCAGCATCAACCTCCTAGCAAAGAAGCCCCTCTTCACCTCCAACAAAGCATAGATCACCCAATACTCTGATGTTTGTCTCAAAACCAACAACAATTCCTTACAATGTGCAAAATTCCAGCCTCTGGATCTCTGGGATGAGGGATCCATATATAGATGTATGTAAGGAGGATGAGTCAGCTTGTGATTTGATTAGTGTCTTCTCTCTGTCAGTTCTTGCTTCCACTTGGAGACTGAAGGCCTCTTACTCATCCTTGGTTGAATTCAGCGAGGCAAGTGTCATAGGAGAAGATTCTGGAAGCTTCCATTGTCTCTCCACCTCGCGGAATGACACTGCCATTTGTCATTTCTCGCCCAACGCACCCTCATAGTGAATTTAGGTGCGTTGCAACGCACCTAGCCAGTGTGTTTAGGTGCTATGCAACACACCTAGCCAGTGGAGCAGCTGAAATGATCCTTCTTTGACTTATTCTGAGCAGTTTCTGGTGGAGAACTTCTGGGAGAAGCTGTAATTTGTTGACCTTGTTCCTTTAGGGGTTGGAACAACACTTTTAGGGACTTAGGAGCCCTTGGTTTATGGACATTTCATGCTTGGAGTTGTAAGGCACAAAAATGTCTATAACACCTTTACATTTTATGCACTACATTTCTTCGCACGCTTCTGGCCGGGGTGCCCTATCCTGCTTCAAAATATGCATTTCCAAGCATAGGTTCTGTAGTTGTGCGTGGATTTGTTGGACTCCCAACCCCAGATCTTGTATCGGTGTTTCATGCAATCTCATCACCATTTCCAATGCTTCTGCCTGGGTTGAGAGCTTCTGCTGTGACAACGTCGTCCTCAGGTGTGGTGTTAAAGACACCACAAACCACGCTCAGTGCTGCGCATCCTTTAGCATCATATTAGCCTCACAGATCGTACTCTTCAGCCTCTGATCTAGATCCCAGGGGGTCTCTCTTGGAAGCATCGCGATCTCTTTAAATCCGATGATCGACTGTGTTTCTGATTTCGGCCGACTAAATTCTCTGTTCAACGCGTTCTGGATCTCCGCTATTCCTGCTTTTGGATGATCATTTGAGTGCTTAATGTACCATGTCAGCGTGTGATCCTGCAGTGCACTTACTAGTGTGGCCTTCTTAATGTTGTCATCCGTGACCCCATGTGCTTCCCACACTGCTCTTACCATGAACCAGAACTGATCCGGGTCCTCGTTCCCTACTCCTTTGAATACGGGTAGCTTGATCGCACTCGCCATGCTGAACTACGGATTTGGTGGAGGTGGGGTGGTTGAATATGGAGGTGAAGTAGGTGAGGTGGGTGATGGCGTAAGTGGAGGTGATAGCTGTGGAATGCGCTGCCTTATCAAACTGACCACACTTCTTGGAGAAACCCGAGCGCGCTCTTCCTCGCTGTCTTGTGACGGAGAAATTAAAGGACTGTTCCCTAACCCTTCGATCGCTTTGTAGATGTTTCCGCTCCAGGTTGCTCCACTCATTAATGTATTCACATAACCTTCTTTTCACATAACAACATCGTAATCCAGGTATTCATGGATTTGATGTACCTACCCCACGGTCCCTTAAGGAACCAACGTTCTGTTTTGCTATAACTCACAGTTGTGCCTATCGCGAACCCAATGATAAACCCTCCTATTATCCGTTCGAGCCAATGGTCCACGACCGTGCGTTCTTATCTTCTGATGCCTATAGTCTGTGCACTAACTCCGGAGTCCACACTATCGGTTGATCGAGCTTACACCTTCCCTGGCTGTCGGCTAACCTCATGATCCAATAGTACAACGCTGAAGAGAAGGTCGTGAAGAAGATCTCGTGGATTTATGTATATATGTAGCGATCAAACCACCTCTTCTCGGATATCTGTGGAGTCCTGTTCTCCTATGTTATGAACTCATGAAGCTTCTGATCCAACCAATCTTCAATTTCCTTCTTCGTAGGGTTCTAGTGTTCTGACATCAGACATCCCTTAGGCAGATCCCGTCTCGGCAACGGAACCATTTGTTGGCTTGTTGGGGCCTGACCCAGGTTCAGAAGTGTTTTAGCCAAACAAATCTCAAAACTACCAGCCCTTTCGGCAACAGTCTGCGGAGCGTGGACTGAGGTCTCACCCGAGGTAGTATGGGAGGGTGCTAGAACCAGGTTTCTGCACCCTTGGGATGTCTTAATGCTTCTTGGAAGGCTCGCGATCTTACTCTACGTGCTGTGCTACTTCTGTGCAGTTGTCCGTCCAGTGCAACTGCCTTCGCGTGGCTTAGTGAAGATCGTGAATATTCTTTACCCTTTACTGCGCTTATTAGTATTATAGATCTTGAATTAAATTAAGTGGGCCCAGTACTTTCATTTACCATTCAACATAAACAGACATGCACACAATCATAAACTGTAAACATATGCTTAAACAGAAAACTTAGAGATAGAGATGTAATATTCCAAAACCAACTTATCTTTATTAATGCCTTTTCCAGTTACAATCCACTTCCTACCCTGCGCACACAGCTGCAGGGGTCTGTGCACACAGTTGCGGACTCTACTAGGCCTCTGCGCACACAGTTGCAGAGCCTCTATCTACTACCACGACCCAAGACTCGGACTTACAGACTCAGAGCGAAGATCGCATTCAAAAACCCATATCACTTAAGATCTAATCTAAAACTTACCTCTATCCTTAGAGCCTCGCTCTATTTATACATTCCCATGGTCCACACACCATGGGTAGGCCGACTCACTTTACCTTACCTTACATTATTTGAGGGTTGACAACCCTTTGACTTGACTCATTACAATTCACGCTCCATGCACTTCGTGGAGCCTTTACAATACCATTACCCAAAATTGTGGGCTCTAAGCCCCAAAACCGTTACGCGGGGGATCCGCTACCCAAAAAAATTGCAGAATGATTGCCATCAGAAGTGGTCCACATACCTGCAACAGTTCCATTTGAATATCAAGTATAAGAAGGGAAACACCAATAATATTGCAGATTGCCTCAGTCGACCACCGATCATGGCGTTAACCACCGTGCTCAACTCTTGTGGGCATGTTGATGCCTCTAAAATCCTAGCATCAACATCGGGGAAAACCACCCGGTCTGGACCTTAGTGCAACTCTTTTTTCGTTTGGTATGGTGGCTCCGACTGGATATAATGGGACTAGTTTCCCAATGATGTATGAGTTGATGGGTGGTTGTTTTATAACGTGTAACGAAGGTGATAAGTGTTTTATCCTACAATTCAAAAATATACAAATATAACTATATAACCCGGGGATCCTGTTAACAATGCGATTTCTGATTATTTCTAATAGACAAATACTCACAAAGATGGCTTATTCGTAAATAGAAATATGTATTCATATAATGATTACTTTGTTTAAGAAATTAAACAAAGTAATTATAAAAACATTATCGCATTCATCACAATATATATCGCTGACATATATCCTTTGAAATAAACAATTCTCAATCTTCAGAAATGATATAATAAAGAATCGTTTGAAAAATCATACATATATCAACAATAGCAACTTTTAAGAAATGTTCATTCACATAAAGAAATAAGACAAAAACAATGATAGAAGTACCGCATGCATTTGAATCCTTTCGATGTAAAAAACACTCCGATTCCACTTTCCTATTTGAGAAAACCTCCAGAAGATGCAAAAGTGCAAGTCTTGAAAAAGCTTCTTTCACAAAAATGTAGAATCTTTGATCCACTATTGATAAAATATATATATATATATATTTAGAAGTAAAGAAGTGCAACTTCTTAAGTCAAATCTTATACAAATTGAGGACCCTTTCTAAATACATGAAAGGGTCTTAAATAATAAAAATAAAAACAAACTATCAACAAAAATCGCTATGAGCTGTTCAAACTGTAGACATGAAAATATGGGATTTGCTATAAAAATAGCAGTGCGATAGCGATTGAACTAATTCATTGAATTGACTTCCTTTCTTGTGCTTGTAGCTGAAATATTGTGAGAATTGGCTGGATTTTCGAAGGTTGACTCATCCTGGAATGTAGCGGGGATGTGTAGGTGGCATTGGAGAGTTCGGGAATCATGCAGCTGACTGCGTTGGAAAGGAATTTCATGGCCATCTGCTGGCTATGTGGCTTGACTAGAAAAAACTAGAATGTATCCCATGTCAAGTTTTTCACTTCTCCGATCTATTTTTCTTTGCTTGCCAGCTCCTGTCTCCAATGATGTTCCAGTGCCTTTGCTTTCGGGAGCTTACCTGGAGGGCAATCAGAGATCAAATTAGGCATATGTAAACTGTTATTTACTAATTTGATTATACCGTTCATTGCATCTCTGCATCTAGAAGTTTCTCTTTCGGATTTCATTAGCTGGGACTCCCATTCTGAAAACAGGATTTCCTTGTGCGATTCTTGTATTTTTGGTAAATTAGCAGCCATTCCTTCTTCGGAATCTTGCCAAGAAAGAAATTTTTTTATCCTTTCATCTACTTTTTCCATTTCCAATCTGGTGTCAACTGCCTTCTCATTCAGTGATGCAGAGATATCGCACAATGGGTTAGCCAATGATATATTATGGCAAAGGATGTTCAACTGTCAGGACAAGGCTTTGGTTATCTCCAAGGCTTCTTTTTTTAATTCAGTAACCTGTGGATAACCCCTGTACTTTTCTATCTGTAATTGCATTTGTGCAATTTGATCTTCCTTGTCCTTCTTTTCCTGCTCAATTTTCATCTGAAGCCTGCTTAGTTGCTGTTCAAGCTGACTAATCCTTTGCTGTTCTTCTGCCGATTGCACTTCAAGTTGAGTGATCCTTTGATCCTTTTCCCTGATTAGCTGGCTGACCTCTGAGGCTTTGTATATTGTTGTTGCTGTATAAGCCCCTGCATACTAAGATAATTTAGTTAAATCCTCAAAAGGATTGACTTCTGCCTTCCATACCACATTCATCATTTCGGCCTGAGGAGTTAGAAGAGGTCCTTGATCAATTTTCCTCTGTCTTTTAACCACAACCCTGTGCTTCGGACTGTAGAATACATCTAGGGGTGGTATTTCTTCTATTTTTAGTACAATCTCCTCTGTAGGATTTTTGGGAATGATTTCTATATCCTGCTGAATCTTGGGTAGGCCGCTTGTCCCTTCAATCAGAACACTAATAACCTCAGGCTTTTGTGCTGCAGGCGATTTTGGTGTAGTGAGCTTTTGGGAGTCATTCGGGTTCTTGATGATTAGATCGAACTACTCCCATTCCTTGATTAAAGCAGGATCAATATTTATATCAGTATCAAGGATCTCACTAGTTCCTTCCTTTGTCTGCTCCCTTTCAGGGCTCTTTTCCTTTTCAGGAGTCTTTTCAATAGTTTTTTCTTCACAATGGCCTTCCAGTTGCACCATAGAGGTAGTATTTAACAAGTCCAGAGGTAGTGTTTGCAACCTCTGTGTCCTGAACTTCAAAAATTCCTCTAATCCCTCTGCTCCCAATCTGATTTTTGCTAGATGTTTCACTTGAGAAAATAACTCAGCTGAAGTGAACAAATCATCATAATCATCCTTCTCATGTTCAAACTTGGCAAGTTTGACATGAGAGGTGAAATTGTAGGCGACTGCTTTTGGATCATACTGCCTCTTTGGGATGACTGCTAACTTTAACATTTTAATTTTCTCAGCTTCCTTCTCTGCATGTTTGAAGTCATGCAGTGTGAAAGTACCACATCGGAGGGGGAATGAAGGCCACATTTGTTTTTTGGACTCCTTTAGGTTCCTTGACATCCCTGCCTCTGTTATCTGATAAGCTATTTCTCTGGAAAATAGTTTATCAGGAATGTATAAGGGGAGGACATGTGGATCAGTAGTGCTGCCAAAAAGTCTGATGTAGGTGAACTTCTCTTCACCGAACCAACTACCAATTGATGTTAGGTCGACACTAGCTTCATCGGACAACCGAGGAGCGGGTTTGTTGAATATAGCATAATGAACAGGCAAGACGAAACCATGACAGATTCTATAAAGATGATTTTTATAATGGGCTTTCCACAATTCCTTATGATAGATATGAATGGGGTTCAGGTCCTGTGGAGTCCATTTCCAACCTAAAATGGGGTAATCAAAATTGAAACAGATGGTGTCCAAAATGTAGGCACTCATATAAAACGGGGGTATTACCCGGGTAGTCACAAACCTGTTTCTTCTATAATCAAGGATTTGGTTGGCCATTTTATCAGATAAAATGGTTGCCCAATCCATGATATAAGAGTTAACTGTTGCTTCCATTAAAGGCACCATTTCTATAGAAAACCTAGCCAAATCATGGACTCCAAAGAGTTTGCATATCATAGCACCAGCATAGTAGTAAGGAGATGCTAAGGAGTTTACGAAGTACATACCCGACGGTTCATGCTTGTGTTTATTTGGGTAATGCCTCCACTGTTTGATAGGGTCAGACGCCGCGTCATTTTCCTTGGCGAAGGATTCCAAAAATGCCTTGTTGTACTGCTTCTGTGGTTCAAGAAAATGGTACATATTTTTGATATCTTCTGCCTTGAATGACTCGAACATCCTTCCATCAGCCATAAAGAATGCTCTATCTGTTATGTTGATACTCTCAATTATCCATCTGACTAAGTCATTGTAGGGTAATATTTTAGCGAGGGCTGCTATTCTGTGAAGATAGGAGCTGGCCAAATCCTTAAGAGTACTCTCTGATTTGTCAGTGGAATCCGCTGTTCCCTTTTCTTCTTCAATCTCTTCTGGATCCTCGGCTTCCAGTAAATTATATATGCTTTCCCATGAAGCCTGGCCCAGACCGAGGCAGGTAGTATCAGCTATCAAGACCTTTTTTACTGGTTCCTCTTTGGTTATGACGGGAACCTTTGGTTTCTTTGATTTCTTCATCATTTTCACTGGATTCATAAATTCAGACTTGCTCTGCACAACGAAACAGAAGAATGTAACAGAGGAAATATTTGCTCAAAGCTAATACACAGTATACAAGATTAACGACAATTAAGCGCAATGAGTGTTATGGATTTGATATATTACACTACCACGGATGAAATCCTTGAAGGATTCAACCATAACTGCTTAATTAATGATTTTCCGTAACTGCCAACGTGACACTTAAATGCCATAAAGATATGTCGCATCGCAAATCTTGATAACAATTCTTTTAAAATAAATATCGTAACTTCCCGATCAGCGATAAGTGATTAATCACATATCGCAGATTGGGAGGTATAACCGTTATGCTTAACTGTTTCCTTTGTAAAGTTCCAATTGCGATAGATGGTAAGCGGGATCACTTGAATAAAATGTTTTGCTTTTTATTTATAATTGACTTATAATTTAGACCCGCAAACATTCGCTTAACGATTATATTTCACCTTTATTGAAAAATGCGCTTTCTAATAATGAAATCGCATCGCCGGATTCCAAATGGGCATTTGTTATGCATTTTGTGCTTTTAGCGATGGCTGATTGCGATCAGCTTATTGCATCGGAAGATTTATATGACCCCTTGGAATGATTCCTTGATAAGTTGCGATATGCACTTTCTGATGGCGTTATTGCATCGGCAATTGCCAATGGAAACCTTAAGTCTATCTTTTAAACAAAGGATGCGACACATTCATTTATATTTGTTTTATGAGAAGGTCTTGTTTAATATTTAAATTGGATCAGACTTTTTCATAAGGATTTTCATGTGTTGTATAGATTTTGCAAAGTTGCGATTATTATTGAACATAACCTAAGAGCAAAAGACTTATCACAACTATTGATTTTTTTAAGAGTTTTATTCATTTTATCTAAGTTCTAAAAAGGGGACCCATTTCTTATTAAAGTTTTAGATACAATTTTTGAAATGGGGAGGGTTGTTGTATAGCACAACACTTGGCGATTCACTGGGAGAAAATGTTATCTCTGAGAAAATAATGCAATATCAATAACTTTCTTAATTTGGAAACCACTGAGGATAAAGAAAACCATCTAAGAATAGTTAAATAAAAATTAACTCTGAATATAATGACAATTTTTTGTAATTTCTTTTCCAATCTTAAAAATAAAAAATAAAAACATTCTGGGCTTCTTCAAGCTTTGATTGGTTGATACAGATAAGGTAGGGGGCTTCTCCAACTTAGCTTTTAAGTTTACTCTGTTGTCATAGGTAGTGCCTCTGCTGCCAGCAGACATTTATAGTCTCGACAGGGTTACCTTTTAACCACTAATCATTCATTGTCCCATCCATCTAAGAGTATAACTTTTGAAAGATAAATTTAAAAAGATATGTTTACATATATATATATATATATATATATATATATATATATATATATATATATATATATATATATATATATTTAAAAGATAAGATGCCATTGCCCTGGTTGGGTGGCTAGTTATTGACAATGCCATTCACTGGTTGTAATTGAACTGAACAAGCTGGCTCGTGATGAGACCCCTTGTCTTATGATTATAAGCCATTACCTTGTTTTGATATGCAGTATTGGTAATGTCAGTTTAATTAGTTCCCTATGATCATGGTAAGCAGGCTCATGATGAGACCCCTTATCTTTTATATCAAACATATTTTAGAATTACACTATGAAAAATCATGAACTTGGTGGATGGGGCGAATGACTTTTTCCTTAAGAGTTTATAGATGACAATTTTAGAGTTCTAGATGCTAAGTCTGGAAAAGTCTTTACTTCTTACAAATAACATCTCTCTGCTCTTTAAAACTTGGAATGATTTACAATATTTTCAAGGCTTGTGAAGATTTTACAAATCTAAAAGAGGTTCTCAGAGTTTTATATTTTATCTATCTTTCTAAAACTGTAGTCTTTTCCTTAAAGGTTTCCATCTATTGAAAGTAAGTATTTACAATATTTTCTTAAAGAACTTTCCAATAGTAAAAGGTCAATGGAAGACTATTTACAACCTTATTATCTACAAAAATTTAAAATAAACAAACTTGCATAATGAATATTTACAAGTAAGAAGGGGTTACCTCCTTAAGTAAAGAATTTCTTCAAGATAAGCCCATTGACAAGAAGAGAATCTCTCTTTCCTGATAGGTCTTGCAGTATGAACGTTGACGAGCCTATCTTCTCAATGATTTGAAATGGTCCAAGCCACATCTTTGGAAATTTGGTATGTTTGCCTTTGTCTTCATGTGCTTTTTCCAATTTCAGAACAAGATCACCGATTTGTAAAATTTTTGGGCCGGTATAATTTTCATCAAAAGAAAATTTAATGACCTGTTGACGTTTTACATGTGTGATTTTGGCTTTTTCCCTTTCCTCCTCTAATTTAAGGATTTGATCATATCTTAATTGAATAGAGGACGAAGGATTTTCTTCAATAAATTGTACTAGGGCCAGAGATGGGAGTGCTAAGTTTGTTGGTATTACAACTTCTTTCCCATACACTAAGTTGAATGGAGAAGTACCTATTGAGGCCTTTTGAGTTATGCGGTCTACCCATAATGCAAATATCAAAGACTTATGCCAATTCTTTTGATTCTGATCAACAATTCTTTTAATAATCTTAATGAGATTCTTATTAGTTGATTCTGCCAAACCATTACCTTGAGGGTAGTAGTTTGCAGAATACTTTAATTTAAATCCTCTCTTAAGAGAAAATTCAAGTATGGTACTTCCAGAAAAATAAGATGCATTGTCAAAAATAAGGGCATTAGGTACACCAAACCTGGTAATGATGAATTGATCAATGAACTCAATGATTGCATCAGAATTGGCTACCTTCAAAGGAATTGCTTCTACCCACTTCGTGAAGTAATCCGTGGCTGTAAGGATGTATCTGTGTTTCTTGGAAGAATGTGGAACAATCTCTCCTATGATATCCAGCCCCCATTGTTCAAATGGTTGCTCAATGTTCACTGGTTGTAAAGGAAAGGCTGGTTTCCTTTGTCTTCCACTAGTAGTTTGGCATATCTTGCATTTCCTTACATAGTCATGGGCGTCTTTAAACAAAGTGGGCCAATAATATCCAACATGTATTATCTTGTGAGTTGTTGTATCACCTCCAAAATGTCCACTTGTTGGACCATCATGTAATTCCTGCAAAACCTTTTGTGCTTCAATTTTTTCAAGGCATCTCAACAAAATTGAATCATAATTCCTTCTAAATAACACATCATCAATGATTTCGAAGTGTTTTTCTTTTAATCTTAAGGCACGTTTGTTTTTGTAATTGAAACTAGGAGGAGCATATCCATTTTTCAAATAAAAGACCAGATCTGCATACTGAGATTCAGAATTCATGATACTTATCTTGTTTACTTGAAGAGCATTATCTGAATCTTCATGTTCTGGAATATTAGAAGCTCCTGCTAATAACCTGCAAAAACCTTGTCCTCTTACAATTTTCGCTGGTTTAATATCTATATCATACTCTTGTAATGCTGTAACCCAGTTGGCTCTCTTCTCTCCTACTTCCCTTTGGACTAGCAATTGTCTCACTGCAGAGAATGGGACTATTACTTTTGTATGTGTTTTTAGGAGGAATGGCCTAAAGTGTTTGATAGATTTAAACACAACGAAAGCTTGTTTTTCTACTTCAAAATAGTTAAGTTCAGCACCTTGTAAATTAGAACTGAAGAAGGAGATGGGTGCTTCAATTTGCTGATCATTGATTTGCGTTAACACTGCTGCATAAGATGTTTCGGTAGCTAAAGTGTACAAAATAAAATGATTGGAAAAATTAGGAGTATTTAATGTAGGGGCATTAATGATTTCCTGTTTGATTGAATCAAAGACTTCTGTTTCGTTATGTCCCCATTTGAAAACTGAATTTTTCTTAATCATGGTCTATAAAGGTAAAACAATCTGAGAAAAATCAGGAACGAATCTTTTTACAAAATTTATCTGTCCTAAAAATGATTGCATTGATTTTTTTATTGTGTGGCAGAGGAATATGAGAAATTTCTTTGATCTTGTCTGGATCAATGTAAATGCAATCTTTAGATACAATAAATCCTAAGAGTTTACCTTCATCAAGAGCGAAGAATGATTTCTTGGGATTTAAAGAAATCTCGTATCTTTTACATCGTTCAAAGATTTGTTTCAAATCATGTAGATGATTTGCTCTTTTCTTGGAAAAGATAGTTATGTCGTCTAGGTAGACAACAACTGACCTGTTAATCAAACCCTTGAATGCTATATCCATTGCTCTTTGGAAAGTAGCTCTAGCATTAATCAAACCGAAAGGCATTTTCTGATAGGCATATGTTCCCCATTTGGTTCTGAATGTAGTTTTTAGTCTATCATCTGGATGTACCAGTATTTGGTTATATCCAGAAAAACCATCCAGAAAAGACATCAACTCTGAACCAGCTACTGACTGAAGTGTCTGCTCCATTGTTGGTAATGCGAAATTATCTTAGCTTTCAAGAGTTTATTCAACTCTGCTTTGATTTGACTCTCTAGAATTGGGTGAATTTTCCTCAATTTTTGTTGTACAGGTTTCTCCTCAGAAATCATTAGAATTGTGTGTTGTATGATAGAAGTATCATACGTTCTCAGATCGTCATAATTCCAAGCAATTTTTTTTTTTTATATTTGTTTAACAATCTGATAAAAGAAAATCTTTCTTCTGAAGTGAGCCCTAGTCCTAGATTAACATTTTGTGGTTTGGACTCAGTGCCAAGATTTACTAATTCAAACTTCAAAGTAGAACTTTGAAGTTTTGAATTAGTGACTTTTTTGAACCTATCTTTGATATCATAGAGATCTTCAAGTTTGACCATAGATTTAGGTATAGAATTCTCATTCGGTCTTTGTTTTATTTGAAGATCATGATCATTTTCATCAATAATCTGGTCATCATAAGATTTTTTAGAAGTTAAGAAATTTAAAATGTCTTCATCATGATTAAATACCCGCCAATTGGTGACATTGTCTGGAACAGATGGTCTAAAAATTAATTCAACTGAAAACCTATCAGGACTGTAATCCTCAGATGGAAGGAGCTTAGAAGCAACATTAGCTAATAAATCAGCTGCTGCATTCTGAGATCTAGGGATAGGAGAAATATTAAATGCTAGAAAATGAGATATGAGGTCTTGAACCAGGGACTGATAATGCTTGAGATGTCCTGAAAGGCAATGGATAGTGTTCCTTACCTGTTTGATGACAATCTCAGAATCACCAAATACTTTTAGATATTGAATCTTCAGGCCTATTGCTTTATAGAGCCCTTGAATCAATGCCTCATATTCAGCAGTATTATTTGTACACTCAAATTCTAGTCTGCATGATAGCATAGTTTTTTCCCCTTTAGGACTAACTAAAATACATCCTGCTCCTGCACCGTCATTGGATTTTGATCCATCAAAATATAAAGACCAAAATACAGGCTTATCTATAGGTTTATTTACAATTTCCTCAACAATAGTAACACACCTTGAGGTATCCGTATGAGAGAAATTTTCTATCTGTGATGTGAAACTATTAACAGAAAAAGGTGATGATTGAGCATTAAAATTACCAAAGAATGATTTGGCTGAGTAATTTCTGAGAATGTTGTTATTGAAAGCTATAGGTTGGTTTTCCTACTCAAACTCTGTTATAGTATGGGTCATGTGTTTCTCCCGATCGATTTTGATTTGATTTGGTTTCCCTTTATAGGGAAGCCACATATGAGACCAATCAGTAGAAATGTAACCATGGAGTTTCTCAGACCAATCCCTGCTTAAAATTAAACCATAAAACTCAGGGATGTCAGCAATCAATATATCAATTCTCTGGACTACTCTAGGATCAGCTGATAACCTAATGGTGACTGAATTAATCTCTCCTAAGACTTGAACCTTAGTTCAATCTAACTGAACAATATGTACTGCAGATTTTTGGGGCTCAATGTTTAATTTTGAGCAAACTGAGGCTGGAATTATGTTTGATGAAGCCCCTGAATCTATTAAGCAGTTGTGCAGATTTCTATTGTAGATCTCATAGGTCAAGAGAAAAGGAGGAGTATGAGAATTAGATCTATCTCCGATCAAAACAACATCAGTAGCATCTACTTTATCTGATGGTGGCTTACTTGATCCTTTAGCCGCCTTGGATAATACAACATTTGGAAGAGGAGAAGAAGGTACTGCATTTAACTCTTTGAGCAACAATTTCTGTTGATGTTTGAGCTTGCTAAGCTCAAATAAAGAAATATTTTCTCTAGTCTTCTTCATGTCTTCAATAATGTTGTAATCCATAGAGTCAGAGACTACCAATGTCTTAGATGATGAGGGTGGATTGGAAGATGATGGCTGATTTTGGGTAGGCAAAACTAGAGTTTTCTTCATGGGAGCCTTATCTTTGGCAGTAGGGCTTGTATTTTTCTTCTTTTGAGTTGTTTGAACAGGCTCTGCAACGATTTTACTTCTGGTATTTACTAGGAGAGCTTCCTGTTCGCTTTCAGTATCAGAGTTAGGCAAAATGAAGTCCCACATACCGTGAAATTCAACTATCTCATCTTCTTCTGTTTCCTCTGATGACAAAACTGTGTCTTCATCCTCATCATCATCTGGATTTGATTTTGCATTAGATATGGCATTAGGTGGTTTTGATTAAGCTCTTTTGAAGTTCCTAAATGGTTTTTTAGTGGAGGTTTCAGCTACCTGTTTCTTTATCTCTACCATTTCGTTGGACATAGTCTTCAAAACTTTTTGCAAACCCTCCATATTGTATGGATCTTTAGCTGCTTTCTTTTTTGAATCATCTTTAAAAGTAACTTTTTTGGACTTTCTTTCTACAAGAGTGGTTTTCTTTTCTAAAGCAATAATATGTTTTTCAACGAAGATCACTTCTTTCATATTCTCTGCTAAGGTGGGCTTTGCAGCCCTATCAACGAAGATGGTTATGTTCGAAGGTAAAGCAGAAATATACCATTCCCTGCAGACAAGACTCAAGGAACATGGAGCTGATATTAGGAATGAAAGGTCTCGAACTTCGGCCCTTGTAGAACATTCCTCAAAAACCAAGCACCAGGTCTGCTTGGCAAACACTTCAATTATCGCACGGGAAGAAAAGCATCATAGGCGAAAGATCAAAGAAGCTCTTGAGATTATCAAACATCCACATAATCTCAACAGGGACAATGGTATTGAGATTAATGGAAGCTGGCTCCCCTTAATCAGAGAAATTAAGATCCCCAGTACATCTCAGGTATAGTGCTTACTAAGTTGATTTCTCCCCCTCCTATTCTAGCATTTAGTAGTTAGTAGTCTTACTTTCATCATTACTCCCCATAATAATTCTTCAACAATAATAATTTTTCAATACTATTAAATATGAATTATAACATTTACAAGAATAATTATGATATTAGCTATTACTATTATCATTAATTATTATTATGAAATGTTATTATTTATTATTTATTAAGACCTATGAATAATTCTAATAATTAATTAAACTATTAACCAAATTAATAAAAATTAATCATTTAGTAGTAATTATTAAGATTTGTTATTATTATGAACTATTAATATTAAATATTAAATAGTTATTAATGATTATTATTTACTTTAATACATTACATTAACATTTTTTTTTTATCGATAAAGACTAAATCTATTAAGTAAAATATAGTACAATCAGGAGAAGCAAGAGACCGACAGACCGGAAATGATGGATCCATCAACCTCGGTCCCGGATGAAAGATACAATCTCAGAGCTACATCAGATGATTTGAGAGCAAAAACTGACTAACTGACTTTTACCCCATAGGGTCAGAAACTACAACACAGTGTTTTTTCCCTTTCTTTTTGTTGACTTTTGTCCAGCCATCATGGGGAGAATGAGCTAGAACAACTTGAAGACTGGAATTCTCTATCTTCGGGAACTCCTTTTCTGATTCAGAGGAGGAAGTCTCATGGGCCCGTTTCTGGGAGATTGCTGTGACATGGGTGTGCCCCTTAGTATCCGTGGGCGGAACCATCGGCTGAGGCGCCTGGTCCGGTTCTGAATCGCTTTCCTCATCCTCCATACTTGGGGAGCTAGAGCTCCCAGCTGGCGGCGGTGGACAGGGAGCCCAACGCTTGGGTTTGGATTTTGCGAAGATGCCCTTTTTCATTCTTGCTGTCAGCGATGGGCAGGAGTTCTGCAGGTGCCCTGTTAGGTGACAATGGCGGCATCGGAAGGCAGTGTTTTCGTAATCTAGAAACTGGGTCCAAACAGAGTCATTGATCTTGAGATTGATTTGCTCTGGAAATCCCTTGCTTAAATCTAGCTCCACACATACTCTAGCATATGTATAGAGACCTTGCCGTTCCCTCTTGTAATCTCCCATTAAAAAGCAACCCAAGGTGTTGCCTATTTGCCTGTATACTTCTGTGCGCCACAGGTGTATTGGGAGATTTGGAAGTCTAATCCATACAGGGGCTTTAGTGATGACTGCAGAAGCTGGGTCAAAGTCTGGGAACCATGGAGTTAAGAAGAGGCCTGCTGAACCCATGAACCAAGGGCCTTCTTCTAAGGCCTTTTCGTAGTGCTCGGGGTTATCGAACAGCACTATAAAATATCCCTTTGCACAGAAATAAACCTTGCAATGGTCAGTCCAGTTGTCATTGATCCAGTCATAAATATCCTTTGAGCGTAGCCAGAGCCCATTGAATCTGCAGATGATGGCCCTTTCAGCAAATTTTTGGGTGTCGTCTGCAAGGTCAGAGTAGGAGATCTCAAAAGAGGGAACCTCCTCCAGTTTGTCAACCAAAAAAGGCTTGGGTTTGGGAGGTTCCGGGGTTGCGGGTATCTCAGAGCGGACTGCAGCTTTGTAGGAGTATGGAGGAGCAGAAGAGGATTGCCCTGCAGCTCCACCTCTCAAGCGAAAGGAAAACACTAAAGAACTGTTGTTTTTTATGCTGTAAAAAGAGAGAGGAAGAGGATCTTCGAGCTGTTTACCTTGGAAAATAAGTCTCTGTAGGGCTGAGGGGATCCCAAGTCTGTGCTCCAGATTTGCTTTGAGGTTCTGCACCAGATCTGTAGGGTTTACCCATTGCAGAATGGTCTTGCCCAAGATCTGTGCTATTTGAACCTGAAAGGGGGCAGAGGAATTATCAAAAGATTTCTGGAGCAGCACGGGGCCAGAATCTTTTGAGTCTCCCATCTCTTGACGCAAAGGCGGCAGCAGGAGAGAAGAAATCTTCTGCCTGAGGTTTCTTTGGCTCCAACTCGGATCTGCAGCGAAGGGAAGGGCGACCGATCTGTGGAGAGGCCCCTGATCAATGGAGGGGCCAGAGCTGCCATGGCTATGCGCTCCTGAGCTCAACGCCTGGAAGTTCGCCTCTTCCTTCGGCTCAACCTCCGCTTGGAGCTTCAACTCGGGTTCACGCCTCCAATAGATCCTGAATCGAGCCCTCCTTTCAGCAGCAAGTCCATGCATAGGCCAAGCGGCGGCCGAGGACAGGGAGGCGACAATGGCTGCATCTTCGCAGTTGGGTTTCGGCTTCGTTACTCTGCTCAATGCCTGATTCGGCTCCGGCCTTCTTATCTGGAATGGATCTTCCCCTTCAGCGGCAGAGATCCGAGGCCAAACGGAGGCCGAGGGTGCTGCGGCGGTGACGGTTGTAGGGTTCATCTTTCGCAGCCCTCAAATTCAATGCAATGTGAAAATGTTAAAAATGTTTTCAATACATTACATTAACATTAATATTATTATTAATCATAATTTTATTAATTATAATATTATTATTAATATTAATATATTAATATATTTAATATTTAATATTATTAATATTTAATACTTAATATTTAATATTACTTTTTAGTGTAATAATAATTTAAATATACATTTTTATATATTCACATACTAATATATATTGAATATTAATACGAATATTTAAAAATGAAAATAAAAAGAAATATTTAATATAATAATTTTGATAATGACTATTACTATTATTTTTATGAATTGTTGGTATTATTAATTATTATTTAAGATCCAAAAAAAATAAAAATTTAATGAATCTATTAATTGAATTGAACCAGTAATAAAAAATTAAACATTTAATAGTAAATAATAATAAATATTGATGATAAAGATTAAATAATCAAAGTATTTATTCATTTTTACATTAATAACTGTATTAAATAATAGTTTTTAAAATACTTTAAAATACTTCAAAACTATTTATTATGATTAAAAATAAATGAAAAGATTAAAACAACCGACATCCATTTAAATCTTCTCACCTAAAAACTATTTAAAACCCTAATTCAAGCTCTTCTTCTACCAACATTCAAGAAGTCCCGATGATGGATCCCTGTTGGGATTTGAAACGTTGACGAAAAATGGTTTTTACTGTGGGTTCTCCGGTTACTAAGTTAGAATATACCATTCGCTTCAGACTTCTTCACTAGGCTTAGACGTAGCAGGAATTTTATTTAAGAGCTTATTAAATTGCAAGTTGAAATCTTTAATGGGTTCTTTTGACTCAGTTTTAAGATTGGAGAGATCATTGATTAATGTCGCTGTGGACCTATCATCTCCGAACTTAGTTAAAAACTGCTCTTGGAAAGCATTCCAACTATTAATGGATCCTGGTGGTAATGAAAAATACCATGATCCAGCTGCTCCTTGTAAGGTGTATGGGAAAAGCCTAACAACAACATCTTCTTCTGTCACCCCATTTAAGTTTATTGACAACATAAAATTGTTTATATGTTCTTCTGCTAGTATGCCAATATCAGGATTAAACTTTGGTAACCACTTTTCAGGATGGGCCGGTAATTGACTCAAGGGTGCAGGCATTGCGACTGCCCCTGGATTTGTCCATGGCCTCGGTTGTGGTTGATTTTGTGCCATTGTCGCACTAACAGCAGAAGAAAGTGAGGATGTAGTTAAAAGTGGTTGGGTAGAGGATATCAGAGTACCTGTACCCTTTTGGATTATGATTTTGAGTTGGGGAATGGATGAATGACTTTGCAATGGTTTAGATGAAATGGATGATGATGAGGAAAGAGCCTCACTGTCAGACTCTAACGGTGTCTTCCTAGCTCTTTTTCGACTTGGCAGAGGAAATTCTGTTGGTGGGATACCAAGCTTTTCGCTTTGTAATCTTGTAAGAGGCTGAGAAGGGATATATTGCAAAGTCACACTGCCTTGGGATAACTTAGATTGTTCTTGAGATATTGAAAACCCTTGAAGTTTATGAATTAAAGACTGAACTTTAGGGGGTTCAAGGGAAGAATTGTCTGATATGTTCAAGTTTTCAGCAGTGGGTGTTGTCTTTTCAACTTCTCGCTTGAAAATGGGAGATTTAGAATGCGAGGGAGAAGTTGGAGGAGATGGTGAGGGAGATTTACTCTCAGAATGGGCTATGGATTTGGATTTGCTCCCCAGTCAACTTCTAGCGCCAAAAATGTTGATGCCTCTAAAATCCTAACATCAACATCGGGGAAAACCACCCGGTCCGGACCTTAGTGCAACTCCTTTTCCATTTGGTATGGTGGCTCCGACTGGATATAATGGGACCAATTTCCTAGTGATGTATGAGTTGATGGGTGATTGTTTTATAATGTGTAACAAAGGTGATAAGTGTTTTATCCTACAATTCAAAAATATACAAATATAACTATATAACCCGGGTATCTTGTTAACAATGTGATTTCTGATTATTTCTAATAGACAAATAATCATAAAGATGGCTTATTCGTAAATAGAAAGATGTATTCATATAATGATTACTTTGTTTAAGAAATTAAACAAAGTAATTATAAAAACATTATCGCATTCATCACAATATATATCGCTGACATATATCCTTTGAAATAAACAATTCTCAATCTTTAGAAATGATATAATAAAGAATCGTTTGAAAAAGCATACATATATCAACAATAGCAACTTTTAAGAAATGTTCATTCACATAAAGAAATAAGACAAAAACAGTGATAGAAGTACCGCATGCATTTGAATCCTTTCAATGTAAACAACACTCCGATTCCACTTTCCTATTTGAGAAAACCTCCAGAAGATGCAAAAGTGCAAGTCTTGAAAAAGCTTCTTTCACAAAAATGCAGAATCTTTGATCCACTATTGATAAAAAAATATTTAGAAGTACAAAAGTGCAACTTCTTAAGTCAAATCTTATACAAATTGAGGACCCTTTCTAAATACATGAAAGGGTCTTAAATAATAAAAATAAAAACAAACTATCAACAAAAATCGCTATGAGCTGTTCAAACTGTAGACATGAAAATCTGGGATTTGCTATAAAAATAACAGTGCGATAGTGATTGAACTAATTCATTGAATCAACTTCCTTTCTTGTGCTTGTAGCTGATAGATTGCGAGCATTGGCTGGATTTCCGGAGGTTGACTCATCCTGGAATGTAGCTGGGCTGTGTAGGTGGCATCAGAGAGTTCGAGAATCATGCAGCTGACTGCATCGGAAAGGCATTTCATGGCCATCTACTGGCTATGTGGCTTGACTAGAAAAAACCAGAATGTATCCCATGTCAAGTTTTGCACTTCTCTGATCTGTTTTTCTCTGCTTGCCAGCTCCTGTCTCCAATGATGTTCCAGTGCCTTTGCTTTCGGGAGTTTACCTGGAGAGCAATCGGAGATCAAATTAGACATATGTAAACTATTATTTACTAATTCGATTACACCGTTCATTGCAGCTCTGGATCTAGAAGTTGCTCTTTCGGCTTTCATTAGCTGGGACTCCCATTCTGAAAATAGGATTTCCTTGTGCGATTCTTGTATTTTTGGCAAATTGGCAACCATTCCTTCTTCAAAATCTTGCCAAGAAAGAAAATTGTTATCCTTTCATCTGCTTTTTCCAATTCCAGTCTGGTGTCAACTGCCTTCTCAATCAGTGATGCAGAGATATCGCACAATGGGTCAGCCAATGATATATTATGGCAAAGGATGTTCAACTGCTGGGACAAGGCTTTGGTTATCTCTAAGGCTTCTTTTCTGAATTCAGTAACCTGTGGATAACCCCTGTACTTTTCTATCTGTAATTGCATTTGTGCAATTTGATCTTCCTTGTCCTTCTTTTCCTGCTCAATTGTCATCTGAAGCCTGCTTAGTTGCTGTTCAAGCTGACTAACCCTTTGCTATTCTTTTGTGGATTTCACTTCAAGTTGAGTGATCCTTTGATCCTTTTCCTTGATTAGCTGGTTGACCTCTGAGGCTTTGTCTATTGTTGCTGCTGTATAAGCCCCTGCATACTGAGATAATTTAGTTAAATCCTCAGAAGGATTGACTTCTGCCTTCCATACCACATTCATCATTTTGGCCTGAGGAGTTAGAAGAGGTCCTTGATCAATTTTCCTCTTTTTCCTCTGTCTTTTAACCACAGCCCTGTGCTTCGGACTGTAGAATACATCTAGGGGTGGTATTTCTTCTATTTTTAGTACAATCTCCTCTGTAGGATTTTCGGGAATGATTTCTATATCCTGTTGAATCTTGGGTAGGCCGCTTGTCCCTTCAATCAGAACACTAATAACCTCAGGCTTTTGTGCTGTAGGCGATTTTGGTGTAGTGAGCTTTTGGGAGTCATTCAGGTTCTTGATGATTAGATCGAACTGCTCCCATTCCTTGATTAAAGTAGGATCAATATTTATATCAGTATCAAGGATCTCACTAGTTCCTTCCTTTGTCTACTCCCTTTCAGGGCTCTTTTCCTTTTCAAGAGTCTTTTCAATAGTTTTTTCTTCACAGTGGCCTTCCAGTTGCACCATAGAGGTAGTATTTAACAAGTCCAGAGGTAGTGTTTGCAACCTTTGTGTCCTGAACTTCAAAAATTCCTCTAATCCCTCTGCTCCCAATCTGATTTTTGCTAGATGTTTCACTTGAGAAAATAACTCAGCTGAAGTGAAAAAATCATCATAATCATCCTTCTCATGTTCAAACTTGGCAAGTTTGACATGAGAGGTGAAATTGTAGGCGACTGCTTTTGGATCATACTGCCTCTTTGGGATGACTGCTAACTTTAACATTTTAATTTTCTCAGCTTCCTTCTCTGCATGTTTGAAGTCATGCAGTGTGAATGTACCACATCAGAGGGGGAATAAAGGCCACATTTGTTTTTTGGACTCCTTTAAGTTCCTTGACACCCCTGCTTCTGTTATCCGATAAGCTATTTCTCTAGCAACTAGTTTATCAGGAATGTATAAGGGGAGGACATGTGGATCAATAGTGCTGCCAAAAAGTCTGATGTAGGTGAACTTCTCTTCATCGAACCAACTACCAATTGATGTTAGGTCGACATTGGCTTCATCAGACAACCGAGGAGTGGGTTTGTTGAATATGGCATAATGAACAAACAAGATGAGACCATGACAGATTCTATAAAGATGATTTTTATAATGGGATTTCCACAATTCCTTATGATAGATATGAAGGGGGTTCGGGTCTTATCGAGTCCATTTTCAGCTTAAAATGGGGTAATCAGAATTGAAACAGATGGTGTCCAAAATGTAGGCACTCATATAAAACGGGGGTATTACCCGGGTAGTCACAAACCTGTTTCTTCTATAATCAAGGATTTGGTTGGCCATTTTATCAGATAAAATGGTTGCCCAATCCATGATATAAGAGTTAATTGTTGCTTCCATTAAAGGCACCATTTCTATAGAAAACTTAGCCGAATCATGGACTCCAAAGAGTCTGCATATCATAGCACCAGCATAGCAGTAAGGAGATGCTAAGGAGTCTACGGAGTACATACCCAATGATTCATGCTTGTGTTTGTTTGGGTAATGCCTCCACTGCCTGATAGGGTCAGACGCCATGTAATTTTCCTTAGTGAAGGATTCCAAAAATGCCTTGTTGTACTGCTTCTATGGTTTAGGCAAATGGTACATATTTTTGATATCTTCTGCCCTGAATGACCCGAACATCCTTCCATCAGCCGTAAAGAATGCTCTGTCTGTTATGTTGATACTCTCAATTATCCATCTGACCAAGTCATTGTAGGGTAATATTTTAGCGTGGGCTGCTATTCTGTGAAGATAAGAGCTGGCCAAATCCTTAAGAGTACTCTCTGATTTGTCAGTGGTACCCACTGTTCCATTTTCTTCTTCAATCTCTTCTAGATCCTCGGCTTCCAGTAAATTATATATGCTTTCCCATGAAGCCTGGCCCAGACGAGGCAGGTAGTATCAGCTATCAAGACCTTTTTTACTGGTTCCTCTTTGGTTATGACGGGAACCTTTGGTTTCTTCGTCATTTTCACTGGATTCATAAATTCAGACTTGCTTTGCACAACGAAATAGAAGAACGTAATAGAGGAAATATTTTCTCAAAGCTAATTCATAGTATATAAGATTAACGGAAATTAAGCACAATGAGTGTTATGGATTTGATATATTACACTACCGCAGATGAAATCCTTGATTGATTCAACCATAGTTGCTTAATTAATGATTTTCCGTAACTGCCAACGTGACACTTAAATGCCATAAAGATATGTTGCATCACAAATCTTGATAACGATTCTTTTAAAATAAATATCGTAACTTCCCGATCAGCGATAAGCGATTAATCACATATCGCAGATCGGGAGGTATAACCGTTATGCTTAATTGTTTCCTTTGTAAAGTTCTGATTGCGATAGATGGTAAGCAAGATCACTTGAATAAAACATTTTGCTTTTTATTTATAATTGACTTATAATTTAGACCTGCAAACATTCGCTTAACGATTATATTTCACCTTTATTGAAAAGCGTGCTTTCCAATAATGAAATCGCATCGACGGATTCCAAATGGGAATTTGTTATGCATTTCATGCTTTCAGCGATGGCTGATTGCAATCGACTTATCACATCAGAAGATTTATATGACCCCTTAGAATGATTCCTTGATAAGTTGCGATATGCGCTTTCCGATGGTGTTATCGCATCGGTGATTGCCAATGGAAACCTTAAGTCTATCTTTTAAACAAAGGATGCGACACATTCATTTATATTTGTTTTATGAGAAGGTCTTGTTTAATATTTAAATCAGATCGGACCTTTTCATAAGGATTTTCATGTGTTGTATAGATTCTGTAGAGTTGTGATCGTTATTGAACTTAACCTAAAAGCAAAAGACTTATCACAACTATTGATTATTTTAAGAGTTTTATTGATTTTATCTAAGTTATAAAAAGGGGACCCATTTCTTGTTAAAGTTTTAGATAAAATTTCTGAAATGGGGAGGGTTTTTGTATAGCACAATAGGGCATGAGACTTATGATTGGCCACTTCTCTACAAAAGCGACCCAGAATTCGGCCACACATACCAGACACTCTTGGAGGGTCATCGTGTTCCAGATTTTCACCTCCAGGATGCCCTGTTATGCTACCTGGGCCACCTTTGTGTTCCTTTAAGCGAGCGTGCCAAGATGATTTGGGAAGCACACTACAGTCGGGCTGCTGGGCATTTCGGGGTCGAGAAAATGGTGGCAGTACTGCAAAAGTATTTCTATTGGCCGAATCTTCGACAAGATGTCGGGAAGTACATCAGATTATGCACTGCTTGTGCTATTGCCAAACTGACCATCAAGAAGCAAGGCCTATATACCCTGTTGCCTACCCCTAGTCAACCTTTGGAATCCATCTCCATGGATTACATGTCAGGCCTTCCTTCCACTAAGCATGGAAATGACTTTGTTTTTGTGGTCGTCGACAAGTTCTCAAAGATGGCCATTATGGCGGCCTGCAAGAAGAATATCATAGTAGAAGCCACTACTAAACTCTTCTTTGAAAGAGTGTGGGTACACTTTGGGATCCCACAGTCTATCATCTTAGATCAATACAACAGGTTCCTTAGTACATTTTGGTCCTGTCTCTGGTCGATGCTGGACACCAAACTCACTAAGTCCATAGCCTTCCATCCTCAAACTGATGGCAAGACAGAGGTTGTCAATAGGATGATCGTACACATTCTGCGCATGTACAACTCAAAGCATCCACACACATGGGACACGAGCCTCCCATATTTTCATCACAGCTACAACCGGGCTCTCCACAGCTTGACTGCCCACAACCCTTTTCAGGTGGGCTTGGGATTCCAGCCACTATGTCCCATTGATGTGGCTATGCCATTTGTAGCTACTCATGTAGATTCGGCTCATGTCTAATCCGAAACAGATAAGGCAAAAAACTTCATTGAGCACATCCAACATATTCGCTAGTGGGTCCATGACATTCTGGAGAAATCAAATGCCAAGTACAAGCAGCGACATGATCAACATCGGGTGCCACACAAGTTTCAGGTGGGCGACAAAGTCTGGTTGCATTTGCAAAAGGAACGCCTTATCGGAGCCTATCGGAAACTCAGACCACTCCGATATGGTCCATTACCAAGGCTGTGGGAGACAATGCATTTGAGCTCAGTATTCCCCAATTCCTTGGCCTGCACCCAGTGTTCAATGTGGACTGCCTTCCGCCATACTTTCCACCATTACTAGACACATCCGACATTGCAGAATAACTCACACCCACAGAGTTAAATCCATATTGCATGGAACAAGCTGCAACTGATCGAATCATGGACACACAGATCAAGCACACTTGCCAGTAGAATATCCAACTGTATCGAGTTGTCAAAGCAGACCAACTCCTTCACCAGGGCAAGTGGCTCAATAGGGACCAAGTTCAACAGAAGTTTCCTCATCTCATGGAGGAACTCAATGCAATGGGGACCATTGATTCCTAAGGGGGGAGGAATTATCCAGGTGGATATTGGTGGCCACCCACCAATTCCACTTGAACCCCCACCATTGCTTCTTGCAATTTTTCAGTTTCCTTAATTGTAGCACAATTTACTATTTTTAGCAGTTTTTCGGGTCCTAAACTTCTGGAGTTGTTTTGAGGCCCTAAATGATGTTTTTTTGGAAATATACCGCCAACGATTTTTTTTGTTTATAATCATCTTTTTCATCGTAGTCCTCAGGGAGGTCTTTCCAACGGGTTATCATGCGCGTCAAATGGAGATAATATGACCAAGTCGTGACCTCGGGAAGTTAGCTATCCAACTCACCCCAACGGGGCCCATAAAATCTTGGTGTTACATCTCCTCGGGTTAGGGTTTTGGTTGTTTAGGGTTTTCTCTTATTGTTCAATAATAAAAAGGCCCTTGAGCCTCATTGTAAGGCAGTTCAGAGGCATGTAGCCGCCACATCTCTTCTCAGAGATAAGCTACCATTTCCCTAGCTGGTTTATTTCCATTTCTGTTTGTAAGCATATTTCAGTATTTTACATTAATGAAATGAAGTATTATTTCCGCTGCATCTCTGTGTTTATGGTTATCCCTATAATTTGTTGCGTTCCTATTTAAATCTGGATCAACTTTGAATTTGACGAATGGAAGACGGGGGAGGAAACTGAATTATTGCCTCAACCATGAAAGGATCAACAAGAATCCCTTTAGTCGATACGATGAATCCTAACAGTCGACTGGATGTGACCACAAAAACACACTTATTTGGATTCAACTGGATTTTATAAAAATGACGTCTCTCAAAAACTAACCGAAGGTGGCTAGGATGATCAATTCTCTTGCGAGAACGAGCAGCTAAGTCATCCAAGTATGCTTGATAACATGTTTGATGTCGTGGAAAGCATAAGACATGGCCCACTGAAAAGTAGCTCCAATGTTTTTAAGGCCAAAAGGCATCTTCTTGTATGCAAACGTGCCCCAAGGAAAAATAAAGGTTGTCTTGTGCCGATCCTCTGGACAGATAGTAATTTGATTATAACCAGAGAATCTGTCCGTGAACTAAAAAGTTTCATTACCCGCACATTCATCAACAATTTGATCAATAAAGGGAGTGGGGTAATTGTCTTTTGGAAAAGCTTGATTTAGATCCCTAAAGTTGATACATACTCGGATCGTTCCTTGCTTCTTATCTATCGAGATTGGATTGGAAACCCACTTAGTTAGAGGAACGAGGTATATGAAACCCGCCTTAAGTAGCTTTTCAACTTCAGCTTTAATAGCTGCTGCTTTCCGAGGATTGATCGGTCGAAGTTTTTGACGAATAGGTTTGGTGTTTTCGTACGTCTTGATCTCATGCTGGACTATAGATGGATCAATTCCAGGCATTTCCTCATAAGACCAAGCGAACACATCTCGAAATTCTTTAAAGAGGTTGGTGTAGATTTGAATTTCTTTAGGGGAACAATCAGCTCCGATGAAGACATTTTCAATTACGTTAGGATTCCTAGAGATGTTTACAGGTACAGTTCGTGAGATAACCGACATGTTACCTTCGACAGAAAATTGTGCTGGGGCCAAAGGGTTTGAAACTGTAGAAACATCACTAGTAGACAGATTGGAAAAACTAGATTCAACTTCATGCAATGGAGGAAGAAAATATGAACGATGATGTAAATCCTCCCATGGTTGATCTACACCCATCATTGCCTCCAAAATTGCTTCTTTAGATGGTAAGACTGTATCCAAGAAATCTAGATCTGAATTAGAATCGAGGTTCCAAGCTGTAGCCACATCGCCATCTAACTCCTCTTGTGAAAAAGGAGTGGGATGGTTGTCTGCAGAGTTAATGATAGATTGATAACTGAGTTCCGCTGCAAACATGGGAAACGCATTCCACCTACCTGCCCTCCATCTAATGTGGTGGTAGATGAAGGTAAGGGCCAAGGGTCCGAAAAAAAATGAGTTCGAAAGAACTCTTTCCGAGAAGGTCCCCTAGAGGATGAAATTGCATTAATTCTAGCTGTAGGAGTAGGAAGATAAAATATACCCATTAACGAAGAGCACATCCCAACTCCTAAATTCTCAATAGGTTGACGAGGATTGTCCACCAATGGAGCGATAGAATCTGAAGTTCCGTGGGAGTCACCTGGAGAATAATCCAACTGATCAATCTTAACAATCCTCCCCTCATGAGGAAAACAGAGGATGCGGAATAATGATGAAACTATGGAATCCATCTCATAAATCCAATTCCTGCCTAAGAGGAGGTTATAATCTAGGTTCGCATCGACGATTTCTACCTCAATATTCACTACCTTTCCCCCAACAAAGATAGGAAAGGTCGGGATAATCCTTTGCGGCCTATGCGAATGTCCATAAAATGCTGTCAAAAGAGTCGGTGAAGGAACAACTGAAGGTGATCCAATGGCCTTCCAACATGACATAGACATCATGCATGTGGAAGCTCCCTCATTTATAACTGTTCGAAAAATATTGGTCTTTCGGTATGTGGACTTATCTGGAAAACCATATGGTGAGGAAGTCTCTTTTTGACATTCAACATATCAAAAGTGAGCACTAAGGAATTCTTTGGATCCACTGCACCGATTGCTGAAAGCAAAGCACTTCTCTGAGCAGGGTATGACTGGAGTACCTCCAATGCAGACATAGCACAAGGACTTTGAGCCAGATCTTCTACAATCGAGTAGTTCTAGGTTGCCCTAGCATTAGGGTTAATAGTCGAGCGCTTTGCGGAACCTTTCAGTATCCGAGGTATAGACTCAACAGAGGGTCGCTCAATATGAAGTGGTTCAGTGGCTTCGGGAACAGATTTAGCCGTAGATGTTTTTGATTCACCATAAACGCGTGCTCTTGTAGTGTCGTCGATATGAGAACTCATCATATAAACATTTGAGGAATTTTCCCCTTCCTGGTTGCCCCCTGTAGAGGTACCAGCATTTGAATTCGTGCCAGCAAGTAATTGTTGCCCTTAGGGAAAAGGGTTAGTCATAACAGCTTGGGAGCTAGAGGACCCTTGCTGTACTAATAAGCACTGAGCGTCTTGCATCTTAGGGCAAAGGTGAGTCAGATGATCTCCATTGCATAACTTGCATGGAAATTTTACCTTTTTCTTGGACTCCTTCCTACCCTCACCGGCACCATTGCCGGGTTTGTTTGCATTGCCTTTCCATTCTTGGTTCTTCTTCTTACCTCATCCCTTCTTCTTCTTATCAGATCGTTGATTTCCTTTGGGATTAGAGGTTTGAACGACGTTTATAGAGGTAGGTTGGGAAGGTGTAGGTACAAACAGTGCTGCCTAGTTAGAAGAAGCAATTTGTAGAGACAACTGTTGTAATTGGTTCAATAGGTTCACCGCGTTAATATCAATCGATATGACTATACCATCGGCGTGGGGGCTTGGTTTCAGTTTGGCTAAATTGACCTTAGATCTAGGAGCATTAGGTAGAATTTTCTGAAGAGTCCCAGACTGAGAATATATCCGTTCCAATTGCTGGGCTCGGAAAATGGCCTACTCTTCGAAATAAACGCTGGAAAGAGACACATCCTTTGAGATCTCAGGTTTTAATTATTTGAGAAACCATTCAAGAAGGAACTCTGGTGGGATTTCAGCTTTGATAAGCCTTTTTCTCCTTCTCCATTCCTGGATGTGATTCAAAATGTGAGTTGCGGTGTCTTGCTGAAAGCTAACCAGAAGTTTAGTTCCAGCTTCATATCGGACAAGCAACTAAAAATGGTTCAAAAAGATATTAGCCAAATCACAGAAAGAAGTATAGGTGCCCCCTGGCAACTCTATATACCATTTGGCTGCATTTCCGGTTAGGGTACGCTGGAATAACCTCAACCTGATTGAATCATCTATCAAGGAGTTGGATGAGCACCATAAGTGAAATGTGGTCACATGGTCTCTCGGATCTTCACCACTCTTCCCTTCGAACTTTGGGATATCCGAGGGAAGTTTAGTTGGGACCGGAGGCCAAGCCAGATTGTATCGAATCAGATCATTTGTCAATTTAGTTAAGTCTAGCAAGTTTAGCGTGGCCAGAAAAGGAAGTTGTGTCAGACCTTAGGAATTCCATCTAGAGCAAGCGGGGTTCCCAAAGGCTTGAAATGGATGACCTGGATTTTGAAAAACACCAGGTTGCCCGAAGTAACTCATAGAGCCTACTAAACCAAAATGTTCTCCTTGTGGTCTAGCAAAATTCGAAGTTTGACCAACTCCTGCCGAAAATCCTCCGTAACCAGTGAAGTTACCCCCTAATGAAGTGTTGAAAGGAGCTGATAGCCCCTGATAAGGATTCCATGTGTTAGAAAAGGGTGGAAAATTCTGAAACGAATTAACTAAAGAATACGACACATTCCCTTGTTGGCCGAAAAATTTATTCCCAGCTCCTATCCCACTAATTGCAGGGTTTGTCCAACTCTGGAAGGTGTTATTACCTTGACTTGTAAAAGAAAAAGGCATTGACCCTACTGTTGGATTGGAATGTGGTATATGACCACTTCCAAATGGGAAACCCTGAAAAGAAGCTGATCCACTCATCATGGATGTAGAGGCGGTCGATGGTATGTTCAAAGGAACTGAAGGAATCCCATAAGACGACATTCCATAAGGGATAAATCCAAAACCGGATGCATTAGCCTGAGAATTTCCACTCGTTGATGGAATGGAAGTAGAGCCAAATATAACTGTTTTGGGAGTAATAGAAGGGATGGAAATAGTTCCTTCTCCTTATACAGATATGGGAGTCTGCATGCTCACAACACTCATCGTAGATGCCATGCTTCCAGCAGTGGTCATCGAAGGAATAGATGGATGTAAACCTAGGCTCAAAGGCCTATGAGTTGGGGTTCCAACGTATAATAGAACGCCTGGATGATCAGGAGGAAGAGGATAATTCGAAGCCACAAGAAACTCTGAAAGCTCTTCAACTTCGATATTATCTTCTGACTGAAAGAATACTCGAGAAAGAACTGGCGTGTTCCTCTCTAACTCTGTACTGGTGCTAGGTTTATCTTGTGAATCAATGACCCCAAGCGGAGGATCAATCTCTGATGTGCATGCTGCCACCGGTTGATAACCACTGGAAGAATCGCTCTTATGCCTTCTAGGAGAAGGCTCAGGACTCATAGGTGATAGCCCACGAAGTCTCCTAGACCGTCGAGATGGTCGATCAACCACTTTGAATTATTTAAAAGATATACTTAAAGACTCAAAAAATTATAAAGCTAGGCTGACTAGGAGCAAAGAACACTCACTAAAAAGTCCCTAAAGATATCAACAATCAAACAACTCTCAAGTATTTTCGCTCTGGGTGATTAGGACCGGACATCAAAATACGTGAAAGTTAATAACAAGGGCCTTCCTAAAATAGACTGGGGTAATTACGCCCTAGGCCTACTAGCGAAGGTATCAAAGGTAGTTACGTTGACCTCCAGACAACAACCTTTGCTGGTGCAAGTACCTAAGCTTCACAAGGGTACCCTCTAGAAGTACTATTGAATGTGATACAACGTCAACCTCAGGTGCCATGGGATTCCCCTCTGCAGCCACCTGTGTGATCCCTAGGATAGGCAACTATGGTCACCAACTCGTATCAGAAGCCGGGCGGAACAGTTGTGAGGTGGGATCCGATAAGTAAGAGAGGGGGTATCTCTCGTCCTTATCTTCACTCTCCCTCGTGCTTTACTCCCAGTTACGGAGCTTTCCCAGTCTCCCTAACGCTATTGGATTTCGCTCATTAATCAAACTTCTATGTTTTGTAATTTTGAGCGGCCTTGGAGAGTTAACTCTCCTCTTGCCTAATCCAAGGGCCTAATAAACCTAATCTTGTTGTGTATTCTGATGACAATACAAAAGTTATAGTTTATTTTAATTAATCGCTTAATTTTAATGGCTGTTCTTTAAGATAAGGGTATAGATGGGAGTGAAAGCAATGACGTTTGTATGACGCAACAGAAATCAATGAAAAACTAACTACATGAATGCAATAATTTTTTCTTCGATGAAAAGAGATCTCTATCTGGGTTCTACGAAACTTATATAAAGCAAAGTACTTTTTCTCTTCTTTCCTTGAAGCACTTCACACACCCAAAAACTAAAAGAATATGAATTCTTTAACAATGCAAACTACCCTAATGCAAGATATAATGGAGACATAAGATCCTAAATCACTCAAAAAGCAAAAGCAATTGTTTATAACTATCAATGAGCCAACTTAAGTATTGAAGAGGATACAATTTTTGAACACAAAATTCTCTCCAAGCAAGAAGGACAAATTGTAAAAGATTGCAATTCACTTTCAAAAACCAAAAGAAACCGAAAACCAAACTTGGCAAAAGAAAAGCATAAACAAATTTTTTTGAGATCTTTTCTTTTTAAAGAAGCAACCAAAACAAATTTTTGAAATCACCCAAAATGCTACTAAAACTCAAAAGATCGAAAAAAGAGCACAAGGAGTCTTTGCAAGTTACAAACTCGAAAATGAATGAAAACTTGAGCAAAAAGACTTCAACTTGTACAAAACGACCCAAACAGTAGCAAAGAGCTTGACAAACTGACCAAGAAGCCAAGAAAGAAATATTTCCAAATTCGTCAAAAAGACTTTCAAAAAGAAAGAAAAGCTATGAGGCCACAAAACAAAGGAAAGCAAAGCAAGTAGATGTGAAATCCGGGCTTGACACTGAAACTAAAAACAATCTCGTATTTTAGAGGACCAGAACCATCAAGAACTTCAGGACGAAGTCTTGTGTGCCAAAACACAAATTACAAACTCGCTAAAGAAGCAAACCTAGGCCAAATCTTTTCAATGAGGAAGAGACTTCGAAACAGTAAGCTTGCAGAATAATTAAATTCTTCAGACAGAAATTGACCACACAGAGACTAAAAAGACCAAGCAACAAATCTATATGGGTAGAGAGATTTGAAAAAACAATGCAAAAATTTGCATACGCGACTATGTTCAAACACAGAAGCGTGCACATGCGCTTCTGACAAAGGAAACTCGTGTATACACAAGTTCACTTTACAGAAACAAGCGTGTATACGCTACTATAAACAAAGTAAAGAGTGTATACAAAGCTTTGCAAGAAAAATTAAAAACAAAGTCTGATCCAAAAGATCAGACTTAAGGTCTGAGACTCTAGTAGACCAAATAAGACTGTAACAACAAGCAAACCAAATACTGGGCCCTGATTGACACTAAACAACCCAAACCAGGAATAATAAGATTGCTATCCCCAGTGGATTCACCAATTCTGTTTCGGGAATAAGTACCCTAGGGCTTTGGGTTAGAACCCCAATAGAGCAGAAGCAAACTACAACAAGAAACACTCATACAGCTCAGGAAAAATGCTTATATAATCAAACTATGTAAGAGCGACCGTACCCAGATTTCCTTCGTTCGAGTAGGTCTCGCAGGGTTTAGACCCTCTGCAACTCCCGATGTTCTTCAAACCTGAAAATAATTCAATTCGAACATACATAGAAGTATAGAGGTAAAGCATATTCACGAAATTGACTTTATATCATATAAACAAATGATTGATCATACATCAAAACGACATTCATATATGAATTAAAACATAATTTGATGCATAAATATAGTTAATTTCAGAAACAAGACAACGTTTCTTTTATTGCAGTAAGCTATAAATAACATGGAGAGAATTCACCCGAGTCTTCTTCTGGCTCCAAGCGGAACCGTCCTCTGGATTCGTTCTATCCCAGCCTTCAACAATCTTCTTCCATCACCAACACCGTGATATCTCAAGCGAAAGGAAGGATATCTATAATCAAGGAAACAAGGGTTTCTCGAAGCTTGGGGAAGTGCATGAGGCACAGGGATTCATCAGACTCAGTCAGGGATAATCTCAGTATAATAACTCTATCTCTTCTCCCCTAAGGCCTTCCCATAGAAGTGTATTTATACCTCTCCCAATTAGTTTTTTAGTTGGGAAACAGTTGGGCCACGGGCAATAGGAGGTAATCAACAGGTAAAACCCGTGAACTCTGCCCATAATTAAGGAAATTTAATTTTTTTAAGTGTTTTAATACATATATGCGGGTTGGGTATTGACTGACCCACATGTACATGCTTTTAACTCAGGGCAAAGTAGCGTACAGGAAATAAAACATTGTTTTTTTTATATATTTGGATCAAGTCTGGAAGGAGGGGTTGCCCTAGGCCATAAACCAAGCATCACAAATACCAAGAGTGGTAAATGGTGCTCTAACACTTTGCCGCTTAACAATGTAAACTTTGAAATGGGAACTATGAACTCAAAACGGGAACTCTGGCCAAAAAACCCCGTAAAAACATCAAAAAGCAGTGCTAAAAACAAAAAGTGTTGATGCTGGAATAACACTTTTTTTTTTTTTTTTTTTTTCTAGGGTACATTTTCAACATGTTTTAAAAATGACGGTGAAAACCAAATTTTTGTGGAAAAATTGTCCAAAAAACACCCTCAAAACAAAAAGTGTTGACATTGGAATAACACTTTTTTTTTTTTTTTTTTCAAGGGTAAAATTTCAACATTTCGAAATAATGGCGTAAAATATTTTATCATGACCCCGAAAAACATTAAAATTTAAAAAAAATAATGAAAACATAAAAAAAGTAAAAACAATGAAAAAACACACAACGAAAAAAGTTAAAAAAAAAAAACAAAACATAAATTAAAATATATACTAAAAGAAAAACATAAAATAAAAATAAAAAACAAAAAAAACCAAATATATAAAAAAGGACAAAAAGAAATCAAACATTAAAAAAAAATTCAATAATAAAAATGTAAAAAAAAAACAAAATTAACGATAAGAATTAAAAAACTAAAATAAAAATAAAAATTATAAACAAATAAATAGTAAAAAAAACATATTTAAAAAAAATGGAAAAAAAAAATATCTTCTAAACCATAAAAAAATTGGCAAAAGAAAAGAAATATGAAAAAAAAATATAACACTATAAAATTAAGTAGGTAAAAATAGAAAAATTTAAAAAACATTAACAGAAAACTAAAAAAAAATATGAAAATTAAAAACAAACTATATTTAAAAAAAAATAGAAAATTAACAAAAAAAAATTAAAAACTACTAAAATTAAGATTAAAATGTTGATTACTTAAAAAAAAGAAAAAAAAACCAAACCAAACCACAAATTATAAAAAAAAAAACCAAAAAAATATGAAAATGACGTAAAATATATGTCTTTTCAAATTAAAAAATAAAAATTAAAAAATTAAAAAACATTTATAGTTTATAAAGAAATATGTATTTTTGATTTAAAAAGAAAATTAATTATTTTTTATTAAACTTACATTTTTTTTATTTAAAAACAAAAAAATAAAAAATTTAAATTATTATTATTATTATTATTTTTAACTATTTTATTTATTTATTTATAATTAAAAAAAATTATTAAAAAATTTAAATTTTTTTTAAACAATCTTCTTCTTCTTTTTTTTTTTTTTTAATAACAAATTTAATTTTAATTTTAATTTATTAATTAATTTTTTTATCTTTTTATTTTTTTATTTTATTTGTTATTTTTAAATTAAAAGAATCATAAAAAAAATTTGGTTTTTTTAACGATTTTTTTTTCTTAAAAAAATGGCTGTGGCCCCTCTGCTCGCCCGCCGCCCATGGTGGCGCGACCCTAGGCTGAGGGCTTGCACGCAGACCGTCCGCCCAGGCCGTGCCACCACCGACAGTGGGTGGGCGGAGGGTCTGCGTGTAGGCCCTCCGCCGAAGGCCATGCCGTCACGAGTGTCGGGCGGGCGGAGGGGTGATTCTGAAATCACCCCTCTGCCCTTGGTGGCGCGGCCCTGGGTGCAGGCCCTCCGCCCAGGGCCATGCCACCATGGGCGGCAGGCGAGCAGAGGGGCCACGACCTTTTTTTTCTTTTCTTTTTTTAACCTTTTCACCGCCTACGTGCCCTTTACGCCCAGTCATTCCGAATAACACTTGCCCCCCCCGTATTACCACGACTGCTGGCACGGAGTTAGCCGGGGCTTCTTCCTCGAGTGCTGTCATGATCGAAACTCGACGAAAGAGCTTGACAAGCGACAGTGCCCTTCTTCACCCACGCGATATTGCTGGATCGGGCGTGAGCCCATTCTCCAATATTCCCCACTGCAAAAAAATCAATTTTTTTAATTTTTTAATTTTAAATGTTTTAATTTTTAATAAAAAAAATTGTTTAATTTATTTATTTTTTAATTATTATTATTATTTTTTAATTAAAAAAAACTGTTTAATTTTTTTTTAAATAATTATTTATTTATTATTATTTTTAAATATTTTTTTTTAATCTTTAATTTTTTATTTATTTTATTTTATTTTTAAATAAAAAATGTAAGCTTAATAAAAAAGAGCAGGGAGCGAGGGTTCTGAACAGGGAGCGATGGGTGCGAGCTGGTAACATTGGTGGGGCAAGGAGGGGGGAGCTCCAGTCCCTCCTATAGTCAGGTTGTAGCGGACAGAAACAAGGAGGCGGGTTCGAATCGATTCAAAAAACCAATGGAGGTAGAAACGAAGAAAGTAAGTAAAAAAAAGTTGGAAAGGAGCAAACCTCATGAACAGGAGGAGAATCACGAGGAAGTCAGAAGAGAGAAGAAGACAAGCGATAGTGGTAAGAGAACTGAGCACAACACTGTGACTGGACCCTGTAAACCCAGGTCTACTATTAAACCCCGGGTTGTCCTAAATGATCCTGCGCTACAGGCGCACAGGGATCACATGGCGACATATGCGGTCATATGCAAATTTATGGGAATATGGCCAACGGAGAAGGCTTTGTACATATGGATAAGAAATTACTGGAAGCCAAAGGGAGAAATAACTCTTCATCTTGGGTCCAAGGGTTTCTTCACAGTGGTTTTCACAAACCTAGAAGATAAAGACAAAGTGTTCGAAGGAGGACCATATTTCTATGCTGTTGCAGGACTATACATGCGACCATGGGTGATGAATTTTGTCCCGGAGCGGAAAACATTCACGTCGGTACTGGTATGGATTAGACTCTACTCCCTACCTTTAGATTATTGGCTGCCTAAATCCTTAAAAGCCATAGGCAATAAATTAGGTCATTTTTTAAAAATATCAGACGCGACTCTGCGAGGCAAATATACCTCCTTCGCCCGCATATGTGTAGAAATGGACCTATCGGGAGCACTTTCGGATGAAATTATTCTAGAAGTATATGATGAAGAATGGGTGCAGGTAGTGGACTATGAACATGTCCCATTCAGATGTCGTAAATGTCATGAACATGGGCACCTCTTCAGAGACTGCCCACTTAACAAACTGGAGGACAACATGAAAACCAACATAGGCAAAGATCTTGAAGGCTTTACCAGGGTGGGAGGCAGAGGGAAAGGAGGGTAAAAGGTACCAAAAGAAACCTAGTGAGGGTAAGCAACCAAGTCATAACAGTTTCAAGATTTTAGAAGAAGAAAGTGGGAACAATGGAACGGACAAGGCACCGGAGGATAATCCTGCAGAGAAGGAAAAAGATGACAACATGGAGGTCACACATGAGAACAACAAACTAAGGGAGGATCTGCCAAGCACTATGGAACTGGGCATGGATCATGAGATGACCCCAAGTGAAGTTGGTATGGAGGACCATGAACTACAGTAGATTCTTGAGAGGGAGAATCTGGATCTAGAAAAGTTCCTGGAGCAGGGAACCAATAGAGGTGTAGATTCTCTACCACAAGAGGAGTTTGACAGAGTACAACAGCTCTTTCTCTGAAGATCTCAGGCAAAGGCTGTTGGAATCAAATGGAACCATGACAGCCAGGAAAATAGAGAGGTAAAACCGATGGAGGTAACATCAGGATACTCTACCAAGAACCCAGGCAGGAAAAGAGGAAGGAAGAGACATAATGAGCTACTAACAGAGTGTGTGAAACTCATGATTAACTCAGGCAAGATGAAAGATCTTACTAGTTACTCATTTACAAACGTTTCATAATGAAGCTCACAACTTGGAATATTAGGGGTCTAGGAAGTAAAAGAAAACAAAGAAATCACAGCAATAGAATAAAAGAAGAAAAACCAGATATGGTGTTTATACAGGAAACAAAATGTTTAGTAGAAAAAATCAGAGAGATACATAGCAAATGGCTTATTAAGTACGAGTATCTAGAAGTCAAAGCAAACAATACAGCATGAGCAATTCTCACTCTTTGGAATCCCCAAAAATTTGGAATCTTGGATGTTGAAGCATCCAGGAATTACCTTTCATTGGTTATCCAACCTTTGGGTGATAAGGAACTCTATATGATCACAAATGTTTATGGTCCTCAAAAACTTGAAGACAAACTCAAGCTACTCAGCTCACTGGAGGAGCTGAGAGAGAGACATCCTGTTATGCCCTGGATTCTGGGAGGGGACTTCAACATGATCAGATCTCTTACAGAGAAAAAAGGCAGGACCAGAATACTAGGTAGAGACTCCATTGCCTTCCAAAACTTCTTAAACAATATGAGGCCGGTGAATACGGAGACAATAAATGGCACCTTCACATGGAACAATAAGAGGGTAGGGGCTTCTCAAGTTGCCTCTAAACTAGACAGATTCATAATGTCGGAGGACCTATTTCTCACTGGCCTTGACTTGACTACTTTAATCCTTCCTTTTGGAGGCTCGGATCACTGGCCTATCCAGCTTGAAGTTGCTTTTATAGGCACTCCAAGGAACATACCTTTCAGGTTTTAAAATGTCTGGCTCACTCACCCTGACTTCATCACCAACATTGGAAAATGGTGGGTGGAAGACATGTCCGTTCAAGGCACGAAGATGTTCCTACTGCAATAGAAACTGAAACACATCAAACTCAGGTTTAAAGAATGGAACAAAAATGAGTTTGGCAATATTTTCAAAGCCAAAAGAGAAGTTGAACAGAAACTTCAGGGAATTAACCAAATCCTCATCATAGATGGCTTTACCGAGGAAAGGAAGACGCAAGATGAATCTCTTCAATAGGAATGGGAGAACAGGTGCCAGCAAGAGGAGATCTTTTGGAGATAGAAATTGAGAGTGCAGTGGATTAAAGAAGGGGAAAGAAATACAAGGTTTTTTCACAAGTCAACCATGGATCACAAGGCTCATAACAAGATTTTAAAACTCAAAGATACTCAAGGGAAATAGCTAAGCACCCACAAAGAAACGGAGTCTATTCTGGTACAACATTTTCAAAGCATAGCCGAGGAGCCTCTCTCAGACATATCACAATTCATTAACAACTTCACACAACACATTCCAAAACTAGTAACCAGGGAAGACAATTACAATCTCAATAGGCTAGTGACGGAAGAGGAGGTCAATGAAGTCATCAAAGAGATGCAAATTGGGAAAGCTCTAGGCTTGGATGGGTTCAATGTAGACTTCTTCAAAACATGCTGGGAAATAGTCAAACAAGATATCCTTGATGTAGTGGAGGATTCTAGAAAATCAAAAATAGTTTTAAGGGCGCTCAATGCATCTTTCATAGCCTTAATCCCAAAGCAGGAAAAAGCTATGACACCCGATAGATACAGACCCATAGCTTTATGCAATGTGGTGTACAAGATTATTTCTAAAGTAATTGAAAACCAACTCAAACCCCTTCTTCCAACTCTTGTGTCTAAGGAGCAAACTGGTTATGTGGAAGGAAGGAAAATTCTCAATAACATCATTCAAGCTCACGAGGTGGTTCATTCTCTCAAGAGCAATAAGCATGCGGGTATGATCATACAGCTTGACCTAGAGAAATCTTATGATAAGCTAATCTGGTTGTACATCAGGGAGGTACTAAAAGCTTATGGCTTCGACCACAACTGGATAAGATGGGTAATGGCCCTTGTTACCACAGCTAGTTTTTAAATCCTTCTTAATGACTCTCCATCCAGAACATTCAGGCCTTCGAGAGGCCTTAGACAAGGGGATCCGCTTTCCCCCTTCCTCTTTATTCTCATGATGGAAGGTTTAGGCAAAGCGATCAACTCAGCCAAGGCGGAAGGAAGAATCCAGGGTCTCAAACTAACCCTGAATGGGGACACCTTGACTCATCAACAATTTGTGGATGACACCATGCTACAGGGTACACCCACGGTCAAGGAAGCTAAAGCTTTCAAACAAATCCTAAACAATTTTTCTCTGGCTGTTGGTACAGAGGTAAGCCTCACAAAATAAAAAAATTTATTTTTCAATATTGACATTGCCATTCAGAGAAATCTCACCAGAATTCTCAGCTTTCAAAGAGATCAACTACCCTCCAAATACCTGGGAATACCTCTTACAAATAAACCTTTGAGTAAGGAAGTTTGGGAGTCAGCGACAAATAAACTGCAGGACAAAATTAGAAAATGGACAAGCAGATCCTTAAACTTAGCAAGAAGGCTAGTGCTAACAAAGGCTGTCCTGCAAACCATACCCATCTAGATGTTTTCGACTCTTCTTGCCCTAAGAGGAGTTTTACAACACATCAGGAACATCCAAAGAGATTTTCTTTGGGGCAAAGGGGAAGAGAAAAAGAAATGGGCTCTAGTAGCTTGGAAAAAGCTCTGCAAACCCAAAACCCATGGTGGTTTGGGACTTCATGACCTGGAAACCCTAAGAAAAGTTTTGGGGGCAAAACTTTAGTGGAGATGGATAAAGGAAACGAGAACCCCTTGGGCTAAGCTCTAGAAATAGAAGTATGCAAATAACTAGCAAGAAAGGGACCATATCAGAATGACAAGGCTCATCCAGTGCTCCCATATTTGGAACAATGCCTGGGAGAATAGAGCTATTGTTCAGAAGCATGGTTTTTGGGAGATCAGAGATGGAAACCTAGCCTGGTTTTGGGAGGATAATTGGCAGCATGAGCCTAACCTATGCAGAGAAGGACTAGACATTCTAAAAAATGACACTGACAATAAAGGGCTGCTCAAGGTTAGTGACTTTTGGGATCAGACAAGGGACAATGGCAAATGGAGAACTTGGAGGGACCTAGTATACAGTGAAGAAACCCCTTTGAAAGCCCAGGCTGAAGCTCTTGCAGTGATCCTGGAACAGAGAAAGATTTTGACTTCAACTTCATCTAACCAACTAAGATGGGGAAGAAACAACAAAGGCAACTTCAACCTCAAAGAAGCCAAGAGAATTGCCACTAGACTTGACTTTCCAAACCCTGATAAGACATGGAAAGACTTATGGAAGAACTCGCACTGGATAAAAATCAAATTGTTCATGTGGTTGGTACATCATAAAAAAGTTCTGACTTGGGAAAATCTAAGAAAAAGAGGCTTAGCTGGTCCATCTAGATGCCAGCTATGTGGCCTGCAAGAAGAAATGATGGATCACCTACTTAACCTCTGCACTTTCACCTCTACCTTATGGAATTAGGTAGCTTCGATTTTCAGGCAAACTGATAGGGACGAAAGTAGCATCACTGGAAATTTGAAGAATAGGAGGAAAGACTTCTCAGAAAATGAGACAGTTAATAAAGCATGGACTCTGTTTCCAGGTCTTTTGATCTGGGATGTCTGGAAAGAAAGAAACAACAGATTTTTCAAGAATAGAACGGGCTCAACCCAGAGCATCATAGCTCAGATTTTAAGGCAGATCAAAGAAACTGTAAGCACCCTTATAAAGAAACCTCAACCCTCCTCGAAACCAAGATGCTCACCTTCTTTTGCATTTGGGCCTCGAGTCGCATGTCCCCTAGGGCATAAGCAAGATAGTAAAACATACAATAGCGGGGAAGGACTTCTGGCAACCACCCCCCCATGGTTTTTTGAAATTTAATATAGATGGAGCCTCTAAGGGAAACCTTGGGGTTGTTGGTTATGGAGGAGTCATAAGAGACGAACAGGGAAGCATAAAAGTTATCTTTCATAGTCATTTCGGGAATGCCACAAGCAATATGGTGGAGCTCTTGGCCCTAGAGAAATGCCTAGAAATCCTGATTGAGTACAATTTACACAATACCATCATAGAGGCAGACTCTGAATTGAAAATCAATTCGGTCAAAAAGATAGGTAATGGCACAACACCAGAAAAAGCATCAAAACACTGGCGGTTATTGCAGGTCTATCAACGTGTTCAACTCCACCTGAGAACCCTAAGAACACTTGGATTTGTTCATGTTCGCAGAACTGCCAACAGATTAGTGGATTGTCTGGCGAATGAGGGTGTGCTTTGTACAAGAGATAACATGTGCTATGCGTCAGAGGAGACTCCCTTAGGGAATCTGTGTGAAGACTGTCACAGACAGGTGACCGCAGATAGGGAGTATCTTCAAAGCATGAAAGATAGGCAGTAATTTGACCTAAGGAGACAGTAAAAAGTGCACCAATGATAGGGAAGAAGAAAGAAGTAAAAAGTGAGCAGGTTGATGGGCAGTCGACCTTTGATGGTAACGAGCGCCAACATCCGACGGATATCGGGCAGATAGTTTCATGGAAGATAGCCTAGAAAATGGACCCGAAAAATTATAGAGCGACGGTTTAGGCCACCCATCGGGTCCGTTTGGGATTTTAGTGGGTGTGCATGTTGCGGGCCTGAAATCATTTCAGAACCGTCGGATCGGCGAGGTCCGGATCAAATGGGAGTCGGGTTATATAACTAATCAAGAGTTAAAATTGAAAACGGACCCGAAATTTCTTAGAAAGGAGTTTTGCTTTCTCTTCGGGTCCGATTGGGTTTTAAGAGGTGGGCTTGTTAGTTCATCCGATATAGATCTTGGCCATCGGATCCTCGAGGGTTGGATCTCTCATTCTTCGGGTTGTCAAGTCTCTCTAAGCTTTGTGGGCCATAGGTTTGTGTGGGCCGTAGGTTTTTGTGGGCCCTCCTCATTTAAGGAGAGAAGGGCTCTTTGATGCGCGGGACTTCTGAAGTCTAGAAGGCCCGTCAGCGCATTAGTACTTTGCTTTTTATCTTTCAGGTTAAGAAGGAAAGAAGGTTTTCTAAAGCGAAATTTGATGGTTAAGTAGTGCATCGGTGGAGTATGCACTGGTTTTGTGGCTTTGTTTGTTGCAGATGTTGCCATTTTTGGCACTGTCTTGCAAAATGTACATTATGTAATATTTTTTCTTGATTAATGGAAGGCCTCACTCTTATTGAATAAAAAAAAGAAAAGAATATATATATATATATATATATATATATATTAATTAAAAATACATATTTCTTTAGAAATTTAAATGTTTTTAATATTTTTTTTTTTTTTAATTTTTTTTTTTGAAAAGAAATATATATTTTTAAAATTTCTATATATATATATATTTTTTTTTTATTTGAATTTTTTTTTTAGTGCTTTTTTAAAATGTTTTTAATATTAATTTTACTAGTTTTTTATTTATTTATTTTTTGGTTAATTTTTTTTTTTTTTTAATCTAGTTTGTTTTTAATTTTTAATTTTTAATTTATTTATTTAATATATTTTTTAAATTTTGTTTTTTTGTTTCCAAATTCTTTTATGGTTTATGAGATAATTTTTTTTTGTAACATTTTTTATTTTGTTTTTTGTCTTTTTTATTTTTTTTAAAGTAATCAACATTTAAAAAAAGAAAAATAAAACAATTTGAAAATTCGTTAAGTAATCATAATTTAAAAAAAAATTGGACATAATAAATTTTAAAGTGTGAAAAATAAGTCCTCTAAAAAAAAGGTATGTTGCATCAACACATTGCATTAGCATGTTTCAAAATCAGCATGAAAATCACTAACATTTAAAAACAAATATTTATATTTGATACATAAGAAAATTTAAAGTGTCAAAAATATGCTAAAAAAAAAGAATTGTATTCTGCATTACCACTTTTCAAAATCGGGTCACGTTTTTACTACCCCTACGAAATGGGTAATTGTATCGGTTATTTAAAGTGCCAAAAACTATTCTCTAAAAAAAAATATGTGTTTTCTGCATCGCCCCTTTTCAAAATTGGGTCATTTTTTTGCTATCTCTACGAAACGGGTAACGGTATTAGTTCCTGTTTCAAAGTTTACGTTGTTCCTTACATTGATGAACTCTTTACAATACAATGACCAAACTTCATTTCTACCTGTTGAGTAGTGTCAAACTTAGGGAGTTTTTTTTTTAGGGACTTGGACTTTTATTCCTGCAAAATTTTGGAGGATCATGGAAGAATATATTAAAAGTTGATTCACCAATAACATCAAATGACTTACTTTTTGTTTTTTTTTCATTGTATTCTCCTCTTCCTTGGCTTGACAAGGTGCGAACAACTTGATCTCGTCTTCAATGTCCTATTGCATCATAGTTCATCAATAATCACTTCATTAGGGATATTCTTGATAAGACATCCTTTACACAGATAACTACATATGTGGTAGAAACTACTCCTAAAAGGGATTTTTACATAGTCTAGCTCTTGAATATAGGACAAAACTCTAATGTGTGTGTGTGTATCAATTCCTCCAGATACACCATCATCAAGGTTCATCTCCAGATAAACCATCATAGCCACAAAGGTACTTTCTAGGTTCCCGTTCGTATAATCAATATCCAAAATTTCACCTAACTTGTTCTTTTTAACGATTGGGGCTTTTTTAGTATAAGGATCCAAGGGTATAAAGTGTATTTTAATGCATAGAGGTTTTATATATATTCTCTCCTTCATAATTTTGAAAAGAGAAACAATATGGAGCTATCCCTATACTTACCATATTCAATTATTTATCTATCCTTCTTGGACTTGGAAATGATTTTTATCCATCCCATGCCTAATTTGTGGAAAATTAATGCATATCCCAATTGTTGCTTCTAGACTTGAGCGATTAACTAACTCTTGAATCTTTGTTTTCCCTGGTAATGTTTTTTCACAATAAATTGTTGGGTCCCTATAATACTAGTGTAGCCCCCTTATTGTTATTATTTGTGTATCCCCCCTATTATTGTTGGTGTGCCCATGTAGCCCTCATATTGTTATTGGTGTGCCCCATAGAAGCCCATTATTGTTATTGTGGCGCCCTTACATTATTATTGTTATGTAGGCTCTGATTATATTGTGACCCCTTAAACTCCTATATATACTAGAGAGGTCTTGTCATTTGTATCATCCAAGAATTATTCATTTATGTGATGTGAAGGATATTTATCCCTTGAAGAGGCTAATTTTCAAGTCATTATTTTCTTCTGCTTTGTGATTTGGTTGCATAACATTTGGTATTGTGACTTTGGATTCTAGGGTTTCGCTACTTCAAATAGTTCATCTTCGAATTTTCGCTATAACTATTTTTCTACGAAGCATCAGAAGCTAAAATTTCAACCATGTGGAGCCAAAATATTGGTGAATTTATTGTAAAAATTTTAGATCTTGGTTCGATATAGTTTTTGAAATATGGTTCGAAGAATTTAGGGTTTCTGCATGCTCCAAAATTTTGTCTCAAATATGTGACCTAGGGAAAATCGTCATAACTTTATTTTAAAGAATTGGATTTGAATTCCGTAAAAAGTGACTACAAGTGCACAAAATTTAGTATCTCTTGTATAAATTTCGGAGTTGAAGGTTGAAAAAGTGACATGTGGCATCCCATACAAGTTCGCTCTACTGAACCAGTCCACAATCAGGGCATCGTGATAGATTTGGCATAACTTTATATTCAAGAATCCAATCTTGGTTTGACTTGTGGCGTTGGAAATAAGACTCAAAGTGCTAAAACAAGACAAAATTTCAAACCTCGGGAGGCCAAAATTTCAGAGATGCAATAGTTTCAATATCAAGCTCTAAAAAGCAAGAAGAAAAATGTGTGTATTTTTTAAAATTTGAATAAGTTTTGTTTGAAAAATCAGTCTGAAGTAATTCAAAGGGAATAGTAAAGTATATATATCATTATTTGGTTCCAATATTCCTTGAAAAAAAAAAAATGGATACTCCCAATAAGCAACCAGAAAGATCTTCTATGACACATGAAGAAGATGAAGAAATGAAACATGATATATAAAAATTACACGACCAAATGCAACAAATTTCGCTCTTGCATTGAGTAACTAAAAATTAAATGGAAGTTAAGATCGATGGTTTGAAGAATGTTTTAAAAGAATACATGGAAGATTTGAAGGATGGACTAAAAGCAGACATGGAAGGCTTGAATGAAGGTTTGAAAAAGTTGCTACTGGAAATGCTTCCTAATGGTGAAAGGGTATTCCATGAAACTCATGATGAGAACAAAAGGGATGTTAATAATGATTTTAGAGACTCTAACTTTAGATTGAATACCAACCACATTCTAAAGATCAATATGAGGAGGTTTGATGGCAAGGATGTTGTAACATGGATACTACACATGGAGCAATATTTTGATCTACATGATGTGCAAAACACACAAAAGGTACACATTGCATATTTATATTTAGAACCCAATAAATTTGCATGGTATTGATGGATTTTCTCTCGTAAAACACTTGTCAATTAATGGTAAATTTTTACGGAGGAAATGACAACACATTAGGAGGATACAAAGAGAAACACATTCTTTAGCCAATTAATAAATATCAAACAAAAGGTTTCAATGGTGGAGCACATTGAGGACTTCCAAAAATTGGATATCAAGTTAACTGATATTCTAGAGGAGCATAGAATTAATGTATTCATAGGTACTTTGAAGGATAACATCCAACATGAGGTTCCCCTTTGGGAGCCTGATTCATTGGAGAAGGCTTTAGGGTGGCAAGAAAAGTGGAAAGAAAAATTATGGAAACAAGGAGGTATACCACTCACAACTATAAATATGGAAGTGTTGTTGATCCTAACATTCTATAACCTACAAGGTTGACACCACAACAATTGGAGGAAAAAATAGCAAAAGGGCTTTGTTACGGTTGTGATAGCAAATACACTAAAGGTCACAAGTGTGCTGAGAATAAACTATTTTACGTAGATTGTGAAGAGGAGGAAGAAAAGAAACAAGAAACATCAAAAGAAGAGGATATACACAAATAACCAACCCCATTGAAAGAAGAAATGAATATGGCCATATCTTGTAATGCATTGAAGGGGATTACCACTCCTCAAACTCTCAAGATAGAAGGATATATCAAGAAGAAAAAGGTAATAATGTTGATTGATTCAAGTAGTACCCATAATTTTATTCATTGTAAGATAGCCAAGGAACTGAATTGCTTTCTATATCCAGCAATAGAATGTCAAGCACTAGTACAAAATGGCCAATTAGTTACGAAAAAATGACTAAATTTTGCATATAAATGACCAATTTTGGGTCGGTGACTAATAGTAGCTAATTTATAGTATCTTATAACGCGACCAACTTTTAGTTGTTTTTAGCTTAGTCATTAATTGGTTGTCTAAATTTTATGGTCTAGTAGTATATTTAGTCATTAGTTTAGCCATTAATTTCCACAATTAATGACCAAATAAACAACAAAATATACTATTATATGATCACCCGAGAAAACCAATTAATGACCAAAGAAATATGACCAAAATGTTAGTTGTGTTATAAGATACTGTAAATTAGCTACTAATAGTCATATATATGAAAAATTTAGTTGTCATTTGAAACCAATTAATGACCAAAGAAATATGATTAAATTTTGACCATTTTATAAGATACTATAAATTAGCTACTAATAGTCGTATATATGCAAAGTTTAGTCGTCATTTGTAATAACAAATTTATCATTTACAATAGTCTTTTATCTTTTTTTGGTAATTCCATATTCTTTATATGAACTACATATTAAGAAGTTTATATTCATTTAATTTACTTTCATTAATAATCATTATAAACGACTAATTTAGTCATTGTATATTTATTTTATTTATATACATTATTAATCAATATAAGCTACTAATTCAGTAGTTTTGTATTCATTTAATGTGTTCATTATTAATCAACAAAAATGAATTAATATGATTTTGTGACTATATTAAAAAAATATCATACAACATTCATGCCCATATAATATGAAAACACACAACACAAATGTTAACAATAAAGTTTAATTATCTCTTTAATTAAAATGGCCACAACCAATTAAAAAATGTCAAATAGTACAAGAGGTGAAAAGCAAGTGACTAAGTGTGATCTTAAGTTTTCGAAATCTAGAACTTTACAATTTGAAAGCATCACAGTGATGCACCTAGCCTGTCACTCAATTTCCTACTTAACCCAACAAAGGGATGGGATATATAGAACTTAAAAATGTCAAACATCTGTGTACCAAATCTAACAGTAAAACATAACTCTCTTGACATTTTCTTTCAGATCTGGTAAGGGTCGAACACTTGTTCCTGTAGGTACACGAGTGCTCTGAGAACCTGAACTAGTTGCAGTCATGTGACTACTAGGAACACCACTAGATAAGGAACCATTGTTTGATGTTTCTGGCTCCATATAAATTAAGCCCGAAATGTAGCCAGATGGGCATAATACGCTTGGGGTACCTGTACATAATAAAAAATAAAATATATGTCAAGGACAGTCCCCAAATATATGAACCAAGTATATATTTATGATTTAGCATTGGAGACCTACCTATACAAATTAAGCGTGTACATCTCGCATATCTGCCATAAACCAACTGGTACAAGTCAATAGGAACCGGTACAAGTTAATAGGAACCCAATAATGTACAATGCATTAGTTTTTTTCTAAATTTGTTTCAATTTAAGAACAAAAACCATCTACCATTTTTCAACTAGATGAGCACAAACTTCATTTTTTCAAAACTAAAAAACAAGCATTGCTCAAGAACTAACATTATTTCAAACATTAATTAAAATTTACCTTAAAACCAACTACAACTACATATCTATTTATATTTTCCTTCTAGAACTTCCAACTCTTATCCTACTGCTTAAACACGAATTTTACAACTTGAAACTACAAAATTTTCAATATACAACTCAAAAACCAATAAGCAAAGTAAAAGTCCAAACTTATAAGAAACACACTAAAAATGAATTATAACATTTTGAAAATAGGTTATCTAATCTACACAATGCATTAGGGGTAAAGAGGATGAGGTAGAGATCTACGTGTAACAAAGATTTTTGGTCAAGGACTACAATCCATCGGTTGTGAATTTTTTTTTCATCCCAAAGAACATGATAATGCACAAATCTACTAGTTCCATGTAAACATCATAAACATAGATGGGTTAATCTTCGAGTCAACATGTTCATTTTTTCTAAGTTGGACATCATAATAACATCTTACCTTAAGAAGATATCAATCTATTATCCAACCAAAGGAAAAATGTAATATCAATGGTACCTGAGTACCAACATCGTTGCAGAGGTAAAAGTCAAATTCTATTGGATAGAAAATTTTTGAGTCAACTACAATGCCTAACATATCATCAAAAAGGACCGTAATCACTAGCTCTTTTGTAAAATAAAAGGAAGCTTACAATAGAATTATGATCAATAGAGGGCTATCATACACAATATGTGTCAACTAATAGTTGTGTATTTTGTTAGCGCTTGAAATTTCACCTCAGGCTGAGAAAGGTAAACCTCAAGGCTACATCAAACCATTTAGCCTCGTAGCTAGCCCTACGGGGCAGGAGAAGGCTCTCTCTGGTCAATCTCGGCAGATCTTCAATGGGATGAGATGACCAACAAGGTAACACTGATATTAGGCTAGTAAACTGATTAAAAGGTTGATTTGGGGTTTTTTGGTGGCAAATTGAGGAATTGCATTTTTGGGTGCGGGGATTTGACACAGTTTTTGCAGGGGGTTCCTTGGGGCGAGGTAGGAGACAGTATTGATGCCTTAACTTGAGATGGATGATCAGGAATGAAAGATGAGGAGCTAAAGAGAGCAAACAATGACTTTGAATTCCCTTTAGACAGTAGAAAACATGGAAATTAAACAAATTTAAAAGCAGAGCATGGCTAGCATGAATTCATACTTTAACACTTCATTTGTTTAATGTGCAGCAGTAAAGAAAGGAAATGAATCACATAACAAAGCTTACAAGAACATTGAGAAACACACCATCAACACATGAGTCCACAAGAATCCCAAAGATGACTGCAAAACCCTGGTCTTCCTTAGCCAAAAATTGCAGAGATACAAGTGAAATAATACAATGATAGCTTCTCCCTCAAGAGTCCAACCATGAAAATGAGCAAGAAAGTACATAATATAGATGATCTAACCTCTTTCCCTGCCTCCATGGGTCGAGCTCACTATCCTAGGAGCTGTTTCAACAACTTCTAAACTAGACACTAGAAAATAGGCAGTCAAAACAACTTGCCTCTATAAACTTGGAAACCAATTCATACATAACATATTTACCCATTACATGAATGAATCTTCTAGAAGAGTTAAAAAAGGATAAAAGTGTCTTAGAGTTACAAAAATTACATCAAAGATAATCATCTTCAACCCCAAAAAGTCAAACCAAGTCAAACTGTGCTTTTCCGAGCTGTATAGTGAAATCTGGCAAAGTTTGCTCAACGGGTCGCGCACCTTTGGAGCTCTGTTTGAGGCACTTGCAGGTGTCAGAATTGGGTGCAGGATAGCTCGTTGGAAAGGTCTGTGAGTCTAATTTCCAACCCAACCGGAATTTTTGAATTTGGAGGTCATTTTCCCTGTCAAAAATTAATTCTCCCAAGACTGGTTTCTGCAACTCAAAAAAGGGGCAGAAAGTCAAATTTTGCATGTATTTTGACCTTTTGGAGGCCCAAAACTCCATAAAAACTCAAGTCCATCCATAGGCATATGTAACTTTGCATGAAAAATCTAGAAATTCTGAGTTTTTGCAAAATGGAGTTGCCATGACAAAGGGTCTCACTGGGGGTGAGACCCGTTGAGGAGCCAAAACCTGTAAATTTCCAAAAAATGCCAAAATTACCCAAAATTCTCAAATTTTTTTGGGATTTGAGCTGTGGCTAGGCTATTGAGTGCCATGATCCTTGAGTGAAGCCTCAGCCAAGATACGTAGGGGATTTGGCTTCTTTCTCCTTTTTTGTGCCTTGGCCAAACTCTTTGGATCCGGCGATTGTAATTTTGGCATTTCTCTAAAACCATGACACCTGTGCAAAAAGTGAATGAGGTTTTTCTTCTTTGGCATGTTATGGACAAAAACCTCCCTCAGTTTTCAAAAATTCATCTTTTATTGCTCTGAAACATCATTTGAGTGCAACTTGTCCCGATGTGTGAAACAAGGAATTTTGTCGAAATGGAGCGAAATGAAGGGGATAGGGGGCTTCTAAATTCTTGGGGAAATTTTTGGGAGTAGGGAGGGATGTTAGGGAGTAGAGGAAAGTGGAATCTCAGAGATTGAGCAAGGGGAAGGGGTCCAAAAGGGAAAAACACAGACCCAACCTAGAAAATTGCCAGGTTGTAGCTAGAAACTAGGGTTTGCACAAAAATGAGGAATTTGGCGGATCTAAGGGATGGGAAGTGTTTGATAAGGTACTTTAAGGATAGGGGAAGATGTATGAACATCAGAAAACAAGTTTTTCCGATGATTTGACCGTCCAAGAGAAATTGGCTTTCAAAACCCTAGGAGAGGGAAATGAGCTTGCCTAGGCACAACTGAAGCATGAATAAGGTGTAAAATGACTCATTAGACACTGACATGATAATGAAAACCCTATGAATGATGATAGACTCAGCTGAATGATGACATGGACTGACATTTGGACAACTTTGAAAAGTGTGAAAGCAAACCCTAGACCTAATGCCTAGTGACCAAATTTTGCTTGAAGACTCACTGAAATGACAAAATTTGACCTTGACACTTCAAAATCACTTTGTAAGAGCATATTTGATCACTGGGGGAAGGCTGGAAAGACTGACACTAACATATTCCATAACAATTATCTTCTTATCTGGCAACATGTTTCTACTCTTGTCTGTATCATTTCAATCTAGTTGGTTGTTTGTAAAGAATCTAGTATGTTGACATTTTTGAACCACCATAAAAGTAACTGGAGGTTGATAATTTGGTGAGATTTTTGAACCACCACAAAGATTCAACTCACTGCATGGAGATAGTCATTTCAAGATGGATAAGATGGATACATGGATTTTCCCACAATTAGAAAAAAAATGGATTTTGAACCATGAATTTTGAATGTAACATTGCAAGGGTTCTCTTATAGTTATAGATAAACAATGACTTTGTACAAAATAAGGCATAACAAGGATTTTAAGAGGATCTTCCTCAAACAAGAAACAATGAAATTTGATAATTTTCAAAAATTAACCTTAAAAACATAATTCTCTTTATGCATATCCCCAACCTTATGAGGACACTTATTTCTCTCTAGACACTGAATCCAATGAATACTCCTATTGATCCTACAGTGAAAAAGTATGGTGCTTCCATTAATTACATATGGAATTTGGGGGTTCTTTTCCTGCCATTTTTTCACAAATTATAGTGCATGATTCTTTATTCATTATTTTGGATGGTGCATGAGCATGTAATCATCTAGACCCTGCATAAACAAAGATGTCATTGGGCTGGGAAAGTTGGATGGTTTGGAAAGACATTACTAGTTCTGACAATGGCAACTTAACAAATAACAATTAATTCTGCTCATAGAAGATGACAAATTTATAATCTCTCAACTTCCCCTATTTTGTTTCATACCTTTATCCCTACAAAATTATCCCTTTTGACTTCATCTCTACATAAGGAAACCAAATTGCAAGTGATTATACCTTGTCTCAGTGCGAGTTATAGACCAGTTTTGTCATAGGTTCCACAATTATTCCCTCACCTACGGGGAGTATTATATAATTCTTATATTTCCAAAACATAAACTATTAAATTCTCTTTCAAGAATTCAAGAAAATAATAAGTGACAAGTATCTAAAATGCCATGAAAACTTACATGTATTTTGGAAGGGTGGACTCATAAAAGTATCCATACTTGATGAAAAAAAATGCATGACCAGAAAAACTTTGTGGAAGGGAAATTGATACATCGACCTAGTTATTTTTGTCTATAAAAACCATCTTCTCAATATCCACATAAATCAAATTTCAACTTACAAAGAAATTCAAATATTCAGAAAAGACACCATACCTTGGTTTTTTGGAAACTCTGTATTCAACTCTGCTATCATCCTAATCATGAGAAATTGATCAATAGATCCTAGAAACCCTTCTAAACTTCCCATGTGTAAAAATCCATTCCCATCCAGACCACCTCCATTACAGGTAGTGAATTGTGCATCTAGTGGCATTGGTGGGCTAGAGGAGAACACTTCAATACTAGGCACTGCAGAATCTTGATTGAAACTCATGTTTCTCATGGATGAGACATCCAATGAGGATGGTTGCATGAACATAGGCACTTCCATGACCCTTTCAACCTGACTGATGTAAACAATTGGGTCAATTTTCAATTGGTTGCTTCAAATGCAGGGCATAAAAAGCATTGGATCACAAAAACATGTACATACTAAGAAGGAGAACGTAAGCTAGCTTTGAAATCTTACTTTCCAAAATTTTCAAGTGAAAATGTGTGATCTAGTGTGTAAGTTAAGTAGAGATCCCACTAGAGACGACATAATGTTGCTTTCTTGTTTGAAGTTGCGAACGTTGTTGAATATATGGTGATCATGAGTACACTCTTTCAATAAGATTCTCAACGCATTAGTTGCTATATCATTAAATTTTTGTGAAAATAAATTAAATGCAACAACTAAACAATTATGAAAATCTAGTTCCATGTCAAATCATGGTTGCATGGGTCAAATGCTTTACAAAATTCATCTGTTCAAGCATGGAAAAATTGAACATAATTTAGGATGGTTAAGTACTTATTAAGCTCAAGTCTTGGTGCCTTTACTTTGTAAATAAATAGAGATAGGAGGTTACCTAGCGCCCTTTCCATCACTATGAGGTGGTGTTGTTTTTCAAGAAAATGGTTGAATAACAAGATATTCTCTTTTACTTTCAACCATATGTAGTAATTCTTAAAAATTTCATGATTTTCCCTCTCAAGTATTTTCCACACTATAAAATTCAGTAACGATTTTCATGTCAAGTTTAATGACACAAGTAGAACATTTAGGTTTTTTAGAAGACTGGAAATTTTATCGATCATGCCTTAAATGCTTTGATCTACCTTGTTACTCATACTATTCATCCACATTAAATACTTTTTCACCAAGTTAATCAATAACAAACAAATCACTTCCTCATCTTAAATCATGTTGGTTAAATTTTTCACATTCATTACCTATTCTACTAGCCTTCCAATTTGTGTTTGTGTTTGTGCCAATAGTGCACTTTTTGCAAGTTAGGTTCTTGTGATGCCCAACCTTGTATGAGGTTATGGGAAAAGGAATGTCATATGTGACAAATGAAAAGGGAGTAGAGCTAGAATAGTTAAATGACTATTAGCTAGACCAAAATAAATAGGAGAGAGTTCAAGTTGTAGATAATTCATTGCATAGGTTAATAGTGTCTTTATACAAAACTTGCAAAGCATATTATGTATGAGTGCAAGTGTGTAAGCCTAAAAATTACAAAAGTTATTTTCTAGAAAAAAATGAGATGCTTGACAGTTATTAGACATACTGCTTGACTTTGATCTCCAACTCCAATATAACCTAGGCGTAGGGGGACTACATTTCAGAAAAGAAAATTAGACGCATCAGTTCCTTGGTCCATAATATCCATCTAGAAAAATACATTAAAATCACACCACTTTCACAACTCCATACAAAATCATTACAATACTATAATATCTTCAACTAATTTTTGTAACAATTTTACCTTTGTAAACACACCTATAGTTCGGTGCTCTGCCATGAAGATTTATGTTAAAAAATTAGAATATCCCAATTTACTAAAAATATAATAATGGATATTTTTGCCAAGAAACATCTAAAACATCCATCAAAGCATAGATTTCAAAATGGAAACAACTAAACTCAAATCCCATTTTCCATCTCAAACACCCTACAAATGTACTTACCATCAGGATCAACAATTCTTGCCATATGAAGGGCATCAAAATTTGACAAATCTGCATTTGCAAGTGAAACTGCTAGAATTATGCATGTTTCATGCTTGATGTATGACAAAATCATTGCTCTAATATGGGCTTCAATATCAGAAGGTTGATGATCTGAAATGGAGCAGATTAGTAATGATGTGCTACTTCCCCATTCAGAATTAAACCCAAGATGATTATCATTTCCTTTTCAAGTGCTTAAGGATTCAAAACTTTGCTTAATCAATAGATTTTCATGAGAGTTTCTTATGTAAGTGTTATGACCAATTTAACATAAAAACATATGCTGAACAACAACAATATAACAACAATTAACATCAAAATAAAACACACAACAAGCACATGATAAAGGAGTTCACCCCTCCTGGGCTACGTCTCCTTGGTCCAGCTTCCAATGGCTTAGGCCTCTATATTATGCTCAAATTACATCAAAAGTGTGCTTACAATGCTCAAATGTCTCTACAATCTGTCTCAATGAGTTAAGATTACTAAAAAATGGCTATCTAGCCTTTTTTTTTCATCCAATTTGGATAAGAACTGAAGAAGTTATGACTTCTCCCAGTTCCTCCACTAATTGTTCCATAAATTGCTCTAAACCGACAGAAAACTACATTTCCTCTCCAAAATTCGTTAAGGAAGAAAAAATTTCATCACACCGTGGGCCATATCCTGTCGGCCATATCACAATCGCAATTGGCTAAGTTGTGGGCTCTTAACACTGCAAAATGTTGTGATGAAGGGTTACGGATCCGACGGGATATTAAACCAGAACTTATAAAACTCCCGCGTTCGGAATCCTTCCGGTCATCGCAATTGGCAGTTCAACGACGAAGGTTTTGTTACACAGAAACACTGTTTTTTTTTTTTTTCGTTAAAAGACTATCTAGGCTATTATATTATATTTACAAATAAACATTACAGACAGTGAGACAGGCATTCCAGGGCCAGCAGTTGCACCTTGGATAGTTTAACCTTGAGACAAAAAGCTCCCTCGCAGGGGCAGCACCTACAGACCTTCCAAAATTACCTTCCAAACTAACAGAGACTCTCCAAAATCTATTTGCTACTGGAGGCCCAAAGGATGTGAGAGTCAGCATGCTAAGGGACCTCATTACTCTGAACAGACCCAAGACCGCCCACGCAAGGGCTTCCGACATACACTAACTGAACCCAACAGTAAAGAGAATTGAGACTAGACTCGACATACATAAACCAGAAAGACAGACTCAGAAACTGCCAACCAGCAAGCATAGTGAAATCCGGAACCGACATACCCGCAGAAGCATTAGTCCTGGTTTCTAGCTGAGAGAGGAGGAACCGAATGGAGTCGAGGCTCAGTGTCCTGGTCCTCGCAGAGGCTTGGGTCTTCCACCACGTAGCACCATCCCCGTCCCTCAGGGACTCCTTCCCACATCGCTTTCCACTTGTCCTCATCAATGCCCGGAGGTGCTGGCCCCAATGGGGGTGAGGTGCGTTGCATAGTCTCCTCCCCCAAATTGCCTGCCTCATTCGGTGGCAGCACCTCAGTAGTTTCCTTAACAGGGCTGTCCTTACCGGAACTTCCTGGAGGCTTCTCCATCGCGTCCTTACCCGAGCCTTCTGGAGGTTGCTCCATCGTGCCCAGAGGATTTCCGGCTCCAGAATCTTCAGGGATTTTTGTGAAGAGAACATAAATGTGGGCTTTGACTCCTGCATTTTCCATTGAGCTACCCAGAGTGAACACCACCGAGCCAAATGTCGGAAGCAATGGCCCTCCCTCGCTTGAGCTACCGACCTCCAAGAATTGCCCACATGGGAGCTGTGTGGCTCTTGCCCGCCTATGACAGTAGCAGCAACAACAATGGTGATGCTCGTCTGCTGCAGGGGTTCGAGAAGAGGATCCTCTCCCTGGTCCTCGTCTGCTGGGCTGTCGCTCCCGTAATTTGACCATGTTTTCTTCGTTGCCACCCGCGTATGCCCACACCAATGGAACGATTTCTGAGCACCCTCCTCCTGCACACGAGTTGGCCCTTCTCGCATCCAATTGAACCAGAAACCCCTCGAATTGCCTCCTCTGCTTCCGGCTACAACCTGAATTACAGCGGCCGACCACAGCTTGAATTGCAGCAAGAGGCCTAACATCCACCACCTCGCAGCCTCTCTGCTCTCGCACCCGTCTAACTTTAACCTGCCGATGCACCCACATCCTCTGTTGATAACGTGTGCCATTCCCTCTCTGCATCCGAGCATTAACTGCACTCTGCGCCACCATCGAGAACCTCTGCCTTGCATTGAATGCCCTTTGCTTCTCTGCTTAACCATTATACTGTGACGGCGGTCGAACCAGGCTCATTAAGGTTACCACGGGGCGGCACATGCTGGGCATGTGGCACGTCCCCCCTTGACAGGTCATCACCCGCATCCGGGGATTCAGCATCCCTGTGGAGTATGCTTTCACAGTCCTGTTTCTGTTGGTTGTTTAGGATGCAATCCAGTTTGCCTTCTAGGAAAGGCTGGTCACAGTCTACCCCAATATTTGCCAGGAGATCAGCTATCTTATTACCCTCTCTTTTGGTGTGATGGAAGGAAAGGGCATTGTGATTGCGCAGTTCATAAGCAATGTTGCTGAGCCTGGCCTCTAATCTCCAGCTGTTAGTTACCTTCCTGGCTTGAGAGCCATTTTGAATGCGAGTTGCCATGTTTATTAGGATTTGTGAATCACCCTCTACAATCAGCGGTTGAAGATTAAGGCGTCTTGCTACCAGGATCCCCTGCCACATCCCTTCCAACTCCGCCGAATTGTTGGTATCCCATCCTATATTGCCGAAGTAGATCTGTAGGGGAGAGCCGCTGTGGTTCCTTATGATGCCCCCAAATCCTGCTGGCCCAGGGTTGCCTTTCGAGGCTCCATCAAAATTAAGTTTGTATGAGTTGATGGGTGGGGCAGTCCAACCAGTAACCTCCTTGCCTTTTCGGTTCGCTGTCTGATGCATGGTAGGCTCTTGTAGCAGCTGCAACTTCCAGTTGTCTAGGATGTTTTTCTCGTTGTCTGTTGTAGGGAGATCCTCTTTATTCCATGTTCTCAGAAGCATGGTTTCTTGGAGATTGCTGTGTATGCTGTTCCAGATGTTCTCAGTGGTCCTACTTTGATTTTTGAATATGCGCCTGTTCCGCTCCTTCCAGATGTTCCATAATAGAGTGCCCGGGATAATATTCCACAAGTGGTTGAGAATCTCACAATTGTAAGGTCTTTTCGGCCATTGACGGATGGTGTCTATGATACCGTCAGCTTCTCTGCATCGCCTTTGGCATCTGAACTCCACCTTTTCCCATAAATGAGTGGCTATTGAGCAAGTTTCCAGGAGATGCTGCAATGTTTCCTCATTTTGAAACCAATTATGGCATATGGAAGGTCCTTGAAAATTACGTTTCCTTAGCTTGTCCCATGTGAGAATCTTCTTGTGCCCAACCAACCAGAGGAAGTGTGATATTTTAGGTCAGGCTTTGAAGCTCCATATCCTGTCCCATAGAGGATCCGATCTGATGGGGAAGTTGCCTAACAGATTGTAGGCTTCTGAGGTAGAGTAGGTGCCCTTAGGTAGGTAGCCCCATCTGAGAATGTCCTCATTGTTTTCATATCTGATTCTTCTTTTTTTTAACTCGTTTTCTAGTGCTGCTATCTCCTGGGGGCTATTGCTGTTGGTTATTCTGTTACCTAATTGCCATTTCCTGAATCCGTTCTCCACTTCCTGTGTCCAGAATTGATGCACCTTGGCTTGCTGCTGCTCCTGGCTGCTTGGGATGGTCATTGCAGAGAGAACACTTGAGAGTTTGGGCGTCTGGTTCCAGGCATCATTCCAGAACCTAGCACTGTGACCATTCCGTATTTCCCAAAAGCTATGTTTCTGAACGAGCTGATGATGCTGTTTGGCTGCGTTCCATATAATGGACCCATTGGCAGTGGGCATGAACCTTATGAGTTCTGCTTGGGGCATGTTGTTGGCATATTTTGCAGTCCATATTTTGGCCCATAACTTGTCTGGATTAGTCATCCATTGCCACCATATTTTGGCCGTCATGATGGCGTTGCTGTACTCAGGGTCCTGAAGACCAATTCCTCCTTTGTTTTTGGGCTTACAGACAGTGTCCCATTTAACCAGTGCCCATTTGCGATTGGTAGCAGAACTTCCCCAGAGAAAGTCGCGCTGCAGATTTCTCAGTCTCTTTAAGACCCACTTAGGTGCAGCCAGGATGGAGAAAAGATAGAGAGGCATGGCTTGAAGGATGGCCTTGATAAGCACTACCCGGCTAGCCAGATTTAGGGAACGATTGGTCCATAGATTGAGCTTGGACTCAAGCTTCTCCAAGAGGGCACGCCATGCAGGCTGCTTTATAGCCGAGTCTGTGAGGGGAGCCCCCAGGTACGTGGAGGGGAGAGAAGCGGATTGGAAACCCAGGATACGGGTGACAGCGAGCTTAACAGACGGAGGGGTATGGAAGAAGAATATTTGAGATTTGGAGCTATTGACATGAGTGCCTGAGGCCTTTGAGAAGTCGTTGAGCAGGGTTTTCAACCTAGAGGCTTCCTGAGCTGAAGGATAGCCATAGAGCATGGTGTCATCAACAAATTGCTGATGAGAGGAGGCCGGTGTGCTGTGAATGGAGATCCCTTTAATCTGGTTAGAGTGGAGGGCTTGCTTGATGTGCCTGCCTAGACCTTCCGCCATAATCACAAAAAGGAATGGGGAAAGGGGGTCCCCTTGTCTGATACCCCTGGAGGGTTTGAAGGCACGGGAGGGTAAGCCATTGACGAGGATGGAGAAATGAGAGGATGAAATGAGGCTCATGATCCATCTTACCCAAGAGTCACAGAATCCAAAAGCTTTCAGCATATGTTGGATATAAGACCAGCTGAGCTTGTCGAAGGCCTTGGAGAGGTCGATTTTGAGTAACATACCAGCTTGGTTGGATTGCTTGAGCGAATGTATGATTTCATGAGTGAGGATAATACCATCCATGATCTGTCTACCCTCAACATATCCTGACTGCTTCGGAGAGATGAGCATGGGTAGAAGAGGTTTGAGCCTGTTGGCTATGACTTTGGATATGACTTTGTAAAGAACATTACAGAGGGCAATGGGTCTAAATTTATCAGGGGTGATGGAGTTTTCCTCTTTGGGGATGAGAGCTATAAAGGTGGAGTTAAGGGAGGGGAGCAGCCAACGAAGGGCTCTGGATTCTTCTACTATTTGCCAAACCTCCAGTTTGATCAGGTCCCAGAAAGCATGAAAAAATGTAGTTGTGAAACCGTCAGGGCCAGGGGCTTTACCTTCTTTGAGCTGCGCCATGGCTTCGTCTACCTCGTGAATGAGAATTGGGCGCATGAGCAGCTCGTTGTGCTCCTCTGTAACCAGCCTGGGAATGTTGCTGGTAATTTTCTCAATTGCACTCTTCCTATCCACCGTCTGCTCCTGGTGTACCTGCTTGAAGTGATTGATGAGGATTTCCTCTATCTTCTCATGATCTTCTTCTTTGGTTCCCTCTGGGCTTTGGATGAAAGGAATTTTGTTGTGCATTCTTCTTTGCACTGTAGTGTTGTGAAAGAACTTAGTGTTGCGTTCCCCTTCTTTTAACCACCTGATTCTTGATTTTTGCCTCCAGTAGATTTCTTCCTGCTTTCTTCGTTCTTCGAGCTGATTGTAGATATGCTTCTCTTTGTTCAAGGTTGCCTCCGTGTGCCCTGTGTTGATTACTGTCTGGTGTAGATCCTTGAGCTCCTGATTGAGCTCCTGTTGTGCTTCAAAAATGTTCCCAAAGGTCTCCCGATTCCATCGTTTAAGGTGGCCTTTTAGGAATCGCAGTTTCTGTTGTAGCTGGTACATCCTTGAGCCTTCTGGTGGGACAAAGGAGGTCCATATGGTTCTGACGAAGTCCTTGAATGCTGGATGCGTTAACCAAAACCCTTCAAAGCGGAATGGTTTTTTGGTTCTGTCCCCTGGTCGTTGCCAATGCAGAGCTATTGGCCAGTGATCCGATCCAGAGTGTGCCAAAATTTCCGCAGTGAAGTCGCCACCGAGATGGATCGCATTATCCGAGATCAAAAAGCGATCGAGTTTGGAGGCAATCTGGTGCCTACCTCCTCTATGATTGCTCCAAGTGAAGGTTCCATTGCAGAAAGACATGTCGATGAGAGAGGCGTTGTGGATGAAGTCCTTGAAATGTTCTGCTTCAGGTTCCAATCTGGATCTTCCTCCTGTTTTGTCCTCGATTTTGGTTATCATATTAAAATCACCTGCAACTATCCAAAGCGGATGCTGCCTGTTGGCGTTTAGCGCCTCAATGGTATCAAGGAGCATTTTTTTGCTGCCCCCGTCCTGCGGAAAGTAGACATTGGATAAATTTCCATGAACCTTGGTGCCCTGAATGTGAAAGGCAGCTTGAATGAGGTGATGGGAGGCGTGGAAGTCAGTAAGCGAAATTGCCTGTGTGTTCCAGGCGATTGCTAGCCCTCCCGAAGCCCCCGTTGCATCCACGGCTACTGAGCAGCAACCTGGCCAGGCCTTTGAAAGTATTCGACCTAGCGTGTGACTATTGCATTTTGTTTCTTGGAAGAAACACATTTGCGGTTTTTCCAACTTGATCATGTTTTTTAACATCCTAGATTTTGCGGGGCTATTAAGCCCTCTTAGATTCCAGGAGATAAGCTTCATGGATAACTAGTTTGGGTGGGGCTGAAGTACTTCGTAAGCTTCGCATACCTCCCTGAGTCCACCAGGAGTTTGCCTACCTCCATTGTTCTCTGAAGATCTGTCTTTCTCCCTCTTTTTTTGGAATCCTTTGGACGTAGATTGCTGTCCCAAGCGCCATCAGGTTGAATGCCTAATTGCTGTTGGTGGTAGGCTCTGGAGATGACCTCTTCCAGCTTTTCTAAATCAGTCTCTGAGATGGAGTCATACGCCTCTTTCCTACAAGCTAGCTCCAATCCAATGATGTCCAAGCCATGGAGATCTATTCTTTCAGGTTTTACTTCCATGATTTGAGCTTGACTTGTGTCTTCTTGAGTGATCTCTGAGATCTTTATGGGTGTCGACGTCTCATTCTTCTCTTTTTCCTTGGGGATCTCCTCTGGTTCTTTCTGGTGCCTGCTTAGGATGGTCGGGATTAGAATGGGGGTTTTTGATTTGGGAGGGGGACTGGAAGGGGGGGGGTGGGTGGAGGAGGATGGGCGAGATGGGGTGTTATTGTCATGTAAGACTTGATCTTCAGGGAAATCGCTGAGAGACTCAAAGCTGTTCTTGGAAGCAGGGTTGTGGGAGTTGGGAGGCTGGGGTTTAGAGGCGTTTGGGGGCTTCTTATGCGTGCGTTTTCTATAAGAGACCTGGGTGAAGCCATCATGAGATGGGGGATCAGAAGATTCAGGCGGGCTGGCTTTTGCAGAGAGAGGACAGTCTCTAAACAGATGCCCTATTGCATGGCATCTACGACACCTGAACGGCACATGCTCATAGTCTAGGGGCTGAGTCCATTCCTCGTCGCGATGGGCTAGGGTTATTGAGTCAGGAAGAGCTTCATTAAGACGGATGAAAACACAGATCCTTGCGTAGGATATATACTTACGAGTTTTTGTGTCCTCAGATGCTCTGATATATTGTCCCACTCCATTACCTATGCGCTTCAAACTTTCCTCTTCCCAGTATTCATCGGGGAGCGAATATAACCTGATCCAGACCGGAGCCCATGTGAGATCCTCCTTGTCAGGGTTGAATCTGGGTTTCCAGTTTGTGATATAAAGGCCTGCTGAGTTAAAAAAGTACGGCCCCCCTCCTAAGATCCTGTATTTATCTTCTAGGCAGTAAAAGATGGCGGTGAAGAAGCCCTTCGGCCCTAGCTGGAGAGAAACATCTCCCTTAGGCTTCCACTTTGCCGCGATCCATCCATTTAGGGCCCGTTCAGTTGGCCAGAACCCTATAAATTTGCCAATGATTGCATGATCTGTCATAAACTCAATCCTACTGTCAATCTTATCTCCAGGCAGTTCTATGCGCGGCCTAACCTTGGCTACCGGTCGGCAGGTGGAAGAAATGACCTGCGGTTCAGTCGTCTGGGTGTCTTGTGCTTCTGGTTTATCATTGTCGTCTTCCTGATGCTTTTTCCCTTTGCTCAGTATGTCCGGATCCACAGATCCAAATGTGACTTCAGGTCCCGTGCCATGCTGTGAAGGGGAGGGCTTTGACGCCCCCCCCGGGGGTTGAACCATTGTTGTTCGCTGCTCCCCTGCAGCTCTGTCACGCTGCAGCGAATAATGATCAGAGCTTGAGCCTGATCCGCCGTGCAGAGTACGCCGTCGAGGGTTTCGTCCTTCGAACCCTAGCTCAGTCGCTCCTCATCTCCCTCCTACCTGATCATCCCCATCTACACAGAAACACTGTTATTGTGGACCCGCTGGGACTTTAAACTGCAACATAAACATTCATCGTGTCCAGGGTTTATCGCCTTCAGAACTGACCCGTGCGGGGGCCAATTCCTATTGCCAATGCGATTGCGATATGCGATTGCATCGCATCGCAACTCCAACCTTGCCGGGAGCCAATTTGTAACCCGAACCTCCTATTGCTGCGATATGCGATTTGCGAGGGCCAATGGCAGGCTGCCACTTGGCGCCTCCTCATTCGTTGAAGACCTTTCCACATCACCCCAATTTTGCCATGTAGGTAAGTCAAACTTGATCTTTGACTTTCTCTAACTTTTGCATACGAACTCGGATTTGAGTTCCATTCACACCATTGGATTCAGAATGACGAGCTCTTTAATCTGAAGTTGAATTTGACAAGATTCTGACACTTTTATTTTTGAGCATAATTCTGAGCACCTGATCACTCCTCCCCACTGGAAGCCTTTTGGACCCCAAAAGGATCACTTTCAGTTATTGAACAGATGAGGGTACTGTTCCCTCACCTTCCCCACTTCAATCCATTTCTCCTTGTCATTTTGTCAAGTATAGTGTCTTGCTGAAGCACATCAAGGAATTCTGGAGAAAAGTCTTCAATAAATGGAATTTGAACATTCTCTCCTTGATATTCAATCAAAGGAGGTTCATATAATCTCAAATTTTCAACATTAGCAATGGAATAGATTTGCATATATGAAGGCAAATCAAGCTTGAAAGCATTATTACCAATCTTTTCCATAATTTTAAATGGACCATGACGAGTTGGTTTCAGTTTTTTACCTTCACCTTGAAGCCTTTCCTTGCTAATGTAAAGCCAAAATTCATCACCTACTTGAAACTGATGATCCACACGATGCTTATCATGCCTTACCTTATACTTTCCTTTACTCTTTTCTAGTTGTTCTTGAACTACTTGATGAATCAACTGAATTTTCTCTACGAATTTCTTTGCTCTGTCTTTATCACTATGTCCATCTATACCTACATCTTTCTCAAAGATGTAATCCAAAGGCATTATAGGAAAATAACCAAGACATGCTTCAAAAGGAGAAGTTAGAGTAGAAGAGTGTTTTGCTCGGTTGTAAGCATGCTGAATATAATGCAACTGTTCATCCCACAACTTAAAATTTTTGTTACAATATCCTCTTAACAAATGAATGACTGTTCTGTTAACCACTTTAGTTTGACCATCTGTTTGTGGATGGAAGGTTGTACTTTTCTTCAATTTGGTGTCCATTAAGTTCCATAAACTTGACCAAAAATTCCCAACAAATAGAGAATCGCAATCACTTACAATAGTAGGCAATCCAAAATGAACCCATACATTTTGAAAGAAAAGTTGAGCTATTTTTTCAACTATAATTTGGTTTTTACAAGGCATTAATATGCACATCTTGCTGAACCTATCCACAACTAAATACAAATAATCACGACTTTTCCTTGATAAAGGAAGACCTCCTACAAAATCCATAGAAACACTTTCCCATGGTCGTGAAGGCACTAGAAGTGGCGTGTACAATCCTAGTTTCCTATTACTTGGCTCACTAACTTCACGTAATGAACAACCTCTGATAAAACGTGACACACTTTCAAGCATACAAGGCCAATAAAAATACCTCTGAAGATTTGCCACTGTTTTACTTACACCGAAATGTCTAGCAATAAGAGAAGTGTGCGCTTCCCTTGTGACATTTACTCTCTCTCCCTGTGGAACACAAAGTTTTCCCAAATGATATAAAAAATTATCATGTACATGGTAGTCTAATTCCTCAACTTGGTGGCCTTGAATCAAGTTTAAATACACCTCTTGAAAGTCAACATCCTGTGCGTATTGTTCAACATAACTTTCAGGTAAAACATAATTATTCTTGAGTAAAATGGCTACATTTACAACCAGTCTAGAAAGAATATCAACAACTCTATTATAAATGCCTTTCTTGTACCTGATTACCAAGTGGAATTTCTGTAAAAATCCCATCCAATGAAAGTGCCTTGACTGCTGCAATTTGGTTTGAGATTGCAGATATTGTAGAGGTTGATGATCAATGTGAATAATGGTTTCTTTTCCCATCAAATAATGCTTCCATTTCTTCACACTTTGTACCAATGCATAAAGCTCTTTATCATACGTAGGATAGTTTATAACAACACCATTAAAAATATTAGAATGAAATGAAATGGGCTTACCATGCTGTAAAAGAACTACACCCATGGCGTAGTCACTTGCATCTATCTGTATTTCAAAGGGTTGTTTCAAATCCGACAATGCTAAAACTGGGGTTGAACTGATCTTTTGTTTCAAAGCATCAAATGCTTTTTGTTGTTTGCCTCCCCACTAGAAGACAACCTTCACGTTGGTCAATGCATGTAGTGGAGCTGTTATGGAGGAGAAATTGGAAATGAACTTCCTCCAGTACTGCGTTTCTCCTAAAAAACTCCTTACTTCTGTGACTGATTTGGGTATTGGCCAATTCACAATGACCGAAACTTTAGAGGGATCAATATTCAGCTCACCTCCTCCAACTATGTGGCCCAAATACACTAAGAAATTTTTACCAAATTCACATTTAGACATCTTCAGAAATAATTTTTCTTTCCTCAAGACATCCAACACTTTCCTAACATGCTTGACATGCTCTTCTCGTGATTTGTTGAATATCAAAATATCATCTAAATAGACAATTACAAATTCATCAAGAAATGATCTTAAAACATCATTCATAACTCTCATGAATGTAGCTGGAGCATTGCAAAGACCGAAAGGCATAACCAGCCACTCAAATAATCCCTGTTTGGTTTTAAAAGAAGTCTTCCAAATGTCCTCCTCAGCTATTCTTACTTGATGATATCCACTTCTCAAGTCTAATTTAGTGAAATACTTTGCATTTTTCAACTGATCTAGCAAATCATCTATTCTGGGTAGTGGGTATCGATTCTTGATTGTAATATTATTTAAAGCTTGATAGTCTACACACATGCGCCAAGTTCCATCTTTCTTGGGTACCAATACAATTGGTGAACCACATTGCGAAGTAGAGGGACGAATTACTCCTTTATCTAACACTTCATAGACTTGTTTCTTAATTTCTAAGCTTTCCAAAATTGAGATTCGATACATACCAATATTTGGGAGTGGATAGTCTTGCTGTCGCTGAATTCTGTGCTGAATTCCCCTTTTTGGTGGCAATCCTTTTGGTTCTTGAAACATGTCTCCATATTTATTGACCACATAAACCAAGTCAAATTTCAGCTTCACATCACAGCCTGCAAAGGATTCCTACTCTGAGTCATTCTTCTGCTTGATCATAAGAAGCATGAGACTCTTGTTGGAATTGACCAATTGCTTCATTTCAACTGCGCTTGCCAAAGACAGACTAAGCTTTTTGCGATGGGCTCTCACAGTGTACTCCACTCTGTTTTTGAACAAATGATATTTGCTCTCAAACCTATGGAAAAGGGCTTTCCTATCATACAGATACGGGCTTCCCAATACAATCCCTGAGATACCCAATGGCACAACATCTAATTCAACTTCATTAATGAAATTGGCGGTGATTGCAAATCTGAAAACACATTTCCGTGTGACCTGTGAATTGGTGTCCTTGGTTATCCAACCCAATGGATATGGTTTATGATGAGGCACGGTTTCTAGATTCATTTTCTTAACCAAATCCGCAGAAATCAAGTTGAGATGAGATCCACTATCAAACAACATATCGATTTTCATATGTTTGGAAATAACTCGGATGTGGAACAACTTGATTCAATTTTCCTCATTTGAAATGCTGTGAGAGTTATTTGTTGCACTGGTACTTGCTACAACTGCCTCTTTGCTTTCTTTTGCCACAACTTTTTGCTTGGTGACTGTGGTTGCTATTTTTGTTTCATCTCTTGATTCTGAACCCAAGTCTTGTTGTGCACCAACGTTGGTCTTCTGTTTCCCTTTATTGTTAAATTTCTTTGGTCATAATTTTGGATGAAGCTTCCAGTAATGCGCTTCATCATGTCCCTCCTTGGAACAATTCTTGCACACGGGTTTCTACCCTTCTTTCTTAACAAAATCATTTTTCTTCTGCTTTCCTTTAAACTTCTTCTCTTTTTCTCCACTCTGAAATGGCTTCTTATTACCTTCTTCCTTTATATTTTTCCCTCTTGCTTCGAGGTGTGTAACTTGAACACAAACCTCATCAAGATTCGTGGGACTAAACATAAGAATGGTATGTCGAAGATAGTTATGCAACCCTCCTATGTATTTCAGCAAGGTATCTTGTGACTGTAAGTCTACTCCTAGCATAAGAGCTCTTTTCCTAAACTCTTGAGTATACTCTTACACATTTTGACCTTTCAACTATTTGAAAATTTTCCAATTCATGATAGCTTTGTGCATATGAGCTAAAGGGTAGAAATGTAATTTTTATAGCAGCAATGAAATCAAACCAAGAAATAGAGATCTTACCATGTTTTTTGATCTCATCTTGAGTCCTTGCTTCCAACATACAAGTGTTGCGTTGTAACATTCTTGTTTTTGATAAGTTAGCTACTAGATAAAAAATCAAAATGCCATACAAAGAATGATAAGTTAAGATATGGACCAAAAACAAGATGGAAAATAAAAATGTTAGAAGTGATTATTATTGCAGGTCCATATATAAAATGATAGCTTAGTTTCTCTAGAAAAGGAAGGCAAAATGAAAATGATAGATAAGCAATAAAAGAAAAATATTTGCTTTAGGAAATAAATTAAGGTTGCTAGCTTAAATGCACCTTTGAAAAATGTCCTTTTGATTAATCATGCTTAAGTTCTTTAATTACGATTTAATTGTTGTAATAAAGCTTGATGACATTATAAAATAAGTGACAAATGACTCTTTTGTCGTATTGGTGGAAACGAAAGAACGACACATCAGGCGCCGATAACCAACACACTTTTTTCAACGAAGATCCTTCACTCTGCCCAGATCAACGGTGGAAGAAGCCCTTCGGCCCTCCCTTGGCCGTTTCACGTTAACGCGAGGGGGGGGGGTTCCGAAAAGCAATTTTCATGCTTGCTACTTTTTTCAACGTAGTGCCTCCAAAATGTTCCGGACCCCCAAGGCCCGAAACATAAAACCATTGTGACCCCCCACCCCCCCCCCCCCCCCCACAAAATCCGTTTCTGGTTTTCTTCCATCAGACCATTGACTTCTCCCGCACCTTGTGCGTCCATTATCCTCCATCCAATAACGAACCTCCATGTCACCCATCCATTTTCACTTACCCATTCACCGCCCACCACGTCATAATACCATTTCCCTTACTGTCCCAAGCTGTTGTTGTGTCTGATTATCCGTTTAAACAACTGTTAAGAATTAATTCACATTTCCCTTACAAACTGAATGCCTACGACTAGATCTAAACAGTTAATTGAGCCCAATTGAACCTATAAATCCTCCATGGCTCCAATCTTTGTCACTTTTCACTTCCATCCATAAACAAAAAGCACCAGTTTGTCGCTCTGTGTATTGTCTCCACTATTATCAATTTTAGGTTAAAAACAACTTTTGAATTTCCTTTGTGGTAGTGATGACTCCTAAAGGAGAGATACAAAAGACTGCTGAAGAAGGGAATCCCTCGACAATATCCCTTGATCTAGATCATATGCCACTTGTAGACTCCCTTTTCAAGATCAATGACTATGAATGTGAATTTGATTTCTATGAATTACATTCATGGTTAAAACTGAAATATACTGATCAGGAGGACTCCATTCGCTTTTGGGAGACTCTTCTGCCATTGTTTTCTTTTCCTAAGACCCATCAATTCCTTGATCTAATCTCTTGGTGTCAAGCCAGGTATGACCTTGTGCAAAGAACAGTAATGACTCAGGATGGAAAAATCCTGATTACCATCACTGCTCAGAGCATAAACCAGATGCTAATGATACCTCCATCTGATTCCCTTAGCCATTTCTCACCTGCAGCTCTCATGGACCTCTACAATAAACTCACCTTCCGTCAGAGAGCTTTTATCTTTGAAATTTTCCTACTAGAAGTTGCTGAATTACCTAAGAGAAATACTGCATATTCATCATCCATGTTCCCTGAAGCTACTAGGCATATTATCTCTTTTTTATCATACCTCATAGGTTATGAAAATGACCAAGTAGTTGATGAATCCATCCTTGGGTTCTTTTCTATCTTTAGCAAAGAATATCAACCTACCTTCATGTATAATTATAGCCACTTTCTGGCTGATAATATACATGAACAGTTTATGAATTTGACCACACAAGGAGTATTTAGGTACAATTCAGTTATCATTCATCTAATTTTGTTTCAACAGGGAGATCTATTGCCTATTCAGCTCAATAGACAAGATGAGCAGGGAGTGAATCAATCAGTGATTCACTGGATAGAGCTAGTAAGAGTAGGATCATTAAATTTTACATTCTCCCAGTTCATTGATTCCTTCATACATCTAGTTCTCCAATTACTCAATAGCTAGGCAGAGCCCAGAATTGGAGAAGAAATTAAAAAGACACTGCACCTATCAGAGCAAACCAAGACTGGTGACTGGTACCTATACCAGAATTACACTGAGATTAGGATCTATGGCAGTGAGTTGGCTCCATACAAACTACCTAAGTATGTGCCAATGAGAATATTCTCACTGGAATACATCAGGCAAATGATAAATATGGATGAAGTCCATTTTGTCTCAGGCAAGAAGAAATCACAGTTTAAACTCAAAGCCAAAGTAGGGAGTTTTATCTGTAACACTAGGTTTGCAGGTACAAAAGCAGACATATTGCTAAAGAACATGAACCTCCAGCCAAGCTTCACTTGGTCTTATGATCCTTTTGGGATTATTTTAGCTCTCAGAGTGCAGTTGAAGGCAACACCTTACAACCATACTCCCAGGCCAAAATTGGAGAAGTTCATGAACCATGAGTAATGGTCTGAAGGTACTCTCACAGAAGCTGATGAACAAGTTATATCAACTCCTCAGACAAAGACTCTAGCTACACAGAGCACTCAACATAAAAGAGGTAGAGAAGAAACTCAGTCAGCCATAGAACCAGGTAAAGAGTACTATATCTTGCAAAAGAAGTTGAAAACTGGACTGTCAATGTCATCAGGAAGCAAGCCACCAGAGATAATTGATCTTGGAGAATTGGAAGATGTTTCATCAGCAGGAACCATTGATCCCAAGCCTCCCTCTACTTCTTCAACTCCTTCAACTGAACCTATGGAGATTATCCAATCAACTGAGACCAGCTCAACAGGGGATACTAATATCTTCTCAACATTTTTGGAAATCAAGCAAAAGAATGAAAGTCTTAAATATCAAGTTTACAGTAAGTTTTGGAAATAGACATCCACTTCTCAACATATACTTCTCTCTGCCTTCGACAATGAAAGAGGAAGGACGCAAATGGAATTTTTGTAGGCTCAGATTCCATTTCCTAAATCTACAGCAAACTACAAGAAGACCATATTCTCATTTGATGTAAACTAGATACATCCCATTGATCAAATGGATTTGCATAGGCAATCAGGTGAGATGCTATTTTCAACAATAACCACAACTGCCATGACTCTTCCCAAGCTTAGAACTGCTTTTTCCAATGTACAATCATAACTTAATATTGAAAAGTTGTCATCCTTGTCTAAGGATAACAAATTAAAATCTTTAGAAGATATCATTATCAAGATTGGATATGATCCTCAGGACTATAAAGCAATTGAAGAAATACTGCAAAAGAAGAATGTTGAGATTACAGCCTTGAAGAAACAGTTGAAGTTGCATTCAACTGAGGATCCAAAGACTAAAGAAATGGCAAAAAATGAGAAGCACAGCGAGGAGATGTTAATGCTCATTATTGAGCAAAACATACAGATCAAGAAAATGGAGGAGCAGATAGAACAACTCCTCAAGGAAAAAGATACAGGACAACTTGCTATGACCTCAGTGACAACAATTCCAATGACAAGTGCAGATTTAAGTTCATTTCCTACTGACATTGCCTCGTCTTCAGCAACAGGTGAAACAACAAGGATATCATAGGAGAAACAAGCACAAAAACAACAAATTGAGAAATTACTCCAGAAGTTCCAAGCCCTGGAGTCACAAAAGGTAAAAAATGATACCTTGTATGTAGAAGAAATGCAGAAGTCACATAGGTTAGAGCTTAAGGTTAAACAATTAGAAAGCAAGACTCTACTGGTAGACACTTTGGCCCAAGCCAAAGAATATATTTGGTTAGATATTAGCCACTCTATCACAGAAGTATGGCCATCCATACAAATCATTTTTGAGTAGCAAGAACTAATTGTTAAATGCAGAGCAGAGATAGAGACCCAGAAGGCATCATTGGGCACAAAACCCAAAGAAGCATCAGGAATGATCAGGGTACTGAATTCTAAGACTAGGAAACAGTTACAAGAGATGAACATTCCAGCAAGGACAGCTACTATTTTGGAAATTAAGAAAGTCCTAGTGAAGAAGAATCTCTTAACTTAGATAAAAACAAAGTGTGATGCTTTGAACATTACAGTCAGGAGGTTTCACTCTAAATTCAATATATTACATAAGAAAGGTTTACCATAGATAGCATCATCAAATGATCAGCTAGTAAAATGGGAGGATTAATGTGAAAGGCTTTATACAATTGCAGCACACAACAATCAATTTGCAGGTATAAAAAGGCAGATTACTGACAAGGAGTTTATGGAAGCTTTAAGCTTAGACCTCTCCATTAAATATGAAATCGATCAACTTTTTCTCACTAAACCCAATTTTGAGAGATATACCAAAGTTGATGAGACACTTAGAAGGATGGTAAATCTCGAGATACCTAGTGAGAAAAGGTGGGATCAATTGTGTGAAAAAATTGATTAACTTTTCATTCCAACAAGAAGACAACAACATATTTTGAAGGAACAGTCATCAACAAATTCCTATCTAATAGGACACATCATGCAATAGTTTATCTTTTCCTATCTTCTTTCAAGCTATCTTGTAATCAGTTTAGGATATTTTGTTTAGAACCTGTATAAATAACTCTCTTCTATGAGTTATTAAAGGTGGTACCTTTCATGAGCAATTTTTTAAAAGCATTGATGTACAAGCTGTTTCTAAATAACTGATAATAAAGCAAAGGATTCTGAATTTGGTCTCATACAGTTTCATTTTCTTCTGTAAGTTTTTCATATATTTCATTCATTATGTTTATTCTGCATATGTTTAGGCTTTACAAATATATCAGGTGAGAATAAATGTGGTACAATTATTCATAAAATTCCTTTCTGAAGTTATTATCATAAAGAGATTGGGATATTGGACTATCTGTCTAAAAAGCTCCCTCTAAATCATAAAATTGTCAGTATCTTATGTAATCTTAAGCATAGTTTGTTTAACTTTGAACATTGGACAAAGTTTTTCTTACTTATGATAATTTATCTTTTCGTATGAAATCTAAATTAATCATACCTCCTTAATATTCTTTCTAAACACCTTATGAATTCAAATCACTGTGTGAACTCAAATAACAACCCTTCGATTATCTATTAGTACAATCTAAAAGAGTTAATACATCATTCTTACAGTTTGTTCCATGTATTGGTCCTCCATAAAAACCAAAACCAAAACCCCTAAAACAAATATCTTAGATGCTCTGGCATGATCAATTGACCATTATCATCTCAGAGGAACAACATCAATCTGGCACCGTTGCCAGGGACTCAAATTTTATTAGTTTTCCTGGGACAAAGACATAAACCCTATTCCTTTAAGGTGACTAAAGGTCTAGATAGGTCAAAATCCTTCACCTGGTGACTCCACTGTATCAAACTAGCACCTTTTAAGCACACTAGATCTCGCTCTGAATCTAACACAGTTAGTCCTCTGTCAGATCCAGAAAGACTTGTGAGAAAGGCTAGTTCTAGAAGGAGACATCAACCATATTCTTCTACTTCAGCCTTTCAGCCTGAAGATATATTATAATTTGATCCCTATAGTAATATTTCATCCAATCCAGATTAGACTCATTCATCACTTAAGGTTGCTAAACTTTTAGATAGGGGAGTTGATTTTAAATAAGATTTCCTTATTCATTCACTTGAATCTCATCAAGAACCTTTACTTCCACCAGGATCACCTAAATTTGAGTCTGACTTGGGTGTTCATTTACCTAAATACAAACCTACAGACTTCATATCCCCCACTATTTATTCATTCCCTTCCACTTCTAAAGAACCTAAAGCTTCCACGTCTGAACAACCTGAAGGGACCTTTTCTATATATTCAAATCCACTCTTTGAAACAAAAGAGGATATTCAGTCACATGTTTAGAAGTTATTTATTAAGACTCCCTTAAAGTCATATAGGAGACCTCCTCATTCATCACCTCCACATAGGTATACACCTTCTTTATCACCATCTTCCTCTTTTTCTTCTTCAACATCTACATAAACATCTCACACACCATCTTCAACTATGAAATTCCAACCTATTGTATAGGCTAGATATGCATCTTTAGTTTTACCTCAAAACCTCGATGCATTCCCTCCAGGATATTTAAAACATCTTCCTAGGTATAATGGAGAAACTGGTTCCTCAGCCGAGGACCATCTTCAAGCATTTCTAGATTTTGCAGATAATATGAACATTGAGCAAGAAAATGTCTATATGAGGTTGTTTGTTCAATCTCTTGAGGGAAATGTAAGAACCTGGTTTAGTGTTAATTTTAGGTATGTTCTATGCTAGAGCAATTTATTTCAATTTCTTTTCCACATTATCAATCACATCAGCATAAAGTAAACTGCAGATAGAACATAAATATAAATCGTAGAAGACAAGCCAAGACAAGAGGACACAAGATGTGGCGCTAGCCAGGGACAAACCCCACAATGTGGGGAAACCCTTGATCAATTCTTCTTTTATGTTCTTCAAAGTTCAGCAGAGAAAGTGAGAGAGATAGTACATTTACAATATAAGTCAATCACTTTGACTTTTGATATCGGCATGAGATCAGTTGAAGACATATTGCTTCAACTGATTCTCCAAGCTGACTCGTTCACCTATCATAGTGCTGCATCTTGTCTATTTGCTGCACATTACCGTGTGACACCTTGCTGTACTGTCACATGTGTTGAACCTTGATGACTGAGCTGCTCTCATCTTCATGTTGCTCATCATGTGGCATCTTCCATGGTCTTATTCATCATCAAGCTGCCCATGCTCATGATCTCATTCATCATTATGCTACCCATGCTTATATCATCATGCATCATTATGCTGCCCATTCTCATATCATCATGCTGCTTATTATGCTGCCCATGATCTCATACATCATGCTGCCCATACTCGTATCATCATGCATCATTATGCTACCCATGCTCATATCATCATGCTGCTTATTATGTTGTCCATGATCTCATACATCATGCTGCCCATACTCATATCATCATGCATCATTATGCTGCCCATGCTCATATCATCATTTTGCTTATTATGCTGCCCATGATCTCATACATCATGCTGCCTTCCTTCGGAGACAGATGCTCTGGCTATTTTGGCAGTTCCCGGTAGTTCCGGCTTTTCCAACAGTTCTGGCTTTTTCGGCAGTTCCGACAGTTCTAACATTTACGCATTTTCTGGTATTTCTGTATTTTCTAGTGTTTCTGGCAGTTCCAGATTTTTTGGCTATTCCAGCTTTTCTGGCAGTTCCGGCTTTTCCAGCTTTTTCTTAGGATCTTGCCTCCTACTAAAACCCAAAGACAAGTAGAGAGAGGAAGAGATCCAAGTGTGTGTAGAAATGACTTGAAGTCCTCTTCTATTTATACTAAAACGTAGAGGTTGAATAGACATGACTATTGGGCTTCTGAGCCTACATAAGTTGCTGGCCGACTTAACAATTTGTCCATAACATAAATAAATTCATAACTTCATAAATACTTATCGGAATCGGATGATCTTTAGATCAATCCTACACCTCTCAATGAGAGGGATCCAATAAAAATATCAGCTGCCATAAATAATATGATCCACATGGAGTTTTTCCCTAGTTTCCAATTTTAACACTCCCTCTCAACTAGGGAGAACTCCACCCGCTGATCCATATGTCCAACTGTACTATCTCTGCCATCAATTCCCCGCACTGCTATGCTCAGCTCTGCTAGCTCTGCTCTGTTAGCTTTGTTGGCTCTGCTCAGCTCTGCTGGCTCTGCTAAGCTCTGCTAGCTCAACTCTGCTCTGCTGGCTCTGCTTAGCTTTGCTGGCTCTGCTATGCTCTGCTCAGCTCTGCTGGCTCTATTGGCTCTGCTCTGCGTTGCTTAGCTCTGCTGGCTCTGCTCAGCTCTGCTCTGCTCAACTTAGCTCTGCTGAACCATGAAGAAGAAGAATTGATCGAGAATGTGTCATACCATTCTCCACTGACCCGAAGTCAGTCTTAGAGTGTGTACCACTGGTCCCAGACCAGTCCTCAACTGACCCGAAGTTAGTGTCATAGTAGGTACAACTCCTACCACTAGTCCCAGACCAGTACTCTACTGACTCAAAGTCAGTGTCAGAGTATGTACCACTGGTCCCAGAACAGTCCTCAATTGACCCGAAGTCAGTGTCATAATGGGTACTACCACTAGTCTCAGACCAGTATCATTGATCCCAGATCAATGAAGGTCATCCTAGCATAGGGAGTATGGTAGATACAGCGATGCATCCATCGGTACTACTATGGTCCCTATCCTCATTTCCCTGCTCATTGATCAGATGAGAGGTACTTCCCATGAGTCCCAGACTGCATGGGTAGGATGCCTCGACAGGAGAACTTAATCAATCCTGTCCTCACAGGAGAAATAATCATCTTGCTACACAATCGCCATGAAGAACACATCATCCAAGCCTCACAGGAGAATTAATCATCCTACTACACAATCGTCATGGAGAACACATCATCCAGACCTCACAGGAGAATTAATCATCCTGCTACACAATTGTCATGGAGAACACATCATCCAGACCTCACAGGAGAATTAATCATCCTGCTACACAGGAGAGCGAATCATCCTGTCCCACAAGAGAGCGAATCATCTTGTCCCACAAGAGAGTGAATCATCTTGTTCACAAGAGAGCGAATCATCCTATCCACAGGAGAGCGAATCATCCTGTCCCACAAGAGAGCGAATCATCTTGTCCCACAAGAGAGCGAATCATCTTGTCCCACAAGAGAGCGAATCATCTTGTCCACAGGAGAGAAAATCATCCTGTCCACAGGAGAGCGAATCATCCTATCCTAGTGTGCACCACCAGGGGAGGGTGAGTCACCCTATGGTTGTATGTTGCTCTAGTAAGAACTGCAAACCCCTAGAGCTCCTAGAGCTCAATGTATGCAACATGTAGGATCCTTTTACAAGGGTCTCTCGACGACTCCAAGTCATTCGGGAAAATCACAAATTTGATCTTTCCCCGGGGCTCTAACAAAGTGTAGTGACTTGTACATCATCTCAGTGCGATGGAGCCTCCTTGCTCATCGACTTACCATATCCCAGATAAGGCAGTATCTGATGTCTATCTGCTGGAGCAATCATTGAATACGGGATTCCTCAATAATTGAATCCCACCTCTGGTTGTCACAGAGAATCACAGTGGTATTCATCATGTGTACTCATTGAAGAGTTTCCACAACCAGGCAACTTCATACTTGTAGTTATGTATCCGGTCTTGGCGGTACTTATAACAACTGATTTCTGCTTCCTGCTCATCCATGATATCGAAGCATAATCCAAAGAGAACCAGCACTGAGAAGTGCTCTAGTGATCCTCCACACTACCTTCCCAGTCAGCATTTGAATAATCATGCAGTTTTCATATTTCCAGCAGTGTATCTCAATCCATGAGAGATTGTGCCCCAAAGATATCTCAGAGGATTCTTGGCACCAATCCAGTGAGGCTCAACCAAATATGAGCTCACCATTCTAACTACAAAACATATGTCCGGAGTTCACCAAGAACATCAACGTGATTGAGTTTATGAAACTTAGAGGCATTTCCCAAATCTGGTCCGACAGCACTACCATATAACTTCTGAAAGTTAATATCCTCGAGGTAGTCACAGGCTTGTAGTTTATCATTCCATATTCGGAATCCAACTCCCTCTTACTTCTGCAAATGGGAGGGTCTGCACCTGTTAGAAATAGGTCATCCTTTTGAGGTGCCAGTATGAGAGGTCTATCATCCACAACCTTTGGGTAATGGTTTGGATCGGTTTCACTCCTAGTGAATCTCAACTTCATCAAATAGCTATCAATCCTCTCATACTATGCCCGGGGTGTTTTGCTTCAAGCCATAGAGGGCTTTCTTCCACCTGTATACATGAGATTTCCGTTCATGAATCTCAAACTCCACGGGTTGTTCCAAACCTGTGGACCTGCTACATGAGGGGAATGGTCCCCTTGTAATATTTTCCTTTGGTACATATCAGACATGTACCTTCATGCTCTTTTCGAATTCAGGCATCTCGGTCACCATCTAACTCACAGACCTCCGGTGTTGAGTTAGTGGACATGGTCCCTAGTGGACTTGATACAACCATGAACTCTAAAACATATTTGAAAAATATATTTTCAAACACGTACCTTTCCATCGAAGAGTGCCACCTTGAAACCTTAAACTTCCATTTCCGAGATGGACACTAGGTTTTTCTTGCGATCAGGTACATAAAAGAGATTCTGGGGTTCCTTGCTCTCTTTGAAGAGTTGACCATTTCCTTGATGACCTGCATTACTTATCATTCCTCTGATCATTGAAGATGTCCCTCAAATGATTGTTATCTTCATTAAGAGATGTGTCTATGCTATTTGGACACTCCTTTGCATGATGGCCGAACTTATTGCAACCAAGGCATCTGCCTTTCCTTCCACCCTTAGATTTGAACTTCCCAATAAAGTGATCTTCCGCTGTGCCATTTTGATAATATTCTCTGCTTCCACTTCACCCTTAGTGAACTTCGGAGAGATATGTGGAACTCATTGATCCTTTTATCTTGTCCCTATTGTCTTTGGTGATTTCTCTTTCACTCTTTCTTGGGCATTGTCTTCACCTCAGCTCTGATACCATGTTAATTTTAGGTATCTTCTATGCTAGAGCAATTTATTTCAATTTCTTTTCCACATTAGCAATCACATCAGCATAAAGTAAACTGCAGATAGAACATAAATATAAATCGCAGAAGACAAGCCAAGACAAGAGGACACAAGATGTGGCGCTAGCCAGGGACAAACCCCACAATGTGGGGAAACCCTTGATCAATTCTTCTTTTATGTTCTTCAAAGTTCAGCAGAGAAAGTGAGAGAGATAGTACATTTACAATATAAGTCAATCACTTTGACTTTTGATATCGGCATGAGATTAGTTGAAGACATATTGCTTCAACTGATTCTCTAAAGTGACTCGTTCACCTATCATAGTGCTGCATCTCGTCTATTTGCTGCACATTACCGTGTGACACCTTGCTGTACTGTCACATGTGTTGAACCTTGATGATTGAGCTGCTCTCATCTTCATGCTACTCATCATGCTGCATCTTCCATGGTCTTATTCATCATCAAGATGCACATTCTCATGATCTCATTCATCATTATGCTGCCCATGCTCATATCATCGTGCATCATTATGTTTCCCATGCTCATATCATCATGCTCCTTATTATGCTGCCCATGATCTCATACATCATGCTGCCCATACTCATATCATCATGCATCATTATGCTGCCCATGTTCATATCATCATGCTGCTTTTTATGCTGCCCGTGATCTCATACATCATGCTGCCCATACTCATATCATCATGCATCATTATGCTGCCCATGCTCATATCATCATGTTGCTTATTACGCTGCCCATGATATCATACATCATGCTGCCTTCCTTTGGAGACAGATGCTCTGGCTGTTTCGACAGTTCCTGGTAGTTCCGTCTTTTCCAACAGTTCTGACAGTTCCGACATTTCCAGCTTTTCCAAAATTTCCGGATTTTTCGGCTTTTCCAGCTTTTCCGGCTTTTTTGGTATTTCCGGCAGTTCCGGCGTTTCCGGCAGTTCTGGCAGTTCTGACTTTTCCGACAATTCTGGATTTTCCGGCAGTTCCTTCTTTTCTGGCAGTTCCAACTTTTTCAGCTTTTCCGGCAGTTCCGGCTTTTCTAGCTTTTCCGACAGTTCTGACTTTTCTGGCTTTTCCATCTTTTCCAGCAGTTCCAGCTTTTCCAGCTTTTCCGGCTATTTCGACTTTTCCGGCAGTTCCGACTTTTCCGGCTTTTCCAGCAGTTCCGACTTTTCTGGCTTTTCCGGCTTTTTCTTAGGATCTCTCCTTCTACTAAAACCCAAAGACAAGTAGAGAGAGGAAGAGATCCAAATGTGTGTAGAAATGACTTGAAGTCCTCTTCTATTTATACTAAAATGTAGAGGTTGAATAGACATGACTGTTGGGCTTCTGAGCCTACATAAGCTGCTGGCCGACTTAACAATTTGTCCATAACATAAATAAATTCATAACTTCATAAATACTTATCAGAATTGGATGATATTTAGATCAATCCTACACTTCTCAATGAGAGGGATCCAATAAAAATATCAGCTGCCATAAATAATATGACGCATATGGAGTTTAGCCCTAGTTGCCAATTTTAACATTTAGGCAGTTACCTGCAAATTCCATTAGGTTTTAGGAAGAGTTAACAAATATATTTAAAAACCAATGGGGTGTGAAGAAAGACGCTCTTTACTTTTTGACTGAGTTTGAAGAACTTAAAAGAAACTTTGGTGAACTTGTATTTGACTTTATTAAAAGGTTCAACAAAATTTATCATAAGATGCCCCCTGATTGCAAACCCCCTGTAGTAGCAGCCAAATCTAGGTTTTCAAAAGCCTTTGAAGATGATTTTGCTGTAATGTTAAGAGAAAGAACTTCAAGGACTCTTGAAGACATGCAAACTAATGCTATAGAGGTAGAAGCAAATAGGGCTGCCTCAACCACTTTAAAAGCTAAAGAGGAAAAGGCCCAAAGAAAACTTAAATCTAGTCAAGAGGCCTCAACTTCCTCTAAGACTAAAACTGAAGATTCTAAAATTGATGAGATTACTTCACTTCTTAGAAATATGTCCAATAGAATTTCCAAGATTGAGACTCAACCTAGAACAGTTCAAAAAACAGTAGCTCGACCTCAAAATCAAAATCAAGGTCAATACAAAAGAAATCCACAATTACAAATTCTTCAAAGACCTAGTAATGATCAACAGGTTCCAACTCCTTTACTAATAGATTATCACCAGCCTAATGAAAATACGATGACTATCATCGAAGATATTAACAATATGGATATCTCTTCTGGTCATACCAATATCATTCCTCTTCCACAAAATAAGCAAGTTCAGGAAGATCAAGAATCCTCACAAGTTTCCAAATACCATGCCTTCTCTGAATTCCTAATTGCAGAGCTAAACAAAAGATATGATCTTAGACCTAGATCTCGCCCTGGAAGACCTCCTAAGGAACCTTCAACAATTGAACCTCATGCCAAAACTGTTGAAACTCAGACAACTACTATTTGACCATTAAATCAGTCAACTGATACAACTCAAATTGAAAAAACTGTCTTGACTGCATTTAATGTTGTGAAAGAGTTAGAAAGAATTAAAATCCCTATACCACTTTCAGAACTTTCCAAAAACCCTGGATATAAAAATTGAGTTTCCAAATGGATACAAAACATCTCTGTTGTTGCTGAAAGTGATGTTATTAGCCTTCAAGATGAAAAACCAGCAATGGTCTTTGGTCCTAGCTCATATATGATAGATGAAATAGTACCCCCTTTCTATGTAACACTAAAGACAAATGACTCCATGCTATATAATTGTATGCTTGATTTTGGAGCATCACACAATCTCATGCCAAAAACCATCATGGATCATTTAAATCTTGACATAACTAGATCGTATCAGGATTTGTTCACCTTTGATTCCAAAAGAGTACCTTGTCTAGCATTGATTAAGGATTTAGTAGTCACTTTTGCCCAAATCCCAGTAAAGAGCATAGTGTTAGATATTGTTGTCAATGACATCCCTCCAAAATTTGGAATGCTCCTTTCAAGGTCTTACTGTGCCAAATTAGGGGGAACTCTTCATATGGACATGTCTTATGCCACTATTCCAGTTTATGGGGGAGAAATCCTTAGGTTGTATAGAGAGGTTAGATTTGTCCAGATGGTATGCAAAACAGATCAACCAAAGAACCACCCCATTTATGAAATTGATCAAGATTTTGGCTGTTTTAAACTCTCTTCAAATCAAATATATGAATCTCAAGTAAAAATTGAAGATGTAGTTGAAAACCCTGTATCAAATAAAACTGATGTATGGAAGCTATTATTTGATGGTTCTTGTGCAAAGGATGGAGTAGGGGCTGGGGTAGTATTAATCTCACCAGAAAAGGAAAACATAACACAATCATGTAAACTTGATTTTGAAGTCACCAACAATGTAGCATAATATGAGGCTTTCCTTCTAGGACTACAATTAGCCAAAAGTTTAAAGGTACACAACCTGAGTGTTTTCACTGACTCAGAGCTCATTGTAAGACAAGTTAGAAATCTTTGCAAAACAAAGCATCCTAGGATTAGGTCTTATAGAAATCAGGTTTGGGATTCCATTGAAAATTTCTTTGATTTCTTCAACATAACTTATGTACCTAGAAATGAAAACGTACTTGCAGATTCTTTCACTGTTTCTGCAAGCTCATTTAAGATTCTTGATCGAACACAACTATTATACCAAATCCAGGTTAAATACAGGCTATCTATACCTGATAACCAAAATCATTGGTAGGTGTTTGAGGATGATGAACAACTAAAATCTTTCCTTCAACTTGTAGGTGAATTTTCTCTTCTACAAATTGATGAAGAAAATATTGATATGGTCAATCCTCAAGCTGCTGATGATCTAGAATTATATTCCAAGATTGCAGATCATGATATCATATAATTATCAGACAACTTCATTCCTAAGGGGTTAATTCCTTTAGAGAAATTATTCGATTATAATGATGTCCCCCGAAACCCTCCATCCATTTCTCCTGAAGATGACATAGAAGAAATCAATATTGGATCCCAAGAAAAAGTGCAAAATATAAAAATATCTACATCTTTAGCCCCAGAAGTTAAAGATGAATATCTTAAGTTACTTAAAAAATATAAAGATGTTTTTGCTTGGTCTTATGCTGATCTTAAAACTTATGATACATCCCTTATTGAACATAAGATCCCACTAAAAATTGAAGCTAAACCCTACCAACAAAAACTCAGAAGAATTAATCCAGTTCTTCTACCAACTATTGAGAAAGAGCTTAAGAAAGTGTTAGATGCACAGATTAGTCTTCCATTGAGATATTCAAATTGGATTGCCAATCTAGTACCTATCAGTAAAAAGAATGGTGAAATCAGACTTTATCTTGATTTTAGAAACTTAAATAAAGCATCACTGAAGGACAACTATCCATTACCTAAGATGGATTAGTTACTTCAACAATTTTATGGAGCCAACAAAATTTCTATGTTAGATGGTTTTTCTGGTTATAATTAGATTATGGTGGACAAAGAAGATAGGGAAAAGACTGCCTTCACAACACCTTGGGGTAATTTCATGTATGCAAGGATGCCTTTTGGTTTGACAAATGTAGGAGATACATTCTAGAGAGCTACGGATATAGCTTTTGTAGACCAGGCAAACAAATTTCTTGTTATTTATCTTGATAACCTTACAGTTTTATCTAATTCTGATAAAAAAATTTAAAGCACTTGATGAAGGTTTTTGAAAGATGCAAGAAATTTGGGATATCATTGAATCCAAGGAAGTCTCTATTTTCCATCTCAGAAGGGAAATTTATTGGCCATATAATTTCTAAATATAGAGTAGTTATTGATCCAAACAGAGTATCAGCCATTTATACATTAACATTACTAAGAAATAAAAAAGAAGCTCAAGTTTTTCTTCGTAAAATAAATTTTTTAAGAAGATTCATACCCAATTATGCTGAAATTGTCAAAGATATAACTGATATGCTTAAAAAGGGTTATGAAGTTAAATGGTCTGTCTCTTCCAGACATGCATTTGGTGAAATCAAGAAATCTATCTCTGAAGCTCCAACCCTGGCCAACCCTGATTATACTAAACCATTAAGTATCTTTTCCTTTGCCTCTGAAACAACCCTTGCTGCTATTTTACTACAAAAGAATGAAGATTCCCATGACCAACCTATAACCTTTTTTAGCAAAGTCATGAGATATGTTGAGCTCAAATATGACATAATCAAGAAATAGGCTTATGCCCTACTCCAATCCTTGAAATCTTTTAGAATGTATGTTTTACATTCAACCATTATAGCCTATGTTCCCAAGAATGCTATTAAAACTGTTCTCACTCAACCAGATACTTATGGGAGGAGAAGTATATGGATCACCCAAATTTTGGAGTATGATCTAACTATCAAAACCACAAATTTGGTAAAAGGTCAAGGATTAGCTAAACTTTTAGCTGATTCCAACTGTAAAGTGTTAGGCATCAACTCTATTCTGGAAATACCAAGGGAGAATCCACAAGAACCTTCCCAAAGTTCAGATAGGAAGAATCCACAAGAACCTTCTGTCTATGCAGAAGGGGAGAATCCACAAGAACCTTCCCAAAGTTCAGATAGGAAGAATCCACAAGAACCTTCTCTCTATGCAAAAGGGGAGAATCCACAAGAACCTTCCCAAAATTTGAATGAGAAGAATCCATAAGAACCTTCCCAAAATCTTGAAGAAAAGAGTCCACAAGAAACTTTACCCTCATATCAGATTCCTTCTGTACACATTGATGAGAAATTTCTTTTATCATATTGGTATCAAGATATTGTAAATTTCTTAATTCATTTTGAGTGTCTTGCATCATTTTCCAAAAGTCAATGTAAGACTCTCAAATTGAAAGTAGTCAAGTACTGTATCATAAATGAAAATCTATATTGGAAGGACCCACTCAATATCTTGCTATTATGTTTAATAGAATCAGAGATTGAAGGGATCATTGATCAATTTCATATAGGATTTTGTGGAGGACATTATGCTTGGAGAGCAACAACATATAAGATATTAAGAGCAGGATTCTATTGGCCAACATTGTTCTTACAAGTAGGAGCAAAGGTCAGAAGTTGTGTCCCTTGTCAGATGTTTGCTGGTAAGCAAAAACTAGCAGCTCTTCCACTGATCCCAACAATAGTTTCAGCACCTTTTCTCCAATGGGGATTAGATTTTATTGGAGAGATTCATCCTACTTCAAGAAATCAACATAGATGGATCCTCACTGCAATAGATTACTTTACTAAATGGGTGGAAGAAATTCTAGTAAGAAATGCTACTGACTCAATAGTAATCAAATTCATTGAAGAAAACATTTTATCTAGGTTTGGTTGCCCAACCCAGATTGTTACTGACAATGCCACAACATTTTCCAGTGTCAAAATGATTGAGTTCTGCCAAAAATATCATATTCTGCTACATCATTCAACTCCATATTATCCTCAAGGTAATGGTATTGCAGAATCATCCAATAAAAGTCTGGTAAAGGTTATCAGAAAAACTTTAGTAGGTCATAAAAAGAGCTGGGACACTCATCTAATTTATGAATTTTGGGCAAATATGATTACTCCAAAGAGATCTACTGGAAAATCTCCTTTTCAGTTAGTTTATGGGAAAGATGTAATTTTCCCTACCAATTTGGCCTTCCCTGTTTTAAAGTTTCTGCAGGATTCAACTGATGAACCTAATGATTTTTCAAGGAGGATAAATCAAATCATTGAACTTAATGAGAACAAAGATGAAGTTCAATACAAATTGAAAAAGTATCAAAATAAGATGAAGAGCCTTTTTGATAGAAGAGCCAGGGAAAGGGACTTCAAGGAGGGTGATCTAGTTCTAAGATGGGATTCTAGAAGAGAAGACAAAGGAAAACATGGCAAGTTTGACAACCTATGGTTTGGACCTCTAGCTATTGCTGAAGTAAAGGGAAACAACACTTTTGTGCTACAAAATCTTGAGGGACTATATTCCACTTATCTTGTTAATGGAAGGTTTCTCAAACATTACATTCAGTACTGAGAAGTTGAAGTAGATTTCATTACTACCATTGTAAAAAGTTCGGTTTATTTTACTTTTCAAAATGTCAGTGTGAGTTTTTCACAGCAAAGACTCCATAGCCCGAGGAGAAGGCACATGGATCTGCAGGTTCTCTGCATTCTACAGGAGAAAGCAGTCCCCAGTTGGAGCCGATGTTGTAACATTCTTGTTTTTGATAAGTTAGCTATTAGATAAAAAATCAAAATGCCATACAAAAAATGATAAGTTAGGATATGGACCAAAAACAAGATGGAAAATAAAAATGTTAGAAGTGATTATTATTGCAGGTTCATATCAAATAAAATGATAGATTAGTTGCTCTAAAAAAGGAATGCAAAATGAAAATGATAGATAAGCAATAAAAGAAAAATATTTGCTTTAGAAAATAAATTAAGGTTGCTAGCTCAAATGCACCTTTGAAAAATGTCCTTTTGATTAATCATGCTTAAGTTCTTTAATTGTGATTTAACTGTTGTAATAAAGTTTGATGAAATTATAAAATAAGTGACAAATGACACTTTTGTCATATTGGTGGAAACGATAAAACAATACATCGAGCGCCGATAACCAACGCGCTCTTTTCAACAAAGATCCTTCACTTTGCCTGGTTCAACGGTGGAAGAAGCCTTCCACCCCCCCCCTTGACCGTTTCACGTTAACCGGGGGGGGGGGGGGTCCGAAAAATAGTTTTCACGACTGCCACTTTTTGCAATGTCGTGCCTCCAAAATGTTTCAGACCCCCAAGGCCCGAAACCACAAACCATTGTGACCCCACCCCGAAATCCGTTTCCGGTTTTCTTCCATCCGACCGTTGACTTCTCCCACGCCTTGTGCATCCATTATCCTCCATCCAATAATGAACCTCCACGTCATCCATCCATTTTCACTTACCCATTCACCACCCGCCATGTCATAATACCGTTGCCCATACGCTCCCAAGCCGTTGTTGTGCCTGATTATCTATTTAAACAACCGTTAAGCATTAATTCACATTTCCCCTACAAATTGAATGCCTACGGCTAGATCCAAACAATTAATTGAGCCCAATTGAACCTATAAATCCTCCATGGCTCCAATCTTTGCCACTTTTCGCTTCCATCCATAAACCAAAAGCACCAGTTTGTCGCTCTGTGTATTTTCTCCACTATTATCAATTTTAGGTTAAAAACAACTTTTGAATTTCCTTTGCAGTAGTGATGGCTCCTAAAGCAAAAATATAGAAGACTATCGAAGAAGGGAATCCCTCCATAGTCTCCCTTGATCTGGATCATATACCACTTATAGACTCCCTTTTCAAGATCAATGACTGTGAATGTGAATTTGATTTCTACTAATTACATTCATGGTTAAAACTAAAATATATTGATCGAGAGGACACCATTTGCTTCTGGGATACTTTTTTGCCATTGTTTTCTTTTCCTAAGATCCATCAATTCCCTGATCTAATCTCTTGGTGTCAAGCCAGGTATGACCCTGTGCAAAGAACAATAATGACTCGGGATGGAAAAATCTTGATTACCATCACTACTCAGAGCATAAACCAGATGCTAATGATACCTCCATCTGATTCCCTTAGCCATTTCTCACCTGCAACTCTCATGGACCTCTACAATAAACTCACCTTCCCACAGAGAGCTCTTATCTTTGAACTTTTCCTACCAGAAGATGTCGAATTACCTAAGAGAAATCCTCCATATTCATCATCCATGTTCCCTGAAGCTACTAGGCATATTATCTCTCTGTTATCATACCTCCTAGGTTATGAAAATGACCAAGCAGTTGATGAATCCATCCTTGGGTTCTTTTCTATCTTTAGCAAAGAATATCAACCTACCTTCATGTATAATTATAGCCACTTTCTGGCTGATAATATACATGAACAATTTATGAATTTGACCACACAAGGAGTATTTAGGTACATTTCTGTTATCATTCATCTAATTTTGTTTCAACAGGGAGATCTATTGCCTATTCATCTCAACATACAAGATGAGCAGGGAGTGAATCAATCAGTGATTCACTAGACAGAGCTAGTAAGAGCAGGATCATTAAATTTTACATTCTCCTAGTTCATTGATTCCTTCATACATCCAGTTCTCCAATTACTCAACAGCCAGGCAGAGCCCAGAATTGGAGAAGAAATTAAAAAGACACTGCACCTATCAGAGAAAACCAAGACTGGTGACTGGTACCTATACCAAAATTACACTGAGATTAAGATCTATGACAGTGAGTTGGCTCCATACAAAATACCTAAGTATGTGTCAATGAGAATATTCTCACTAGAATACATCAGGCAAATGATAAATATGGATGAAGTCCATTTTGTCTCAGGCAAGAAGAAATCACAGTTTAAACTCAAAGCCAAAGTAGGTAGTTTTATCTGTAACACTATGTCTGCAGGTACATAAGCAGACATATTGCTAAAGAACATGAACCTCTAGCCAAGCTTCACTTGGTCTTATGATCCTTTTGGGATTATTTCAGCTCTCATAGTGTAATTGAAGGTAACACCTTACAACCATACTCCCAGGCCAGAATTGGAGAAGTTCATGAACCAGGAGCAATGGTCTAAAGGTACTCTCACAGAAGCTGATGAACATGTTATATCAACTCCTCAGACAAAGACTCTAGCTACACAGATCACTTAGCATAAAAGAGGCAGAGAAGAAACTTAGTCATCCATAGAACCAGGTAAAGAGTATTATATCTTGCAAAAGAAGTTGAAAACTGGGTTGTCAATGTCATCAGGAAGCAAGCCACCAAAGATAATTGGTCTTGGAGAATTAGAAGATGTTTCATCATCAGGGACCACTGATCCCAAGCTTCCCTCTACTTCTTCAACTCCTTCTTCAACTGAACCTATGGAGATTATCCAATCAACTGAGACCAGCTCAGCAGGGGATACTAATATCTTCTCAACATTTTTGGAAATCAAGCAAAAGAATGAAAGTCTTAAATCTCAAGTTTACAGTCAGTTTTGGAAACAAACATCCACTTCTCAACATAGACTTCTCTCTGCCTTCGACAGTGAAAGAGGAAGGATGCAAATGGCATTTTTGCAGGCTCAAATTCCGTTTCCTAAATCTACAACAGACTACAAGAAGGCCATCTTCTCATTTGATGTAAACCATACACATCCCATTGATCAAATGGATTTGCATAGGCAATTAGGTGAGATGCTATTTTCAACAATGACGACAACTTCCATGACTCTTTCCAAGCTTAGAAATGCTTTGTCTAATGTATAGTCACAGCTTAAGACTGAAAAGCTGTCATCCTTGTCTAAGGATAACAAATTAAAATCTTTAGAAGATATCATTATCAAGATTGGATATGATCCCCAAGACTGTAAAGCAATTGAAGAAATACTACAAAAGAAGAATGTTGAGATTACAGCCTTGAAAAAACAGTTGAAGCTACCTTCAACTGAGGATCCACAGACTAAAGAAATGGAAAAAAATGAACAACACAGGGAGGAGATGTTAAAGCTCCTTATTGAGAAAAACATACAAATCAAGAAAATGAAGGAGTAGATAGAACAACTGCTCAAGGAAATAGAGATAGCACAACTTGCTGTGACCTCAGTGACAAAAATTCCAATGACAAGTGCAGATTTAAGTTCATCTCCTACTGACAATGTCTTCAGCAACAGGTGAAACAACAAGAATATCACAGGAGCTACAAGCACAAAAACAACAAAATGAGAAATTACTCCAGAAGTTCCAAGCCCTAGAGTCACAAAAGGTAAAAAATGATACCTTGTATGTAGAAGAAATGCAGAAGTCACATAGGTTAGAGCTCAAGGTTAAACAGTTAGAAAGCAAGAATCTAATGGCAGACACATTGGCCCAAGCCAAAGAAGATATCTGGTTAGATACTAGCCACTCTATCATAGAAGTATGGCCATCCATACAAATAATTTTTGAGCAGCAAGAACTAATTGTTAAATGCAGAGAATAGGTAAAGACCTAGAAGGCAACATTGGGCACAAAGCCCAAAGAAGCATCAGGAATGATTAGGGTACTGAATTCTAAGATTAGGCAACATTTACAAGAGATGAACATTCCAAACAGGACAACTACTATTTTGGAAATTAAGAAAGTCCTAGTGAAGAAGAATCTCTTAACTCAGCTAAAAACAAAGTGTGATGCTTTGAACATTACAGTAAGGAGGTTTCACTCTAAATTCAGTATAAAGAAAGGTTTACCAGAGATAGTATCATCAAATGATCAGCTAGTAAAATTGGAGGATTACTGTGAAAGGCTTTATACCATTGCAGCAGATAACAGTCAATTTGCAGGGATAAAAGGGCAGATTACTGGCAAGGAGTTTATGGAAGCTTTAAGCTTAGACCTCTCCATTAAATATGAAATTGGTCATCTTTTTCTCACCAAACCCAATTTTGAGAGATATACCAAAGTTGATGAGATACTTAGAAGGATGGTAAATCTCGAGATACCTAGTGAGAAAAGGTGGGATCAATTGTGTGAAACAATTGATTAACTTTTCATTCCAACAAGAAGACAACAACAACGGATTTTGAAGGAACACATCATGCAACCATTTTTCTTTTCTTATGTTCTTTCAAGCTATCTTGTAATCAATTTAGGATATTTTGTTTAGAACTTGTATAAATAACTCTCTTCTATGATATTTTGTTATTAAAGCTGGTACCTTTCATGAGCAATTTTGTAAAAGCATTGATGTACACTCTGTTTCTAGATCACTGATAATAAAGCAAAGGATTCTGAATGTGGTCTCATACAGTTTTGTTTTCTTCTGCAAGTTTTTCATATGTTTCATTCATTATGTTTATTCTGCATATGTTTAGGTTTTATAGAGATATCAGGTGAGAATAAATGTGTTACAATTATTCTTAAAATTCCTTTATGAAGTTATTATCATAAACATACTATGATATTGGACTGTCCGTCTAAAAAGCTCCCTTTAAATCATAAAATTGTTAGCATCTTATGTAATCTTAAGCATAGTTTGTTTAAATTCAAACATTGGACAAAGTTTTTCTTACTTATGATAATTTATCTTTTTGTTTGAAATCTAAATTAATCATACCTCCTTACTATTCTTTCTAAACACCTTATAAATTCAAATCACTGTGTGAAGTCAAATAGCAGCCCTTCAATTATCTATTAGTACAATCTAAAAGAGTTAATACATCATTCTTACAGTTTGTTCTATGTATTGGTCCTCCATAAAAACCAAAACCAAAACCCCTAAAACAAATATCTTAGATGCTATGGCATGATCAATTGACCATTATCATCTCAGAGGAACAACATGTTGCACCCTCCATTCTCAATGAAGCTAATTGAATTTTGATGTCATCCTCTTGAAGGTTCTGAATTCTACAATACACCTCCAACTAACGAATCCAGTTATTCGGCTTCTCTGCATTAATTTCTCCATTGTACATAGTCAACTTGAATTTAACATCAAGATTTAGAAAAGGTGATTTACTAACCCCTTTTGAAGAATGATGATGAGGATGAGTAATGATGGTATTTATGGAAGAGTGTGAAGATGCTTTCGAAGAAGAAGATGAAGAAGATGGTGGAGATGATGGAGGTTTGCCTCCATTCCCATTACCTCCTTTTACTTTATCTTCTTTTCCATTACCTCCTCTTGAAGAGCCTTCTCCATTGGGAGGCTTGGGACTTTCTCCTTGCAATATGCTATTCCTCTCTTCAAAGAGGACCTTAACCATCTATGTCATATCAAAGAAAGCCTTTTTGATGGTTTTCTCATCTCCTATCATGATAGGTTTCCTTTAATGAGACATAATCTCTAATGACTCAACTGGAACTTCTACAGCTTGAGGATGTACTGGTGTAGAAGAATTTGGCAACCTTGCTCTTCTTCCATTTGACCCAACTTCAAGGATTTTAACCAGCTTCCCTTCTCCTCTTTTGATTTTTAACCTTGTAAGCATGACATAAACTTGCAAACAATTAAATCATTCTTTCACTAAGAAAATCTAGCAAGAAAAACTAGTGCTCTGATACCAACTTGATCTGAAATGGAGCAGATTAGTAATTTTGTGCTAATTCCCCATTTAGAATTAAACCCAAGATGCTTATCATTTTCTTTTCAAGTGCTTAAGGATTCAAAACTTTTGCTTAATTAACAGATTTTCATGAGAGTTTCTTATGTAATTGTTATGAACAATTTAACATAAAAACATATGTTGAACATCATTAATATAACAACAATGAACATCAAAATACAACACACAACAAGCACATGATAAAGGATTTCACCCGTCCTGGGCTACGTCTCCTTGGTCTAGCTTCCAATAGCTTGGGCCTCCTTATTATGCTCAAATTACATCAAAAGTGTGCTTACAATGCTCAAATGTCTCTGCAACATGTCTCAATGAGTTCAGAATACTAAAAAATGGCTATCTAACATCTTTTTGCATCCAATTTGGTTAAGAACTGAAGAAGTTATGACTTCTTCCACTAATTGTTCAGAAAATTACTCTAAAAACTATCTGAAAACTACATTTCCGCTACAAAATTCGTTAAGGAAGTGAAATTTTCGCCACACCGTGGGCCATATCCTGTTGGTTGTATCACAATCACAACCGGCTAAGTTGTGGGATCTGTTGTAATGGCTACAACCACCCTCCAAAATTTTGCCTTAACTTCATTTTGGAGCCTCCCTACCAACCATCCTCAGTAGCATGTCTTGCACTGTCAAGTACATGAGCTTCAGTGGTTTTCTAGCAGCTTTCCAGCCTGTGCATGATAGCTTGCTTCACTCCCCTCACAGGCTGCTACTCCAGACTTGGTCCAGCTATTGGCTGAGCAACTCCCTCAAGAAATTGTGCAATTTTGGAGGGGAACCAGCCTTCCCTCCAGAAATTGCGCAAATATTATTGGCAGCCTGCTGGGCTCAGAAACTGCGCAATCCTGTCAGCCAAAATTCCCTATGAAAACTGCGATCTTTTGCCCAGCCGTGCTGCTCAGCCCAGAAATTGCGCAATTCTGGGCAGCAGTCAGCTGCTCCTCCTAGAAATTGCGCAATCCCTTTGGACAGCTAGCCCAACTTCCTCCCAGAAATTGCGCAAAAATATCCCTCAGTCAAGTAGGTTGTTGCATGTGCCTTCAGGTTGACCGGTTCCACCCGGGACCGAGAAAAATTGACTTGCATGCATAGGCTACGTTTTCCGGAAATAGCAAAAAGCAACATGAAAAAAGCAACGTTTTCCGGAAATAGCAAAAAGCAACATGAAAAAAGCATCCCTAGATTTTAAGGAGCTATTTTTAGCAGTTGGAGGTTACATGCAAAGATCATTTTAGAAACCTTCCTCCAACTGTTGCTTTTTCCTAGATTTGTGGCATGTGAGTCATGAGCCTCGAACTTATTTATTTGATGCTTCAGAGCTCATTCTTCACATCGATCTTGGGGCTCTAACATCCCGCATCACATCCAGGAGTATTCGACACATCTATCTCAACTATTTCCAGGTAAGTCTGCTTAACTTGTCTTTTGCAACATTTCTGTCGCTTTTTGTGTTTTGGCTTGTGTGAGTGTTGTCTGCTTGATTTCTGTGAATGCTTGTTGTCATTTTCATGCATATTAGCTTGTACAAGCACCATTTTAGTTTTCGTTAGCATCTCACTACTGTCGCATGCATGACATTGTTTTGCATGATACGTTGCCTATTCGGCAACTCATTTCACACACATGTATGTTGTTCCATTTTCTGAATATTGCATTCACTATTTTCATGCATGATCATTCACCTTTACTTACACTCAATATCGCCATGCATTCACATATTCATTTACTTTTAATTGCCTGTCGGCGGGTCTGGGCAACCTTGGCCTGGACTCTGCCTCACCAAGACAACATTGCGCAATTCTGAGAGGGAAGGCTCTTCCTTCCTCCTAGAAAATGTGCAATTCTATCCAGTGACTGCCCTTCAGTCTTTCCTTGCATAATTCTGAGAGGCAATGACTGCTGGCCCAAAAAATTGTGCAATGCAGTCCCTAGGCCTGCCATAGTTGCGAGCTGAAATTGCGCATTGTGCAATCCCAGCAGCCATCAGGCCAGTCTGGATTGCGCATTGCACAATCCCAGCAGTCAACTAGCCTCCCGAAAGTCTGGACTACCTTTTACATAGTTCCGGAAGTTAGTCTCCCAACCTCCTAGTGAAAATTGCACAATCCTTGATAGTCAATCCCCCAGGTATGTTGCATGTCATTCCTTAAGTTTTCTTTAGTTTTAGCTGACAAATTTCTTTCCATGTCTCCAGATATAGTAGGTGTTCGTCCGTCTCTCATTAGTTCAGGATCAATGGCCTCTAAGAGAGCACGGTCAAAGGACACCGACGACAGCACAGCTGGAGCAACAATTGAGCGAGTGTCTACAAGTTTGCTAATCTATGAAGACACCAAGCTAATCGTAGACAAAAACATCAAGCTGAAATGGCAAGAGGTCAATGATGCATTCTCAGGCACATTCGGGGAAGATATTGAAGACCCCCAAGTCTATGTGAACATTCACAAGTTTGACTTACACCGGATTGCATGCAGGTATCATGCATTCCCATGCACATACATGATACATTGGATCGTCTCGCACACTGATCTCAAGACGATGACATGGAGTAGTGTCAGCGGGATGGAGATTGCTACCTTTAGGGCATAGGATTATTAGCAAATGTACCATTTTTCGAAGCTAGTGATCACCATGGAGACACCCTTCAACATACCCAACAACAATGCCAATTCCAGGGATATCTTAAAGAACTGGATGAAGGAGCCAGCCAAATTCAGGATGACACCCAACCAGATTTACAAGACAAAGATACTGCGAAAGGCGTATCAATACTTGGTCATCTTTGCATGTCGCTTGTATGGCCAAGAGAGCACGGAGACCTTCCCGCAGAGTTGGGTGATCGCGTTGGACCAACTGGCCAGTGAAGGAAAAGCATGCAACTGGTCCGACATGTTGGCTCACAGGTTGAAGGAACAGGTAACAAGAGCTCGACAGCCGCCCAAAGGTTAGCAAGCATAAATCTACATGTCCGCTTACATCTTGGATGCAATCTGTGCCTGTCAGGAGTTCCCGGGCATGAAGTGGGCATGGACATCGACAGAAACCTCTGTCAACACTTATTGTAAATTGTTTTCCGAATGCAGCTTCAAAGGAGTTATCACACAGCTATCAAATCATTTTGTCACCCCAGTGTACAAGATGATATTTGAGCAAAATCCACCTTGCATTTCAAATGAAAAAATGGAGGCACTGATCGATATAGTAGATTGGCACACCTCACCGTCTGACACCTTCATACGTATGTACAATGCGGAGAAGCCTCGAGATGTTTTGCTGAAGTTTGCCGTGGACAAGATCGTCATGCAAGAAGCATCATACCACATCTCGGTAGGATTGTCAGCTAGGCTGCACTGGAAGAATAAGGCACCTTGGCCCACTCTTCCATTGTGGATCAGTTTGTATGAGATACAAAACCTCAAGCATGTGGATGTCAAAACAGAGGATATCAAGAAATACCCTTTCGATGTCTGAAGCTTCAATCCGTATGACCCGCATTGTATCGTGAAATATCACTGCGTGAGAGTACAATTTCAGTGGATCCACGGGGCGTGTCATTAGGTGAACGAAGACCCATGGAGATATTGTTACAAATTCTCGAGGCCTAATGAATTGGTCGACATCACTGTGGAATGGTTAGTGAAGCATCATCCAGGAGAGCACCAGCAATAGAGGTAAAAGGCGAGAGGAAGATTGTGAACAGAGCGGAGGCAGAACAAAACTACAAGTTCAAAGTAGACCCACTTTTATAGAAAGCAGCTTTAGCAATAGAGGCAAAGAGGCAACAACGAGACAGGAGGAACACACAAAGGTAGAGAGAAAAATAAAGGATGGAGGAAACAATGGAGTTGCATGAGTTGAAGGAGCAACTCCAGTAGGAATAGGAGTTGTGCAGAAAGGAATTGGAAGCGCAACAAAAACAGGTACAACAGGGGGTGAAAATTGTACAGACATATGAAAGTAGACTCATCCGAACAGCTGGCACCAAGCAAATAGGGTGAGAAATTGTAGGAGCAGGACTTCTCTCAAGAGATGGAACAAGAACTTGAGCAGATGGATACAGATATGGAGCAACAAGAGCTAGAGCAAGACATCATGCCTTACCACCAAGAGGTCGACCTACCAGTTTCACTGGATCCATAAGAAGGGCAAGTCCCAAGCGACCAAGGAGACACTGAGATCCTTGGAGACAATCTGGAAGAATATATGCACAACATATCATTCGACGAGTCACATCATAGAGTTGTGAAATCGTGCAGAGTGTCTACTTCGGATGATCACACATCTCCTGCGTAGTTTGAGGAACAAGTGATCGTGTTTGACATGTGCAAGCATCCAACAGCATTGGCCGATGATACCAGAGCATATGCCAAAGCCACTAGCTCGAGCATTCACTTCTTGATAGATGAGAACGAATGAATGGCTAAGGAGTTACATATGACCAAGCAAGGAGGAGAACTGGTTACAGTATCTTCCCTACCAGAATTGAAGAAGGCGACACTAGATGAAGTATTGTCCCTTTAAACAGTCATGCGGACGTTGTATTCCAAGTTTGGTACCATGCATAAAGCATCTATCCATCTCAACGGTTGGCAGCAGTGATGTGCTAGGAGATCACGTATCTTGTCAAAATTGCATACTCGTGTTGACTACATGCAAACATGGACAATGAGATACAAGGGAGCCCCATTACGCTTAACCAAGATGATGAAACCCAGAGCGGTTGAGCTAAAGGCACGCATTCGGAGCCATATTTGAAACTATGAAGAACTCCCGCAGCTCATCACTAGTTTGCAAGCTTCCCATGCACGGGAATTTAGGAGTATGGATGTTGTTGTGTGCGCACATGTGATCACATCTATCGGGACACTCACCGAGGCAAAGACGAAGACACAAGTCCTACTAGAGCTTGACTCGTACTTTGACGAGTTAATGAGCATAGCCACCAGTGCAGGCTTGGTGATTAGTGCAGACACCATGCATCAATATGTCACTGGTCTAGCCACACTCAAGACAATGATGCACATGTTATTAGATGAGTTGGATAGAGGAGCCAGAGCGGTGTACCCAAATGCTACAAAGGCAAGAGTTTGTTTCCAGAAAGATGTCACCACAGAGTACACGGACACCATCGCGGACTACCGAGCTTGGCATCAGTTCGCTACTCTCGACCACTGTGAGGATGTCGAAGAGTTGGTCTTCTCGCAGTTGTCCGAGTCATATTGATGCCTTGCATGGCTTGCTCAAGCCTATTTTGTCTCACATGGGTAACGTCTTGTCAAGTGGAAGTTCAAGTGTCGATAGTTGGATGTAACAGTCATAGAGTAGATGAAGAGTCATGAGGGTATATGAACAGTCATAAAGGGGAATGTCAAGGGTCACCCCACCTTTTGCTATATATAGTCCCTCATAACTCATTGTAGAGGCTTTTGGTCAGCCAAGCTTCCGATAGGATCATCTTATAGAAAGCTTGGAGAGTATTATAACAAGCCTTGGCTTCTCCACTGTGCAGAGCTACTATATCTCTTTGGAGGAGCAGGCGACAGTGAATGTAACATTCCGTTGTCGGAACTAGTGGTTGGTCATGGTTGTATTGTATGACTGGAACTTTCACTTCTTAATATAACAGAGCCAACATGTTTCATGCATATGTCGTATTGTATTTCAGCTATCTTGTTTACTCTAAATGATATATGTATCTGTTTGCTTACGCATGCATGTATGGCTTTCCTATATAAGTATGTATGAATCTTACTGAAATGTGTTGTTGGTTTAACCATCACTTTGGATTGCTATCTTACTTGCCTTCCAGTTTGTGATGCATCTTTGCTCATGTGTTCCCTTCTTAACTCCATGCTTTCACAGGTTTCCAAGGGGCACACTCACATCACCCTCCGTGTGTTAGAACCACTCATGCACCTTCCTTGACTTGCTACATATGTCACACCCTTGCTACCAATAGGGACATCTTGCCTCTGTGCGCAACCGCGGTCAAGGCGATACCGTATGACCCACTGTTGGGACTCCTACACCAAACAGTCTGAGGTCTAGTTGGGACTTCTTACCGAGGAGATCCCCTGACATGTTGGCGGGTCCAACACCGTCAACATTTCTAGCACTAGAAGGAGGGCCTGATGACAAGTTGTGCCCTCTCATTTGGTTTTGAACCTTTGCACATCTATCATGGATTCCATCACACTCATCCCTCCACGATGTCTTTCGCATGCTGAACCTCTCAACATCATGAGGGAGTTTTTTGATCTCTTGTCTGAATTCATGTATGATGGTGAAGGCGAAGTTGCATGGCCTGAGTACTTAAAATACTTCTATGCAATCCTTGATATTGCAGACAAGTTCTATGCAAAAGAGGTCGACCTACTGCTATCATACACACTTCACAAATCTCCACAACGGTGGTGCTGCATTCTACCTCCCGGCAATGTGCACTCACTTGAGCAGTTCTATGATCTCATTGAATCTACTTTCCATCATTTTGATCCAGAACCTCTTGACCAAAAAATGTTACAACAACGGAAGGCCCCACATGAATCGCCTATGGAATTTTGGGAACGCTTCCGTGTGTTGCAGTTTCAAGCTCCGAAAAGTCAGATGAAATTTCCATATCTTTGGGATAGATTCGAATATTGTCTTAACAAATCAATCAATCCCAAGAAGAAGTTCAAGCCCAAGCCCCGCTTAGCATACTTCGGTGATGGAGTTGCACAATCACAGACAAACACGGTCGCTGTCACAAGTGACTGTCCGTCGTCCCCTCATCAAACAGCTCCACCACTACAGAGTGATGTGGGAGAACATGCATACACATATGTTCAATCATCACATCCTCCCGACATCACTCCTTCCGATTTTCGCGCAAGCTTGGTTGTGAATCCATTGGGTTATCACATGCATTTTTTCCCTCAACCTCCGTCTTCATACTCGGATGATCCTATGGATTGCATTGTCTTGTGTTCTTCTGTTCTAGACCCTACACTTGTTGTGAACGAGGATCAGGTTATCGACGTAGTTGGTGTTGTGCAACCAACCTGCGTTTTTGTTCATGAAGAGTATGACTGGGAGCTTGAGTATCAATCCTTGGCGAAGGACAACTCCCTTCCGTTTGAGCCTCCTCTGTTCTTTCCTGACATCTTTGGTGATTCTTCCATCCATGATTTTGCATGTGTATCTCTGTCTACAGATGCACCCATTGTTGATCATTTGCAGAACACATCGGATGTCAATCCATCATCTGACAACGGAGAGGACAAATTATTCATTGAAAATCCACTTGAATTTTCATTTGCTTTTTCCAGAAACGCAGAGGGTGAATTTTTCCACTTCTCATCTACCCCTTTGTTTGATTCATTAGATCATGAGGATGCCGATGAAATCATTGATTTTGCTGATCGTAGCTGTTATGATCTATTTACTCCTATATTTGATCATGATGATGATTCTATCGCAGTTGATTTTTTGAAGCCACCTGTTTATGATGATCTATCTATCGATAAAGTCGAAACCCCACAGACTGTTGAGGCACTTCAACCCGAGCTTATGGTTATGTCAGATCCTCGCTGTTGTGAGGTTGGTTTCACTTCCGATTAGGAAATTGTTGAAACACCTAAGGCTCCTCATCACTCATCTGTATGCATTGAAGATCAATCTCACACACAAATCATGCTTCCTCCACTTGAACTACACGATCCCATCGCTCATGCATTGGAGGAATCTTACATAGAAAGCACACGTGCACGATGCAAGTTGTCTTTGTTTCTTTCGTTTGCTTGCATGTCACAGTCCAAAGTATGCATATGCTTAACAACTACACACAGTATCACACAACACCGTGATAAGTCCACGGATTGCATGTCATGAGCTTGCACTCATGTATGTTCTACGGACACATTTAAGCTTGGAGTGTGTTTGTCTTCATTTTAATATCTTTCATGTTTGCTGGTTCGCACAGCTATGCCTTCACCAACATGGGTCGACCAATGCACCAGTCGCTACATTGGAAGTATCACTTCACGTGATCAGGCTCATGCACTGTTAGCTTAGGAGGAGTATTGTTTGTTTTTGGTTTGTTTACTTGCATGTATGTTTGCTTCCTATCTTGCATGTGTGTTTGCTTCTTACCTTGCATGTTTTTTTTCTTGCATGCCTGTTTTCTTACTCGCATTGCTTTCGCATTTACTTTTGCTTCCGCTTTGTTTTGTTATTTGTTTGCTTGTTTATGTTCGTAGGTTAGTTTCGCATGAAACTGTGTGCGACTCTTGAAACAATCTGGGTAAAGTACAAGAAGGCTTGTGCAGTTATCAGTACTTATCTGTCATCCTACCTCTATATGAAGAACTTGTTACCTTTAGTCCATGATACGTCGATGGAAAATACGCGATGTTCGAAGTGAACATTGGTGAAAACACAATGCTTGCGTGCTAACTAGTGTCACCTCTCTAGTTGGTTATTTTTGGGTTAATCCTTGTCAGCTCAGTCAAGTATAGTAAGATGAGGTTGAAAACCTTAACAAGCATGTCAGAGGTATATATGAACTACTTCTCTGAAGGAACAACCTCTTTTGCTCTCAATAAGTCGGGATCCCTCTTCCACCTCTGAAATGAATAAGTGTTGTGCACAGTTATGAGAATGAAAAAAAAAATGAAAAGTGAAAATTTCGCAAAATAAATGAAAATGAATAAGGTGAAAGAGGAGAAAGGCTTCCTGCGCAAAGAGGTGATGAAAGTAACTCTGCTGGGGTATTGACCAGGCTTTGCTGGAAACGGAGCGATGCCTGTGTTCCTGCGTGACTCTGTCGGGGTACTGTCCAGGCCTACTAGCAGCAGAGAAACACTAGAGATGAAACTAAAACTTTGACGACTATACTGCTTGTGCACCAATATACCCCTCATCTCGAATCGAAACAACTATGTTGAATTGGCTTGGAATGTGTGTTGATCGACCAAGAGCTTGGCAGATGCTACATCCTATAGTCAAGCAAGTGTGGAAACCAAGATGAATAGAGAATTGAATAATACTTCTAGAGGTATTGGACTTGCTTTTCACGAACAAGGTCCATTCAGAGAGCTGGAATTCTACCAGTGTATCGCCAAGTGTTGTAGCGGCTACAACCACCCTCCAAAATTTTACCTTAGCCTTGTTTTGAAGCCTGTCTACCAACCATCCTCAGCAACATGTCTTGCACTATCAAGTACATGAGCTAATTAGTGGTTTTCTAGCAACTTGTGAGCCAGTGCATGATAACTTGCTTCACTCCCCTCCCAGGCTACTACTCTGAACTTGGTCCAGCTGCTAGCTGAGCAACTCCCTCAAGAAATTGCGCAATTGTGGAGGGGAACCAACCTTCCCTCCAGAAATTGCACAAATTTGACTGGTAGCCTGCTAGGTTCAGAAATTGCACAATCCTGTCATCCAACCTTCCCAGTGAAAACTACACAATCTGGCCCAGCAGTGCTACTCAGCCCAGAAATTGCGCAATTTTGGGCAGCAGTCAGCTTCTCCTCCCAAAAATTGCATAATCCCTTTGGACAACCAGCCTAGCTTCTTTTTCCTGAAATAGAAAAAAGCAACATGAAAAAAGAATCCCTAGATTTTAGAGAGTTATTTTTAGCAGTTGGAGGTTACATGCAAAGATAGTTTTAGAAACCTTCCTCTAAGTGTCGCTTTTTCCTAGATTTGTGGCATGCGCATCATGAGCCTTGAACTTATTTATTTGACACTTCAGATCTCATTCTTCACATTGATCTTGGAGCTCTGACATCCCACAACACATCCAGGAGTCTTCGACACATACAACTCACCTATTTCTAGGTAAGTCCGCTTAACTTGTCTTTTCTAGCATTTATGTCACTTTTTTTTTTTGGCTTGTGTGAGTGTTGTCTGCTTGATTTCTATGAACGTTTTCTATCATTTGCATGCATATTAGCTTGTACAAGCACCGTTTCAGTTTTCGTTAGCATCTCACTGCTGTCACATGCATGACACTGTTTTGCACAAACGGTCACCGATTCGGCGACTCGTTTCACACACATGCATGTTGTTCCATTTTCTGAATCTTGCATTCACTATTTGCATGCATGATCATTCACCTCTTCTTACACTCAGTATCGCCATGCATTCACATCTTCATTTGCTTTCAGTTGCCCGTCGGCGAGTCTGGGCAACCTTGGCCCAGACTCTACCTCACCAAGACAACATTGCGCAATTCTGAGAGGGAAGGCTCTTCCTTCCTCCCAGAAAATGCACAATTCTGGCCAGTGATTTCCCTCCAGTATTGCCTTGCACAATTCTGAGAGGCAATGACTGCTGGCCCAAAAAATTACGCAATGCAGTCCCTGGGCCTGCAATAGTTGCCAGCTGAAATTGTGCATTGCATAATCCCAACAGCCACCAGACCAGTATAGATTGCACAATCCTAGTAGTCATCCAGCCTCTCGACAGTCCGGACTGCCTTTTGCACAGTTCCAATAGTCAGTCTCCTGGCTTCCCAGTGAAAATTGCGTAATCCTTGCCAGTCAATCCCCAGGTATGTTGCATGTCGTTCCTCAAGTTTGCTTTGGTTTTAGCTGACAGATTTCTTTCCATGCATATCTCCATGTATCCAGATATAGCAGGTATTCGTCCATCTCTCAGCAATTAAAGATAAATGGCCTCCAAGAGAGCAGGGTCAAAGGACGCCAACGAAAGCGCAACTGGAGCAACAGTTGAGCGAGTGTCTACAAGTTTGACGATCTATGAAGACACCAAGCTAATCGTAGGCAAATACATTAAGATGAAATAGCAAGAGTTCAATGATGAATTCTTAGGAATATTTGGAGAAGATCTCGAAGACCACCAAGTCTATGTGAACATTCACAAGTCCAACTTGTACTAGATTGCATGCAGGTATCCCGCATTCCCATGCGCGGACATGATACATTGGATCATCTCGCACACTAATCCTGAGACGATGACATTGAGAAGTGTCAATGGGATGAATATTTCTACCTTTAGGGCACAATATTATCAGTAGATGTACCATTTGTCGAAGCCAGTGATCACCATGGAGACACCCTTCAACATACCCAACAACAATTCCAACTCCAAGGATATCTTGAAGAACTGGGTGAAGGAGCCAACTAAATTTAGGATGACACCCAACCAGATTTACAAGATGAAGATACTGTGGAAGGCGTATCAATACTTGGTCATATTTTCATGTCGCTTGTATGGCCAAGAGAGCACCGAGACCTTCCCACAGAGTTGGGCGATCGTGTTGGAACCACTGGCTAGTGAAGGCAAAGCATGCAACTAGTTCGACATGTTGGCTCACAGGCTAAAGGAACAGGTAACAGGAGCTTGACAGCCTCCCAAAGGTCAGCAAGTAGAAATCTACATGTCTTTTTACATCTTGGATGCAATCTCTGCTTGTCAGTAGTTCCTGGGCATGAAGTGAGCATGGACATCGGCAGAAACCTCTGTCAACACTTATTATAAATTGTTTTTTGACTGCAGCTTCATAGGAGTTATCACACAACTGTCAGATCATTTTGTCACCCCGATGTACAAGATGATATTTGAGCAGGATCCACCTTACATGTCAAAGGCGACAATGGAGGCATTGATCGATATAGCAGATTGGTATGCCTCACTGTCCGACACCTTCATACAGATGTACAACACAGAGAAGCCTCTGCATGTTTTGCCGAAGTTTGCCATGGACAAGCTTGTCATGCAAGAAGTATCATACCACATCTCGGCAGGACTGTCAACTAGGCTGCACCAGAAGAAGAAGGCACCTTGGCCCACTCTTCCATTGTGGATCGGGTTGTACGAGATACGAAACCTCAAGCATGTGGATGTCAAAATAGAGGAGATCAAGAAATACCCTTTCGACATTTGAAGCTTCAATCCATATGACCCACATTATATCGTGAAAGATGACTACTCGAGAGTACAATTTTAGTGGATCCATGGGGCATGTCATTATGTGGAGGAAGACCTATGGAGATATTTTTATAGCTTCTCGAGGCCCAATGAGCTGGTTGGCATCGTTTTGGAATGGTTAGCGAAGCAGCATCCAGGAGAGCACCAGCACCAACAGCAGCAGAGGTAAACATATCAGAGCACGACAAAAGCAAGAGGATGATTTTCGACAATGCGGAGGTAGAACAAAGCTACAAGTTCAGAGCAGACCCACTTGTATAGAAAGTAGCTTTACCGATAGAGGTGAAGAGGAAATAGTGTGACAAGAGGAACGTGCAAAGGCAGAGAGAAAAACAGAGGATGAAGGAAACATTGAAGGAGTTGCATGAGTTGAAGGAGAAACTCTGGAAGGAACATGAGCTGCGCAGACATGAGAAGGAAGTGAAACAAGAACATGTACAACAGGGGGCACAACATGCACAGACAGATGAAACTGCACCCGTACAGGTAGTAGACTCATCTGAACAGCTGGCACCAAGCAGACAGGGTGAGAAGTTGTAGTAGCAAGACTTCACTCAAGACATTAAACAAGCACTTGAGCAGATGGATACAGATATGAAGCAACAAGATCTAGAGCAAGACATTGACCTCATGCATTACCACCAAGAGCTCGACCTACCAGCCTCACCGGATCCGGAAGTGGAGCAAGTCCCAAGCGACCAAGGAGACACTGAGATCATTGGAGACAATACAGAAAAATAAAGGCACAACATATCATTTGACGAGTCGTAGCTTAGAGTTGTGCAATCACATAGAGTGTCTACTCCGGATGATCACACATCTCCTACACAGTTTGAGGAATGAGTGATCGTGTCTGACGTGTGCAAGCATCCAACAGTATTGGCCAATGCTACTAGAGCATATGCCAAATCCACTAGCTCGAGCGTTCGCTTCTTGATAGCTGAGAATGACGAATGGCTAAGGAGTTACAAATGACCAAGCAAGGAGGAGAACTGGTTACAACATCCAACCACGCAGAATTGAAGAAGGCTTTACTAGATGAAGTATTGTCCCTTGAGACAGTAATGTAGGCGTTGTATTCCAAGTTTGGTACCGTGCATAAGGAAACTGTCCATCTCAACGGTTGGCAGCATTGATGTGTTAGGAGAGCACGTATCTTGTCAAACTTGCATACTGTTGTTGACTACATGAAACATGGACTACAAGGGAGCCCCATTACACTTGCCCAAGATGATGAAGCCAAGAGCGATTGAGCTGAAGGCACGCATCCAAAGCCAGATCTGGAACTATGAAGAACTCCTGCAGCTCATCACTAGTTTGCAGGCTTCCCATCAATGGGTATTCAGGAGTATGGATGATGTTTTGCACGCACATGCGATCACATCTATTGGGACACTCACCGAGTCAAAGACAAACGCACAAGTCCGATTGGAGCTTGACTCGTACTTTTACGAGCTGATGTGCATAGCCACCAGTGCAGACTTGGTGATCAGTGCAGACACCATGTATCAGTATGTCGCTGGTCCATCTGCACTCAAGACAATGATGCATATGTTATCAGATGAGTTGGACACAGGAGCCAGATCGATGTACCTAGATGCTACAAAGGCAAGAGTTCATTTCTAGAAAGATGTCACCATAGAGTACACAGACACCATCGTAGACTACCGAGCTTGGCATCAGTTCGCTACTGTCGACCACCGTGAGGATGTCGAAGAGCTGGTCTTCCCACAGTTGTCTGAGTCATAGTGATGTCTTGCATGGCTTGCTCAAGCCTATTTTGTCTCACATGGGTACATGTGTAGATTGTATGTAACGTCTTGTCAAGTGGAAGTTCAAGTGTCAATAGTTGGATGTAACAGTCATAGAGTAGATGAAGAGTCATGAGGGTAGATGAACAATCATAAAGGGGAATGTCAAGGGCCACCCCACCCTTTGCTATATATAGTCCCTCATAACTCATTATAGAGGCTTTTGGTCAGCCAAGCTTCTGATAGGAGTATCTTAGAGAAATCTTGGAGAGTATTGTAATGAGCCTTGGCTTCTCCACTGTGCAGAGCTAGTATATCTCTTTGGAGGAGCAGGCGGCAGTGACTATAACGTTCTACTGTCGGAACTAGTGGTTGGTCATGGTTGTATTGTATGACTGGAACTTTCACTTCTTAATATAACAGAGCCAACACGTTTCATGCATATGTCATATTGTATTTCAGCTATCTTGTTTACTCTAAATGATATATGTATCTGTTTGCTTACGCATGCACGTATGGCTTTCCTATATAACTATGTACGAATCTTACTGAAATGTGTTTTTGGTTTAACCATCACTTTGGATTGCTAGCTTACTTGCCTTCTAGTTTGTGATGCATCTTCGCTCATGTGTTCCCTTCTTAACTCCATGCTTTCACAGGTTTCCAAGGGGCACATTCACATCACCCTCCATGTGTTAAAACCTCTCATGCACCTTCCTTGACTTGCTTCATATGTCACACCCTTGCTACCAACGGGGACATCATACTTGCATCTACGCGTAACCACAGTCAAGGCGATACCGTACGACCAACTGCTGGGACTCCTACACCAAATAGTCTGGGGTCTAGTTGGGAATTCTTACCGGGGAGATCCCCTCACATGTTGGCGAGTTTAGCGTCGTCAACAGACTCTTAACATTGAAAAATGTTGCGATGCGGGGTTATGGACCTGACGAGATATTAAACTGGAACTTATAAAACTCCCGTGTCTGGAATCCTCCCACTCATCGCAATTGGTAGTTCAAAGGTGAAGGTTGTGTTACACGGAAACACTGTGATTGTGGACCCGCTGGGACTTTAAATTGCATTATAAACATTCATTGCGTCTGGGGTCTATCGCCTTGAGAACTCACCCATGCCGGGGCTAATTCCTTTTGCCAATGTGATTGTGATATGTGATTGCATCACATCGCAACTCCAACCTTGCCATGAGCCGATTTGTAACCCGAACCTCCTACCGCTGTGATATGTGATTTGCGAAGGCCAATGGCACCTGATCAGTTGATCACTCACTGGAATCTTTGTTATACGTATAAAGTATACAAGGGTTATATAAAGAACATTTGGAGAAGGAAGTGTCATGCAACTCCACGAATATGAAGGATGTGACATGCAACTCCACGAATCCGAAGGATGTGACATGCAACTCCACGAATCTGAAGGACGTGTCATGCAACTCCACGAATCTGATGGCAATCTGGTTATAAAAAGGAAGCATATGTTTTTCCCAAGATTTAATTTGTTGTCGTATTACTTCAGCCCTAGGATGATCATCCTTGGCTTCCTGTAACTTAATCATAAGTGAAATGAGATTTGGATCAAGCCTATGCATGCATCAAGCATATCTTTTGTACAATTTGATTTCAATCATTCCCTCTAGTTCTAGTACACCACCTTTTGTTGTTGTTTCTGCATACATTTCAACTTCATCTGAATTAAATTGCTATCAACTACCACCCATGCTCCTCCCCATAGTTCCCCTGTTTTTGGTATGTAAACAAACACAAGTTGCTTTTATGTGCAGAGATTCTCCACAATGGTAGATCCAACTTGAAGAATTCCTTCAAAAATATCCCTTTGACCAATAGAGAACCCTCTCCAGTTCACCAAGATAAACAGAGGAAGCTCTTCCTTGTTAAAATATAGTAGGGTTTGTGTTGTTTTACATGCTAAATATAGAAACCGGACCTGGCCTACTTGAGGTACTACTCTCTCATCATAATCAAGTTGACCAGGGTCTGCGGGAATCAGCTGCATCACTGTTTAGGTCTCAACATCAATAACACCCACAGGGATGCCTCTAACCACTGTTTTTTTCCATGCTTCTAATGTCTCTATGAAGCACTCTTTGTCAAAGAGGCCACCAAGCCACCTATCATTATCTTCTACACCACGAATAGCTGCACAAGGATCACATGAATTCTTTAGAGCATATTCAACTAGTCTATATGGAGGATCTAAATGCTTTACAATAAGAAGAGGTCCTCCTATATATGAAAAAATTATATGCAATGCTTCATAAAAAAGTTTTCAATTGCCCCTACATTGTACCAAAAAACCCACTAAAATTCACTATTTCATTTTACAAGAATGGCAAGGACCAAGTCTTACAAGGTCAAAGTAGAAACAAAATCAAGCTTTGAAATACTCAAGCTTGCATCATATTTCAAGAAGTTTCTTTATGCAATGTAAATATCAACTTCATTCCCTACAAAAATATTCTCATTTCCATTTACTCCTAAGAAATGTGTTATTGGAGATGGTGTCAGTCCAATGCTTGTACTGACCCCTGCATAATCATGCAGATATTGAAGCTCGACCTGTCAAATTTACAATATATAACGTACACAAATTTAAAGTGTAATTTGTGTCACAAAAAAATTACAAATGTACTTTTATTAGTATAAAGCATGAATAATGTTGTTAAGAATTATGTTTATCATAACATACAAACATGAAATTTTACCTTGTAGATAAGCTTGTGACTATTGATGATCAAAATTAGGGGGCTTGTTGAAGCGTGACTAATACGGATGTCTGAGTAAATGTCTACAATATTACAAAGAAAAAGCTTGAGATAGAAATAAGAACAAGATGTTTTTGTTGCAATGGTTCTTCCCTTCTCAGGTGAGACTGAGTGGAAGAGCACACTACAGATGAAAACTACAACATATTTCAAATATATGCATTCAGGAAAATGGAACAATTGACATAAATGTCTAATCACCTTAATTGTCATGTCTTTCTGAATGGTAAAAAGGAATGCCACAATAACTGAAAGAGTGTTTTAACTTATAGAATGTAGCATTGTCCCAATTAATACAAAGTACTACAGGTTGTTACTTTATGAAAAAACACCTACATTAAGCATGAAAATTGTTCAAAGATAACTATCATGTCAAACATAGATTTTATTATTCAAATCCTACAATTAATAGAGACAACATCTTGCATAGCTAGGTTTTCTCTTTTAAGTTCTCTATTCTTAGGGGCAGCCATGAATTCCATAAGGTGGGCTCGCTCCCTCTCCTCCTTCGATCCAGCCTTTGAGGTAGCCACAAAAGCTTTCAAATATCTTGTGGCAGCTTCTTTCTAAAAATCAAAAGAGCCATAACATCAACCAAATGATCGTTTGTTAAGAAATGGAATAAGTTCTTAAACTCATTCCATCAATCCAAGGAGAAAAGAACTTCATTTCTACCTCTAAAATTTGTGCTTCAAAATATAGATTCAATTATCAACTACAAACCCCAAAGTTACTTGAGGACATCACCCATTGTCACCTTGGTGATCATCCTTCTCACATAAGGCTAGATCTCCTCCAACATAAGGGAGGAATCCATGATAAGCCTACAGATTTGTCCTTCAAATGCTAAAAAAAACATATTTGCAAAAGGATATTGTCTTTGTCTTTTAAGATTTAAAATGGGAAGCTAGGCAAGACCTAGTGCCTAGTGCCTGGCCTATAGAATCTAAGAAACAAAAATAACTTTAAAATTGATGAATAAGATGCAATTCATGACAAAACAACCAAACAACAAGTGCTACCTGTTGGGCACTGGAGAAGGTATGTTATTTTCATTTACTTTGTTATCTTTTCTTCAAAATTCACAACCTTTTCACATCATGAGCTAGGCATATGACACAAGAATGTGATAGAATCTAGAGGATTTATATGTAATATGAAATAACTAATAATTACCCTCTTCTATGCAGGAAAAGGAGAAAACGGAAGACCATCATCCCAAAAGAAAGAACAAGAACAAGTTAACTGTTGTCCCTTCGGCAGGGAACCACGTTCAAACAAGGCGATCCAAATTGGAGCGTAACAACCAGAAAAAGGAAAAGGAGATTTCCAGTCAGCGCAAAAGAACAGAAGGATAAATGCAAATTAATAGCTTGGCGAATCCCCTCAGGATCCTTCGATCCTGAGGGATCGCTATCTTAACAATCCTTTGTATTGTTGGTATCGCCGCTCGGTTGTTATAAGAAGGGGCAGCACTGCTAGCCCGGGGGATGACTGATTGTTAGTTTTATGAAATTCTCCTTTGTATTTGAAACTTTGATCATCGATTCTTGTTGAAGATTGATCCACTGTAACTCTGTTTTGATGTTTTAATATAAATTTGGTTGATGTTCCATCTTTGATTCTGGAGTAATCTCAAGCGGTGTGTCCCTGGAGGCTAAGGGCCCGGCCCTGGTGGATCACTCGCTCTTGTATCATATTTCTGATTCATGTGTGGTTTGATTTCTTTCATTTACTCTATTCAGTAATCTAAGGTGCTTTACTATTTCACATATCAGCTCTGTTATAAATACTTGATTGAATACTATTGTTATCTGCAATAGGAATGCTATGTTATCATTCTAACATTGTATCGTATTGTTGTTCTTTTCGACAATTGATATAACACTTCTGTTCCTTATAGATTGACATTTGATTACAGTTCAACTGCGCTATATGTTCCTAAATCAGTACTACTGTATGATTTATTCTTAAATTGTGACTGTTGTTCATTTAGAATTGCTATTATGTTACAACTGCCGTTTTGTTATAATTGTTGTTACTTTATAGCTGTGATTCATGCGTATTGTATCGAAGCTCAGATTACTATTCCTTTTGATGTTAAGTGTGTCGCGTGTTTAACTTGGGTTGCTGTACATTCAGATCTGAGTTGCTGTTCTATACTTTATTTCTAATAGTTTGCTGTTCCATTTCTATTTGCTGTTCAATTCGAAAGATATTACTTAATTCCCGTAGATTATAATTATTGCTGCATTCATTTCCATAGATTAAGGGTTTGCTGTTCAATCCTGTTAAATAGAGATAGTTGTTGTTCTATTTCCTGTCAATTGAAGATTATCATTGCTTTGGTGTGCAGAAGGTCTGAGACTGTAGTGAACATCGACATACACTGTCTAGTTCCCAGTTTGATGATCCTTCCTTTGAGTGCCTTTTTGATTGCATCAGTTTACAGAGGGAAGAGTTATTGTTACTGTACCCTTGACTGATAAATTGTTGGAGCTTTCTGAATGCATGATTTGAGTCCTAGGTTTCTTTTTGCAAATAGATTTCATTCCAAGCATCCGTTTACTCTTGTATTGAGAGCACTATACTACTAGCATTACTCTGACAAATGACCACCTCAAACTGAGTACACTCTTTGAAATAACAAATCGTTCCTGGATTGACAATTAATGTAGGGTAAATAGAGGTAAAAAAGACCCTTTTTACTGCTCGACATTTTGGCGTCGTTGCCAGGGAAGAGTGTAGCCATTTGTTTCTTTTCCAGAGTGATGTAAGAACCTCCTAGGAGAGAACTGGGTTTTAAAAATGGAAGGTAAGAACCTGTGTATGAAGTATGTAATAGCCCTGCTTCCCTGCCCGCTTTCTTGCAGATTTGTTGCTGTTTTCTTTGGGTAGAAATTAGCATTTGATTTATGTGCATGACTAAGCAAAAAAAGCCTGAAAAAAATCCTAAACCTCTACCCAAGCCTGATAAAGCTAAGGGGCCTGTGACCCTTGGCCGATCGACCTTTATAGACGAAATCCTTCAGAATGCAGAATCTTAGCCTTCAGTAGGACCTAGAAAAGTTGCTTCTAGACAACCTATTAGTTCCCTTCAGGCCACAGGATCACCATTTGTAGCCTTTGCTGAGGTGCATAGTCACACCGAAGAGCAAGATTTTCAAGAAATTGAGAATTATAGCCCAAAATCATTGCAAGAAGGGAACCTTAGCAACCTCTGTGAAGGGAGAGGAGAAACCGGGGAAACTGAAGTACTAAGATCTCCTCTTGGGAAAATTCAGCCATTAAGTAGCCCAGATAAGGGAAGTGCTTCAAAAATCATTCATAACGAAGTTGAAGAACCTCAAGAGCCAGAATCCCCCTAGACATTAGGCACTCTCATCGTCCCAGATAAAGGAAGTGTTGTTAAGGCCATTGGTGTTAAATCCATTCCTCCTCAGCCTAGGAATACCCTTCTAGATATCCTAGAAGGTTATTGGCATATATTTGACCAAATGGCCCAGAACCAGCCAAACACCCAAACCTCTACACTGCAATACCCCATTGTGGATACTGCAGCTAATGCACCTATGAAAGAAATCCCTCTATAGCATATCCCTACATTCCATGGCCTTACATCAGAAGATCCAGATGCATTCCTATTTGAATTTGATGTGCCATGTAGAGGATATGACTATACCACCGACCCCCAGAAACTGAAATTGTTTCCCTCTACATTAAAAGGGGCTGCTTTAAGATGGTTTATGGGATTGGGTGGTGGTGTTATAAACAATTGGGATCAAATGAAAGATGCTTTTCTAAAGAAATATCAGGACTATTGCAAGTCTAGAGAGTTAAAAGATGAAATATTTCAGATGGTAGCTAGACCAAATGAAACATTTGAACAATATGTTGAGCGTTTTCAGTATAATCTTCAGAGATCTCCTTATGCATCATTACCCTTACCTGATAATGTATTAAAAACAACATTAATTAGGGGAATGAAGGAACAATGGATTGAAACACTAAATATTATGGGAAAAGGAGATATTTATCAGGAAAATTTTGCTGACATTATTGATTTATGTATCAGGAGCTCGAGAGGCAGCACAAGACTAAAACCAGCGGAACATGACAGGTTTACAAGAGACAAAAAGATCTCTGCAGAGGGAGTAACTCGCGCAGAAATTGGAAATTTATTAGAAAATTTTAAAACTGACATATTGGGGACACTGACAACACAACTTGATATTATGCAGGCCAAACAAAAGCAAGCAGAGGCAGAACAAAATTTGGCAATCTTCTGTCCTAGATGTAGAAAGAAACACAGCCACAAGGAGTGTCCATTAGATGCAGTCCAAGTTTGTGCCATTTGTACAAAAGACCATTCTACAGAGAGTTGTCCCTCACTTCTTGGATTGAAAGCAGTATACAAGGAAGCAGAAGAAGAGCTAGAACCGGTGTACTTACTCAATCAGCGTTGTCAATGGAAGCCACGACAATCAGGTATGTTCCCAGTCCCGGCTTCTTCTTTTCAGCCTCCACAATATCATGATCAACAATATAATACAATGTGGCAAAATCAACCTCCATTCTCAAATTGGTCACAACAACCATTTCCTTCATCATCACCATGGACGAATCAAGAAAGCCAACCCAATTGGCCAAATTTTCCCTATACCCCACCATATTGGAAAAACAATGTATATCCAGCACAATGGTCCCCTCCTACTTCACAGAGTCAAGCCTGGTAGACAAACTGGCAAAGATCGATGAATCAGCTAGTAGGAACCATTCCGCTCCCTCAACCTACACTGCCAGCATTACAACAAAACCCCCAGTCTAATTTAAGACCGCAACTCCCAACCCAACCCAACCCTAATCTGAATAATAGACCAGTCCAATCTATTCAAATAATTGAAACACCAGAGATAGGAACCGATCTAAGGGAGTGTAATGATATTCAATTAAGATCTGGGCGCATCATTGAAACAGAGGGAGATAAAACCGCTCAAGTTGAAAATCAGTTACCTATAGAACAACCACTACAAGAAGAGGATGTGATCAGACAACAAACTCATAATCAAGTAATCACATCTTCCCCTCCATTCCCAGAGCGATTAACTATACCTCGACCTCTACAACATCCTGATTTCGACATTCTGGGAGAACTTAAAAATCTGTACATAAAAATTCCACTCCTCCAAGCCATCCAAGACATCCCAATATATGCAAAGACCATTAAAGAGCTATGTATAAAAAAGCCAAGGAGGAGAATAGCAAATAACCCAACAGTCCAAGTAGTTGGTACCCTATCTGATCTATTATCAGGAAAAGAAACACCCGTTAAATATGAAGACCCAGGAAATCCAATAGTAACAGTACAAATCAATGGACAAACCTTCTCAAATGCCTTAGTTGATCTAGGAGTTGCAATCAATATCTTAACAACCACCACTTGTCAAAAACTGGGCATTACATCAATAGAACCGACTTCCACTTTATTAGAACTAGTTGATCGATTCGTGGTTAGGCCAGAGGGAACACTACATGATGTCATGGTATCCGTTGATTCCTCGGAGTATCCTGCTGACTTTTTGATAATAAACCCCAAAAACTGACTTGATGGACATCCATTGATTTTAGGCAGACTTTGGCTTGCAACCGCTGACGCTTATATTAGCTGCGGACAAGGCAGTATGACCATAACTAGAGGAGCTAATATCAAGAATCTAGCTTTATATCCTCCAGCCCAACCAAGTGTCATAATAATAAAAACTAAAAAACATCCTGTATCATACCTCACTGAAAATATTAGATCCCCATTAACCATAGAAGATGCCCTCGATTTCAAAGACCAAACAGAGGATGATGTCATTAACAACTTTCTTATCCAGACTAAGTCCAAATCTGACATACAATGTCACATGATAGAAGCAGCATTTGATAATGAATTAGAAGAAGATCCTCTCAAAGATACTCATGATCAAACAATACCTACTACCTCTGTCTCAAATAGCAAAACTGTAGAAATTGAGCCAAGAAATACTTTAACCATTAATGGCAACCTGACTCCAGAACAAGAATACAAGCTAATCCAGCTACTGAGAAAATACAAAGAAGCATTTGCATGGGATTACCCTGACATGAAAGGAATTGATCCCTAGTTATGTACACACCACATTTACATAGAGAAGGATGCAAGGCCCGTTCACCAACCACAAAGGAGACTTAACCCTCATCTAAAAGACATTGTAAAAGCTAAACTTCAAAAACTTTTAGATGTGAACTTCATCTACCCTATCTACGATAGTAAATGGGTCTCTCCACTTGTTGTGGTGCCAAAGAAGAATGGAAAGTGGAGGATTTGTGTAGATTATATAGAGTTAAATAAAGCAACACAAAAAGACCACTTTCCCCTTCCATTTATTGACCAAGTATTAGAAACTTTGGCAGGAAATAAATTCTTTTCTTTCTTAGACGGCTTCAATAGATACAATCAGATTTAGCTTGCCCCTGAAGACTAAGACAAAACCACTTTTACTTGTCCTTGGGGAACATTTGCCTACAGAATTTTACCTTTTGGCCTATGCAATGCCCCTACCATATTTCAATGGGCTATCCTCAGCATCTTTTCAGATTTAATAAATGAAGGGCTCGAATTATACATGGATGATTTCACACCATATGGGGATGATTTTGACCCAGCATTCGACACACTGGAAAAAGTGTTGCAGCGATGCATTGCCACCAGGCTCTATCTGAGCCATGAAAAATGCTATATGATGATGACTGAAGGACTTCTTCTAGGCCATTATATTTCAGCAGCTGGAATACAGGTAGATCTGGCCAAAATTCAAATAATTTTGCTAATTCCTACTCCTACCACTCAAACAGAGGTATGCAGTTTTCTTGGATTCTCTGGTTATTATAGAAGATTTATAGAACATTTTTCTCATATTGCTGCATATTTATATGCACTGACAGGGAATGTTGACTTTGTTTGGACAAAAAAATGTGACCGTGCTTTCGAGAATTTAAAAAAACCTGTGTCAACAACCCCAGTTCTTAGAGGTCCAAATTGGGACCTGCCATTTCAAATTTCATCAGACGCTTCAGATACAGCTATTGGAGCAGTTCTTGGGCAAGAAGAAGATAAAAAACCATATGCAATTTACTATATTAGCAAGAATTTATCCCCTGCTGAATTGAACTATACTGTTACCGAAAAGGAATTTTTAGCTGTAATACATTCTGTCAATAAATTCAGGCATTACATTACTGGATATCTTGTTATCTTGTATATAGATCACTCTACCATAAAATATTTAGCAAATAAACCAATCACAAATGGTTGAGTAACCAGATGGCTGATTTTATTGCAGGAATTCGATATCACAATAAAGGACTGATTTTCCCTTGCGAATGCCAAAACCAGTGGATGCAACGGCAGTCAAAGATCAATTCCGAGATGAACATTTGTTTGCTGTCACTATTAAAACACCTTGGTATGCTGATGTTGCAAATAATTTAGCAGTAGATAAATTACCAAAACATCTGACCCCCAATGAACGAAAGTAGATTGTCCAGCGTAGTACTCGATTTTCTTGGATTGGGGGCTATCTATTTCATACAGGGGCAGATATGCACATAGGGAGATGCGTCTGCGAAGATGAAATTTTTGACATTTTGAAAGCTTGTCACGACGGACCGTGTGGCGGACATTTCGTCGATTGAAGAACTGGACACAAGGTGCTGCAAACATGGTATTATTGGCCCACGATCTTCAAAGATGCAAAGAATTTTGTTCAAGCTTGTGACAACTACCAAAGAGTAGGACACCCTGGACAGGTTGATGAAATGCCCCTGAACCCACAGCTAGTTATTGAACCATTTGAACGATGGGCGCTTGATTTTGTTGGTCCAATCAACCCATCGTCAAATCAGAAAACATACATTCTGGTAGCAACAGAATATGTCACCAAATGGGTTGAAGTAGAGGCATTGCCGAGAGCTACAGAGGATTTTGTCATTCAGTTCCTGTTCCACATATTTGTGCGATATGGCCTCCCAAGAGATATAATTACAGATGGTGGACCACAGTTTGCTGGTAACAAGATTGCTGCAACACTAAAAAACTATCATATCCAGCATAAAATTACTACTCCATACCACCCACAGGCAAATGGTCAAGTAGAAAGCATGAACAAAATAATAGAAGCAATACTGACAAAAACCATTGCGTCACACAGACGCGATTGGGCTACAAGACTGCTAGAAGCATTGTGGGCATATAGAACAACATGGAGAAGTACTACCGGTTATTCACCATACCAGCTAGTATTTGGAAAGGAACCCATCTTTCCGATAGAATTTGAAATACAGACATTACGAATAGCACAAGAGGTCGGTCTAGATTTAGACGAGGCTCAGACTAATAGATTATAGCAGATCAATGAGCTAGATGCATTCAGGCTCTCTGCCCTTCAACATACTAGGTTAATAAAACAACAACGAGCCAAATGGCACGACGCCCTCATTAAAAAGAAAGTCTTCCGCGAAGGAGATTGGGCGCTCCTATATGACTCTAGGTTCCAGGATTTTCCCAGGAAACTTCAGACTCGCTGGCTGGGACCATATGAAATCTAGAAGGTACATGATAATGGCACCATTACTCTAACCACTATTGATGGATCCGGACATACCTTTAAGGCAAACGACCACTGAGTTCGATTATACTGCAAACCACTTACTCGGGAATCCTTCTACCAGCAACTCTGCGAAGACTTCGACATGCAAATTTTGGCCGAGGAAGAGAAATCTTCCTCACCTTTGGTTAAGTAATTCGACTACTCTTACACACTGTACATAATTTTTTTGTTTTGTATATATTTTTTTCTTGCAGTTGTATAACATTTGCACTTTGTTGTTCCTTTCGAAAGGAACAACATTTTCACCATTTTGTTGTTCCTTTTTCAAGGAACGACACTTCTGCACTTTGCTGTTCCTTCCGAAAGGAACAACATTTTCACCATTCTGTTGTTCCTTTTTTAAGGAACAACACTTTTGCACTACTGTTGTTCCTTTCAAAAGGAACAACATTTCTGCCGTTTTGTTGTTCCTCTTCGGAAGGAACAACACTTGCATTTTTTTGCTGTTCCTTTTCCCAAAGGAACAACATTTTCGTTTTCTGTTGTTCCTTTTCCCGAAGGAACAACATTTTCGTTTCTGTTGTTCCTTTTTCCGAAGGAACGACACATTCTTGTTTCTGCTGTTCCTTTTTCCGAAGGAACAACATTTTTGTTTTTGCTATTCCCTTTCTCGAAGGAACGACACATTCTTGTTTTCTGTTGTTCCTTTTTCCGAAGGAACAACATTCTCATTTTCTGTTGTTCCTTTTCCCGAAAGAACAACATTTTTGTTCTGCAAGGCACATTTTTGTTTCTACTGTTCCTTTTTCTTGAAGGAACAACATTCTCATTTTCTACTGTTCCTTTTTATGAAGGAACAACATTCTCTCTCCTTTTTTTTTTTTTTTGAACGACGCATTTTGTTTTCTGCTGTTCCTTTTTTTGGAGGAACAACATTTGTGATTTCCGCTGTTCCTTTTTCGAAAAACACAACATTTTTGCATTATTTCGCTTGCGCTTGTTTTCTTTGCTAATATTCTTCTTAGTGCACAACAGTTAAGAGTTTCTCTTCCTTTTTTCTTGTGATTTTGTACATAGCACTTGTTTTATCTTTTTCTTTTTTGTGTGTGTTCTATCATTCGGGTCACTTCTATACACTTATGCAATGAATATGAGAACTAGAAGCTGCTGAAATCACCAAATTACATAAAAAGTCGCTATCTTTACAAGAATTTGCTCTGAATTGATAAGAGAAAAGAGGAAAGGACACAACTATTGATTATCTTGTTGTCACTGTTCTACTAATACCGATATGGTTGGTTATCTTTATCATGATGGTTCCTTCTAAAATCTCATAATCCTCTTTGATCACTATTAAGAATAAGAATGAAGGGCATATTTTTCTATTGAGATGTTAAGACTTCTTCCACCATCTCTACTCTTAAGGAGTTTTGAACCACCCTTTGTGTATAAATAAGGAAAGTACTCTATAAAAAGAAAAAGTAATAAAAAGAAAAATGTTTATATAATTTGCTAACATGGTTTGTCAATGAAGGATAAGGGGTCTCATTGGGAGCCAGCCTACCATGATCATAAGGAAGAAAGTGAAGTGGAATTCCCACTATGGCCACCACACCAGGGATATGATCCAAGGGGCACATTAGGAAAATAAAAAAGTCCTTGGAATAGGAGATCTCATCACGAGCTGGCTTGCCCACCTTTCACTCCTTCATAGTGAATGGAATTATGATTTATCTGGTTACCAAGCCAGCATAATGGCCTCCATTTTGACATTCCACAACACTTTTCTAAGCATACACAAAGGATCATGGTTCCAAGGGTGAAATAAACAACTCTGTCAAGATTATGGACACCTGTGGGCAACAGAGCTCTATTGATGGTATTGAGGTCACATTCTTTATACACCAATAACACTTATGAATCCCTTCTTCTACCTTTGTAATGGGTCAAATACGATTATGAACATAATTATTTCAAACCTATAATACATGAAATCTATTATAATCAATCATGACGGAAAAAGTTGATCGTGACTGCACTGAACTTTTGTGCACGTCAGCTGTCCTATCCTCCAAATCTCGCATCATATCACGGTATTCTCTTATTTATTAAGCGATTCTATGATATACCTCGATTTTGGTAATCTGCTCATTCTTATAAACATGGCATCTCGGTATACGCTACTCCTTTCTAACTCTATATCATGTCAGTCCAACACTTCGCTCCCTCACTTGACGGCCGAGAACGACCTATCACATTGCAGGGGGGGAGTAGGTGACCTCATAATTCACTGGCATATGTGTCAGTTTTTCATTTGGAGAACTTTTACTTGGGAATAGTAGGCTTAACGGTATATTGTTTTCCAATTTGCATGGCTTGATGTTTCAAAATTATTTCTGTATTATGCTCTGCAACAATTAGCAATAATTTGAACTCTAAACAAGCTTGTTGTTTAGTCATTTTATCTGTGGTTGCTAATAGCTTGAACAACCTGCTGTTCCATTGCTGTCTCTATGTTTTTACAATTTGCTAAGCATGGGAGGAAGATCAAATCGTAGAGAACCACAAGTGTTGACAGTTTTTGATGCCGCACAGGAAATTCTAACAAGGGCAGGATGGATAGTTTATCTCGATCATCTGAAACAATCCAACGAGACCGTGGCAATTGAATTTTGCAGAACCTGCAAGAATATCACTCCGCGGTAAGAGGGAGATAGATAGCAGTCACCGACGACATAATTGCAGAAGTTTAGGGACTGCCAACCACTGGATCTGTGTGGACTCTAAAGAAAGTAAAACTGCAAGACGCCATCAAACTTTTCCAAGATGAAGGTCAGAACCTGACTCGAAGTGGAAAGGGAGTTCTACCAGCAGCCTTGGGAGAAATATGGGCAGAATTGGCAAGAGTCATCCAGAGCTACATCACCTGTGAAGGCAGGAAAGACGTGGTAAGACCACGACACCTTAAAATTTTAGCCGTATTAAAATAGAAATGCTCTGTGAATTTGCCTGCATTTTTAAATTCTTTACTACATGATGTTGCTCGAAGCATGAAAAAATCACGACACATAGAATCGATAGTAAGTCACCATGGGCTGATACGACTGATAGTTAGCTACAGTATTGCTCAACAACAGAGTAGCTGGGAAGAACTAATTTTTACAATAGACGGGGGACTGGCTTTACCAGCCCCCAAACGAAAGCATACTGCAAGTACATCAAATAGACCATTGAAACAGAGGAAATTCGTCAGATTGGCATGGATCAGAGGGAGACTGGAAAATTCCCAAGGGAACACCAGTCAACCGGTGGAAATAGTTGATTCAGGGGATGAGAAACCCCCACAATTGGAAGGAGAAGAGAATGAAAGAGAATTGAACGATGAGGGAGAAATAGAGGAAGAGACCAAACAATCTGGTCAGGCTGAAGAAGAAACAGAGAAATGTGAGGAAAGCACGTTGCAAAATCCGTTGTGAGAGGATGAATTGGCCCAGATTTTGGCCAACATGGAAGAATATACTCAACCTCTTAGCACACTAAACCTCCACACCGAGGAAGAGCCACAAGAGCACTCTTTTCGTGATAAGAGCACATCCAAAGAGTTATGCGACGAGGAAGAAGAAGAAGAGAATCACTCCAGCCATGATGAAAGTGCATCTAGAGAGAAAAATGATGAAGATGAAGAAGAGGAACAATTTGTTCCAAGTCATAATACACCAGAAGAAGTATATGAAGAAGAGAGGGGGGAAGAAGAGGTTACCCAGGAAATTGCAGAGCAAGCTAGGGTATCTACCCCCGAACAACCCAATCAGCAGAATAATGAGGAAGTACCCTAAGAGAAAAATCAAGAAATTGGTCAAGAAGAAAGTCCAGGCCCGAGTGCACAAACAACCGTTCCTTCCAATAAAACCGAAGAAATCAAAAAATTACAGAAGGAACAACAAAGACTGCTCAATGTAATTGCGTGACTTTGACAACAAATCAGGATTCTGAATATGGGGAAGAGAGCAAAAAGGAATTCGGTGGTAAGGCATGCAACCACTCCAGCGAAACCCCTCAAGAAAAAGATCAGGAGGACTCAAGTCCAACATACTATTCAAAACCAAAAGGAGCAGCATTTAGCTGTTGCCCATGTTGAATTACAAACAGATGATATATCAGCATGTGACAAAGAAGTTCAGACAGAGGCACAATCCTCTGAGGAAATTCGAACCATAATTACGAGACGATGCAATAAGAAGATTCAAGTGAACCTCCCGCTTACAATTACCATGTGGGATAGTGATCCGAGGATAGTAACCCTACGAGAGGGTTTGATGCAAGTCCAGCAAGCAGTAGAAAAACTTACAGAACAAACTATCTCTCGAGAAAAGTATGAAGAATTACAACAGCAGCTGAGGAATGTCAACTTATCTAAAAGCCAAGCCTTTGAAGGATGGCGAAGGGAAGAAGATAGGGTCAAAAAGGTAACTCATAGACTAGATGTAGTTATCAAACAAATGGATACCTTATGCTCTTTGTACACTGACGTCCTAGCATGTAGAGCACCTGCTAATAATTATGCCTTGTTTTTAATGGAAAGATATTTGCAATTGAAAATTAAAGCTGTTAGAGCAGGAGCCCCAATAGAAATAAATACTGTTGACGATTTCATAAATTGTTGTAAGCACTATGGGGTAAAGGTTCAGAGATTGTTATGCGAGTTCTATTTGCACAACCTTGTGTTAGATCAAGAAACAGAGCAGAACCCTGGCCCTTTCGTTGGGGATATCCAACTGCAGGCATTCATTTCGTTTGGAGTTAATCAAATAAAATGGCTTAAGGCCTATAATGCCTTCCAAAGACAAGAAAATGGATTAGACTTATGGGTAAGAGCTGAGCCTAGAGATCCATTGCAGTTATGGAATAAACATAGAAACCTCATGAGGACTCCGGGCGTGATCGAAGCATTAGGACCCATTCATACAACAATCAATTGGCAAGGGATAGAATACTTTTTTACCATCAAATACCTTGCCATTGCAGCTGCTAAATTTCGATATCAGACTTCTAATCCGAATATCCAACTCAGGGAACCGTTTAATTATGAGAACTTTAAGTTAGCTGCTGATCGCTTGAGCCTCTATGGTGATCTTATTTTGAGGGAAGGGCCATCTTGGTTAGGTTATAGGTTCCAAAGTCCGGTCATTTGGCATCCCGCACCAGGATACCAAGCCTTATACGAAATTCCTGAGGGCCAGATAGGACATCTTTTTGAGCACCTAGCTAGGCATCATGGCTGTAGACCTCCTCATGAGATCCCGTCTCCAACCTACTCTCTCACCGCCTTGCATGTCAACTACAATGTTTTCATGAGGGCATGAAAAAGGGTAAGCAGGGGGGTGTGTTGGGCACTGGAGAAGGTATGTTATTTTCATTTACTTTGTTATCTTTTCTTCAAAACTCACAGCCTTTTCACATCATGAGCTAGGCATATGACACAAGAATGTGATAGAATCTAGAGGATTTATATGTGATATGAAATAACTAATAATTACCATCTTCTATGCAAGAAAAGGAGAAAACGGAAGACCATCATCCCAAAAGAAAGAACAAGACCAAGTTAACTGATGTCCCTTCGACAGGGAACCGCGTTCAAACAAGGCGATCCAAATTGGAGCGTAACAGCCAGAAAAAGGAAAAGGAGATTTCTAATTGGCGCAAAAGAACAGAAGGATAGCTACAAATTAACAGCTTGGCGAATCCCTCAGGATCCTTTGATCCTGAAGGATCGCTATCTTAACAATCCTCTGTATTGTTAGTATTGCCGCTCGTCTGTTATAAGAAGGGATAGCACTGCTAGCCCGGGGGATGCCTGATTGTTAGTTTTATGAAATTCTCCTTTGTATTTGAAACTTTGATCATCAATTCTTGTTGAAGATCGATCCACTGTAACTCTGTTTTGATGTTTTAATATAAATTTGGTTGTTGTTCCATCTTTGATTTTGGAGTAATCTCAAGCGGTGTGTCCCTGGAGGCTAAGGGCTCGGCCTTGGTGGATCACTCGCTCCTGTATCATAGTTCTGATTCATTTGTGGTTTGATTTCTTTCATTTACTCTGTTTAGTAATCTGAGGTGCTTTATTGTTTCACATATCAACTCTGTTATAAATACTTGGTTGAATACTATTGTTATCTGCAACAGGAATGCTATGTTATCATTCTAACGTTGTATCGTATTGTTGTTCTTTTCGACAATTGATATAACAATGTTGTTCCTTACAGATTGCCATTCGATTACAGTTCAACTGCACTGTATGTTCCTAAATCGGTACTACTGTATGATTTATTCTTAAATTGTGACTGTTGTTCATTCGGAATTGTTGTTCCGTTACAACTGCCATTCCGTTATAATTGTTGTTACTTTATAGCTGTGATTCATGCATATTGTATCGAAGCTCATATTACTATTCCTTTTGATGTTAAGTGTGTTGCGTGTTTAACTTGGGTTGCTGTACATTCAGATCTGAGTTGTTGTTCTATACTTTATTTCTAATAGTCTGCTGTTCCATTTCTGTTTGTTGTTCAATTCGAAAGTTGTTACTTAATTCCTGTAGATTATAATTATTGTTGCATTCATTTCCGTAGATTAAGGGTTTGCTGTTCAATCCTGTTAAATAGAGATAGTTGCTGTTCTATTTCCTGTCAATTGAAGATTATCATTGCTTTGGTGTGCAGAAGGTCTGAGGCTGTAGTGAACATCGACATGCGCCGTCTAGTTCCTAGTTTGATGATCCTTCCTTTGAGTGCCTTTTTGATTGCATCAGTTTACAGAGGGAAGAGTTACTGTTACTGTACCCTTGATTGATAAATTGTTGGAGCTTTCTAAATGCATGATTTGAGTCCTAGGTTTATTTTTGCAAATAGATTTCATTCCAGGCATCTGTTTACTCTTTTATTGAGAGCACTATACTACTAGCATTACTCTGACAAATGACCGCCTCAAACTGAGTACACCCTTTGAAATAAAAAATCGTTCCTAGATTGACAATTAATGTAGGGTAAATAGAGGTAAAAAAGACCCTTTTTACTGCTCGACACTACCAGTCAAGAATATATTTAATAAATATGTAACAATGTTGTATCCTAATAGATGGAACATTTGAAGACAATGTTCTCCCCCAACTTGATCTCTTGTAAGTCACATAGATGAGAATTACCCTTGAGGTGTGTGATGTGGTGAGTTATCTCAAACCAAATCTAGTGGGAGCCCACTCTGAATGAACCAAGGGGAATCCTAAGGTTGTGCATCCAATGTCTATTAGTATAGATAGGCCTAACAATAAGAGTCACTTAGCTACATAAAGCACTCAAAATAATAAAATGACATATTCAAGCTAATGCCCTCAAGGAGGGAAATCCAAGTGATTTGGATGTAGCTTGTAGATATCCTCTCTAATCTCCTAGGTTAAGTCTCATTTAGATAATAGGAGCTGACCTAGAGTGTCTAAAGATTACCTAAAAAGGGCAAGTCGATTGATAGAAATGGCCACTAACTAAGAAATTAAGAAGAACCCACAACAATTACACCAAGGAGGGGTCTATTAAAGCAATACCCTAAACTCCACCTAGATGATAGATTGAGGAATTGCATGTTTGCAGTAGATGAAGAATCGTAATATAAGGGTTTAGAATCTCTCTATCCTAGCCCAATCAACCCAAAGCAAGTTAGGTCCCCAACCCTTGAAGCCATAAAGGGTCATGGCTCTAATGATCATGTCCAAAGAGGTGCATCTTGAAAGAGATGTCCTAGAGAACTATCTATTTAGCCAAGAAAACCATATTCCTTATTAAGTTGGGGCTAGAAAGCATGCCTCAAGCTAAGCTAGACTCCTAATATCTGACCCCCAAGTATGTGTAGGTTGTAGTAATCTCAATCCCATCCCCTCCAACATAAAAATGGTAGTCAAAGAGAGCATGTTGAGACATGCTGAAGATCATAACCTTAGTCTTACTAAGTTCAAATGTCAACTATCAAAGATCACAAGCGTTGGATAAGGCATTAATTTGTCCTTACAAACCCTTAGGTGAGGTGCCAAGAAGATCATGTTGTTGAAAACTAAAATCAAGGAGATCAATACGTTGGGTAGAAGACAACCAACACCATCCTATATGTTCTCCTAAGAAAGTAGTCCATCTCATCGATATAGAACCCAAAGAGAGTTAGTGAGAGAGGGAATTCCTATTTGACCTCTATAGTACTCCTAAGGTAGTCTAAGAAGATGTGGATAGTGCAAAAAAGGCAAAGCACTCACTCATAATATCTCGTGATAGAAGGCCATCATAGGAGTGCCTTAATAATACACTCTATTGCAAAACAATTCAGAAACAGTTGGTGAAAAACTGCTCTGATGCTAATCACTGCCAAGCGTTGCCAAACCCTAGCCAGTAGCCGCCCCTGACTGCTCTCACTGTTGCCGCCCCGCACCTCTGTTGGTCGCCTGCAATGGAAATGGCGGTAGGAGGGGAGAGCTCCGCCTCCCCTCCAATAAACTCCACAAGCTCTGACAAATCTCAGTTCGTCCAGCCTCAGAACCCCTCTGGCGCAGGCCCAGACGTAGGACAGGAAGGACATCAGACAAATGAAGCAAAGCATCATACGGCTCCGACAGAAGAAGACAAAGAGATACACAACAAAGCTAAGGCGTCTCAGCCAAAGGTAACCTCAGCTACTTGTATCCCAAAAGCTGCCGACCCCATCAAAGTTGAACTGCCTAGCCACCGCACCAATGGTGAGATCCAGTACATGCAAGATCACGCACTAATCGGAAAGTTTCTAGGCTTCTGGCCTACGGAAAAAGCCTTACAAGGTTGGATAGCTTCCAAATGGAAACCCAAAGGACAAATTACTCTGCAACTAGGTCCAAAAGGCTTTTCACAACAATCTTTCACTGTGTGGAGGACAGAGTGCGAATATTCGAAGGAGGCCCATACTTCTTCAACTCTTCAGGCCTCTATCTCACAGAATGGAAACCAAGATTCAATCCCGACAAGGAAGATTTTAGCTGGGCTCCAGTCTGGATCAGGATGTACTCCCTCCCAGCGGAGTACTGGAAAGAAGAAACGCTGGCGGATATAGGCAACAAACTTGGCACCTTCATCCGAGTCGCGGCTGAAACAAAAACTCGCAAATATACCTCATATGCCAGGATCTGCGTCCAAATGCATCTGACCAAAGCTCTAGCTGATACGGTAAGACTCTATCACGATGATTATGAATGGACACAACCTTTAGATTATGAGCATATTCCCTTCCGCTGTCGCAAGTGTCACGAGCATGGCCATCTCTTCCGTGACTGTCCATTAAACTCTTAGTCCAAAGCAGCTGTTGCTGTCTCTGATAAAGACTCCGAAGGTTTCATCAAAATTCCCAACCGTCGTAGGCATGCTAAAAAGAATCAGCCAGTCATAGACAACGCTCTCAAAACTGACTCCCAGAACAGATTCTCTGTTCTTGCAACGCACAACAAGCAAGATCATCCCAGTTCTGAACCCCCGCGCAATACCTCTTCGCCCTCTTCCTCCCTCATTCCCTCAGACCCCTTGCAACCCTCTGATCCTGCTCTTTCGAATCCCATTCCAAACCCTTCTTTGGAGAAAGGAAAATCGGTGTCAAGTCTCAGTCCCTTCTCCTTCTCCCAAGAGAAACCTTCAGTGGATAATAAGCAGCAAGACTATGATATGGAGACAGATGTTACTCTGGCTCTCAGTCTTCAGCAGGAAGCGGATGAGGAAGAACTAGGGGAAACCACTGTCATGGAAGAAGATCAGGCGGATGTTAGTATAGATGGTTTAGACATCTTCACACTTGAAACGGCATGCAAACAGAAAGAATACAACTCTATTCAACCCTGGAAAATAGATAAGCTGGAAGGAGTTTTAGCCAAGGCGCAGCATAATAAAAGCCTTGGCATACAGGGAGGCAGCCCATGGGACGGAAAAAAGGTGCTCAAAGATCTTAAGAAACGAGGAAGAAAGACAGACCTTCAGAGAACCATAACATTAGGTGAAATACTTATGGAGTCGGGGCGATTCCCTAAGTTGACAAAGTTCTACAAACCCAAATCTCAGTTTACATGAAGTTAATATCCTGGAATGTGAGAGGACTCAACAGCCCCTCAAAACATCGAATGATCAAAAACTTGATTCAACAAGAAAAGCCAACCATAGCTTTTCTGCAAGAAACAAAAAGCAGCACTGAAGCTATTGAAAGAATATGCGGCAAAGTCTGGGCAGGAAGCAGCGCCATCTCAGTAGACGCCTCTGGAGCCTCAGGCGGTTTAGCCATTTTGTGGAACCCGCAAATCATCACACTTTATGACTTCCATGCCACTCTCCATCTTATACAAGCCTCCTTCCACCTCATTGGCACCGGAATCCATGGGCATCTCACTAATGTTTATTTTCCTCAGACAATTCAGCAAAAACTCGAACTGCTGGAAACGATCTCTATACTCAATGAAAACAGGCAATTCCCGCTCTGGATTGGCGGCGGTGACTTCAACATAATAACATCCATGGCAGAGAAGCAGGGAGGTAGAATCAGGCTCGACAGTGACAGCGAGGGCCTCAAAGAATTCATTCAAAACAATCATCTTATGGACATACCAACCTCCAATGGCATTTTCACTTGGACTAACAAGCGTCGAGGTATTCATCACATTGCCTCCAGGCTTGATAGATTCCTTCTTTCTGACAATGCAATCCACCTGGGAGGGGATTTCAATGCTTCCATCATCCCCCAAAGTGGCTCTGATCACTGGCCAATTTTGCTACAATGGTCCAGGCCAGGTAACCGCTGCAACAGACCTTTTAGATTCGAAGCATTGTGGCTAACAAATGCCACTTTCAAGATGGTAGTCAGCGATGCATGGACAGCTTACATTCCGCCAGAGGGAGCCAAAATGTATCAATTCCAACAAAAATTAAAAAATCTGAAACATGTCCTCAAAGTGTGGAATCGCACAAATTTTGGCAACATACAGGAGAAGCGCTCACAATTGGAACAGCAAATGCACATACTCCAACAAACTCTCATCCTTGAAGGCAGATCAGAAGAACAAGCACAGCAGGAACAGATCCTCTGGAATCAAATTGAGGAATGCAGGAAACAAGAGGAAATACTCTGGCGGCAAAAATCCAGAATCAACTGGCTCAAAGAGGGAGAGAAGAATACAAAATTCTTCCACAAAGCCACCATTCAAAGGCGCATGCACAATAATATCATGTTCATCAACAACCAACAAGGCGAAAGAATTGAGGAACATGAGGACATGGAAAAGGAATTCACAGGGTATTTCAAGGAAATTTTAACGGAACCCATTGAGAACAGGGATGCAACAATCAAAGCCATCACGCAGCATATTCCAAGCATCATAACTGAGGATCACAATAACAGATTAATCCAGCCCACGACCCTGCAGGAAGTTGAAGAAGCCATGGCTCAACTCAAAGACGGAAAAGTGCCTGGGCCTGATGGCTTTACAGCCAATTTCTTCCATGAATTCTGGGAACTCATCAAAAATGAAGTATGGGACCTCGTTGAAGAATCCAGAAGCATGCACTGGATCCTCCCGGCCCTCAATACCACCTTCATAGCTCTAGTACCCAAAGGCAGAGAACCCAACAGGCCAGAAAAATACAGACCAATTGCATTATGCAATGTTATTTACAAGCTAATCTCAAAGGTCATCACAAATAGGCTCAAACCTCTCTTGCCCTTACTCATATCTCCGGAACAAACAGGATACGTGGAAGGACGACAGATCATGGATGGAATCATACTATCAAATGAGGTAATACACTCATTAAAGATTCTTAAGAAACCAGGTATGATTCTAAAACTCGACCTCTCCAAAGCTTTTGATAAGCTTAGTTGGAATTTTATTCACAAAATGCTTTTAGCCTTTGGCTTCAGTGCAACCTGGACCAGGTGGATTATGAACCTCATTACCTCTCCAAGCTTCTCTGTTCTTTTGAATGGCTCTCCCTCATCCCCCTTTCGACCCTCTCGAGGCATTAGGCAAGGGGATCCTCTTTCACCTTTTCTCTTTGTTCTAATGGCCGAGGGCCTCAGCAGACTTCTCAAATCAGTCGTTGCCTCTCAAGAGCTTAAAGGTATTTCTATCCATGGTCTCAATCCTCTGTCTCATCAGCAGTTCGTTGATGACACCATGCTATTTGGTCATCCCTCCTCGAAAGAAGCCTCTGTGTTTAAGTCTCTCCTCTCCCTTTACTCTGATGCCTCTGGCACCTCCATCAATGCCTCGAAGTCTCAACTCTTCTTTTTTAACACCCCCCCCTCCACTCAAAGGAATATTGCCAGAATTCTGGGATTCACCATTTCCCATTTGCCATCTAAATACCTTGGAGCTCCCCTCTCAGACTCAGCTATCAAACATGCTTCCTGGCAGTCTCTCCTTGATAAGCTGGAATCAAAACTCTCATCGTGGACCTTTCGTGCTCTCAACATGGCAAGTAGATTGGTCCTGATCAAGTCGGTCCTTCAAGCTATGCCGCTGTACCTCTTCTCCACCATGGCAGCTCCAAAATGGGTCCTTAAAGCCATTCGCAACCTTCAGCGCAACTTCCTTTGGGGTTCCACTAGTAGGAATCGAAAATGGGCTCTCATTAATTGGAAAGAAGTGTGCAAAATCAAATCAGAAGGAGGACTAGGGCTTCGAGATCCGCTTCAAAGTAACAACACTATGGGAGCTCGAATGTGGTGGAACTGGATCTCCAAGCCTCATTCACCTTGGGCTCGTTTATGGCAAGCAAAATATGCTCTGGGAAGTCAATGGCACGATCTCATCAGAATTAACTCCACAGCCCAAGGCTCACCAATCTGGAATGCTGCAAAGATACACAGCCGCTTCATTTAGGAACGCAGTTTCTGGGAAATCCACTCAGGCACGTCAACCAAGTTTTGGGAGGATTCGTGGCAGCAGCTCCCTAAACTTGCGAATCTATTCCAAATGCCCCTCTGGCAATCTTATATGCAGCAAGAAAACCTCATTCAGGTTCAACAATTCTGGCAACAAACAGAGCATCATGGATACCAATTATGGAAACCAGCGAGCAGCTGGCAGAGGGATTGGGAGGGCGAAACATACTCAGACATGGATCAGGAACTCACTCATCGCAGAATCCGTCACTCCAACCAGCAGGATAAGCTCAAATGGGGTCACACGCACAAAGGCACATTCACCACTAAAGAAGCACATCATCTGCGCTATTCAAACACCCAAGCGGATAAAGATCAAATTTGGGCACGAGTTTGGCTACCAGGGCTATGGCCTAAAATCTCAACCTTCTTATGGCTGCTCAGTAAAAAGCGCATTCTTACTTGGGACAATTTGATAAAAAGGGGATTCATTGGGCCTTCTAGATGCCCAAATTGCAATCTCAACGCTGAGACAATCAGCCATTTAATGGAGACATGTCCGCTAGCAAAGCAACTTTGGGAGAAAGTGGAGAAATGAAACATGAGAACAGAACCCAGGGGTGAGGATGTAACGGAAAATATCCGGAACTGGGACAAGAACCCATTCAAAAGCAAACTTCTCAATACTTTATGGGGTCTAATACCAGGCTTTTTGTACTGGATTCTCTGGAAAGAGCGCAACTCTCGAATCTTCAACAATACTTCCCGGACAATTGACGCTCTGTGGCTCATCTACAAAAGAAATATCCAGGAAACCTTAGCCATAAGAACCTGGTATGATACAGACATGCCAGAAGCGCAACAAGAGAGGGATATTTTTAAAGAATGGAATCTTGACCTTTCCGCCTTTGCAAAGGTCATTACCCGTCCCCCACGCAGCTCCACCTCCCCGTCCTCCTAGTCCCCACCAGCTTTCAACTCATTCAAGCTCAATTTCGATGGGGCAGCTAAAGGTAATCCTGGTCCTGCAGGATTCGGAGGAATCATCAGAAGCCATACAGGAGCACTTTTGCATATCTATTATGGCTCATTAGGCAAAGACACCAACAATGTAGCTGAGCTGGAAGGACTCTGGCAAGGGATCTGTCTAGCAGAGCAAAAACACTTCTTCCCTCTTGAGGTTGAGGGCGATTCTCTCATCCTAATAGCAGCAGCCAAGAAAATTCAGGCAGGGGCAACAGCAGTCAAATTAGCAACCAGCTGGAGATTACTAAGCAGGTTGGAATCCCTGGAGGCAAAGCTTAAGAATCCAGAAAGTATAACCTTCCAGCATGTGCGAAGAACAACAAATCAGGTAGCTGACAGAATGGCTAACCAAGGTGTTTCTCATACATCACCATACTTCTCCGGCTCCTTGGACATGGTTGAGGATGAACAACTTAAAAAGGACTGCATCGCTTTGGTGCAAAAGGACCTCTCCCTCCCGGATGCGAGTGGTTTTATTGCATAGCAGGTCCGTGGCTCGTCATAAGGGCAAGTGTCCGCCCGGACGAGCCACGTATACCAGGACGATTAGCATATGGTATAGCAGCGTGAAGCATTTAAGTTTGGAGGTGATGGTTTATTGCAGTCGAGTCCTTTCGGCATTTACTGCCCTTCTTGGTAACCGGAAAATGGCGCTTCAAAGCCATGGCTTCTCTGTCATTCTCCCGTAGTTTGTGTTGGCTCATGCTCTGGTTCCGAGGGAGGTTGTGTTGGCTCATGCTCTGGTTCTGAGGGAGGTTGCGAGGAGGTATTCCTACAATTCGAACAATTCGGGGATGTATGGCATCTCTGTCATTCTCCCACAGTCTGGCATAAGGATTAGGTGCTCGGAGGTGGTGTGGGCTCATTATCTGGTTCCGAGGGAGGCTGCGAGGGGGTATACCTGCTACTCGCACAATTCAAGGATGCAGCGAGAGCGCCAATGAGGGATAAGTCGGCGCGGGAGTTCCAGAGGCCGGGCATCGTCTCAGAGGCAAGCCCCCTCCCCCTCCTCCTCAATCGAGGTTTCTTCCGACCGCAGACGCTCCAGGGGACGGGCAGTTGGCATAGGTAGAGTAGCGGAACACCGAGAAATGATGGAATGTGGGCACTCTGCGCATCCCATGGTCAGATATTGTATTCCATGTTCTCTGTCAAATTCTACCTTCTTTGTAATGGTTTTGGTGGAGCACTGCAGCAATCCTCGAGGCTAAGATGATGCTCTTCAAGCCAACCCTCCGCAGATTCCTGGGTTGGCTCCCACAGTAGATATGCAACTTCCCGCCATTGATATGTTGCGCCCTGTTCAAGACAGCTTCTCCCCAGATCCTGGGGCAGGCCCAAGTGAACCTGTGCAGCGTAGCATTCTCACTGAACCGGACATCCACAAGCTGCCCAAATGCAAAACGGAGGAAGATCCGCACACCACTGATGATGACTAGTTCGCTCTGCAACTCGCCTCAGGTTTCTGAGAAAGGAATTTTTTCACTGTCTGCTCTCACCGCTATCTTATATGTGTCAGGTCTTTGTCATTATGTAATTCTGTCCTTCTCTGTTACAGTGACGACTATCCATAGTTGTTCCAGTCTCTATGTGTTTCAGTTTCAGCTAATCATGTATGTTCAGTGTCGGTCTCATGAATGTCGATTTGGTTCAAGTGTCGGTCTTAAGTAATTTTGGAGATGATTATTCCTGAGCTTACTGTCAGTCCTTCGACAGGAATCACAGGGCTTCAGCTCTGTTGTACCACTGATGTTGTAATTTTTTCCTTTTTTGTAATATAATAGCATAGTCTTATTCAGAAAAAAAAAATATCTCGTGATAAAAGCCAATGTTGTATCACCTCTAAAATAAGGCCTCTCTCATGACAGAGTCAAATGCCTTACAAAAGTCAACAAATCAACAAAATATTTTCAAAGAGAAATGATGGGCCTCTCCGATAATGGCACAAAGAGTGAAAGATGTGGTCAGTAGTTTGGTACCCCTTGTAGAACCCTAGCTACATTCTAGCTCTAAGGTTCCTCCACTCTAGCTCATTTAATAATCATGTGGGGTATTGTACCATAGAGCATGGAAAATGTGTGTGCAATCATGATGGTCCGATAATTGTTTTGGTCTTAAGCAACCCCCAACTTAAAATTGGAGTGGATGATATGGTGGGGTCATCACAAAGAGAAACCTAAAAAAACAACATGATTAAACAAATCAACAATGTGGGAGTCAAGGGGATGAATACCATGCTTGAGGAACTCAACCTAAGAGGCTTCCCCATCAACAATGCTACTAGTGCTCATGATCCTGATGACCCTCCCAAGGTTGAACTAGAAAATATATAGCAATAAAAAGGAAGTGAAGTGATGCACACTAGAGGTTGTCCATAGACATCATAGAGGGTGGTAGTATGCAAGAACAAGTAATGACTCATGAGAGAAGACTAGATAGGAAAAAGAGCACTTAGTGGGTGGTGGAGGCCTTCAAGCTGTGAGGAATGGACTGATCATGAAAAATAGAAAAATGGAGATGTCTATGGAGTTTTCCCTCTTTGTTAGACCAACAATTCATGGGGAAGAGGTCAAGGATAGGGACATGGTGTAGTGTCAGATGGTGTTGGGGACCAGGGTAAGAGTTAAGGGAAGCCTCTTGTTACTCCTCAAAATGCATCTACATTTTGGGGCATTCATTCCAGCAGTGCAGTGATTAGGATGTGAACCTTGGAGGTGGAGACTAGGTTGAGATTTTTCAGAGGCTTTTAATGGCATCAAATATGGAATATGAACATGCTAAAATGGCTTCCTATAGGGCTTGACGTAGTGCCTTTGTTGGAGCAGCCAAGCATGCACTCTGAGACTTGTTCCTATCATGCTAGCTAATTGTATCTACAGGTCTGAATGACTCCTAAAATGGGTCCAAAATCAAGTTTTTTTGTGTAGCCTGCAACAGTTGATCAACTGAAGTTACAGAGGGTTTTCCTTTTGTGAGGGTACTTGTTTTATCAAATGCAATGCATTAGATTTTTTGGCACGTGACAATGTGGGTCATTGATTATTTCACCAACAACATAAGAAATAACACCGGACCTTCTTGAGGGTGTTCATCTGAGAATTGCGATCAGGGAGACGCCTTGATATATCTTCCCCACCAAATGGGAGAGTCACACCTATTCTTGGAATAGCGACTCCATACTCAATACACAAAATAGATGCAACTTGAGCACTAATATTCACAACACATGAAGTCACCACTTTATTTCCAAATGTTGTGGAAGGCTTTCCTGGTGGATTACAATAGTATTGAACTACAAGTCCCACAACAATTGTTCCATTTCATGATTGTCAAATGTTTCTGAACCTATTTTCATCACCTCTAAGATTATTTTCTTGTTCTTCTTTTTTTTCCTCTCAAAAGATGTGAACAATGCCATGTTTCACAAATCATTGTCCAATCTTTCATCGAATTTCAAATCCACTACCTTGGCAATGGAATCCTGCAAACCTTCAAGCTTAAACTTCTAAGAAACAATAAACCAGATGAAACATCAAAGATACCGGTCATCTTCTTGAAATGGTTATGTGGAATGCAAACTCTCACAACTAAAGACAATATCTTCTAGACACAAAATTCCACTAGAAATAATAAGATGCTCCTTTTGAACATGTCCATGACAGTTGTAAACTCCATTTCTAGACAAATTTTTCTTTGCAAGATTCTACTACAACATGCCTATCATTATATCCAACTTCTTCCATTAGGCTTGTTAATCAAAAAGAGGTTAGCATGGAAATTTTTAGATCACAAAGTGTAAACTCATTCCAAACATTGGCTTCTCCAAAAGCACAAAATCCAAGTATACCAAAATTGTACACCTGTAATGTCAAATTGAGGAATCATTAGCTTGTGAAATTGAGAACAAAAGGCTTTAGGAGAATGTTGTCCTTTAGAGGCCTCAAGCTACAACAATTGGAGTCCAAGTATGACACTTTCATAATGCTATCTAGGGCATTGAACAGGAAAATGAGCAACCAATGGAGAAAGATACAAAGGTAGAGGAACCATCAGTGACAAGTGATGTTGGTGTACTGGCACCAAAGGAAGAAGACCAGGCCAGGGAACCAAGAAAGAATTCAACAAGTCCAATTGATGTGGATTCAAGCATCAAGGATTGACTCCTAGACCATGGATTTTCTGGTGCACATGTTTTCCTCTGTTTTTGAAGAATTTTGTGTTACCCCTCAAAATGTATGGATATTTTAAAGCATTTTTTTAGCAATACAAGTAAATTTTTATGAGAAATCAAGCTAGATATATTGTCATTAACAACCCTTCCAAACATAGCCCATTAGACTTGTTTGTGGTGAATTGTGAATTAGAAGATGATATTTTTCACAAATCCATTTAGTATCAGCACAAAGTCTCAATGAAGTTATTGTATCACTGTCATAAGCATTCAACAGTAGCAAATGAAGGTGAACGTTATGCAACGACAATGTTGATAGTCTACAGGAAAGGAGTTTAAGCTCTAGATTAGAGGAGATTGTTGACCAAGAAGTATTGTTGGAGATGATATTTTGTAATCGTGATTATTTTCAGCTATGCCTCACCTCTGCAATCCAATTTTTTCATGTTTCTAGTGAAGAACATACAAGTAGAGAATCTAGATGATGACAAAGGGGTAAGAGGATTTTGCATAGCATGAAAATATTTTGTTAGATGATTGAACAGTAAACTAAATACAACTTCTTTGTTTATCTTATGTACTAGGTGGAATGATGTTAGCTAAGTTATATAAATTAAAAGACAACTTATGTTGGTAAAATTGTACCTCTGTTCAATATGGAAGCCTGAGTATATGTTACAACAGAAGGTTGAGAAGGCTTATTATCTCACCATGTTCATGTCACTTTGCCATCAACTAGATTACATGTGAGGATGAATGTAATGTCCCTAGGGAATTTTTTCCCTTAGGGTTTCAAAAATCCAAGAAATATTTCACCAAATTCACAGTATCCTCTAAAACCTTTGCCAATGACAAATAAGATACAATAGTGAATAGATAAGCAACATCAACAGAATATACCAATTTATAGATCTCACAGGCTCATTCCCTAATGCAATTCTAGCACTAGTCCATTAATAGTATTCCAAAGATTTCTTTGCAACCATTCTCAACTCATGAACATGAAACCAGGTATGTGGAACTTGAACCACAATTCACACAAAAATTGTAGTACAATTGACTGCTAAAGTATTTAGCTATTCTACTAGTCTACTAGATCTAGTCCTGACCTTATAGTAAGCCTCATAAATCAGTCCACTTATGGGCTTCCTGCTGTTACTGATAACTAACTGATTCCTGGTACAGACCCAACGAAATGATCATTGTTATCCCAATATGGTTCGCTACCTCTTAAAAGACCAAAGATGGCCCTTACTACTTCAGAGAATGATTAATTCCTAGACTGCTGCCCTAAACATCCTTAGGATGGATTTAGGGTGGTGTCGCTATCCTAAGTAGCCTTAGGAAGAAAAACCAACCTTAGACCATACCCTAATGTGCCTCTGGTCAGCCACAGGAAATTCGGGAGGGTTTCCACAATGAGTTTATTTGTTGATCCATCCACAATTAGGCCTCTATGCCTTAGAGAGGGCCTTCGCTACCTCAATCCCCCTCAGTTAGGATGTTGGTGACCAGGTAAATCTAAGAGATATCCTTTGTTGCTTCAGGATATCCATAGAACTAGACTTTGCTACCATGAACCAGAATTTCAGTAACCATGTAAGCCTCAGTAAATTTGATCCTTTCTTTCCAAGCCAAATCAAAGGTATCTCAAGAGCTATCTCATTGCCCTACCACAGAGAAATCCTTTTTGCCTCAGGATATCCTCAGAATTAGCCCTTGCTACCCTGAATTAGAACTTTTGTGACTAGATAAGCTTCAGGAAAGACCTCCACTACTCTTGAAATAGAATTTAGTGATCAAGAAAATAACCATAGAGAAATTGCTTCCTTGCTTGGAAAACCAAACCAAATATGCTCCAAAATATTGTGTTGTTGAAATAGGACAGAGAGAGGGAGAAGACTAGCTAGGGTTGGAATTTGTAGTCAGTAGAATATTGTCTCCTTTGAATGTTTATACTAAAGAAAATTTGACATTAATAAATTATGGATATTGTTGACTAATATTTAGAAGGTACAACAGGTCAAGGTTGTTCATTCACATTTCGGTTATTGAATCACTAAAGAAGAAAAATCTGGAACTACCTGTGAGCTACATGGACTCCTGTAAGAGATAATCTACTACCTAGTTTCACCCTAAAATGCCTATGGTCAGATCTAGAACATATTGCAAAATATTCTTAAAAGAAGGCATTTGTAGTGGGCACTTCAGATTCTTGAAATATATATGTTTCCTTCACCACTGAAATTAGCCAGCAATATATTCAATCTAATTGTGTAGTTTGAGAGGTGGATATTGATAGCTTTTTCAGATTCCAAAATAATCTTTAGTCATAGTCACCAAATTTACATGAGAATATACATGAAGTCAATGCTAACACACATCATAATCTTTTCTGAACCCACTTTGCATACAGAGAAAAATGAAATAAGAAAAATATCTAAAAACATACATGTTGAGGCTTCAACTATTGTCACTGATAGCAAGCACCAAGAAAATAACATAGAAATATACCTATAGCACAACATGTTCCAAAGTGTTACAAAATAAATTTTTCCCACTGGTAATAGTTTGATAGATAACAGCTGGTGTGTCATCTTTTAAGAATGCCAACAAGACTGGAACCATCTGAGATAAGTGTTCCAAGTTCTTCAAACCAATCTCTTCTATCATCCTGCCAAAGTAAGTTCAGTTTAGTTGCACTTTAACACCTACACTGTTGATCATAGTAAATTCCAAAACATACAGTTAAGGTATAATTTCAGATTTATCAATTGAAATTCAAACCTTATAAGTACAAACAAAACAACATTTAAATCATAAATATATTGAACATTGTTTTAAAAAATGACATAATAATAAATTTTAAAATATTATATTAAAATATAATTTCAAATTTATCACCTTAACAACAAGCCTATCAAATATAAGATCATTCATTCAAAAACTTAAACAAATATACTTATCATATATTGTAGCATTTATTGCAGAGAGTTGTTTTGAGATGTCTTTTTAGTTTAGGTTGTTTAGTAACTGGAGAGTTTCTATTCTGCCAAAGTGGACCCAACTACTTACAATGACCTGCTTACACGGGCAAGAGCACCTATGAGGGGTGGAACACGTCTCCAGGAATTTGAACCTTGGTACAAGGAATAACACCAATTATGACTCCTACATAACTATTGAACCAATACCATGTTGAAAATTATTTCTAACTTTAGAAGTTTGCAAGAATGGGTGAAAATCGATTGAAGTGTGAAAGTTAAAGGGGAATTTCAACTGGTTTTGTGTTCTAGAGTTTATTTTCTTGCAATATGTTTTTGAATAGCATGCATCTAGTGCAATGGATGACATGAAATTTGTAGTAATTATTATTATTATTTAGTTATTCTTTTCATTGTTATTGTTATTGTTATTTTGTTTTTGGTCAAAAGCAGGGGAAACACTTCCCCACTATAACATGGGGAAGAGCATTGTCAAACACAATGGACCATTGGCTAAGTTGTTACATTTGAGGGGTTTCTATGCCCTATAAAATCCATTTGGACTTGAATTTTGTATTGTCCTCTTGGCCTCATCATGGGCCCATAGTAACACAATGGAGTGTGCTTGTCAGGGTTTGAACCCAAGTCATCATATGCACTCCCTCTTATTGGTAGACCATTTTTTCTTGCAGCTCATGTTGATGGCCAAAATCCCTCTTAAGGGTGCCACTAACATTGCAGGATAGCCAATCAAGATAGTCCTAGTCAACTTCTGTGCCTATAGGGAATAGAATCTTGGTCTCCAGCATGGAAATTGGTCCAACTTACCACTAGACCAAGCCCTATGTAGGCTAAATGTTGACGGTGAGAAATTTCCAGAGGGAGCCATTGATGTTGGAAGCTAGCCAATGGGGATAAGCCTGGTTACTTTTGTGCCAAATAGGAATAAAAAATTAGTCCCTAACATGGTATATGTTCTTAGATTGCACTAGAACAAGCCTAATCGACTCATTTTTTTATTAGTAGGAATGATAGAGATGTGTTTTTTAAGGAGATTTTGGCTTTAATCTCTTGAAGAATGTTCTTGCTGATTTCCCTCTATGTGTGAGATTTTCTAAAATGGCTCCTTAAATTCTGATGACTAGAAACACTAAAGGATATATGTAATGCCTGGGAATCTTCTTAAAGCTTGAAGTGAGAATGTTAGCAACTAGCTATAATTTCTTGTTTTGTATCAATAGTGAATTGAAGGAATTTGGACGCGGGGAAATTGGACTTCACCGGTTGATTTTGGAAATGCACCACTCAGGTACACATGATGTTATGGGTACTGTAACTTTTTTGTAAACTGCCAAAGTAAGAAGTTGGACTAAGCTAAGCAAGAATCAAGATGATAAGAGGAAGGAAATTTCAACTGGGTTCTGGCACATGTAGAAATGGAGAAATCTTGTTTGGAATATGAGCGGTGTATCATTTTGTAGTTGTCAGAAACAAAATTCAACTGGGTTCTGGCACATGTATAAATGGAGAAATCCTGTCTAGAATATGAGCAGTGTATCAGGTCTTGTTTTTATGATTAACCTCCAGATTATCATCTAGAGGATCAATGGAAGAAGGAAGGAGTCTAAGAATAGATGCAAGGTAACAAGGTTGTTTTGGATATTTTTGTAATAAAGAAGGGAAAAGGGGCACCTAAAAGGAAACCTTATGCTCTCAAGGAAATGAGCTGGTAAGAGAAGATAAACAATCCAGGTTGGAAAGATATTTGAATATTGAACAATCAAGCCCACATGGGAAATATGAAAAACTAATATGCAGAATATGCTATTTTCTTCAACTGTATGTGAGTCACCTCTAGCACAAGTTTCTTTGAGTTTGGAGTTGTTAAGATGTTGGATCTTTGAAATCATCTTTCTCATCAAGGACATGATAATTGTTATTTATAAGATTTATTGTCAATCTGAATTTTTTTATCCAGGTTGTGTGGCTATGTTAAAGCCTTTCAATTTGTTTGGGAGGTGGTAGATTGGATTAATTTTCTTAATTTCCAGTGGTAAAAAGTATTGCATTTTTATTTTGTGGTGCATGTTCGAAATTGGGGGATCAATCATCTGTTTGTTTTTTTCCAAGATTATTTCAGAAACAAATATGGGAGTGGTTAATAAGTTAATTTTTGTTTTGTGTGGTGATTTCAAATTCAAACAGAACTAGAAGTATTGTGAGTCATTTTGAGTTACTAGGTGATTGACAACGCCTTTAATTAAATTTATAGGACTTTTCATTATTCATGCTAACTCTCCACAATGACATTGTTTCTGAGGAAAATGTGTAATGAGGCATAAATTTGGCTTTAGGTTGTCTTTTGTTTTTACACTGGTAATTAAGAGACCTTGTATAAAGTTGTTTAAGATGGGTTTGTAGTCGAGAATTAGTATTGTATGCTACATTCAGTTTAGTAATGTGCTAGGCCAGTTGGTGGTACAAGTTTTGATAAAACTAAGTACATGTTCAACAAAAGACACCGATGGACATGCAAATTTAGTAGCAAAGCAGAACTGTATGAAACTTTAACTCGTGGAGGATGGACACCAAATGAATAGATGCTATATAAAGTGAGAATTCATATCATGTGGCTCCATATTTCCGATGGATTTGTAGGAAGCATTGGAAATATTTCCTCTTGGGGAGGAATGGATTTGCAGATTAGCTCCCTTACACAAGCTGTGGACAAAAAACACTTCCTCTTTTGTTGCCTTGTTTATTATGAGATCCATTGCAGATACCATTGTTTTTCAGGGATTTAGGGGGTTTTCTTTCTATCTTCCTAAAATACCATGCTTAGAGGCGTTTTTATCAATTTATCAAGGAGTAGATGCTACATCTTTAGCCTTCATAATAGTGGCTCAAAATACCTTCTTCTATTTGGTCATGACTACTAATATGGATAAATGCTTGATGGCTACTACTTAGGCGAATGATCACACGCCCACTAGACATTGTACCTCAATGTGCTCTAATTGGCCCCAAGTCAGGTGATGTTTGGGAGTGAGAGGAGATATAGATTTTCTCAACAGTGGCATCATTATGGTATTGATTCTCATGGTTTGTCTCCATCTTCTTCACTCTTATCATGGGTTCTTCTACCTTGGATGAAGGCAGAGGCTTGACCTTTTGTTGCACCTCGTCTCTAGTTTCTTCTACTCTTTCCCCTTATGGTTAGACCTGGAGGTTGTTGCAGATCACTCCATAAGAGCCCATTAGTCCAGACTTTAGGGCACTCTCTAGACTCTAGTTTTGCTGTAGGAATTATTGTACATTGCATAATCTATTTTCCATGAAAGATTCAACAAAAGTAAGGTAAGATTTCAAATACTTGAAGGTTGGTCCACTAACTCCTCTCCAAATACACATTATCCTCACCTAAAAAGGAAAATCTATGTGGAGGATCACATCACTTGATGCCTTGAGACATTTCAATAAATACTTAAAAGGAAACAATTGAGTTCTATAATGTTGATTCTCAAATGGTTAAATTCAAACAAGCTAGCAGAAACTCTTCAATATTGACAAGAGGGCTATCTCTATAGTCCAAAGATTTTTGTTCTATGTTTTCTCCATAAATCGAGCAATTTTCACTCCTGTTATCAATAGAAGAATGGGAATTAAAATAGTTGAGGGATTTTTGAAATATTCTCTTACAAACAACCATGCCTCCTTACCAGGAAGAAAAAAGTAACAATTTTGTTGAATAAGTTAGGTCTACCTTTCTATGGCTCAAGATATTTGAGAAACTCTAGCAAGGCCCTATTAAGCTTAAGAAGAACTTAATTCTATTTGTAACTTCACCAATCTTAGCCATTGTTCCATATTTCTAAGATAGACTTAGCCCCCATCATATGCCATATCTGGAAGAGTCCATCATCCAAATCTAATAATGGTATCCTAGATCAAAGACAATTTGAATTTAGGCAAGCAAGCATAACTTGTATGCAATGGTATTGAAAGGTTTACATGCAATCCTTATTGAAAGGTTTACTCTTCAAAAGGTTGGTCTTGAAAGGCCTTACTGGCTTGGTCCTGACTAGAAGTTTAATCCTCCTTAGCCAGTTAAGGTTGCACCAGTGAAGACTTTCTAGATTGATTGTGACATAACAAGAAATCCATTGCCTTGGAGAATTGTAGATGCTTAGAATAGACAACCATCTTGGGCCATTATAAACCTCTCTTCTCAGTTCATCACCTCAAATTATGTTTTCTGGTGATTTTCTGGAAACATCTATATTCGTTGTAGTTTCATATCAGTTTTTTAAATATGTAGTCTGAAAGTCACATTATTAGAAAATAATGACTTATGAAAACACCATATGGGGTTTCAATGGTTTAAATCCTGAGAAACAATTATTCATACTGCAAGTAAGATGGGTGTGGGTGTAATTTTGAGCTTTATTTCATTAACTAGTTAAAAACCATTTTTTAAAAATTCACTGCAAGTTTTTATTATTTAATTAAATTCTTTATATATGCAATTGGAGTTTTGATATCAGTGTCCCCTAGTAACCAAATTAAGTTAATGGGACTGGAATATCTCTAGTAGAATTCAAAGGGAAAAGAAAAGAAAATAAACAAGCAAGCCCAAATGATGCCCAGAAAGAAAGTCGTAGAGAACCCTTCAAGTCTAAATGAAACCTACAAAGAGAGCCATAGATATTTCCAAATGGTTAAGGGGATGAAGAACAAAGAGGTCCAAAACCTAGCTCCTAAGGACAAATAATCTAGTAAATATGTGATGTGTATTGTGACCTTGAGTTTGTTATGATCTAGGGGTTCTCAGAGCACAGAGGGAGATTGTACTTATTTTTATCAAGAGTCTATTTGTAGGTTGGTCTATTCAATGTTGAGCTTGTATATTCAACACAATTGTAGCTTGTCAACATGGGTTACAAGCAATAGTAAAGATCTTGGGTTCAAATAGATGAGAGCAATGTTCAAACCCCATGGAAGACATGAGTGGCTATCAGGTTGAGAAACAAAAATTGTGTAACAAATAAAAATTCTCTACTTCTATTTTTATAGCTTGAAGAGAAGGCATTTAGAAGGAATCATGCACATACCGTGGATGAGAGAAAAGAGGCTTCCATTGGGATAGTGATAATAGACAAGAAGCTTCTCCTTGTCCTAGAAATAAGCTCTCAAAGAAACTATATTCTGGTGTCAAATCTTACCCACCATCTCCATATGCCTCTCAAATTCATCCATAGTCATCTTGTTATAATTCTCCAATCTCTTCACAATTACAATCATTTTGTTATTCGGCCTTATAAGTAGTCCCTCGTATGCCTCTCCCCATAATAGACAAGAAGCTTCACCTTGGCCTAGAAATACTCTCTCAAAGAAACTGTATTTTGGTGTCAAATCTTACCCACCATCTCCATATGCCTCTCAAATTCATCCCTAGTCATCTTGTTAGAATTCTTCAATCTCTTCACAGTTACAGTCATTTTGTTCTCCATTAGAGCCTTATAAGTAGTCCCTAGGATGCCTCTCCCCATAATTTTAGCAGATGCACGAAGCATATCCTCCAAAGTGTACATCTGAGCTTCCCCACTATAGAACATAAGAACCCCACTCCTCTGTTGCTCATACTGAAGGCTCTTAGCATCTGTATTAACATAATACATATCAAAACTAGTCTCCTCAATCGAAAGCTTCTCACCTGCAACATTTTCATCCTCACAGCCATGCTTCTGGTTTCTGTACCTCTTGCCATAAAAGATAATAAGGAACACCATGGCAATCACCCCAACAACGGATCCCGCAACAATTAATGGTATCATTCCTTGATTTAGCCTGTCATTCCTCTTAACAAATGGTCTAAAATATTGCTCTATAGGCAAGCTTGTACTAATAGGGCATGGAGAAGGGGTCACAAGTGTGTTAAGTACGCAGGGCCTGGGCAATGGGCTCCCACAAAGCTCCGGGTTTGTTTCTTCATCTAAGCTTGCATATTTTATGGAATATCGAAATACTGGAGTGTAGATTGTTTACTATTCAATGTGATTACAATATCTGGTAAAGCTGCTTTGGTGCTTTGGTTCTAGAGTAAGAAGTCTATCATAAAGCTGAGCAAAAACCATTTTAAATTGACTGATTGGGCTGCTATTAACAGGATATGCATAGCGGGAAAGGGAACACAGTATAAAAAAATTACTTTTTAATTTGAATAATGGCAGGTTGCATTCTTATTGTCCACCTTTTTATCTACATTTATAGATATTTCATAGATGTAGTGTAATGTTTACGATATCATAATTTCATAAAAATAGTGTAATGTTTATGGTACTATTTTAAATTATTTTAAAAAATATATATTATATGTTTCATATTTAGTGTAATGTTTATAATATTATAGTGTAATATTTTTGGTATTATTTAAATTATAAATATATTGTAATGTTTATGGTATCATATAAATTATAGATATATTGTAATGTTTATTGTATTTTGTTGGGTAATTGACTTGGTCAAATGTTGGATATCTAACGAAAATTGAATGTTTGTTGGATATTCAATTAACATTTAGTTGTCATTGGATATCCAACTAAAGTATTGTTGGATATCTAACGATATGAGTTTTTTTTTAAATACAAAAATTGCAATTAAAATCCAACAGTATGGTCAAATTGTTGGAGTATAGCGTCGATTTTCCGCCCATATGTACTTGAAAATATCCATCGACGTCAAATTTTCCATTAGGATTTTCCTCTACGAATTAACCAACACTTCTCCTTGCATGTATTCTTCATAATGTATTTGACCATGCTATAAGCCCACTCCCATTTTGGATAATCTGTTAGTCTTTGAATTTAATTCTTTATGAATGTGATCAAAGGATATAACCCTGAAGATTCTAGTAAGCTCCATAACTCTAATCATCCACTGGTACAATAAGGAAGTTTTTAAGGAAGTATAACCTTTCATCCAATCTATAACATCATTTGAATCCTATATCTCATAAGTTTAGATTGTTGAAGTGACACAATTAAAATGACTAACATAAAAAACCAATTCGTATTATTGTAGTACTTGTTACGTAGTCATATTTTTATTCCTAAACTAAATTAGTCATTCATGTTAGTCATTTTTAGTTGTACTACTTATTAGCTAGTCATATATTTTAAGTCGGAACTAAATTATTCATTTATGTTAGTCTTTTTTAGTTAGGTCACTAAATATTGCTCATTTTTTGTAGTATTTCACTTGGAAAAGTTGTGGTGACCAGCTTTTTTAGGCACCTAGTCACTAATTTCTCATTGTCTACTAGTGAAGCGAATGGTGGCAAATAGAGGAACTATAAATTGCTTTAGGAAGTTCCATAATATCAAGCTAACCATCGGGGAATATGTATTGAATATTCCAAAGCTTTCCATTCCAATGAGTGGTGCTAATGTTGTACTAGGAATTTGAAGGTTACAATATTTGGGGATGATAGCTTTTAATTTTCAAGAACTCTTCTTGAAATTTTTTTGGGAAGGAAAGGAAATTGAATTAACGGGTGTCACAGGGAAACCAAGGAAGATAAACAAATCTAATGACATGACAAAGATTTTGAAGAAACAATAACGAGGCGTAATTTCACAATTATGCTCACTAGAGATTCAAATATCGAAATCATATATTTCTCCAGGTCTCCAAAAAGCATTGGAAAATCATTCCGAGGTATTTGAGACTCTTAAAGGCCTCCCACCTATTCATTCTTATGATCATGCTATTCACTTGATTCCAAGAATTGTTCCTCCAAACATAATACCCTATAGATATCCTTGTGCACAAAAGAGTGAAATTGAACGCATGGTTGCAAAAATGCTAGAGGCCTGTATAATTCAACCTAGTCAAAGTTCTTTCTCTGCTTCAGTAGTATTGGTGCACAAGAAGGATGGATCATGGCATATGTGTATGGATTATAGGGAGCTCAACAAGCTCACTATTAAAGATAAATTTCTCATTCTTGTCATTGATGAATTGTTGGATGAATTACATGGAGCAATTTACTTCACCAAGCTGGATCTTCGTTCAGGATATCATCATACTAGAATGAAGGCTGAAGACATTTTGAAAAGAACATTCAGAACTCATGAATGTCATTATGAATTTTTGGTCATACCTTTTGGCCATACTAATGCACGTTCCACATTTCAAGGTTTGATGAATTCAATTTTCAAACCCTTCATTAGAAAATTTATGTTAGTATTTTTTGATGATATACTAATCTACAAAGTCTTGGGAGGATCATGTTCAACATGTTGACATGGTGCTCAAACTATTGGAGGAGAAATAATTATATGCAAAAACCTTCAAAAGTTTCTTTGGAGTATTGGAGGTGGAACATTTGGGTCATATTGTGTCTCATGAGGGTGTTAAGGTAGACCCTAACAAAATTAAAGCCATTAGGGAATGGAAGATCCCCACAACCCTAAAGCGTCTTGGAGTATTTCTTGGGTTGGCAAGGTATTATCGCAAGTTTGTTAAGAATTATGGGAGGATATCAACGCCTCTAACAACATTACTGAAGAAAAAACACATTTTCTTGGACTCTAGAAGCGACTAAGGCATTTGAACATCATAAAGAGGCAATGTGCCAAGCATCGGTCTTAGCTACACCAAACTTCACAAAAACCTTTATTGTGGAATATGATGCGTCACGAAATAGAATTTGTGTTGTTTTAATGCAAGAAGGAAGACCCATTACTTTTTAAAGTTGTCCAATCAAGGGAAGGTACTTACACAAACCTATTTATGAGAAGGAAATGTTGGAAATACTACATGCACTAAATCAATGGTGACCTTACCTAATGGGAAGACGCTTTAAGATAAAAACAGACCACGACAGTCTTAAATACTTTTTGGAACAAATATTATCTTCAGAAGAGCAACAAAAATGGCACACAAAGATGTTGGGTTAAGACTTTGAAATCATTTACAAAAAGGGGAATAAAAATGTTATTTCAGATGCACTCTCAAGAAAATATGAGGATGTGGAAGAATTTCTCTGTGCCATTTCTATTATCCAAACTCATTGTATAAATAAAGCAAGGGATGAGTGGAAGAATGACAAAGAGGTGTGGACGCTCATTCAAAAGTCGCAGCAAGATCCTAGTACATATGATACATTTATCTAGAAAAATGATTCATTATGGTACAAAGATCGCTTATATCTATGGAAGAATTCCCAACTCAAACAAAAGATTCATTTGGAATTGCACACATCCCCCTTAGGAGGGCACTCTGAATTTCTGAAAACTTATCACGGGGCCAAGAAGGAATTTTTTTAGGATGGCCTTAAATTTGATATTCAAAATTTTGTGGAAGAATGTTTGGTTTGCCAACAAAATAAAGTTGAGACAATTAATAAACTAGGTTTGCTACAACCTTTAGCCATTCCAAGTCAATGTTGGGAGAAGGTCTCAATGGATTTTATCACAGGTTTACCCAAGTCTGAAGGAAAGTGTGTCATCATGGTGGTAGTTGATATACTTACTAAGTATGCACACTTTTGTGCATTCTCTCATCCTTTTAAAGCCAATACAATTTCTACCACATTTATGGAAACAATTCAAAAGTTACATGGAAACCCAAAGATTATTTTAAGTGACAGAGATCCCATTTTCACTATATTTTTTTGGACAAAATTGTTTTCTTGTCTTGGTACTCAATTAGCTCATAGCTCATCTTATCATCCTCAATCTTACGAGCAAACTGAGATACTGAACAAATGTTTGGAAGGATATCTTCATTGCTTCGTATTTGATAAACAAACTCAATGGATCGAGTGGTTACCTCTGGTTGAATGGTGTTATAACATTTCCTTCTATACTACAACAAAAATGACCCCATTTATGGCACTTTATGGATACCATTTGTCGTCCATCACATCATTTTTAAGAGAAAATTATAAGGTTTAAGTAGTGGAAGATCACATCGAGCATCAACAACAAGTTCTCCAACTCTTAAAGGATAACCTCATTTTGTTGCAAAATCAAATGAAACAACAGGTAAATCAGCATCATAGTGAAATAAGCTTTGTTGTAGGCAACCGAGTATTTTTAAGGCTACAACCATACAAGAAAATTTCCCTCAAGCAAGCTAAGAAGGATAATAAATTATCACTCAAGTATTATGGTCCTTACAAAGTGTTGAAAAAGATTGGTACTATGGCATACAAATTGGAGTTGCTTGCATATTCTCAAGTACACCCAGTTTTCCATGTGTCATGCTTAAATAAGGTTATCGGTGACAAGCACCCAGTTCAAATAGTATTTCTAGAACTTGAAGAAGAAGGAAAAATCATATTGGAGCCTCAAGCAGTCACGGAAACAAGAACTTGACAACTACAGAATCAATCAATTTCAAAGTATCTCATTAAGTGGAAGAACTTACCCACTGAAGATTCACATTAGAGGATGAAATTTTTATACAGAAACATCTAGAGCTACTCAAGCATTGAGGAAAACACTTTTTTGAAGGAGAGGGGCATGTCAAGTCCTTATAATACTAGTGTAGCCCCCTTATTGTTATTATTAGTGTAGCCTCCTTATTGTTATTATTGTGCCCAAGTAGCCCCCGTATTGTTATTATTATGCCCATGTAGCCCCCATATCGTTATTGTTACATTATCCCATAGAATCCCATTATTGTTATTGGTGTGCCCTTACATTATTATTGTTATGTTGGCTCTAATTATATTGTGACCCCTTATACTCCTATATATAGCAAGGAGGCGTTATCATTTGTATCATCCAATAATTCTTCATTTATGTGATGTAAAGGAGGTTGACCCTCAAAGAGGCTAATTTTCAAGTCCTTATTTTCTTATGTTTTCTGATCTGGTTGAATAACATAAATCAAGACTCTAACCACGATCACATCCAAACCTATTACCATATTTATATTCTCCTTTTTTAGTTTAACGCACTTCACCTTCTTCTTCCACCTTTTCTCTAGATCTCCTACCTACTTCCTACCTTCAGTTCTCCATGCACTCCTTAACAACCTTTATTTTCTTTAGATAGCTCCTCAATAAAAAAAGGAATCCTCTTAGGATTCTATGGGAAATGAATGTGGCTCATCCCTTACTCTCGTATCTAGATTTGATTGAATAGGTTCACTATTTACTTCTTCCTTTTATGAATCTAGTTGGTTATCATTGTGGTATAGGGTATATGACAATTGGGCCTTATTAGAGTATTACCTACTATCAATATGTTTTGATATGGATTTATTTATTTTACCCTTTACATTAGATCATTTATCATATCCATGAAACCCCTCTATTCTTCATTTGGAGCCTAATACTATATCTTTTCAAACATGTTTGGAAATGGTTTTTAAACCTATCTAGAGGAGGGGTTGCATAAGGAAAGCTTTGGGTCCCCACCTCTTATATTTAAGTATTAGAAAGACAAATAGAACTTACCTTATTAGGGATAAATTTGTTTAATTTTCCCTCGCCATCTCTCATTTTCTACATAAATTGTCATCCTCTCTCTCTCTTGTCCCTCACTATATCTTCTCCCTTTCTAGACTTGACTAGAGTTGAATGGGAAGGAGAAATTAAAAATTAGAACGCTAAAATTTAGCCTCAAAAAATTAGAAGGGATTATCTAAACTTTCACTCTCAATTTTATCAGCTATTGTTTTATAATAGGGTCATGATTAGGTTATCTTCAAAAAATACGAAGCGATGTCTATGAAAAGCTTGGTGAAGATGCATTGGTGGTGTGGGGCTTTGATCAAAAGAGAACAAAATTATGGTTAGGGTTTATCAAAATAGGACAAACTATGGTTTTTAGTGATTTATTCTTATTATTTTTTTCCCATGGCTTAATAAGTTTTATATATTTTTCCCTTTCAAACTCTTTGAGAAAATTATTTGAGTATGCTAAAATTATGTTAGATGGAATTTTTGGTGTTAATGTTTTGTAGTATGATTTGCAATTTTAATTGATATGTTGTTGTATCTTGAAAAAGTGTATGTTGTATTAGTGGATTGGGAAAAAAAAATCTTTATTAAATGGTTTGTTCATCAGGACATTTTGAAATTGTAATCATTAGAAATCAAAATTTATGTTAAATCCATCAGAAGTTTAATAGTTTAGCTACATGATCCAAATTTTTAACATTGACATAATAATTATTGAAGTTCAACCAAATAAAAACACTATATAAGAAGCATTACTATTACTTAACTAATACACATGTGTGCACACACATATGCACATGTATGTGTACGAGTTGCACTAACACATTGGTTAAATCATAAACAATTGTTGGGTAGGAGTCCCCTAGGTCCAAGTTTTGTCTAAGTTATGTAAAGTCTCTGCATTTTGAGGAGCGGAGTGCGATTAACGTAGAGTTCTAAGAGTCAAAGGGGATTTAGGGTGGGTCAAAGCCCCTTATTTTGTAATGGGATGGGATTATTTAGAATATTTTGAGCTCTACCCATGGTTTGTGGACCATGGTATTGTAAGGGTAAAGGATATATAAAGGGATGTCTTAGCAAGTCTAAGGCAGTGATGGATGTAATGTTGTGAATCTATTTTGGATATCTTTTTGTATTTGGGTGAAGGGGAAGGCTCCTACAACTGTGTGGACAGAGATCTTGGTAAGTCTGCAGCTGTGTGCCCAGGGTCAAAAAGATTGTATTAGTGAAGCTTTGGATTAAAAAAGAATAATTTTGAACAGATCTATGTATTTTTATATGTTCTCGTAGTTTATGTGTTTTTGCTTGACTATGTTTCACTTTTGTATATTCCTTCTGTAATTGCATCATGAAGGTTAAACTACTATTTTATATGATGAATAATGCATGTTAGACTAGTTACGTGCAACTCGCAAGTTTGTTAAGTAGGAAAACACTCTACGACTGTAACAATAATATTAACAGATTCACAAAGGTCAGATTAAGTCCTAAACTAAAGAAACCTTATAGCCACACTACATAGTCCCTCTAGATGCAGAAACTTGGTTCTAGCATCCCCTAATATCGCCTCGGGTGATACTGCGGTCTGCGCAAGCAAGTTGTTGCCGAAAGAGCCAGTGGTATAGGGCTTTGTTGGTTAGCGCAGCTAACTGTGAACCTGGTTCTAAGCCCCTCAAGCCAACAAATGGTTTCGTTGCCAGGACCGGGATCTATCTGAGGGATGTGTGATGTGGCGACCGACTAGAAAAGAGATCCAAGGTTGGGTAGATCGGAAGTTGCATGAATTCACAGCATAGGAAAGAAGAAATCCACAGCAATTGACAGAAATGTGGTTAGAGAGGTATATCTATATGGAACAACACGAGATATTTTTCGCATCATTCGCTAACGAGTTACACGAGTGGATTTCAAATCTAGCTACAAACAAGCCCTGTTGGAAACACGACGATCCTATTGTGTGGACCCCAGAGCTGATTAAGCGACTTAAGGAGACTGAAAATAAGGTCACAAGGGTTGTTGACTACTGGATTGATAGTATTCTCGGAGGCTTTATTATTGAATTTGTAATTGACACAACAATATCCTACAGTGAAGCTGAGCGTCAATTTTTCAAAGGTCCATGAGGTAAGTATCTGAATTCTTTGAAGCTCTAGATTAAGATGTTGTTATGTGAAAAGGGTGTTATGCCTATAAATTGATGTTTAAAAGAATTCAGACTGGATCTACGTGGAGCGGAAAAAGATTCAGATTAGACTGTGACAAATTTATTGAGGGTGAGTACAGTTCATTATTGGGTGAATCAGAAAGCGAAGAAGAAAGGAGAAACCCTAGTACACCTAGAGGTGCGACGCAGTTAGAAACTCAAGGCACTTCTGGGATTCCACATCCATCCACTCCACCTCCACCTTTGCCTCCACCTCCACCTCCACCACCACTATTCAACATGGCTAACGCAGTGAAGATGCATATTTTTAGGGGTCAGGGATTAGAGGATCCTAATAAATTTTGGTTTGTCATAGATGTTGTGTGGAAAGCACAACAGATCAATGAAGAAGATATGAAGAAAGTGTAGTTGGTCACAATGTTGCAGGACAAAGTGTTGTCATAGTATATCAAGTATAGTACAACTCACCCAGCTACTTCGTTAGCTGAGACAAAGACTGCACTGAACGTGGAGTTCAAGAAGCCTAAGTCACAGTCATAGTGTATTAGAGAAATGAAAGAAATTAAGAAATCAGTCAATGAGACTGCTTGGGATGTAGATCAGAGGTTAAAATTCTTGTTGGGGCAAGTCAACTTCCAGATCTCTGACGAACAACACAAAGAGTGGTATATAGCTGCGTTATTGCCACATCTCTGATTACCATTATTGCAGCAAAAGATTGGGATGCAGGTCAAAGCATTAGAAATCACGATGAAGTTAGAAGATTCGCTGGTACAAGATACTCACATAGGGGTTCAACAGATATAGTCCCAGTTAGCAAGCTTGCATATGGAACTGCAAGATTTGAAGAAAGGTAAGGAAGCTTGGTCTGAGATATGCTCAGAAGTTTGGTGTCTAAAGTGTAAAGCGGAAGGTCACTATAAGGACTAGTGTCCTGTCTATCCTGATTATTTGGCTGGCGGAGGTCCCAATCCTTTGAAGTCGGAGCCTAGTGCTAGACCAAGTACCAGAACGAGCGTATGGTGTAGTATTTTCTGAGTTGCAGGCCAACACCCGACCAATTATTGTTATTTGTTACAAAAATATGTGGAGTCGCCAAAGAAATTATTTTGTAATTTCTATTGATCAGTAGGACATGACGAGAGGGATTGTTACAGCTATGACTTGATGGTAGATAAAACTCCATCATATAGGATACAAGTTGAAGGCTGCGCACACGAATATCATGGTTCACTTGTGGCCCGCAGAGGATTTCAAGCTAGAGGACGTGGTCGAGGATGACGCGTTGGACAAGGTCGGGGTCAGATCATATGTTATAACTAAGGTGAAGCTGGCCATTTTCCGAGGGATTGTCAGAACCCCACTCGCCCTTCCTGTTAGTATTGTAGACAGTTTGACCACATTATAGAGGATTGCCCTGTTTTAATGGCTAAGGTGTAGAAAAAGAAGAATTAGTAGCCTGCGCAAAATTTACAAATGATGAGATCTGAACCACGTGAAGATGCTCCAAGCATTAATATTGTGACACAAAGTGGTGCGGCTACAAGAGAATATAGAGCAAAGGGTAAAAATCCTATGGAAAATACATGGGTTAGGAAGGTAGGAGAGAAGAGTATTGGGTTCGATCTACAGAAGGAAAAGGCAACCTTCATGGAGGCAAAGAAGAGTTTCATGGACCTAGGAGCTTCGACATCAAGGACGCAAATGCAACTAGTACCAAGGAAGAACACTCCTGAAGTAGTTACTGTGATAAAGAACCCTGATTCGACCATTCTAAAGTCCTTTCTGCAGACATGTATGAAGTTGCTAAGGGACCAAAAAGCAGTGGAAGGGTTGCAAGAATTGATCAACAACTACGTCAGTAAAGAGAATTCACAGCCTGAACAACATGCAGTAAATAAGGTCAACAAAAATAAGAAGAGAATTGGTCAGGAAATGTGATTAACTGCGCAAATTGGCGAATTTGAAATGGATCAAGTAATTATGGACTTGGGATTGGATGTGAATGTCTTACCTTGGGAGTGGATGGGGAAACCAAAGCTGCAATGGTCACCGATTCAGCTGCGCATGGCCAACTAGCAAAAGATTATCTCCATGGGTCGATTGCAGGGAGTTGTTGTAAACATTGAAGGAGAAAGCATGATGGCGGATTTTGAAGTCATTGAGATTGTGGATGATAGTAATCTGTATCCAAATTTACTCGGAATTGATTGGGCTTTTGATATGGACACCATAATCAATCTAAAAAGGAGAAGTATGGTATTTGAAAAGAACGGTACCAGGGTCGTTGTTCCTTTAGATCCCTTTGAAGGAGCATGATATACATATTCCTTCCGTGAAGAATAAGGTGATGAAGATATTGATGACACCTACAAGTTAACTGCACGAGACGAGGATTGTATCAACCCCACAACAGATGGAAGGATAAGTTGGGAGAAGGATAGTTGATGTCATTCAAACTTGGATGAAGAATTGGAGAACTAGAAGAACCGGTTGCACGAAGTTTCTACTCTGCACTATAATAGACTAACAAAATATCTTCACTGCATATCAACCGAGGTACATAATTTGCCATATTATGATGGGATAGGTGATGTCAGCTTATTTCTGGATGAATTTGAAAGGGATGTACCGGAAGAAAAATGATTCCAAGCCTTGGATATAGCTTTGAGGGCTATGCCTGTGCATTGGTGGGGCACACATAAGGATAATATAGGATATTGGAGGGAGTATCGACGGTTGATGAGGCTCAGGTTTGGTCATGAAAACACAAGGATCATAGAGAAGTACAATGGCAAGGATGATCCCTGAGATCATTTGTCTCGTTGGACTAAGGCATGGGGTGAAGAACCTCAACCATAATGGGTACATGTATTTGTTCACACGTTGGATGTAATATCGATGAATTGGTATCTTGAAACGGAGTTGCACCATGGAACCGCCGATTGGAATGATCTGAAGGAAAGTTTTATATTGACTTTTAGCTTTGAGGATGGTTTTCAATGTATAGATGATGCCCTTCAAGAAATTAGAGCAGCAATTTTTCGGACACCTAATGAGCTAACGACTTGGGTATAGCCTGACTGGAACACGCAATTCGAGCACACACTGGAATGCTATAATATGACCGCTGTGGAGGGCAAGGAAGATCCGCGTAGCATTAATATTCATGAGTCAGAAGGAAAGCGCAAAGCGGCAAGACCAGACGTTGAAATACCTAATGTAACACATCTTGTTAAGATGAAGCAGGTCAATATAAGCTCGGAGGCGAAGCCCAAGTTCGCACGCATAGGAGATTACTGGGATGAGGATACAGTAGGAAAGGTCATCGAATTACTGCATGAGTATCAGGAGTTGTTTCCAACAAAGTTCACGGAGTTAAAAGGAATTGTAGGAGATTTGGGTGTAATGAAGATCACTTTGAAGCCAGATGTGAAACCTGTAAAAAAATGACCTTATAGTCTCAACCTAAAATACAAAGAGAAGGTGAAGGAGGAACTTGAGAAGATGGTCGCAACTGGCATAATCGAACCTGTAGAAGAATTTGAATGGGTGAGTCCAATGATAGTGTAGGAGAAAAAGACTAAGGGAGAAATAAGGATCTATGTCGATTTAAGGAAGTTGAATGACACATGTGTGCATGACCCATTCCCAACACCGTTCACGGATGAAGTTTTGGAAAATGTAGGAGGACAGGAGGCCTACTCCTTTACAGATGGGTTTTCAGGGTACCATTAGATTAAGATAGCGATAGAAGATAGAAGTAAGACCACTTTCGCTACTGAATGTGGATCCTTTCAATATACAGTCATGACATTTGGGTTGAAGAATGCACCGGCGATATTTTCTAGAGTTGTCGTCAGAGAGTTTAAAGAATTCATTCATAAGTTTCTGGAGGTTTACTTTGATGATTGGACAATATTTGGACTATTAAAAAAGCATGTCCCGAGCCTGCGCTTGATGTTGGATATTTGCAGGAAGTATCAAATCTCATTGAACCTGAAGAAGTGCATTTTTTGTGTACCTTATGGAATTTTACTGGGACATGTCATTTGTGTTGGGCGTGGAGCTTGATTATCTTTTGTATTCAAAGGTATTGCCACATTGGACCCCAGTTCGTAATGGGGCGGCAACACCGCCCGTAAAATATTCACTGCAGGGGGGGTCCAGGGGGGGGCAGTTGCAACCATTGGGAGCGCCCCCCCCCCCCCCCCCTGGTAGGGGGATCAGGGGCAGCGTCCCCGAAGCTAAGAATAGATGTAAAATTGCCTTGTAAAATTTTGTAATTTCGTAGTCAATCTAGGTCGTTCATTAGGCAGAGATCTAACGATAGAAGTTATGTTTAATTTAGGGTTTTTTACCCTAAATGCAACCCCTCGCTATATATGAGGGAATTGTATTGCATCTATGTATATCTATATTCTGAGTGAGGAAGAGAGAGGAGATTGAGAGCGAAGATGGAATTACAACGAATCTGATGTAGGTTGTATCTCTTCAGTTTGTTGGATAATATAAAAAGAAGGACTAGCTATTTCTCCGTGGACATAGCCCAAACTGGGTGAACCACGTATATCTGTGTCTCTCTTGTTTTATGCGTTTTTGTGTTTATATTTCTGCAATATTTTATGTGTTCCATTTCTCTGTAATATATAATTCCCTAACAACTGGTATCAGAGCCGAAGGTCTATTTGGCTAATAAACTCGCACGAGAGAAGGGTTCCTAGTTCAAGTGGGAGCAATGGCGGAAGATGGTAGGTTTAGGGTCAAAAAATTTAACAGCCAAAACTATTAGTTGTGGAAGATGCAGATGGAAGATTATTTGTACCAGAGAGATCTGAACCAACCATTGAGCGGAAAGACAAAGAAGTCGACGAGTATGACAGACACAGAATGGGATATTCTTGACAGAAAACCACTTGGAACAATACGGCTGTGCCTAGCGGCATTGGTAGCGTCTAATATTTCAAAGGAAACGACAACAGAGGGTTTAATGTCAACATTGGCCAAACTATATGAAAAACCCTCGGCCTCAAATAAGGTATTTCTTATGAAGTGTTTATTTAATATGAAGATGTCAGAAGGTGGATCTGTTACTGATCATTTAAATGAATTTAATACAGTTACCAGTCAGTTAAGTTCTGTAGAGGTAACTTTTGATGATGAAGTTAGGGCTTTGTTAATTCTGTGCTCATTGCCAGAAAGTTGGAATGGTTTAGTTATGGCCATTAGTAACTCTATCTCTGGATCTAGTACTTTAAAGTTTGATGATGTTGTCGGTGCAATCCTTAGTGAGGAAATGTGACAGCTCCAGTGAGACATCAAGTAATGCTTTGACTGCAAAGACTAGGGGAAGAAAAATGGAAAGAGGAAAGAGCCCTGGATATCACAATAAGTTGAGAAAAGGCAGATCCAAGTCCAGATCGGGGATAGTGTGCTGAAAATGTGGGAAGAAAGGACACCTGAAGAAAGACTGCAAGTCTCGAAAGGGAAAAGAAGGAGACGCACAACAAGAAAATAATCATGAAGTGAATGTAACAAGTGATGTGTTTCAATATGCTTTGATTCTTTCATTAGAAAATATTATTGAGGCCTGGGTGGTAGATTCAGGGGCCTCATTCCATGCCACACCTGATAGGAAACATTTCTATGATTATGTTCAAGGATATTTTGGATAGGTTCGATTGGGTGATGATAAACCCTGTAAAATCATTGGAATGGGTATAGTTTTCATAAAACAACAAAATGGAAATCAGTGGCTATTAAATGAGGTAAGGCATGTTCCAGATCTAAAGAAAAATCTGATTTCAACAAGGCAGTTGGGAGGTGAAGGTTGCGTAACTACTTTCACAGATAAAACCTGGAAGGTCACTAAAGGATCCTTGATAAATGCGAAAGGAGGAAAGGTTGGTACATTGTATTTATGAAATGGTATTTCTAATTCTGTTAATGCTTTAACCTCTACAGGAGAAGATACGGCATTGTGGCATCATAGGCTCGGGCACATGAGTGAGAAGGGGATGCAGATTCTTCACTCAAGAAATTTGTTGCCAGGTTTGAAGCATGTTGATTTAAAATTATGTGAGAATTGTGTTTATGGAAAACATAAGAGAGTTAGATTCCTTAGAGTTGGGAAAGAAAAGAAGAACAAAAAATTAGAGCTTGTGCATACAGATGTATGGGGACCTGCTCAGGTATCATCTCTTGGTGGCTCTCGTTATTATTTTAATTTTATTGATGATGAAACCAGAAAAACCTGGATTTATTGTATTCGAAATAAATCTGATGTATTTCATACTTTCAAGAAATGGAAAGCTTTGGTTGAAAATGAGATAGGAAAAAGGTTGAAGTGTCTCAGATCAGACAATGGAGGTGAATATTGTAGCAAAGAGTTTGATAGGTATCGTTTAGAGAATGGAATTCGTAGAGAGAAGACAGTTCCAGGAACACTACAAGAAAATGGTGTGTCAGAAAGGATGAACAGGACAATCATGGAGCGTGCAAGGTGCATGAGATTGCATGTAGGATTGCCTTTACAATTTTGGGCAGATGTTGTAGATACTATTGTTTATCTAATAAACAGAGGGCCTTCAAGTTCCTTGGATGGTGGTATTCCAGAGGAGGCATGGACATAAAAAAAAAGGTAAACTACTCTTTTTTAAAGACTTTTGGTTGTGAAGCCTTTGTCCACATTAATAAAGAAAATAGAACAAAGCTTGAGGCAAAATCAAAGAAATGTACCTTTATTGGATATGGTGTTAATGATTTTGGTTATCGCTTTTATGATTATGAAAAACACAAAATCATTAGGAGCATAGATGTCATATTCAATGAAAAGGTTTTGTATAAGGATTAGCTGCAGGAAAAGAAACAGGAAAAAGAAAACAGAGAATACACAGTGCTTGACGAGATCACAGGAAAAGTGATGGTGCCTGAAAATCATAATGATCAACAGCCAAAACAACAACCACAACAGCAAAAAGAACCTCAAACACCTGAAAGTGGTGTTAGAAGATCTACCACGATAAGTAGACCTCCTGAACGATACTCTCCTTCATTATATTATGTATTGTTGACATATTCTGGTGAACCAGAATGTTATGAAGAAGCAGTGCAGGTAGAAACCAAGAAGAAGTGGGAGCAAGCCATGAAAGAAGAGATGGACTCCTTGGCACATAACCAAAATCGGGACTTGGTCAAGTTGCCTGCAGGTAAAACAGGATTGTAGAATAAATGGGTTTACAAGTTGAAGGAAGAAGATGGAGGTAGAAAAAGGTATAAAGCTATACTTGTGGTGAAAGGGTTTGCACAGAAAAATGGTATAGAATTTGATGAGATATTTTCTCCTGTTTTTAAAATGACTTCAATCAGAACTATTTTAAGTCTAGTAGCAGCTAAAGATTTTCATCTTGAGCAGTTAGATGTAAAGAAAGCCTTTCTCCATGGGGATTTGGAGGAAGAGATGTATATGCAACAACCACAAGGATATGAGGTAAAAGGGAAGGAGAAACTAGTGTGCAGGTTGAAGAAGAGCTTGTATGGCTTAAAACAGGCTCCAAGGCAGTGGTATCTAAAATTTGACAGGTTTATGTCTGAACAAGGTTATACTAGATGTCACTCTGACCATTGTGTTTATCTCAAAAGGCAAAATGATGGAAGCTATATTATATTATTATTGTATGTAGATGACATGCTTGTTGCAGGTTCTAACATGCAGGAAATAAATGCGCTCAAAAGAAAATTGTCAAACTCATTTGCAATGAAGGATTTGGGTGCTTCAAAACAAATCCTTGGTATGAGAATAACTAGAGACAGGAAGAATTGCAAATTAACATTGTCTCAAAGTGAGTACATAGAAAAGGTGTTGAAAAGGTTTAATATGCAGAATGCAAAACTAGTTAGTATACCTTTGGCTAGCCATTTCAAATTAAGTAAGGAGGAGTGTCCCAAGACTCAGGAAGAAATGGCTCATATGTCTAAAGTTCCATATGCATCAGCAGTTGGAAGCTTAATGTATGCAATGGTCTGCACAAGGCCTGATATTGCACATGCAGTGGGAGTTGTAAGCAGGTACATGAAAAATCCAGGAAAAGAACATTGGATGGCGGTGAAGTGGATTCTCAGGTATTTGAGAGGTACCACAAATCAATCATTATGCTTTGGTGGTTCAAACATTGCTTTACAGGGATATGTTGATGCAGATATGGCGGGTGATAGAGATAACATGAGAAGCACAACAGGGTATGTGTTTACTGTAGGTGGAACAACTATCAGTTGGGTCTCAAAATTGCAAAGTGTTGTTGCACTCTCAACAACAGAAGCAGAGTATGTTGCTACTACAAAGGCTAGTAAAGAAATGATTTGGTTACAAAGGTTTCTGGATGAATTGGGTAAGAAGCAGGAGTTGGGCAAGTTATAAAGTGACAGCCAGAGTGCCATACATCTTTCAAAGAACTCTGCATTTCATTCCAATACAAAACATATACAGCTCAAGTACCATTTCACACGGTCGGCGTTGGAAGATGGACAATTGAAGCTAGAAAAGATACACACTATCTAGAATCCTGCAGATATGTTAACAAAAGTTGTAACTAGGGAGAAACTGAGAATTTGCTCAGTTTCAATTGGTCTTCAAGTATGATGAAGAAGATGAGAAACAACCAGGTCCAAAGTGGAGTCATTGTCCAGCAAATGAAGCAGCGGTGGAGTTGCTATAATCAGTCTCCAAGTGGGAGATTGTTGGGTGTGGAGCCTAATTATCTTCTGTATTCAAAGGTATCGCCGCATTGGACCCTAATTCGTAATGGGGTGGCAACGCTGGCCATAAAATATTTGCTACAAGGTGGGTCCATGATCTGAATTGGATCCTAAACACTCTCTAAGTTTTCATAAACTCTTTCAAGTTATGCCAAAAGATTCAAGTCTTAGAAAGATCAAGCTATCAGAAGGAATCCTCGTGACAGTTGCAATTGTGATCAGCGTGGGGCAATGAGGACCCTCAGTCGAGCGCGCAGACCGTTGGCCCATGGTAACGCGCACTGGCGCAAATTGGCGAAACCAGAGGCTAATTCAAGAAACGGGGGTAGTTTCTGATACGTGATTAGCGCTAAAGTGCTAATCGCATATCGTAGGGCGTCCCCCTCAGTGAAGGAAAGCCCTGAAGTGCCGAGACCCAAAATGACTACGAAATGTGGAAAAGTAATTAATTCAGTTCCGTGGATTCCACAAAACTGGTAGGATATCAGAAGGCCTCAAGGCGGTAAGCAGTTTCAGCCAAGTTCCACCTGATGCCACACATTGAGTGACACGTGTCTAGCAGAAGAGAGAGAAAATCGCTCACATCATACGGGTAAACGTCATGCTACTTACCCGCCCGATATGAATGATGACCGTAGGATTTTGGGGGCCCAGATCAACAGCGAAGGTGCGTCCCGATAAATGACCAGATTTGACAGGGTTATAAAGCAAGATTACATGGGATTTGAAGTCCGATGTGGATGGTGAGTTGGAAAAATATTTGTGTTTCGCGACCAATCTTGGAGCAAACAAAAATAACGGTCATTCAAATTTGTCCAAGGAATCTGACACACTCACCCGTTGCATAATAGGTGGCCACCTCCCTGTGAAGCGTTACACAATGATGGTGACGCAGAACAGGGGAATTAAAACGGACAGAGTCAGAAGAACTAGAACGTTGGGAAGCGGAAATGAACCGACAAAAAGCAGACTGGCTTTATGTAGGAATTTACAGGGTAAGTTCCTCAGAAAGAATACCAAAAGGACACCGCTCACAACCAGATCTCAAATCAATACACCAGTATTTTTGACGTGGTTAAAACCCTCAGAGTGCAAGGAGGGAAACAGTCCACGGCCTGTCCCAACGTGGGTACAGACAATTTATTAATCAAAGAATGAAAATTTACATAAGCTTCTCTCATGCACGGATTACTCGAACAATGACCCTCCATGCGCTTTAAATAGAACTCATGGACCAATCGGGTGTCAAGCCACGGATCAAGTGTCGATAATACCGAGGTGAGAGTGAACCGTCGGATCACTACATATCGTGACCGTCGGATTGTAAGTTACAATATGTACAACGGTAAAGAAAGACACTTTACCTAACTCTATACCTAACTCTAAACTAGACCAAGTTGATCTTAACTATATCCTATGTGTCGGAATATCCTAACATCCCCCCTTAAGAACAACTTGGGATAGGATTGAAGGATTTACAAATATGACACAATAGGAGAAGGAAGGAGGCACTAGAGCCTATCCCCCCTTAGTGACAACTTCCTGAACTCTAAGCATATATCGAAGTTTAGTGAACTTCGCCTCTGTGAGAGCCTTTGTGAAGATGTCTGCAATCTGATCATCTGTTGGACAATATTGTACTTCAAGAGCATGGTCATGAATGAGTTTTCTGATGAAGTGCATGTGTAGTTCGATGTGTTTGCTGCGCTGATGCTGGACTGGATCTTTGCATAGCTGAATGGCACTTTGATTATCACACCAAAGGGAGGTTGGATGCTGCTGCTCAAAGCCAAACTCTGATAGGATCTGACGAAGCCACAAGGCTTCCTTACTAGCTTCCACGGCACCACGATACTCTGCTTCTGCTGACGAAAGAGAAATGGCAGCCTGTTTCTTACAAGCCCATGTAATAGGTCCTGAACCAAGAGTGAAGACATAACCGGCAGTAGACTTCCGATCATTAGGGTCACCAGCCCAATCAGAATCAGTGAAACCAACTAACAGAGGAGCTGCTTTGGCACTGTAATGAATCCCAAACTGTACTGTACCTCGAACATAACGAAGTATTCTTTTGGCTGCTTTCCAGTGACTTTCACGGGGGTTTTGCATAAAACGAGCAACAAGGCCAACAGCAAAGGAAAGATCAGGACGAGTATGGGTTAAGTACAAGAGTTTTCCTACAAGTTGACGGTATAAGGTAGCATCAACTTCAGGAGAAGAACAAGAGACTGAAAGTTTGACTCCAGACTGAAAGGGAGAAGGGGCTGGCTTACAGTCTTCCATGTGAAAATGACGAAGAATATCACAAGCATACTTGGACTGGGAAAGGGAAATACCCTCCTTGGATTGCAAGACTTGAAGACCGAGAAAATAGTGTAAGTGTCCTAAGTCTGTCATTTCAAATTTCTTTTTAAGGATAGACTTCACATGGTTTATAAGGTTGGGATCACTACCAGTAAGGATAAGATCATCAACATAAAGAACAAGGATGATAAGAGAGTCACCCACTTTCTTGGTGTAGACAGTATTGTCAAAATGACACCTAGAAAAGCCAGATTCTAAAAGAAAGCTATCCATTTTGGCATACCAAGCCCGAGGAGCCTGCTTGAGACCATAAAGGGATTTCTTAAGTCGACACACAAGGCTTGAGTCTGTTTGTATGAAGCCAATGGGTTGTTCGATATAGATTTCTTCCTGCAAGTCCCCATGCAAGAAGGCAGATTTAACATCCATTTGATGGACTTCCCATTTTAAAGAGGCAGCAAGGGAAAGAACAAGGCGAATAGAGTTCATTTTGGCAACAGGGGCGAAGGTTTCAGTGTAGTCAATTCCTTCAACCTGTGAAAAGCCCTTAGCAACAAGACGAGCTTTATGTTTATCAATTTTGCCATCTGGTCCATACTTGGTTCTGTAAACCCATTTACATCTTACAAGTTTTCGTCCCGTTGGTAGAGGAACAAGATCCCATGTATCATTTGTCATCAATGACTGATATTCTTCATTCATAGCTGCTTCCCAATGTGGATGGCCTGAAGCTTCTGCAAAAGTGTCAGGATCATGATTTACTGGAGCTTGAGCCAGTAAAGAAGAGGCTCTTTCAAACTGAGAACGTGTACGTCGCTGATCTGTAGGATCACCGGCAAGATCACCTGTTGCATCTCGAGTAGCACGGACCCATCTTGGAAGTTGAGGATCCTGAGAAGGTGGGGGAGGATTGTCATCCTCACTTTCATCATCTGAAGAAGAAATGTTTTCAAAAGTAGAAGAGATAGGAAGAGGTGGCACATCCGCCGGACTAGGCTCGCAGGCCGATTTATTTTCATCAAATTTTACATCTCTTCTAATGATAACATTTTTGGACTTAAATGGAATAAGTCTGTAACCTTTTACATCTTCAGAATATCCAACAAAAGTGCATTTCTCACTCTTAGGTTCTAAAGCTTTATGCTTTTCATCTGGAATATGGGCCCATGCTTCACTTCCAAACACACGAAAGTGACTTACATCTGGTTTAATGGAACTCCAAGCTTCTTCTGGAGTGATATTCTCTAGAACCTTAGTAGGAGTGCGATTGATTATATAATTTGCACAATTAATTGCTTCGGCCCAAAAACTAAGACTGAGTCCTTTAGATTGCAGCATACAATTAGCCATTTCCTTTAAGGTGCGATTTTTCCTTTCAGCTACACCATTTTGTTGTGGAGTGTATGGAACAGTATGTTGCATTTGAATTCCATTTTCAGTGCAAAAGTTGATGAATGTGTTTTTAACATATTCTCCACCATTATCAGTTCGTAGCTTAAGAATTTGATGTCCAGATTGTTTTTCAACAAAGGCTTTGAAGGCCAAAAAAGTGTTAAATACTTCGCTCTTGAGTTTTAAGAAGTATACCCAAGTGCGTCTGGAGAAATCATCAATGAAGGTTAAGAAGTACTTGCAACCAGAGAATGAAGCAACAGGAAGAGGACCACATAAATCACTGTGCACAAGCTGTAAAGGGGCTGAGGCGTGCCAAGAGGCACGTTTGTCAAAACTGTCCCGATGATGTTTTCCGAGTACACATCCGGAACAAACACCATCTCTGCAAGATATCATAGGAAGACCTGTCACCATATTTTCTTTACATAGATGCTGAAGGGAGCGATAGTTTAAGTGACCAAATCGCTCATGCCAAAGTTTGCTCACTTCATCATTATGAGCAACAAATGCTGAGGGAAGATTTGATGACCCAAAGTTGTGAAACTTATACAACCTTGTGGAATCATCAGCAAGACCAGTAGCTAGAATCTGTTTAGGATCTTTGAGATCCTTGATTACAACATCATGAGGTGAAAATTCAACAATTTTGCCTTCACCTGAATGAGTTATCTGATAGACAGATAGAAGGTTGGAGGATAAGGTTGGAACACATAATACATCATTAAACTGACCATTGTCTAGATGAACAGTTCCAGTCCCTACAACACTAAGAGATCTATCATCACCAACATATATATTTTTGGTGTTACAATCTTTTAAAGAAGAAAACATGGCTTGGTTTTTGGCCATGTGATAAGAGGCTCCAGAATCAATGAGCCACTCATGAGAATGAGAAGAAGAAGAAGATACATTTAAAGCATAACCAGACTGAGATGATTGACAACGACATGCAGAAAGTGCCATTCCGGAAGTTGAAGTTGAAGTAGGCTCCACATGGATGTTATGTTTCTTCATTGCGGCTTCCAAGGCTTCCATCTTCTTAAAGCATTTAGATTCTAAGTGGCCATCTCGATTACAAAAGTTACAATGTCTGTCAGTCCTCTTCCATTTGTTTTTATTGGTCTTGTCATTTTGCTGAAATGATCTTTCATCTTGAGGCTGAGTTGGTTTAGGACCATTCCTTTGAGGATAAGACTTCTTAGGATTCTTTGAATTTGGTTGCTGCTGGGCGGCTAACGCTTTCGAGGAAGAGTTTCCAAGATTAAGAAGACCAAGGTGTAAGAGTTTTTCTTGTTCTCTTATTAAGGAATCACAAAAGGAGTCAAAGGAAGGGGGTTTGTAGTCTTTGCCTTGACAAATGAAAGCTTCCCTTGTAGAATGGAAAGTGGAAACAAATACAGAGTAGGCTGGTCCCAACTTAGTAAGGATGGAATAAATAAGGTTACCATCTTCTTTCTTAACTTTAACACCTTCCAAGAGATATCTAAGGGTCTTGAATTTGGACAAGAAATCTTCAATGCAAGAAAAATTATTAGGATCCAAAGTAAGCAACTCATTCTCAAGTTGATGGGCTCTAATTTCATTTTTAATCCCAAAAACTTTAGCAAGTTTTTCTAATGCTTCATGAGGAGTTTCAATTTCTGCAATGTGGAATCTAAGATCAGGAGAAACAGACATTCCTATCAAACCACGTGCTTGATCTTGTCTATTTTCCCATTTTTCGGCCTTGTCTTCATCTTTGGGTTTCTTCTCTTGGTCTGTGGCTATTCTGAAGAGACCTTTACTTCTAAGTAAATCTCCCATGTAGGCTACACATTGGAAGTAGTTAGTGCTGTCAAGAATGACTTGGCATGGACTTTCCATTTTTTGAAAAAAAACTGAAGCTGAAGATGCTGAAAGTAAGTGGTCCAATGGATAGATCTCGAAAAAATAGGCGGTTTTAAAAAAAAACGGCTCTGAAAAAGGCTTCCGGATGAAGAAGTTATGGCTTTTTGAAAAAAAAAATTGTTGACGTTGCCGGCAAAGTGCGCGAATGTGCGGGAATGAAAAAATCCGCCCCCACAAAATGGAGACTTGAACCCAAGACCTCTACTCTCTTAAAAAGTCTTTGAACCAATTGATCTATACAAAATATTTGAGAGAGAGAGAGAGAGAGAGAGAGAGAGAGAGGGGGGGGGGGCCTCGATTTGCGTGCTTGCCTTGGGAAGGCTCTTTTCCCCTACAAAACACAAAACACAAAACCCAACACGAATATGCAAAGAAAAACGAACCTTACGGCTCAAAGTTAGCTTTAGCCAAAAAACTAGAATTTTAAAAAAAAATCTCAAAGTTAGCTTTTAACCGAAAAACTAAATATTTTTCTCAATGTTTCTGATTTTCCAAGATCACACTAAGGTGCAGGGAAAAGAGCATACGCATGAGAAAAATCCTTTCTTTCTGTTTCTGATTTGCCCAGATCGCACAGAGTCGCAGGGCAAAGAGCATACGCAGAAATGAAAGGTATAGATCCGGGAAAAAAAAAAAGGCTAAATAAACCGAAACCGAAATAAGCAGAGAGAAAATGACAGTAAACTGCGAAAAAACACTGTATACCTCCCGATCTGAAAAATGACACAGCTAGGGCTACCGGAAACCTTTTCGCGTGAAACGAAAGGGGTTCCTCACTGAAACAGATGCTCCGAACGCAACAGAGCAGTCCTCTCGGCCCGAAAGCAGTCAGAAACAGCAGATCTAGGAAACGACAGCCGCATGCAGTTCTACCGGCTTCAGATTTGGATCACCAACGGACGCGGCCCTCAAATAGCTCTGATACCATGTAGGAATTTACAGGGTAAGTTCCTCAGAAAGAATACCAAAAGGACACCGCTCACAACCAGATCTCAAATCAATACACCAGTATTTTTGACGTGGTTAAAACCCTCAGAGTGCAAGGAGGGAAACAGTCCACGGCCTGTCCCAACGTGGGTACAGACAATTTATTAATCAAAGAATGAAAATTTACATAAGCTTCTCTCATGCACGGATTACTCGAACAATGACCCTCCATGCGCTTTAAATAGAACTCATGGACCAATCGGGTGTCAAGCCACGGATCAAGTGTCGATAATACCGAGGTGAGAGTGAACCGTCGGATCACTACATATCGTGACCGTCGGATTGTAAGTTACAATATGTACAACGGTAAAGAAAGACACTTTACCTAACTCTATACCTAACTCTAAACTAGACCAAGTTGATCTTAACTATATCCTATGTGTCGGAATATCCTAACACTTTAAAGCCATGAACTGACAGAAGCAGAGGACAACATAGAGGAGAGTTAGTTAGACATAGAAGCTAAGAGCAGAGAACAAAGAGAAGAAGCTGAGCTGACCTGAAGGCAACATCAAGCCAGATAGAGCTAGAGAGAGTCAGAGATTCTATGTACTCCAGAGAAAGCTTGAGAGGTTCAAGCGAGCTCCTTGGCATAGGCCTGTCATGTATGAGTTGCAGATTGGGCTCGTACTATTGTGACCAATATAGGTCGAGTTTTAGTAAGGAGAGTCTGTGTACTCTAGTCTTATTGACTCATATATGTTGAGTGAGACTCAAATTGAGCTCACTGTTGTAAAAACTCTGCTTTGAAAACATAATAGAGAGGCCACCATTGAAGGCTGGACCAGGAGACGTAGCCTAGGAGCATTGGGTGAACTCCTTATTAAACTTGTTGTGTTTACATGTTTGCCTGTTATGTTCTCTAACTATCCTAGTGTCTATGTATTTCGCAATCTTATCGATCCATTTCATAAATTAACATAGGCACATCCATGCACATGAATCTATAATATCTTTAATATTTTGTCCTTGATAAATTCCAGATCAAGTGATATCAGAGCTTTAGGTTACTAAGGTTAGACAAGCGTGTGCTGGATTTTGTTGTTGAATGCTAACTAGATCAAGCTTAAATTAGGAGAAGGAAAGTTGGTTGAAGCTAACCCTAAAATTGGAAGAGTCCACTCTAAGAGGAAAATGTCAAAAGAAAACCCCTTGGAATCATACTTCCAGTTCATGGATGGTTTCATGACCATGAAAGCCATAGTAGAGGAAATGTATAGAGAATTTAAGAAAGGTAGAGAAGGAGATCCATCAAACTCCAAACAAGATAAAGGAGCAGAAGAATCTCTCCTCCATGACCACTCTAAAGGCAACTGGAAAGAAGAAAAACTTCCCACACCTCCTAGTAGCCCTGAAAATAAAAAGATGACACCTTTGATTAAATTAGATGTTAAATTTGATTTGTCGATATATGATGGAAATTTGAATGCAGAAAAGCGAGATAATTGGATTAGACAAATTGATGTTTAATGCAGAGTGCAGAGCATCGATTCAGACAAGAGTAAGATTCATCTGGCCAGCCTACGCCTTGGAGGCATTGCCTTGGTATGGTGGGAAGGTAGGACACAAGCTGACGTGAAGAAACATGGTAAAATTCTTTCTTTCTGGAGTGAATTTGTTTCTGCAATTAAAAAACAATTCTATCCACTAGCCTATATGCAGCAAGCCATGATGAGCTGGCAAACTCTTCGCCAATTGAAAGGGCAAAGTGTACAAAGTTACACTCAAGAATTTAGGAAAAGAGCTTTGATTCTAGGAATTTCTTTAGACTCACCTGAAACTCTGCTGAAGTATATAGGTGGTCTACACAGCTACTTAAGGCACACTATTCTCATGTTTAATCCCACTAGCATAGATGAGGTATCTGTTCAGGCTACACATCTAGAGGCTAGAGGAAAGAATGTGAACCCAGAAGTTGGGGGATCATCAAAACCCACTGCAAGCAAAAGCAAGGAAAAGAGAAAACAGAAATGGAAAGAGAGGAAGGCAAATACTGTACAAAAGACCAAGTCTTCATGCACTCACTGTAAGAAGGATGGGCATGATGATGAACACTGTTGGATCCTGCATCCGGAGCTGAGACCCAAGAAGTTTGAGGGCAAGAAGAAGAAGACTGTTGCAGCTATTCAAAAGGATTTGGGGTCAGACTCAGGAGATGAAACAACAATTGTAGCCACAAGTATAAAAGGTAAAAATTCTGAAGCATCTACTAGTAATTTTGCACAATCTACTGATAATGAAGAAAATGAGAGGAAAAGACATGAGATTTTTCATATTCGAGTTATTTCCAAGCATCAAAAGATTGATACTTTGTTTGATAGTGGCTCACAAGTAAATTTAATTTCTAAAGCAATTGTAAAGAAGTTGGGATTACTAACCACACCTCACAAAAAGCCATATCCATTAGGTTGGTTATGTGATAAAGCACAGCTACAAGTGACTAGACAATGTAAACTTAGGTTTTCTTTTGGGTCAGCATTTGTAGATGAGGTTGAGTTAGATATAGTTCCTTTGGATATATGTGGAATTGTTTTAGGAAGTCCTTACTTGTATGATAGGAAAGATATTTTCTATAGAGCTGAGAACAAGTATCAACTCATTAAAGATGGAATCGAATATATTGTAAGAGCTCATAAACTCAAGAATAATTATACTCTCATAAACTCAGGGTAGATGAAAAGAATTGTAAATTCATGCAAACAATTTTTACTGATGGTTGTAAAGGAAAAGAAACCTGATAAAACCAATGTATTTGAGGGTTGTGATGCTAAACAACAAGCTGATTTAGAAAAATTTGTTTCAGAATATGATATATTGTTTCAAGAACCTAAAGGTCTACCACCCAAAAAGGAAATAGTACATGATATTAATTTGCAGCAAGATGCTCCATTGCCTAACATCGGAATGTACAGGTTGTCCGCTTTAGAGAATGCAGAAATCAAGAAGCAGGTACAAGAGCTGCTCGAGAAGGGGTTCATCAGACCTAGCACATCACCATGTGGGTCTCCAATTGTCTTGGTGAGAAAGAAAGATGGCTCATGGAGAATGTGCATTGATTACCGAGCACTGAATAAGATAACGATAAAAAATCATTATCCTCTTCCTCGCATAGATGATCTATTAGATCAATTAAAAGAAGTTGTTTATTTTTCCAAGTTGGACTTGCATAGTGGCTATCATCAGGTCAGAGTTGCAGAGCAAGATGCATGGAAGACTGCTTTCAAGACAAAGCAGGGATTGTATGAGTGGTTGGTTATGCCTTTTGGCTTAACTAATGCTCCTGCTACTTTCATGAGAGTAATGAATGATGTACTCAGACCTTTTCTTGATGATTTTGTCATTGTATATTTGGATGACATTCTTATATTCAGTAAAACATGGGAAGAACATTTAAATCATGTTAAGCAGACTCTAGATGTTTTGAAAAGAGAAAATCTTTATGTTAAGCTCTCAAAATGTGAATTTGGCAAAACATCTTTGAATTATTTGGGTCATATTGTAGGGGGTGGTGAATTGAAGATAGATCCCTCTAAGGTTGCAATCATTGTAAACTGGCCTAAACCCAAATCTGCTACAGAAGTTAGAAGCTTCTTAGGAGCAGCACAGTATTGGAGAAATTTTATTTCTAACTTTTCCTTAATTGCAGTTCCCTTACATGCTTTAACAGGATTGAACAAGGTGTTTCAGTGAGGAGGCAAATAGTAGAAATCCTTTGACACCTTGAAAGTAAAGATTAGTACATCACCAGTACTAGCACTGCCCGATCTTCAAAGACCGTTTGAGATTGAAACGGATGCCAGTGACTATGCCATGGGAGCAGTGTTGATGCAACACGATAAACTCATATGTTATCATTCTGAGACATTTAATTCTGCAGTAGTTAACTATCCAACATATGATAAAGAATTGTATGCATTAGTACAGAGTGTGAAAAAGTGGAAACATTACTTAATGGGCAAAGAGACAGTTATACATACTGATCATCAACCACTTCAATATTTACACTCCCAAACTAAGTTGTAGCAATCAAGACACTATAGATGGATGGGTTCTCTACAACAGTTTCATCTAGTCATCAGATATAAAAAGGGCATACACAATAAAGTTGCAGATACGTTGTCCAGACCAATCATAAATGCATCCACTATACTTAAGCATAATTCAGTATTGCAAAAAAGCTACATTGAACAGTATGCTCAAGATATAGATTTACAAGATGTATATGCAACTTTAAGTCATGGAAAACAAGTAGAAGAATTGGATTATCATGTTAAGGACCAGCTCTTGTATCATTTTGGAAAGTTATGCATTCGACAAATTGAAAGAGTAAAGATACTTCAAGAGGCGCAAACTTCTTTAATATCAGGTCACTTTGGTGTAAGCAAAACAATTGCACAGCTGCAAAAATTTTGTTATTGGCCAAAAATGAATGAGACAGTTTCTAGATATGTAAGAGGGTGTACTATGTGTGCTAAAAGCAAGCCCAACAATAGAAAACTAGGCTTGTAGACTCCGCTACCAGTTCCTTCTCATCCTTGGGAAAGTGTTTCCATGGACTTTGTTGGAGGACTGCCTAAATCTAGGAAAGGTCATGACTATTTATATGTTGTTGTGGATAGGTTCAACAAAATGTGTATTTTAATACCTTGTAACAAACAGATTACAACTGAACAAACTGCAAAGTTGTTCTTTCAACATGTATGGGTTCATTTTGGATTACCCACTTCCATTATATATGATCGAGATACTCGACTTGTTGGGAAATTTTGGTCAAGTTTATGGGAATTGATGGACACCAGACTGAAAAAGAGCACAACTTTTCATTCACAAATAGATGGCCAAACAGAAGTAGTCAACAAGACAGTGATCCAGTTGCTCAGAGGCTATTGCAGCAAGCATCCCAAACTTTGGGATGAACATTTATGTTATGTGCAGCAAGCTTACAACCAAGCTAAACATTCTTCTACATAGAGATCTCCTTTTTAGACCTGTTTTGGTTTCACACCAAGGTCTCCCTTGGATTTTGTCTTTAGTAAAGACATAGTGGTTGATGGACATAGTGATGTGGACAAGGCGACCAAGTTCATCGAACAAATACAAGAGATTCACGAGGCAGTACAAGAACAGCTGGAAAAGAGCCAAGCCAAGTACAAGGCAAGGCATGATAAGCATCGAATGGAGTATAGTTTCCAAGTTGGTGATCAAGTCTAGTTGTATAGTAGCAAAGACAAAATGCAAGGTGAAGGTAAGAAGTTGAAGCCAATAAGGTATGGACCTTTCAAAATACTTGAAAAAATTGGTGAGAATGCTTTTCGCCTTGATTTACCAGCTTACATGCACATCTACTCAGTTGTTAATGCAGACAACTTGAGACTATTTGAACCTTCATTAATTGAAGATCCCGAAGAGTAGAGTTAGTTGCCTTCTATTGATGATATGTTACCTGAATATCTTAATGAATTGCAGGAAGATATAGTTCTGGACAGGAAGGTGAGAACTACGCACAAAGGGGATGTTGAGTACCTCAGGCTTGGACTCAAAGGTTCAAAACCAAGCAACGCGAAATGGATAGAAATTGGGCAAGCGAGGGATCTATACCCTCACTTGATTGATTCTTAAAAATAAACTTTTGGTGGTCCAAAATCTTTTTCAGTGGGAAGGTCGTGATCCGAATTGGATCCTAAACAATCTCTAAGTTTTCATAAACTCTTTCAAGTTATGCGAAAAGATTCAAGTCTTAGAAAGATCAAGCTATCAAAAGGAATCCTCGTGACAGTTGCAATTGTGATTAGCGCGGAGCAATGAGGACCCTTGGTCAAGCGCGCAAACTGTTGGCCCATGGTAATGCGCGTTGGCGCAAATTGGCGAAACCAGAGGCTAATTCAAGAAACGGGGGTAGTTTCTAATACATGATTAGTGCTAAAGCGCTAATCACGTATCGCAAGGCGTCCCCCTCAATGAAGGAAAGCCCCAAAGTGCCCGGACCCGAAATGACTACGAAATGCGGAAAAGTAATTAATTCGGTTCCATGGATTCCACAAAACCGACAGGATATCGGAAGGCCTCGAGGCGGTAAGCAGTTTCAGCTGAGTTCCGCCCGATGCCACACATTGAGCGACACATGTCCTGCGGAAGAGAGAGAAAATCGCTCACATCGGATGGGTAAACTTCATGCTACTTACCCACACGATATGAACGACGATCATAGGATTTGGGGGGCCCAGATCAATGGTGGAGGCGCATCCCAATAAATGACCGGATTTGACAGGGTTATAAAGCAAGATTACATGGGATTTGAAGTCCGACGTGGATGATGAGTTGGCAAAAGATTCGTGTTTTGCAGGCGATCTTGGAGCAAATGGAAATAATGGCCATTCAAATGTGTCCAAGGAATCTGACACACTCACCTGTTGTAGAATAGGTGGCCACCTCCCTATGAAGTGTTACACAGTGATGATGACACAGAACGGGGGAATTCAAACGGACAGAGGCAGAAGAACCAGAATGTCGGGAAGCAGAAACGAACCGACAGAAACTAGATTAGCTTTAAAGCCATGAATTGACAAAAGCATAGGAAAACATAAAGGAGATTTAGTTAGACGTAGAACCTAAGAGTAGAGAACAGAGAGAAGCCGAGCTGACTTGAAGGCAGCTTCGAGCCAGGCAGAGCCAGAGAGAGTCAGAGAGTCTGTGTACTCCAGAGAAAGCTTAAGATGTTCAAGCGAGCTCCTTAGCATAGGCCTGTCATGTATGAGTCACAGATTGGGCTCGTACTACTGTGACCAATAGAGGTCGAGTTTCAGTAGGGAAAGTCTATGTACTCTAGTCCTACTGACTCATATCTGTTGAGTGAGACTCAAATTGAGCTCACTGCTGTAAAAACTCTGTTTTGAAAACATAATAGAGAGGCCACCACTGAAGGCTGGACCAAGAGACGTAGCCCAGGAGCATTGGGTGAACTCCTTATTAAACTTGTTGTGTTTACATGTTTGCCTGTTATGTTTTCTCTAACTGTCCCAATATCTATGTATTTCGCAATCTTATTGATCCATTGCATAAAGTAACATAGCCACATCCATACACATGAGTCTGCAATACCTTTAATTGTTTGTCTTGGATAAACTCCAGATCAGTCCAGGGGGGTCCGGGGGGGGCGCTATGGCTGCGACCTTTGGGAGCCCCCCCTGGTGAGGGGATCGGGGGCAGCACCCCCGAAGCTAAGAATAGATGTAAAATTGCCTTGTAAAATGTTGTAATTTCATAGCCAATCTGGGTCATTCATTAGGCAAAGATCTAACGGTAGAAGTTAGGTTTAATTTAGGGTTTTTTGCCCTAGAAGGCAACCCCTTGCTATATATGAGGGAATTGTATTGCGTCTATGTATATCTATATTCTGAGTGAGGAAGAGAGAGGAGATTGAGAGCGAAGAGGGAATTACAATGAATCTATTGTAGGTTGTATCTTTTCAGTTTGCTGGATAATATAAAAAGAAGGACTGGCTGTTTCTCCATGGATGTAGCCCAAACTAGGTGAACCACGTATATCTACGTCTCTCTTGTTTTATGTGTTTTCTATGTTTATATTTTTGCAATATTTTATGTGTTCCATTGCTCTGTAATATATAATTCCCTAACAATTTGTAAGTAGGGGTTGATGGTGGACCCTGCAAAAATCGTTGTTATTATCAATTTATATCCACCAAAGAACGTGAAGCAACTACGTGAAACTCTTGGACACACTGGATATTATTGAAAATCCATTAAGGCGTACGCACAGATCACTGTGCGGATGGAGAAATTACTAAAAAAGATGCCACCTTTTGTTGATACAATGAGTGTCAAAACAGCCTTGACATCTTAAAGGAGAAAATGGTCACTATGTCGATCCTGATGTTTCCTGATTGGAAGAAGGAGTTCCACGTTCATGTGGATGCGTCATGGATAGCTTTGGGAGTTGTCTTAGTGCAGCCAAAAGAGGGGGATCTTGATCACCCCATTGCATTTCAGAGTAAAAAATTGTCTAAGGTGGAAACGAATTATTCCACGGCGGACCGAGAGGGCTTGGCTATGGTGTACGCATTGCATAAGTTCAGGATTTACTTGTTAGGTGCGCACTTCAAGATGTTCACAGACCATTCTGCACTAAAATATTTGGTGAACAAGACTGTGTTGGGGGGAAGATCTATAGGTGGCTTTTATTATTCCAAGAATATTATTTGAAGTAATAGTCAAGCCAAGATGACTAAACGTTGGGCCAAATCATCTGTCTAGGATTGAGACTGGCGAAGAACTGACCAACATTGAAGAAGGATTATCAGATGTGCAACTCTTCGGAGTAAGGGTTGTTGATGAGCATTTTGTAGGTATTATTTACTTTTTTACTACTGGATTAGCCCCTACGAAGTATACAATGCAATAGAAGAAAGAACTACTAGTCAGAGCTGCGGATTTTTCTATGATTGTTGGGAATTTGTATAAAATGGGCCCTGATGAGATATTGCGCAGATATGTCCCTAAGCACGAAAGACATAATATTTTGGTAGAAGCACATGGTGGTGTCATAGGAGGACACTACACAGGTAAATCCACCGCGAAGAATATTTTGAGAGCAGGACTATGGTGGCCCACGATGCACAAGGATTCTAAAGACTATTGTAGTGCTTGCGATGTTTGCCAGAGGACCGGAAGACCATTGAGAAGAGATGAATTGTAGTTTAATCCACAAGTTACTTTGCAAGCTTTGGAATATATAGTACCAAGTCTTAGAATCACAGCAGTCATGAATATGGCAGACAACGATATTATGGAAGAAATATTGGAACAACTGCTCGCACTAGAAGAGGATCGCTTTCTTGCAGGATTTCACCAACAAGTACAGAAAGCTTGGGAAAAGGCATGACACGATCAACATATTAAGCAGAAAACTTTTAAGAATGGAGACTTAGTTATGTTGTGCGATAGTAAGTTCGCAAAATTCCCTAGTAAGTTCAAGATGCATTGGATAGGACCATATGTTATCAGGGATATTTTAGATGGTGGCACAGTTTAGCTCGCGAAGCTGAATGGTGAATTATTTGCTAGGTGAGTAAATGGGAGTAGGTTGAAGCTCTACAGGGACGATTCCATCCCTGGGATAGGGTGATTACTATATGAACGTAGGAAAGTATTAGTGCTACAGGTAGTTGGAAGGAAGCACGGGACTATAAAGTACTCTGCCAAAGAAGGACTTTGTTGAAGAGAGAGGGTTGTGCGGTATTCAAGAGGATGGCGCAGATGGAGGAAGTTGTGACGAAGAAGGGGTACCTCCACTATATGGAAAGGTTTGATGCAGTTAACCCAGAATATGACCATTGGGGTGGCTACAGATGATTTGACAGAGAAATTGTCGTTAAAAGGAGTATGGGAAACACATTTAAGGAGCATATTTGGGAAAATCTGCCGCCAAATTTGCATTTATGAGGAGGATCTAAAGGAGATCAAGGAGTTTGAATTTGAAAAAGGTTATAAATATGGCACCCCACTCCACATTTAGACACTTTTCTTGTTGAGAACTCGAAGTGTGATTTTTTGCCTAAGTGTGAGCCGAGTGTTTTGCTGCATGTCTGGTTGGAGTTGGGAGGAGATTGAGCAAGAATTTCTTAGGAAAGGGCTAGGATCCATTATGACTGCTACACCGCTAGTACATGCCACTATGCCAAGATCACCAAGAACAAAGCCTAGTACCACCGTAGCAGCAACCATGAAGCAGAAGAAGCCACAAAAGCCTCCAATTAGGCAATCACCACGGAAAATCCCCATGGAACAACGATATAAGGAGAGAATGGATAAGCTGAAGCAACCAATGGAGCCTGAAGATTTGGATGAGGAAGAAGTGGCTGGAGAAATAGAGGATATTAGCGTAGATGAGGTGGAACCAATCTCTAGGTTGCCACCCTATATGTCGTTGCAGAATCCAAACTTGAAGGTGACCAGGTACCCAGATGCTATAAAATTTAAGGTCTTTACACCCCTGTTACTAAAGGACGTACCGATTGAGGGAGACTTGTTGGCAAGGGTGCCACAACTACGCATGGAGGACTGGGATCTGAATGATCGAAGAAAGTATCCCTAATTCGAGCCTAGCAAGTATCTGAAAGTTGTTTACTATGAGGAAGTTGGAGTCACAAGGGTCGAACCACTATTGTGGGTAGTAGGAATTCAACGAGTTAGGTTGTTGAATATGCTCTATGTTCGACACTTTGGGCGCAACAACACAAATACAATTTGCGTGCACCACCTGTTGGAATTGGTACATGATGGGTGTCTGTGGCTCGGTACATCGATCCCAACTGATGATATGTTAATTCAAAGGATTACTGTGTTGCCTTACCAAGGAGTAAACCCCACTGACACATTTGTTGGGAAGTCTCAGGAGAAAAAGTTGGCTGATCAGATGAAGAATGACTTTGGTCTGGTTAAGAAATATCAGGGATATGCTATTAGCTCTATTAGTGATCCAGCGGTGCATTTTTTTGCGTACATTTTTGCTAGTAAGATAATGAGGAAGTCTCGGGTGGATGAAGTGTCGACCCCAGTTGTATCTTTGGCTGCGTAGTGCAGCAAGGGGGTCCAATTTAACTGGGTAGGGTATTATGTCAGGAATTTTTGGACGACTGTCGAGAAGTGCAAGAATACGAGAAGCAATTCCACTATGCACGGTTATTTCTCTTAATTGCATTAACAGCATGGAGAACATTGTATGAGTCACAGTTCTCCACTGTGGACCCTAATGTGTGCAAGGTTGCGAGGTATGCCTCGCTGTGGGCGTCTAATGAACCAACCCAGGTTACAGAGAACAAATTGTTCTAGGCCTTAGTTGAGATGGATATGTGCACGGTGATCAGCCAGAAGTCGCAACTATCACCAAGTCTTTTCAATAATATCATAGCATTGCTGACTTTAAAGAAGATTTTCACCATGTGTATATCCACGTGAAGAAATATTTGGAAGTGGTATGGTACGAAATACCATTCTTAGTTACTGAGGAGGAAATCTTGTTCATAATAAGAAAGTGGTCTAGTAATTGGCTCACTCCCGCTGTAGAGGATCTAGAGCAGGCAGGCACAAGTAAGACACACCAAACCACTAGAGGTGCGCAGACCAAAAATCTAGTCGCAAAAAAGAAGGTGCCTCAGAAGGTCACAATTGACCTTGAGAATGATGTAGGAGGTTAACGAAAATGGGGTGGTAGTCTGGAATTAGACTACTGGTTAATTTTGTAACCAATCAGCTGCGCACAAACAGATTCTGTACGTGGATTCCCCCCTGAGGATCCTGCTTATCTGACCAATCAATGTTGGTCCCTCGTTGACTTCTCCCTTTATCAAGCGCTTCAATCAGCGCCGTTGATCTCACTTCTCTAGATCCAACGGATATCGCGTCGTCTGCTCACCAACTAACCCAGACGATCTCCACTGTTGATGTGACTCGTCCAATCGAACGGTTGTCACGCAATCTCACGTAGATTCTTGCATGACTAATATCAGGTCGAGAGCGCACGATAAAAGTGGTTTTCTCATGCTATGTGTCGCCCGCTAAGGTTAACCGCGTGAAATTTAGGAATACCGCTTACAACCTTTAGGGCACGCGAGATACTGCTTACCACTTGCCGAATACTACCACGTGCTCAATTCATACTTTTAAGAAAGACGCTTAAAGAAAGATTTAGCGCTTAAGCTCAATATTAGATCTTAATACTAATTGACTATGATTTATATATAAAATGTATAAACAAAGAAAAATGCCCGATTAGGGTCCAGAACGTCGAAACACAACTACAAATGAATTTCTGCACCAGAACAGTGCGTCACACCACATTTCAATCAATTATTCAACAAAATGTAAATTACAGAGTCTTGGCCCTCTCAAATTGATTACAACATTTTTTCTGACCTTTGTTTCAATCTCAAACCCTATCTTTGTCACACCTCTCGCTTACTCACTCTATTCTCGATCATCTAATCTCTTTGTCATTACATTCTTTTTCCTTTTATGAATCAAATCCTATCCTAACTGCATTGACAACTCAATCTCTATTTTTATCAACTCAACCATTAAATCCCTATTCTCAAGCTCTGACACACACCTATACTAACAACTTATCTCCTATTCTAAAAATAATACAATATTCTAATTATTACAATAATTGGAGTAAAGATAATTTTCGAGAGATCCAACCCTCTCTACTACGAATTGACTTTGACCACTTAGGTAAATGAAATTCATCTCTTGTTAGCCACAACATGTGAACATACAATCACATTGTTGGCTAAGTCTGGATGCTCCTGCATCAGACTCCCGAGGAAGAAAAGAATCATTCACCAAACTTTCAAGGTTTACTCCATACTTTGCAACTCTGTTGTTGTCAACCAACTGGCATCCTCTATTGGTTGTCCCTTCCATTTGACTAAATACTTAAAATAAACATGTCCTCTAGTTCTTTTAGTTACTCTTTTCTCCAAAACAGCTTCCACCTCTTTCTTAACTATCTTTGGCATTTGTTCTTCCCAATTTAAAGTTTGAACTTCATCTTCTGCAGGCTCCTTCTATAGCTTTGTCTCTGTCTCTTTGTATGGATACAAATCTGCAACATTGAAGATAGGTGATATTCCAATCGCTCTTGGCAACTCAATTTCATAAGCATTAGTTGAAAACTTCCTCACAATTCTGCATGGCCCTATCTTTTTCATCTTTAGTTTATTGTAAGTCCCAATAGGAAATCTTTCTTTTCTCAAGTATTACATCACTAGATCTCCTACTTGGAATTCTTTTTCTCTCCTCATATCAGCTCTCTCTTTGTATTTTCCACTACTTCCCTGCAATTTGCCTTTGACATCTTCTTGTTGTCTTTGCATCTACTCTGCAAACTCTTCAACTTTTGCACTTCTTGTCTCCTGTTGACCAAAATTTCTGAGCTCATACACACCTCTTGGATTCATTCCAAAAAAAATCTGAAATGGACTCATCCCAGTACTTCGGTATGGAGTGTCATTATAAGCAAACTCAGCTTGAGCAAGTGCTAAATCCCACTACCTAGGATTGATATACACTAAAGTTCTCAATGTGTTTCCCAACCTTCTGTTTACCACTTGGGTCTGTCCATCTGTTTGAGGGTGATATGATGAACTGAAACTAAGGTTGGCTCCTAGTTTCTTCCAAAGAGTTCTCCATAAATGCCCAACAAACTTTGTATCCCTATCAGACGAAATACTTAAAGGCAATCCATGTAACCTTACAACTTCTAAAAAAAACAGATTAGCAATATGTGTTACATCACTAGACTTTTTACATGCAATGAAATGTTCCATTTTAGAAAATCTATCTACCACAACATAAATGGATTCATTCCCTCTTTGAGTTCTAGGTGACCCCAAAACAAAGTCCATACTAATTGCATCCCATGGTTGATCTGGTATTGGAAATGGCTGGCACAATCTTGTATTTTGGCTTCTCCCTTTAGCATGCTGACAAATTCTGCACTTCTCAACAAATTTCTTAACATCAGTTTGCATCTTTGGCCAATAGTAAAAAGCATTTACTTGAGCAAAGGTTTTGTCTTGTCCAAAGTGCCCAGATAATCCTCCACTATGTTTCTCCTTGATTATGTTTTCCCTCATATAACATTTGGGAATGCAAAATTTGTTACCTTTAAACAGTAAACCTCCTTGGATAAAATAATCTAACCACTAACTTCTATTATGAACTATTGGATTTTGTACAACTGCATAAATATCTTTGAATTTTGCATCATCTTTATACATATCAACCATTTCTTCAAATCCTACAACACCAACTCTTAATTCTTGTACAATGAAATTTACCCTTCTCAAAGCATCAACAACTTTGTTCAACTTACCACTTGTGTGTTTTATCACAAAAGTAAAACTCTGTAAAAAATCTACCCACTTGGCATGTTTCTGGTTCAATTTTGGCTGGTTGTTTATGAATTGTAATGCATGATTTTCAAAATATAATACAAACTCCTTTGGTAGCAAATAATGTCTCCATTTTTTTAAAGCTTGCACAATAACATAAAATTCTTTATCATAAGAAGAATACTTCTTCTTAGCTTCATTTAGTTTCTCACTAAAGTAGGTTATTGGTCTCTGTTCCTGACTCAAAACGGCTCCAATTGCAACTCCACTAGCATTAGTTTCAACTTGGAAAACTTTCCCAATATCAAGTAAATCTAAAACTGGTTTTTTCTATAATTTTCTTCTTCAGCAACTTAAAATTTCGGTTTGATGCTTCTGTCCACTTGAATGGTTGATTAGTCTCTTTGATTGTTTCAATAATTGGTGCACAAATCTGACTAAAACTTTTGATAAATTTTCTATAAAAACTTGAAAGACCATGAAAACTTCTTACCTCAAATATGTTTCTTGGAGTAGGCCGGTTCCAAATTGCTTGGACTTTCTCTGGATCCATTTTCAAACCTTCTTTCATGAAACTACATTTGTTCAGATTTATCAGAAGTTTCTCTTTTTGCAGAGTTCTTAAAAACAACTTAAGATGCCCCAGATGTTCTTCTTTGCTTCTACTGAAAACTAGAATATCATCAAGATAAACAATGAAAAACTTGCCTGCATATTCCTTCAAGACTTCATTCATTAATCTCATGAATGTGCTAGGTGCATTAGCGAGTCAAAAAGGCGTCACTAACCATTCATACAGCCCACTATTTGTTTTAAATGCAATCTTACATTCTTCTCCTTCTCTAATCCTTATTTGATGATATCCACTCTTCAGATCTATTTTAGAAAAATACTTTGACCCACTTAAACAATCCATCAAATCATCCATGCGTGGTAAAGGAAATCTATACCTGATAGTAATCTTGTTTATAGCTCTGGAATATGTACACATACACCATTCACCACCTTTCTTTGGACTGAGTACTGTTGGTACATCACATGGACTAAGACTCTCTCTGATTAATCCCTTATCCATCAGTTCCTGTACTTGTCTTCCAACTTCTGCATTTTCTTGAGGAGTTAACCTGTATGCTACTTTTTTTGGAAAACTTGCTCCAAGTATTAGACCAATATGATGACTAATACTCCTAATGGGTGGTAATGCATTTGGAAACTCATCCATGATAATATCAACAAAATCATTCAATAGAGTTTTGATTTCTTTAGATAAATCATCTAAGTTTGTGGAAGTTAAAATTACCTTAGGTCTCCTTATGACAGCAAAATGCATATGTTCATCCTTCTTGACTTCTTGCAGCAATTCTTTCCTACTCATCGGCATAACACTGTTTCCAGGCACTTCTTTGCCTACTTCATCCTTTAATGGCAACAGTGTGTGTTTATTTCCATCCTTCTCCAGAGTGTAAGTATTTCTTCTCCCATCATGAATAGATTTTTGATCAAACTTCCAAGGTCTTCCCAGCAACACATGGCATACATCCATTGGCATTACGTCACACAACATCAGATCCTTATAAGTACCAATATGTATCTCTACCTTGCATTGTTCTGTCACAATAAGTTGATGTCCTTTTTGCAGCCATGATACTTTGTAAGGAGTACGGTGTACTGTTTTTACTAGTACTAATTTGTCCACCATTTCTATAGAAACAAGATTATCAGTGCTTCCACTAAAAATTATCACTTTACAACATTTTCCTTTGGACTTGCATGTAGTTTTGAATAAACTCTTCCTCTGAGCTGGTTCTCTTGTCTCTTTCTCTACCTTAAGCAGTACCTTTTTCAACAACAAGGATTCTCCTACTTCAGGTGATCCTTCCTTGTTTGCAAGTTGAGGTTTTTCTTCCTTTGCCTCAGCCACATTCACATTCCTCTAATTTGTTACTTTATTATGAGGACAGTCCCATGATCCATTTCCCCATTCTCCACATGCGTAACACCAAATTTCTCTTTCTCGACCTCTTCCTCTGGGTGCAAATCTTCCTCTACTAAATTCTCCTCTCTGTGGTGGTCTACTACTTGAACTTCCTGCTTCACTCTGATGGTGATGAAATATTGGTTTGATAGTTCCTCTACCTCTTGCTGAACTTTCCCTCTGTTCCTTTGATTTTGCTTCCTCAACATCTTCTCTTCTGCCTTCAAAGCTGCTTAATAGGCATCTTCAATTGTCTTCAGACTCAGCAAGTTGATTTCATCTTGTATTTCATATCTCAAACTATTGATGTATCTGGATACCTTTTCTACATCATCCTCTGCATGTTCTGTTCTAATGCTCATCTTATAAAACTCTTATGTGTATTCTTTGATAGTCAGTCCTTTTTGCCTCAAATTTTGCAATTGTTTGAAAAGATTTAACTGATAATCTTTTGGCATAAATTTGGATTTCAATCTACTTACCATTTTATCCCATTGTTTGATATTGGACTTTCCCTTTCTTGCTTTGGATGTTTGTAATTCATCCCACCAGATAGCTGCATGACCCTTCAATCTGGTAACTGCAAATTTCACCTTATTTTTATCATCAACCACCTCATAATCAAAATACTTGTCTAATGAACTGATCCAGTCCATCAATTCTTATACATTAGGATTCCCGTCATTCAAAGGTATTTCCACCTTTGGTATTCCACTTGCTTTGGCCAATATCTTGAGAACTTTGGTAGCTTCACTTTCATCCTCTTCTTCTTCCTTAGAAGATTCTTCTGCAGCACTGGTGTCTCCTTCATCAGGTGCTCTCTTTTGATCAGTCTCCATTGTCTCCATCCTTGTACGTAGATTCCGGATCTCATCCAACAGAACTGCATTTGCTACAGGTCTCCCCCGACCTATGCCTCCTTCTCTCCTAGGTGGCATGCTTAATGTAGAAAAACTTAATCCTTGCTCTGATACCAAAAATGACGTAGGAGGTTGACGAAAATGGGGTGGTAGCCTTGAATTAGACTACTGGTTAATTTTGTAACCAATCAACTGTGCACAAACAGATTTTGTATGTGGATTTTCCCCCTAGGGTCCCACTTATCTTACCAATCACTGTCAGTCCCTCATTGACTTCTCCTTTTATCAAGCGCTTCAATTTGCATCGTTGATCTCACTTCTCTAGATCCAACGGATATCGCGTCGTCCACTCACCAACTAACCTGGACGATCTCCACCGTCAATGTGACCCGTCCAATCGAACGGTTGTTGCGCAATCTTGCACAGATTCTTGCACGACTGATATCAGGTCAAGAGTGCGTGAGAAAAGTGGTTTTCTCATGCTAAATGTAGCCCGCTAAGGTTAATCACGTGAAATTTAGGAATACTGCTTACAACCTTTAGGGCGCGTGAGATACTGCTTACCACTTGCCGAATACTACCATGTGCTCAATTCATACTTTTAAGAAAGACGCTTAAGGAAAGATTTAGCGCTTAAGCTCAATATTAATTCTTAATACTGATTAACTGTGATTTATAAATAAAATGTATAAACAGAGAAAAATGCCCGATTAGGGTCCAGAACACCGAAACACAGCTACAAATGAATTTCTGCACCAGAACAGTGCATCACACCACACTTCAATCAATTATTCAACAAAATGGAAATTACAGAGTCTTGGCCCTCTCGACTCGATTACAACAGTTTATTTGACCTATGTTTCAATCTCAAACCCTATCTCTGTCACACCTCTCGCTTACTCACTCTATTCTCAATCATCTAATCTCTCTATCATTACATTCTTTTTCCTTTTATGAATTAAAGCCTATCCTAACTGCATTGACAACTAAATCTCTATTTTTATCAACTCAACCATTAAATCCCTATTCTCAAGCTCTGATACACACCTATACTAACAACTTATCTCCTATTCTAAAAATAATACAATATTCTAATTATTACAATAATTGGAGTAAAGATAATTTTCGAGAGATCCAACCCTCTCTACTACAAATTGACTTAGACCACTCAAGTCAATGAAATTCATCTCTTGTTAGCCACAACATGTGAACATACAATCACATTGTTGGCTAAGTCTGGATGCTCCTGCATCAGAGAAGAACATCGCGCAGGAACTAGAGTGCAAAGTTGAATAGGAGGAACCAACCATCGACGAGGGAGCTCAAGGTGGTGATGACCCTTTTGTGGACACAGAGGACTTCAATTCCCCGTTTATAGTGAAAAGACGGAAGAAGCAAAGTGTTGGAGGCACGCAGAAGAAGCAGAAGTCTAAAAGATCTGTTGGCGCAGCGTTGATGGTCCTCACTGAGGGGGGACATCGATGAGATAGCAGACACAATATAGACTATGACAGATGACTTCTAGGGAAAAATTGAGGACCAGTACAAAGAAGTGTTGATAGAGGTCCAACAGGGCCTCAAGAAGCTAGAAGTTCAGGTGAGCACGGTTCAAGCGAGCATGATTCAGGTGAGCGTGGGTCAAGCAAGCGTGGAAAAATTTAGTACCACTAAAGAAATCACATACGATCTCCAAGCAGTGCAACTACCAGGGGTTTCTCTCCATTTTGAGACAACCAAAAACCAAGAGCGTGCACAGTACTGGAAAAATCTAAGTCTCAACCTTGTGGCGTTCCCCATTCAGGAATTGCATGATTTACACCAGCGAGTCTCTGACGAACTGAAGATATGGGATCAACGAGCTATGTTGCTTGACTATGGTTCACTTTTGTATATTCCTTTTGTAATTGCATTGTGAAGTTTCAACTACTATTTTATATGATGAATAATGCATGTTAGACTAGCTACGCTCAGCTCACACGTCATTTAAGTAGGAAAACACTCTACGATTGTAACAATAAGGTTAACAGATTCGCGAAGGTCAAATTAAGCCCTAAACTGAAGAAACCTTACAGGCACATTGCATAGTCCCTCTAGATGCAGAAACATGGTTCTAGCATCCCCCAATATCGCCTCAGGTGAGACTACGGTCTACGTAAGCAGGTCATTTCCAAAAGGGCTAGTGGTATAGGTATTTGTTGGTTAGCACAACTAACTCTGAACCTGGGTCTGAGCCCCTCAAGCCAACAAAAATGAACAATATCTTTTATAAAAAAAAATATTTCCTAACATACTAGATTTTTATCAAAACATAATAACGATGATTTTTAACATTATATTGAAACTTTGGATTGAAACCTCAAATAAATTATTCCGTAAAAAATAAAAAATAAAAAAAAAAGAACACTTCCCTTGTTCCTTAATCTCATGTTCCTATAACTATAATTATTATTTTTCATGGAGGTTATACCTATATTAGATTCCTGATCCATGGGAACTGCCATAACATCTAGTTAGGGTTAAGGAAACTAGGGTTTCTCCCTAAAATCTAAGACTCCTGAGGCTATGGTGTTGGGAGGCCCTGAAATCTATATGCTAGAGCGATAGAGGGTTGTCATGGTACAGTTATCAGATAAAGAGGTTAAATTATTATAGTTTTCTATCATAGGAGAGGCTCAATATTCTTTGTGATAGTTTGTTCAGTTTTGGACCCATTATCAGCAGTTTAGTATGGGTTTCCAATTGATCTAGCAGGAAAGAATGTTTTAGGTGCATGGAGTATGAGGAATTAGTAGATTTTGATTCGGTAAGCCATGTTACCTCTATTTTTGTTATTTTACTGAGTTCATTTCTTCAAGGAAAGGTAGGGTTCAAACCCCTAGTTAAATGGATTGGGATTTTGACCCCCCTAGGGACTGTAGCTATGATAGAGGATCGACCTTTTGGTTTGGCTTTGGAAGTTGAATTATCTTTTCTTTCATGGTTTCCCTCAGCCAAACCTTATCTGTAATAGAGCGGGATCACAAAACCATGTAAGCCATGTGGGGCTTTACCTCGGCTTCTTCTCCAACATTAACTGAATACATACATTTTCTAGTGGATATTGCTCCAACCACTCCCTTGGGGTTAAGGCTTCCACCATATTTCAATAGCATATTCATTATTGAAAGTGATGGTGTTTCGGGGCTTCCGGTAGAGGATTTTTACCAAATCCATGAGTTTCATGATACAAGTAAGGGTCAGGAGGTTTACGAGGGTCTACAACTTGTTTTCAATAGTTTAATAAATTCTCTCTTGGCAACATATGATCGTGCTATCCAAGAATCAATAGTAGGTGTAATAAACACCTCAGGATAGTCTCAGACCTCTAGAGAAGGATCCTCTCAATCCTCCATAAAAGGGCCAAATAAGGAAGGTAACCATAAAAAAAGTAGGGTTCTCAAGAACAATAAGCCCTAACAAAATTAAATATGGTTTTGGGAAAAGACATGGTAATGAAAGAGGTGGTGGAGCTAGGGGAAAAACCCTAGTTAGAAGAGCTAGGGGCATAAAATTTTCTCTCTTATTTTTGAAGGAATGGCTTGAAGTGACAATAATATGAAAGTTACAATAAAAATCTCCTATTTTCTTGCTAGCAAAGGGTGGGATTCAGGTTGATTTCCAAATTCACAAAGAGGCCCTCACAATGTCAAAACTAGTGTGGGCCATAGTTTCTACTCATGTACTACTTAAATTATGGACACCATTATTTGTTGATAGTTGAGAGCGGATGGATGTGGTGCCCATTTAGGTTAGGCTTCCAAGCTTTCCTCATAGATGTGCAAAGAAGAGGTATTCCAGGACCTAGGAAACAATTTGGATACTTTTATGGAGGTTAATTAATCCTATTGGGAAACTAGGGATAAATATGGCTCACATATTGGTAAACCCAGATATTAGGAAGGGACTTTATGAAACCATAGATATCAGAGTTGGGAGGGAATGACTACAAATATTGGACTACAAAGGTGTGCCTTTTAGATGCAGCAAATACCACAAATATGGACACCGGGTCACGAATTATATCCTACTTATGAAGAAGAAGATGTGAAATGTTGTGTTAGGGAATAAACATAAGGTGGATGTGAAACCCTCTATAGATTTGAATGCTCAGCTTCTGGTTGGCTTGGATCCAAGTTAACCCAAGAAGACCATCACAAAGTTCAATATATGCAGAGAGGAGACACAGGTTCACCAACCAGATCATTATTTATAGGATGCAAATCAATGTTTCAATCCATGAAGGTTAAACAACTACAGGGGTCGATACTTCTTCGAGTATTTATTCACCCTTTCCTCCTCTTTCTTTACTTGTATTTCATTTATGGGTTTGGGGAAGGATTAGGGAGATGTCTCACTTGGGGAGGAGTAAACAGTTGTCAACTCTTTGGTCACATCCTTTTCTCCTGCTCAAGCATTTTGTCCTTACCCTTAACCAGAGGTGGGTTTCTCATCCGCTATTGTTTCTCTATCCAAGGGATGCTTTTAGGATCAAGAGGAAGGTGATATTCTATAAAATTTATGCTCAATACTAGTTGTTCCTCTCCTTTATAATCTTCCTGGGTACCTAGGGAAATTTACTTTCTTTTCTTAAGGAGATGGAGTTTGGGATAGAAATTAACATATATCCAAATTGAAGGAGAAGATAAGGGAAGAGGTGGCAACATGTAAACAATTATCAACAAGTGGGGTGCTTAGACCGTTAAAAGCCTCGGTGGGGGGTAATCCACGAAAATCCTTTCATTCAACCATCAATATTTGGAAAGTTCCTCCACAAAATTTGCCTTCAAGTGGTTGATACAAGTAAAATCTCTCGATATCATTTTTCTCCGGGAAACTCTTGGGGATAGGGCATTAATTAAAAAATTTCTTGAATCTTTATTGAGTGCTAGACATTTGTGGTTTTAAATGTTAGTGGATGGTCAAGTGGTTTATCTCTAGTGTGGAATGGGAAAATATTAAATATTATCAATTCTTGGAGTATTGTCTCAGGATTAGGTATAGACGTTTTTGCTAAAGTGTTGGGCACTCCTCTAACCCTTGTACATATTTACAGGCCTTATGTAGAATTGATTTTCGGAATAAATATTTTGATAAATCAATTTTAAAATATAAATCTTTGATTATTGGTGGATATTTACATTTCTCAATGGGAGCATCTGAGGTTTGGGGGACTAGAGCTAGGGTTGATCCCTTATCAAACTATTTCACCCTATAAAATCCTGGTACAAAATCTAGTGGTGTTGAGCTTGTTAAGATAAATCTTACCTGGAGAAATCATCATATAGGGGAAGATAGATTTGAAAAAAGGTTGGATCGGTTTTTTTCTCTTAGAGCCTTCATTTATCAAGTTCAACTTCACCAGATATTGGGTGAGCTCAGGTGAGGAATCTAATTATTCTCCAATTTCCCTGTAAATCAAAGGTCCAAACCCTAAGCTTGTTAGTCACTTTAAATTGAACTCTTTTTTGATGAAGAGGAGGATTTCCTCTTGATCATTAAGGAAAATTGGAAAATATTCAACCATCTTTCAGGAGACTCGGCTACTAGGAAATTTAAAAAAAAAAATTAAAGGCTCTAAAGAAGCTAGCATCAGATTGGTCATTTAGGAAAAGATAAAGGGAATAGGAGAAAAATGTTCTACTTGAGCATGAACTCTCTTCTCTTACTAACACAAGGGAAGAATTATTTACAAATGCATAAACCATATAAGGGTTAATCAAGTTGGAATCCAGGAGAAATTTCATTATGGAATCAAAAGAAGCAACCTTGTTCCTCAAAAGTAGAGCTATCTGGTTACACTGTGTGGATGAGAATACAATTTTTTTTCAATCCTGATCTGAATTGGATCATTATATTGTTTTTCATCCATCTCGATGCATTTGGAGTGGAAAAAGGGGAGGAATTAGCTCACGGGACCATTTTTATTAGCAAGACCCAGTTTGGTGAAACGGGTTCTGAAACCTTCCAAGAGAATTTTGAGGCGTTAAATTCCATTTTTTGGGGGTAAAAATTCACTAGTTTCTTGTAGCACCCTTTCATGCTATTTTGCACACAGAGACCTTTCCAACGGCGCAGGCGTCGTGTCAATCAGAGTATGCAAAAGTTATGCCACTCAGAAGTTGACCTTCCTATTTTCACACCTGTAGTTTGGGAGGATGTCATGTCAGCCCCCATTATTCATGGAAAACAGGCTAGCCACATGTCTGTGATGTAAAATACTCTAGAAGAGTCTATTTTGTAACTCTAGTTAATATTTGATGTAGTCAAACTTAACCACTAGTAGGTTATCGGGTTGTGTTATAACCGGGCCACTAGGAGGAAGAGTCATTCCATTCTTTAGAGAGAATTTTGTTTCATATTTGAGAAAAGATAGCCAGGAGAGATAGGAAGTAGAGCACACATAGAGGCTTTTTGCACTGTAGGATCCCATGGGCCACAGGCATTACTTCTTTGTACCTGCAAGCATATTTCCAAATAGAGAAAGAGAGTGAAGCAGCCTCACCTTCTAGTTGGGTTTTCTCCCTAAAAGGTTTCTCAGAGAGCATATCTTGTGCCTTGTGTGCATGTGTGCTTATTTTTTCATTCTCTACTTTTCTGCATAATTTCCATTCACATGCATGCACTAGTTACAGTAAAATCGATAAATATATAAATTAAATAAAACCGTAATAGTGTAGAATCTCATATATTTAATATAGTATTATCAAATTTGTTGTGACATACTGTCCAGTGGAATATCCACAGGAGTTTACGGATCATTTAGTATCGAAGTAGGTTTTTTTGGGTATTTGTGGATATTTGCAGGGGATCTAGGCCTGCGGGATCAAAAATCATAAAACCCTAATCATGGTTGACGAATCTGTAAATGAACCTCGTGATCCTGCAGAGGTGAGGTTTTCACAACTTAAACAACAAGTCACAGATATAAACCGCAACGTAAACCTCCTCATGATTGCCCTAAGAAATAAGCTGTGGATATTTGGAGAAGATGGGGGTTCGAATGTAGAGGACAAATCAGAAGGGGGATTAGGAGAACAAGACGACATGGAGAACCAACCGAAGAAAGAACTCGTAAAAGATCAACCTAGTTCGAGCGTTGTGAATCAATGCCTATTCAAAATGGAAGAAAAAGTAAATATCAAGTCGTACCACGGTGAGATCGACACTCTGAAGCTCAACCACTGGAAGTTTATTTCAGCATCCATCAGATCGAGGAAGGGCAAAAGATCTCATTCGCGCGGCTGAAACTAAAGGGCCATGCACTGACTTGGTGGGAGAGCCACACGGAAACCCTGAGGTTGGAGGGAGAACCTCCAATGACTAAGTGGGAGGATTTTAAAAACCTCATTAAGTCACAATTTTATCCCATTGGGTACATGGAGGACCAGTGGATCCAGTGGCATTACTTCAGGCAAAAGTTGGGCCAAAGTGTGTCAGAGTACATCACAGAATTCAGAAAGATGTCTATAATGTTGGGTATCACTCCAAAGAACCCAGGTGTACTCCTCAAGTATTAGGGGGGTCTGCACTACCATCTACGTGAGAAAGTGATGTTGTTCAAACCCAAATCGATGGACGAGGCTTGTGTACATGCACAGTACCTGGAGAAAATAGGCATGAAAAGAACGTAATCAAGTGGATCGAAGCAGAAGGAGTAACATGAAGCTTCTAAGGAGGGGAAGAATAAGCAAAAAGGGGGAAAAGATAAAAAGGCGGCATCCACAACACACGAGTGCAAAGATCCTAGCAACCACTGCAACATTAATGGCCATACGGAGGAGAAGTGTTGGAAGTTACATCCAGAGCTAAACTCGAAGAACAAGAAGAAAGATAACAGGAAGAAGAATCTCGTGGCCACTGATTCGAGCAACCGAGTTGAAAGAAACTCAAATGTGGATGAGAAGATCGTTTGTACATCAGTGCAAAAGGAGGTGAATCTAAGTAGCCTTCAGCAACATGAAGAGAAAGAAATGACCAAATTCTTCCATAAAAAGATACAGGTCAAGAAGACAAATATTGATGCTCTGTTTGACTCAGGATCACAGGCAAATTTCATTATAGTAGAGTTGGTCAAGAAGTTGGGGTTGGAATTTTGTGACCATCCAAACCCATATCCACTGGGATGGGTAAATAAAGATGTAGATTTGAAACAAAACAATGCAAAATTAGATTTGCTATCATTGCTTATTTTATTGGTGAAGTAGATCTATGTGGTTCCCGTTGATGTATGTGGAGTTGTGTTTGAGAGTCCATACATGTACATGCATGATGCAATATTTATGAGGAGAGCTAACCAGTACCAGCTCATCAAGGATGGAAATTCGTTCATCATCAATGTGCACAAAGGAAAGTTGAAAATTTCACTCGTAAGTGCCAACCAAGCCAAGAAATTGATTAGTTCCAACAAGAAGTATGTTTTATTGTTTTTAAGAGAAATTCAATCTGAAGAGGAGTCAATAAGAGGCAAAGCATCCCTGGAGGGGTGTACTAAGAAACAAAAACAACAATTGGAGGAGTTGTTACAGGCATACAAGGATGTTTTCCAAGAGCCTAAAGGGTTACCACCTAAGAGAGAAGTGGAGCATGAGATCTAGTTATTGTCAGACTCCCCATTGTCAAATATTGTCCCTTGTACAGGCATTCTGTTATAGAATCAAGTGAGGTGAACAAATAGTTGCAGCAATTTCTAGAACAGGGTGTCATTCGACTAGGTACATCACCATGTGGGTCACCCATCATCATTGTGCCAAAGAAGAATGGGACTTGGAGGATGTGTATATATTACAGTGCATTCAATAAAATCATGCTCAAGAACAGATACCCCCTGCCTAGGATAGAAGATCTGCTAGATCAGTTGCAACAAGCAAAGTATTTCACCAAGATGGACTTGAAGTCTGGATATCACCAATTTTGAGTCAAAGAAGAAGATACATGGAAAACTGCCTTAAAAACTAGACAAAGTTTGTATGAGTGGTTAGTTATGCCATTTGGCCTATGTAATGCACCAAATACATTTATGAGATTAATGAATGATGTACTCCGCCCTTTTTTAGATTCATTTGTTATTGTCTATATGGATGATATACTAGTACACTTTGCTACCTAGGAGGACCATATTTCACATTTGAAGCAGGTGTTGGAACATTGAAGAAGCACCAGTTGTTAGCAAATCTCAAGAAGTGTGTGTTTACATAGCAGTCCTTGGTGTCTTTGGGGTATGTGATCAGTGGAGGAGAGTTGAATATAGATCCTTCCAAGATGGAGGCCATCATGAAATGGTTGGTGCCTACTAATGTTTTTGAGGTCAGGAGTTTCATTGGGGAAACATAGTACCTGAGAAAATTCATAACCTCGTTTTCAGCGGCAACAACACCACTCCATGTCATAAAAACAAGTGGTAAGAGTTTCTAGTGGCGGAAAGGTCAGCAGAGGTATTTTAAGGAGCTAAAGAATAACATAAGTCAAGCACTAGTTCTGGCATTACCAAACTTGCAATGACCCTTCTAAGTGGAGATATATGCGAGTGGGTATGCTATGGGAGTTTTCTTGAGGCAAGGAGGAAAGCCTGTTTGCTACCATTATGAAGTATTTCATGGGCCAGTTCTTAACTACCCTATATATGATAAGGAGCTCTATGAAATGGTGTAAGATGTGAAGAAGTGGAAGCACTATCTGATGGGAAAGGAGATAATAATCCACACATATCACCAGCTATTACAGTACTTAGATGCCCAAAGTAAGCTATAGCAGACTAGGCATTACAAGTGGATAGGGTTTTTACAATAGTTTCATTTGGTGATCAAGTATAAGAAGGGAAACACAAATAAGTTGGATGATATGCTTTCAAGGCCACCCACATCAAAGATTACACCTTTGGGGACTCTTATGCACATGGAGCCATTCACCCATGATTCATATAGAGAGCCATATTTAGAAGATAAGGACTTCAAGGAGGTGTATCAATAGCTGCAGAGTCAAAGTCATGTGCACGATGGTGACAACACCGTTGACTACCATCTCCAAGATGGGTTAATCTGCAGACTCGATAAGCTATGTGCTCCTAAAGGTGAACTCTTGTAGCTTATTAGAGAGGCTCACACCTCCAAGGTTGCAGAGCACTTTGGTGTAGGGAAGACCCTAGCTAACTTGCAGAGGTATGTGTATTGGCCCAAGATGCAAGAGTAGGTAGTTAGGTTCATAAGAGGATGCATGCTTTGTTGTACCAGCAAGCCTATTAATAGGAAACAGGGTGTGTATTATCCCTTACTTATACCTACTCGTCCTTAGGAAATCATTTCTATGGACTTTGTGGGAGGTTTAACGACAAATGGGAAGGGACATGACTACCTATTCATGGTAGTTGACAGGTTCAGCAAGTTGTGTGTTTCGATGCCCTATAAAAAGACCATCAATGGACAAGAAGCAACAAAATTGTTCTTTGGACAGGTCTAGGTGCACTTTGGGATACCAAGGAGCATCATCTCAGACAAGGACACAAGATTTCTCAGTGCATTCTGGACTACATTATGGGAGAAGATGGACACAAAGTTGAAGAGATATACAGTTTTCCATCCACAGATATATGGGTTGATAGAAGTAGTCAACAGGACTTTGGTGCAGCTTCTGAGGGGATACAACCAGAAGCATTCGAAGACCTAGGATGAAACTCTGGTATATATACAACATTCTTATAACAGAGCATTCAACACTGCTATAGGAAAGTCCCCATTTGAGAATTGTTTTGGATATTTTCCACCTTCACCTTTGGATATTGCATATGGGTAGCAAGGAGGAGTGAGGGAAGATCTTACAGGAGATGCTTTAAGGGCTGAAAAATTTATAGAGAAGATCAGGTAGATCCATCTACAGGTACATGACACACTGCAAAAGTCACAGGAGAAGTATAAGGCCAGGCATGATCAACATAGAACAGAGAAATCATTCAAGGTGGGAGATAGAGTATGGCTACAGTTGAACAAGGAGAGGTTGCAGGGGCCTGGTAAGAAAATCAAGGCTCTAAGGTATAGTCCCTTTGAGATATTAGAAAAGGTGGGTGATAATGCCTATCGACTCAGTTTACCAACATATATGCACATTTACTCTATTTTGAATGTAAATAATTTGAAACTCTATGAGCCTTCCATGCTAGATCAGGATGAGGAACAAGTCGTACCTTATGTGGAGGATTTGGCACCATACGCTCAGGCAGAGTTGATAGAAGATACAGTTTTGCATAAGAGGTCCAAAACTACAAGACAAGGGTAGCATGACCTTTGGCAGATTGGGTTGAAGGGATAACTCCCTATAAAATCTAAATGGTACAGCAAGGAGAAGGTGGAGGAATAAGTTCACGAGACGGTTTTTACCAGCAGGACCCAGTTTGGCGAAACAAGGTCCAAAACCTTCTAGGAGTGTCTTTAGGAATAAAACAACGTTTTATGGGTGTAAAAATTTGTTTATTTAGCATGACACCTTTTCATGTTGTTCTACACACAGGGACCTTTCCGGTGGCTCAAGAATCACGTCCATCAGAGTCCGTATGCAAAAGTTATGCCATTCAGAAGTTGACCTTCCTTTTTTCACACCTATAGTTCGGGAGGATGTTGCATCAGCCCACATTATTCATGGAAAATGGGCTAGCCACGTGTTTGTGATGTAAAAGACTCTAGAAGAGTCTATTTTGTAACTCTAGTTAAGAGTTGATGAAGTCAAACTTAACCACTAGTAGTCTATCGGGTTGTCTTGTAACCGAGACACTAGGAGGAAGAGGCATTCCATTCTTTCGAAAGAATTTTGTTCCATAATTGAGAAAAGATATCCAGGAGAGATAGGTAGAGCACACAGAGAGGATATGTGCACTGTAGCAGCCCACAAGCCACAAACACTACTTCTTTGTACCTGTAGCCATATTTCCAAACAGAGAAAGAGAGCGAAGTGACCTCACCTTCCAACTGGGTTTTCTCCCAAAAGGGTTTCCCAGAGAGCATATCTTGTGTCTTGTGTGTGTGTGTGGTTATTTTTGCATTCTCTAGTTTTTTTCATAATCTCCATTCGCATGCATGCACTAATTACAGTAAAATATACAAATCTAGAAATTAAATAAAATTGTAATAGTGTAGAATCTCATATTTTTAATATAGTATTATTAGATCTGTTGTGACAAACCATCCAGTAGAATATCCACGACAGTTTACAGATCAAAGCCTATGAAAAAGGACAAAAAATGTGTAATATTGTCTAGAATATGTAAAATCAGGAGGGGGGGGTAATCTGTAATTTTGAAGGTCTAGCCATGATTGGGAAAAATAATTTTCAAAACCTCTTCAAAGCAAATGAAGGGGTTAATATTGCAGAGGTCATTAGGGTTGCTTAGTTTTTTCCACATTTTGTAGAAAAGGTTAAAATATATCCTTAATGGAGGAAGTTTTTGAGGATTAACTAAAGACAATCCTATCTAGATTTCAAAAGGATAAGAGTCCAGGGCCAGATGGATGTGAGGTGGAATTTTTCTTGGGCCTTTTTGTGGTGATTGGGAATGACCTTCTAAAGGTGGTCAATGAATCCAAGATAAATGGAAACATGTCATCGACTTTTAATTCAACCTTCACATCACTTATTAAGGTGGATAACCCCAATCTTTTGAGGATTTTCACCCTGATATCTCCTTGTGTAACTGTATATACAAGTTGATAACCAAAGTAGTGGTGAGGAGGATTAAGGCAATCTTGTTAAAATCGATATCAAAATAGAAGTTTGGGTTTTTGGAAGGTAGACAAATTCATGAAGCTATATGATTAGTTCAAGAATGTTTTCACAGTATCAAAATTCACAAATTAAAAGGGGTCATGTCAAAAATTGATCTTTCCAAAGCATATGAACGGGTGAGTTGGCTATACATCAAGTTGTTGTTAACCCATGTGGGTTTTTTTAGAAAATCAGAAAGGCATAAATATTTTCTTATATAGATAATTACTTGTGATTATTTTATCTTTATGTTCTTATTTTATCTTTTAGTTCATTAAGCAATTACCAAAACAATAGCACAAGGACAACATATGTAGGCAGATAGTTAGGGCAAAACCTAGTCAACAATTCTTCCTTTAATAGTTTCTTGAGATAGTCTAAGACTCTTGACCAAGACAAAGACTTCCTCCACACCAAGTCAACCATCAATCCTTCTTGCAGATGATAACTATTAAAAAGAAACTTTGACCTAACATCATCAATATGCAGTAGGAGCTTCGACTAGACAAAGAAAACTTCGATCTCCCTAGATAATCCTTGGAAGTGAGAGAGAGATGGACCAATTTTTTTTTTATCTTGGTGTCTTCTATATTCCTCCAAAATCTCGCACTCCTTTCCATCCTCCTTCGAGCTCTTTTCGAACTTCGCACTTCCCAGCTTCCAACCTCTGGATATAGAACTATGTGTGAGAGAGTGAATTACTCAAATGAATTTGAACTGCTTTATATATATAGCCTTCTAGTGATCTGAAATGGGCCACTAAAGGCTTCTTGTCAACTTACAAGAATGTCTCCCACTCCAAAGCTTATATGTTCCCAATATCTATGCTTATGATTGATAATTTGTGGAAATAAGCACTTGAAATAGGTGTATGCTTGTGTTTGCATTTAATTGTTAAGTGCTTTAAGTTGATTTTCTTAAACTGATATAAAAGCATATAATAGAAAATAATGCAAATAATAACAAATGCACATAACAACAATATAATTAGGAGTTCACCCTGATATCTTGGGCTACGTCTCCATGAGCTCTAGTCAACTCAACTAGGCTCTTTGGGATTATGGTAATGCTTCTTTTACAAGTTCCACACTCAATTCCATTGGTTTACAACTAAACCTATGGGTTTAGAATACCATCTTATCCCGCTGGTTGTCCATACTCTGCAGACAGATCTAGGCTTCTCTGGACTAGATTCCTTCAATCAGCGCTCTGGGCTATCTTGAGCTCCTGGCTTGGACCAACTCCCTCAGAATTCTTTGACTGTCTCTGGAATTCCTTCTTCTGTCTTCAACACACATCAGAACAGCTTGATCATTTGATCTCTTTGTTGTTCAGAACTTCATTACAGCTCCATGGCTCTTAGAATTCTGCTTTGAGCTTTTTGGCTCTGAGGCTCTACCTCCAACCTCTGGTGACTCTGCCTCTGTTAAGCCTCCAACCTCTGGTGGCTCTTTCGCTATCCTCCCAACCTCTAGTGGCACTCTGCGAATCCTCAGCTCTACGGCTCTCTGGCCTTCTGCACTCTGCAACTCTGTTACGCTCAAGCTTCTAAGGAACTACGGCTCCGACCTCCCAACCTCTGGTGGCTTCGACCTCTACCAAGCCTCCAACCTCTGGTGGCTTGCTGGCTTTACGGCTCTATGGCTCTCGGCTCTTTGCTCAGCTGTGAGCTCCCTGAAGGGAAAACTAGCTTCTTCGCTTGGCTCTCTAGCCTTTGAAGAATCCTTCGACTCTGCAGCTTCCATCCATTCCTCTATATGCAATCATGAGGAATCATTCCTCTATGGCTCTGCATCCGGCCCTCTGGCTCTATGGCTCTGTGGCTCTACATCTAGCCCTCTGGCTCTGCGTGCTTCATAACGCATTCCTATTACAGAAACGCCCGCTTATAGCATGGTATAGGTGCGATGGATTGTTTCCAATGGGAATGACACAGTCGGCCATTCTTCTGCCTACATTATGAAAATAGCCAAATAACGAAATACACAGCCAAAACACATCATGGGCCTTAATACTAGACTTCAAATGGCCTTCAATCGCATCTATAAACCCGTCGGGTCCATCCTGTCATTGCAAATCGCAATCGCATAGGTGGGAGGTCAAAAACATCAATACACAGGAAATACATAGAAAATCCACAAATCTGGATTTCAAATATTATTCAATCGCATTCATAAACCTCATCGGGTTCGTGCCCTAATCGCAATCGCGTCTCGCATATGTCAACGACCCTTTATATGGTTGCGATCCCGATCGTCGATCGCCGATCACCGATATCGGCGCATCGCATATCGCTATCGCAACGACCCAGGGGTTTATACAACTTTCCAATGGTTGTGTTGACCCGATATATATCGCCGATGCCGATCTATCGATCCGATCATCGCAATTGCAAGTCACCCATTGCAATCGTTGATCAGCTCATCGCTTTAATCGCATATCGCATATCACTCTACCCGGGGTTCCGATATGGCATGAAGGCTTTCCTCCGATGCGATATGTCGGAGATTGCAATCAGGGAGTCCTTCTGCCTTTGCTTAAGTCCTCCCTTTGAACTCTTCCGATGCGATTTCCTTCAATGAACCTTTAAGTCCATTTTTATAAGGACTTGCCTCCATTTCTAAGGATAATGGGCAATCTTCTTTTTGCAATAACTCCTTCATCCGGACTCCATTCTAGTCCATTCAAATTGCAGTAGATTTAGATTGAAAAGATCTACACAATGAGCCTATTCCCAAGAGAATACTTTGACTTTCATTTTCCTCTGTGAGGAATATTTTTAGACTTAGAAGTCTATACTAGATCCATTTTGGATCATGCCTTACCACTAAAAAGCTTTTGGACTCCAAAAGACTGATATACTGATCTGAATAGTAAAAGAGAATACCTCACCATCTTCTTTCAACCTCCATACACTTGCCTTGCTTAGTGCATCTAAACCAAAGCCTTTAAACACTTTCCTTCCTGGATGTGCTGGTCCACCTGGGAAGAACTGTCTTCCTCCTTGACTTCATGCAGAACTCCTGCTGACAAGGTTACAGAAGGTAGTTTGAACTTCTCTTCCTTGATCATTGATCCAAGGAGTCTCAAACAAATGTGAAGTTGCATCTTCTTCACAAAAATTTTCATTTGTACCTATTTGATATATTGTCAACAACAACTGTTAACAACAACAGGATTACCGACAACAACTGGATGGCCTAAACTCTTGCTTCAACAAAAGAAATAGATTTCACATCTTGTGAACACCTCCATGTCTTTACATCTGCATACAAATGATTGACTAGATAACAAACCAACAAAACATGCCTTTAAAAAAATTGACCCTTCAAGTCAAGCATGTAGAAAAAGAACTTTAGGATTCTTTTTCAAAGATGAAACACTTCATCATTATCTCCATCTTGGAGACCAAACAACTTTTCCCAAGTCAATATTACATGCATGTTTAAAACAAAGTAATCAACCCTTCAAGCTAATCACACATACATGTTTAAATACAAGGAAATCGTCAACATCCTTATGTTCATGCATATCATGCTTATGCATGTGTTTCATCTTTCAACTTTTTCTTAAACACATTGTACTTTCGAAGCTGAAATGAATATAATGTTGTAGCAATAAAGTGAGTCTCCTACTCAACTTTTCCATTCACCTTCTTGGTAGAATCCTGCAACTTGCATTCCATTAACAAAGAAATGCAAATAGATGCATGTATATCAATAGACATGCACTCTTAATTGGATAAGAATTCTAACCATTTCTTACCAATCCATTTCAAAAGTGCTACCTTTGTCTACACATCAGCATCAACATGTGAATCATCCTGAAACACATCAATCATGGAATCTTTCTTTCCATTCCTGCCATTCTCTCTTTCCACCTTCTTCAAGTTTCGTGGAAGCATTGTTGGATTCGAAGTCCAACACTTTTCAGCAATGTGTCCTTGCTTATGGCAATAAGTGCAACACATGTGCATCTCCTCAACAGCATGATTTACCTTGTCTAATGGACCTTTGGCTTCTTGCTTCTTTTCCTTCCAAAGTTTCCTACATGTGGCCATCTTCTTCCAATAGCTAGAAACAAGATGGTTAACCAAACCACAAAAGGAACATGCAATGCTTTTCCAATGCTTATATGGAAATTTATCATGCTTAACATAATTAAAAATAATATGATTAGAACCAGATTTATACCTTTCTCTTTCACCTTTATTGCCTTCATGAGGAGGTGAATTGAATGAAGAAGTAGCTCCCTTTGGAAGACCACCTCTTCAATGGTTTTAGATTTTCCACAACTCTTTGGTTCAAGTGTATGCTTATGAACACCTTCTTCCTAAAAACAATGTTTCAAGCTATTGCATTCCCCATGAATACAATCTTTACACTCTTGAGGTAGAAGACCTGAAATGAAACTCCTTCTTGGAACTGTTTCAATTGTATTCATGGCAGCTTTGTAACTTTCTCCATAAGATTGTCCATAGCCAAGACCCAAATACTTAGGCCTTTCCTCAGCCATTATTGGCTCAACAATACCCTGTGCATGTTTGCCCAAGCCTTTTCCTTCATGGCCCATATTAGACATTAACTTGGACCCTATGCCTCTAGTATGTTTTTCAAAAGAACCAACATAAATATTCTTAGAGGATATTGAAGACAAACTGGAATTATTTACCTCTTCTTCAAGCTGATACTTGATTAAGGCTTCTTTGGTAACAAGGAGCTATGTCTCCAACTCATGCATCCTTTCCAGGTTCATATTTGCAATATCAAGTTGCCTCTCCATTTCCTGCAATTTGTCAGAAAGCAACTGCTTCTCTTCCTTCGTGGAATTCAACTTCTCTCGAAGTCCAACACTCATTTCTCTCACCATATCCATCATGATGAAAAAGTCTTGCTTCATGTCTTTATCATAGAATCTTGTGATGAAGGAATAATTTGAGGACTCACTTGTAGAAGTTGTCATTATGAAAATGAACAAAAGAACTTCAAACAAGATTAACAAAGAGCTTATTCAAGCAACCTTTTGCAACAAACCTCTTGTGCTTCAAGGGTTTCTCTGAGGTCCTTTGGGGTAAGAATAATGCCTTCAGCCCTTCTTCCTTCTTGTCCTCTCCTGGACTTAGCTAACAGCAGCTTTCCCTGAACCTTTGCAAACTCAAACAATAGTCAGTTTACAAACAATCAAACAGTAGAATCCTTTGTACTGTTTAAACACCTTTCAAGTTAAACAAGCAAATAGATTGCTCTGTCAATCAAGCATCCTGCTTTGATCGATCAAGCATCATGATACCACCTGGTCTGGTATAACTTGCTCTAATATAACCAGCTCTGATACCACCTGATTCGAAATGGGGCACTAAAGGCTTCTTGTCAACTTACAAGAACCTCTTCCACTCCAAAGCTTATAGGTTCCCAAGATCTATGCTTATGATTGATAATTTGCGGGAATAAGCACTTGAAATAGGTGTATGCTTATGTTTGCCTTTAACTGTTAATTTCTTTAAGTTTATTTTCTTAAACTGATATAAAAACATATAATAACAAATAATGCAAATAATAACCAACACACATAACAACAATATAATTAGGAGTTCACCGTGATATCTTGGGCTACATCTCCATGAGCTCTAGTCAACTCAACTAGGATCTTCAGGATTATGTTAATGCTTCTTTTACAAGTTCCACACTCAACTCCATTGGTTTACAACTGAACCTATGGGTTTAGAATACCATCTTATCCCACTGGCTGTCCATACTTTGTAGACAGATCTAGGCTTCTCTGGACTAGATTCCATCAATCAGCGCTCCGGGCTATCTTGAGCTCCTGGCTTGCACCAACTCCCTCATAATTCTTTGACTGTCTCTAGAATTCCTTCTTTCGTCTTCAGCACACATTAGACACCAACAACAGCTTGATCATTTGATCCCTTTGCTATTCTGAACTTCATTACAACTCCATGGCTCTTAGAAGTCTACTTTGAGCTCTTTGGCTCTGAGGCTCTGCCTCCAACCTCTGGTGACTCCGTCTCTGTTAAACCTCCAACCTTTGGTGGCTCTTTCGCTATCCTCACAACCTCTTGTGGCACTCTGCGAATCCTCAGCTCTATGGCTCTCTGGCCTTCTGCGCTCTGCAATTATGTTGCACTCAAGCTTCTGAGGAACTGCGGCTCCGGCCTCCCAACCTCTGGTGGCTTTGGCCTCTACCAAGCCTCCAACCTCTGGTGGCTCGCTGGATTTACAGCTCTTTGCTCTGATGTGAGCTCCCTGAAGGGAAAACTAGCTTCTTCGCTTAACTCTCTGGCCTTTGAAGAATCCTCCGACTATGCGGCTTCCATCTGTTCCTCTCTGTGAAATCATGAGGAATCATTCCTTTGTGGCTCTGCGTCTAGCCCTCTGGCTTTGTGGCTTTGTGGCTCTGTGGCTCTGCATCTAGCCCTCTGGCTCTACATGCTTCATAACGCATTCCTATTACAAAAATGCCCGCTTATAGCATGGCACAGGTGCGATGGATTGTTTCCAATTGGAATGACACAGTCGGCCGTTCTTCTGCCTACATTCTGAAAATAGCCAAATAACGGAATACACAGCCAAAACACATCATGAACCTTAATCCTAGACTTCAAAAAGCCTTCAATGACATCTATAAACCCGTCAGGTCCGTCCTATCATCGCAAATCGCAATCACACAGGCGGGAGGTCAAAAACATCAATACACGGGAAATACATAGAAAATCCCCAAATCTGGATTTCAAACATTATTCAATCGCATTCATAAACCTCATCAGGTTCGTGCCCTAATCGCTAATCACAATTGCGTCTTACATATGTCAACGACATTTTATATGGTTCCGATCTCGATCGCCGATATCGGCGCATCGCATATCGCTATCGCAACGACACAGGGGTTTATACAACTTTCCAATGGTTGTGCTGACCCGATATATATCACCGATGTCGATCCGTCGATCCGATCATCACAATCGCAAGTCACCCATCGCAATCGCTGATCGGCTCATTGCTTTAATCGCATATCGCATATCGCTCTGCCCGGGGTTCCGATATCGCATGAAGGCTTTCCTCCGATGTGATATGTCGGAGATTGCAATCAGGGAGTCCTTCCACCTTTGCTTAAGTCCTCCCTTTGAACTCTTCCGATGCGATTTCCTTCAATGAGCCTTTAAGTCCATTTTTATAAGGACTTGCCTCCTTTTCTAAGGATATTGGGTAATCTTCTTTTTGCAATAACACCTTCGTCCGGACTCCATTCTAGTCCATTCAAAGTGTAGTAGATTTAGATTGAAAAGATCTACGCAATGAGACTATTCCCAAGAGAATACTTTGACTTTCATTTTCCTCTGTGAGGAATATTTTTAGACTTAGAATTCTATACTAGATCCATTTTGGATCACGCCTTCCCACTAAAAAGATTTTGGACTCCAAAAGACTAATATATTGATCTGAATAGTAAATGAGAATACCTCACCCTCTTCTTTCAGCCTCCATACACTTGCCTTGCATAGTGCCTCTGAACCAAAGTCTTTAAACACTTTCCTTCCTGGATGTACTGGTCCACCTGGGAAGAATTTTCTTCCTCCTTGACTTCATGTAGAACTCCTACTGAGAAGGTTACAGAAGGTAGTTTGAACTTCTCTTGCTTGATCGTTGATCCAAGGTGGCTCAAACAAATGTGAAGTTGCATCTTCTTCACAAAAATTTTCATTTGTACCTGTTTGATATATTTTCAACAACAACTGTTAACAACAACAGGATTACTGACAACAACTGGATGGCCTAAACTCTTTCTTCAACAAAAGAAACAGATTTCACATCTTGTGAACACCTCCATGTCTTTACATCTACATACAAATGATTGACTAGATAACAAGCCAAGAAAACATGCCTTTAAAACAATTGACCTTTCAAGTCAAGCATGTATAAAAATAACTTTAGGATTCCTTTTCAAAGATGAAACACTTCATCATTATCTCCATCTTGAAGACCAAATCAACTTTTCCCAAGTCAATATTACATGCGTGTCTAAAACAAAGTAATCAACCCTTCAAGCTAATCACACATACATGTTTAAATACAAGGAAATCATCAACATCTCTGTGTTCATGCATATCATGCTTATGCATGCATTTCATCTTTCAACTTTCGCTTAAGCACATTGTACTTTCGAAGCTGAAATGAATATAATGTTGCAGCAATAAAGTGAGTCTCCTACTCAACTTTTCCATTCACCTTCTTGGTAGAATCCTGCAACTTGTATTCCATTAACAAAGAAATACAAATAGATGCATTATATCAATAGACATGCACTCTTAATTGGATAAGAATTCTAACCATTTCTTACCAATCCATTTCAAAGGTGCTACCTTTGTCTACACATCAGCATCAACATGTGAATCATCCTTAAACACATCAATCATGGAATCTTTCTTTCCATTCCTGCCATTCTCGCTTTCCACCTTCTTCAAGTTTCGTGGAAGCATTGTTGGATTCAAAGTCCAACGCTTTTTAGCAATGTGTCCTTGCTTATGGCAGTAAGTGCAACACATGTGCATCTCCTCAATAGCATAATTTTCCTTGTCCAATGGACCTTTGGCTTCTTGCTTCTTTTCCTTCCAAAGTTTCCTGCATGTAACCATCTTCTTCCAACAACTAGAAACATTATGGTTAACCAAACCACAAAAGGAACATGCAATGATTTTCCATTGCTTAGATGGAAATTTATCATGCTTAACATAATCAAAAGGAATATGATTAGAACCAGATTTATACCTTTCTCTTTCACCTTTATTGCCTTCATGAGGAGGTGAATTGAATGAAGAAGTAGCTCCCTTTGGAACACCATCAACCTCTTCAATGGTTTCAGAGTTTCCACAACTCTCTGGTTCAAGTGTATGCTTATGAACACCTTCTTCCTAAAAATGATGTTTCAAGCTATTGCATTCCCCATGAATACAATCATTACACTCTTGTGGTAGAAGACCTGAAATGAAACTCCTTCTTGGAACTATTTCAATTGTCTTCATGGCAGCTTTGGAACTTTCTCCATAAGATTTTCCATAGCCAAGACCCAAATATTTAGGCCTTTCCTCAACCATTATTGGCTCAACAATACCCTGTGCATGTTTGCCCAAGCCTTTTCCTTCATGGCCCATCTTAGACATTAATTTGGACCCTATGCCTCTAGTATGTTTTTCAAAAGAACCAACATAAATATTCTTAGAGGATATTGAAGACAAACCAGAATTATTTACCTCTTCTTCAAGTTGATACTTGATTAAGGCTTCTTTGGTAACAATAAGTTGTGTCTCCAACTCATGCATCCTTTCCAGGTTCATATTTGCAATATGAAGTTAACTCTCCATTTCCTGCAATTTGTCAGAAAGCAACTTCTTCTCTTCCTTCATGGAATTCAACTACTCTCGAAGTCCAACACTCATTTCTCTCACCATATTCATCATGATGAACAAGTCTTGCTTCATGTCTTTATCATAGAATCTTGTGATGAAGGAATAATTTGAGGACTCACTTGTAGAAGTTGTCATTATGAAAATGAACAAAAGAACTTCAAACAAGATTAACAAAGAGCTTATTCAAGCAACCTTTTGCAACAAACCTCTTGTGCTTCAAAGATTTCTCTAAGGTCCTTTAGGGCAAGAAGAATGCCTTCAGCCCTTCTTCCTTCTTGTCCTCTCCTGGACTTAGATAATAGCAGCTTTCCCTGAACCTTTGCAAACTCAAACAATGGTCAGTTTACAAACAATCAAACAGTAGAATCATTTGTACTGTTTAAACACCTTTCAAGTTAAACAAGCAGATAGATTGCTCTGTCAATCAAACATCCTGCTTTGATCGATCAAGCATCATGATGCCACCTGCTCTGGTATAACTTGCTCTGATATAACTAGCTCTGATACCACCTGATCCGAAATGGGGCACTAAAGGCTTCTTGTCAACTTACAAGAACCTCTCCCACTCCAAAGCTTATATGTTCCCAAGATCTATGCTTGTGATTGATAATTTGTGGAAATAAGCACTTGAAATAGGTGTATGCTTATGTTTGCCTTTAACTGTTAAGTGCTTTAAGTTGATTTTCTTAAACTGATATAAAAGCATATAACATCAAATAATGAAAATAATAACCAACACACATAACAACAATATAATTAGGATTTCACCGTGATATCTTGGGCTACGTCTCCATGATCTCTAGTCAACTCAACTAGGATCTTTGGGATTATGGTAATGCTTCTTTTACAAGTTCCACACTCAACTCCATTGATTTACAACTGAACCTATGGGTTTAGAATACCATCTTATCCCGCTGGCTGTCCATACTCTGCAGACAGATCTAGGCTTCTCTAGACTAGATTCCTTCAATCAGTGCTCCGGGCTATCTTGAGCTCCTGGCTTGCACCAACTCCCTCAGAATTCTTTTACTGTCTCTGGAATTCCTTCTTCTGTCTTCAGCACACATCAAACACCAGCAACAGCTTGATCATTTGATCTCTTTGTTGTTCTAAACTTCATTACAGCTCCATGGCTCTTAGAAGTCTGCTTTGAGCTCTTTGGCTCTGAGGCTCTGCCTCCAACCTCTGGTGACTCTGCCTCTTTTAAACCTCCAACCTCTTGTGGCTCTTTCGCTATCGTCCCAACCTCTGGTGGCACTCTGCGAATCCTCATCTCTACAGCTCTTTGGCCTATTGCACTCTGCAACTCTGTTGCGCTCAAGCTTCTGAGGAACTACGGCTCCGGCCTCCCAACCTCTGGTGGCTTCGGCCTCTACCAAGCCTCCAACCTCTGGTGGCTCACTGGCTTTACGGCTCTATGGCTCTCAGCTCTTTGCTCTGATGCGAGCTCCCTGAAGGGAAAACTAGCTTCTTCGCTTGGCTCTCTGGCCTTTGAAGAATCCTCCAACTCTGCGACTTCCATCTGTTCCTCTCTGTGAAATCATGAGGAATCATTTCTCTGTGGCTTTGTGTCTAGCCCTTTGGCTCTATGGCTCTATGGCTCTGCATCTAGCCCTCTAGCTCTGCATGCTTCATAACGCATTCCTGTTATAGAAACGCTCGCTTTTAGCGTGGCACAAGTGCGATGGATTGTTTCCAATGGGAATGACACAGTTAGCCGTTCTTCTACCTACATTCTGAAAATAGCCAAATAATGGAATACACAACCAAAACACATCATGGGTCTTAATCCTGGACTTCAAATGGCCTTCAATCGCATCTATAAACCCGTCGGGTCCGTCTTGTCATCGCAAATCGCAATCGCACAGGCAGGAGGTCAAAAACATCAATACACGGGAAATACATAGAAAATCTGCAAATTCGGATTTCAAATATTATTTAATCACGTTCATAAACCTCATCAGGTTCGTGCCCTAATCACTAATCACAATTGCGTCTTGCATATGTCAACGGCCCTTTATATGGTTGTGATCCCAATCGCCGATCGCCGATCGATGATATCGGCACATCGCATATCGCTATCGCAACGAACCAGGGGTTTATACAACTTTCCAATGGTTGTGCTGACCCGATATATATCATCGATGTCGATCCATCAATCTGATCATCGCAATCACAAGTCAGCCATTGCAATTGCTGATCGGTTTATCGCTTTAATCGCATATCGCATATCGCTCTGCCCGGGGTTCCGATATCGCATGAAGGCTTTCCTCCGATGCGATATATCGGAGATCGCAATCAGGGAGTCCTTCCACCTTTGCTTAAGTCCTCCCTTTGAACTCTTCTGATGCGATTTCCTTCAATGAGCCTTTAAGTCCATTTTTATAAGGACTTGCTTCCTTTTCTAAGGATAATGGGCAATCTTCTTTTTGCAATAACTCCTTCGTCCGGACTCCATTCTAGTCCATTCAAATTGCAGTAGATTTAGATTGAAAACATCTACGCAATGAGATTATTCCCAAGAGAATACTCTGACTTTCATTTTCCTCTGTGAGGAATATTTTTAGACTTAGAAGTCTATACTAGATCCATTTTGGATCATGCCTTCCCACTAAAAAGCTTTTGGACTCCAAAAGACTGATATACTAATCTGAATAATAAATGAGAATACCTCACCCTCTTCTTTCAGCCTCCATACACTTGCATTTCATAGTGCCTCTGAACCAAAGCCTTTAAATACTTTCCTTCTTGGATGCGCTGGTCCACCTGGGAAGAACTGTCTTCCTCCTTGACTTCATGCAGAACTCCTGCTGAGAAGGTTACAGAAGGTAGTTTTAACTTCTCTTCCTTGATCATTGATCCAAGGTGGCTCAAACAAATGTGAAGTTGCATCTTCTTCACAAAAATTTTCATTTGTACCTGTTTGATATATTGTCAACAATAACTGTTAACAACAACAGGATTACAGACAACAACTGGATGGCCTAAACTCTTGCTTCAACAAAAGAAACAGATTTCACATCTTGTGAACACCTCCATGTCTTTACATCTGCATACAAATGATTGACTAGATAACAAGCCAACAAAACATGCCTTTAAAACAATTGACCCTTCAAGTCAAGCATGTAGAAAAAGAACTTTAGGATTCTTTTTCAAAGATGAAACACTTCATCATTATCTCCATCTTGGAGACCAAATCAACTTTTCCCAAGTCAATATTACATGCATGTTTAAAACAAAGTAATCAACCCTTCAAGTTAATCACACATACATGTTTAAATACAAGGAAATCATCAACATCCTTGTGTTCATGCATATCATGCTTATGCATGCATTTCATCTTTCAACTTTCGCTTAAGCACATTGTACTTTCGAAGCTGAAATGAATATAATGTTGCAGCAATAAAGTGAGTCTCCTACTCAACTTTTCCATTCACCTTCTTGGTAGAATCCTGCAACTTGCATTCCATTAACAAAGAAATGCAAATAGATGCATTATATCAATAGACATGCAATCTTAATTGGATAAGAATTCTAACCATTTCTTACCAATCCATTTCAAAGGTGCTACCTTTGTCTACACATCAGCATCAACATGTGAATCATCCTGAAGCACATCAATCATGGAATCTTTCTTTGCATTCCTGCCATTCTCTCTTTCCACCTTCTTCAAGTTTCATGGAAGCATTGTTGGATTCAAAGTCCAACACTTTTCAGCAATGTGTCCTTGCTTATGGCAGTAAGTGCAACACATGTGCATCTCCTCAACAGCATGATTTGCCTTGTCCAATGGACCTTTGGCTTCTTGCTTCTTTTCCTTCCAAAGTTTCCTGCATGTGGCCATCTTCTTCCAACAGCTAGAAACATTATGGTTAACCAAACCACAAAAGGAACATGCAATGCTTTTCCAATGCTTATATGGAAATTTATCATGCTTAACATAATCAAAAGGAATATGATTAGAACCAGATTTATACCTTTCTCTTTCACCTTTATTGCCTTCATGAGGAGGTGAATTGAATGAAGAAGTAGCTCCCTTTGGAACACCATCAACCTCTTCAATGGTTTCAGAGTTTCCACAACTCTCTGGTTCAAGTGTATGCTTATGAACACCTTCTTCCTAAAAATGATGTTTCAAGCTATTGCATTCCCCATGAATACAATCTTTACACTCTTGAGGTAGAAGACCTGAAATGAAACTCCTTCTTGGAACTGTTTCAATTGTCTTCATGGCAGCTTTGGAACTTTCTCCATAAGATTGTCCATAGCCAAGACCCAAATACTTAGGCCTTTCCTCAACCATTATTGGCTCAACAATACCCTGTGCATGTTTGCCCAAGCCTTTTCCTTCATGGCCCATCTTAGACATTAACTTGGACCTTATGCCTCTGGTATGCTTTTCAAAAGAACCAACATAAATATTATTAGAGGATATTGAAGACAAACTGGAATTATTTACCTCTTCTTCAAGCTGATACTTGATTAAGGCTTCTTTGGTAACAAGGAGTTGTGTCTCCAACTCATGCATCCTTTCCAGGTTCATATTTGCAATATGAAGTTGCCTCTCCATTTCCTGCAATTTGTCAGAAAGCAACTGATTCTCTTCCTTCATGGAATTCAGCTGCTCTCGAAGTCCAACACTCATTTCTCTCACCATATCCATCATGATGAATAAGTCTTGCTTCATGTCTTTATCATAGAATCTTGTGATGAAGGAATAATTTGAGGACTCACTTGTAGAAGTTGTCATTATGAAAATGAACAAAAGAACTTCAAACAAGATTAACAAAGAGCTTATTCAAGCAACCTTTTGCAACAAACCTCTTGTGCTTCAAGGATTTCCCTGAGGTCCTTTGGGCTAAGAAGAATGCCTTCAGCCCTTTTTCCTTCTTGTCCTCTCCTGGACTTAGCTAACAGCAGCTTTCCATGAACCTTTGAAAACTCAAACAATAGTCAGTTTACAAACAATCAAACAGTAGAATCCTTTGTACTGTTTAAACACCTTTCAAGTTAAACAAGCAAATAGATTGCTCTATAAATCAAGCATCCTGCTTTGATCGATCAAGCATCATGATACCACCTGCTCTGGTATAACTTGCTCTGATATAACCAGCTCTGATACCACCTGATCCGAAATGGGGCACTAAAGGCTTCTTGTCAACTTACAAGAACCTCTCCCACTCCAAAGCTTATATGTTCCCAAGATCTATGCTTATGATTGATAATTCGCAGAAATAAGCACTTGAAATAGGTGTATGATTATGTTTGCCTTTAACTGTTAAGTGCTTTAAGTTGATTTTCTTAAACTGATATAAAAACATATAACAGCAAATAATGCAAATAATAACCAACACACATAACAACAATATAATTAGGAGTTCATCGTGATATCTTAGGCTACGTCTCCATGAGCTCTAGTCAACTCAACTAGGATCTTTGGGATTATGGTAATGCTTCTTTTACAAGTACCTCACTCAACTCCATTTGTTTACAACTGAACCTATGGGTTTAGAATACCATCTTATCCCGCTAGCTGTCCATACTCTGCAGACAGATCTAGGCTTCTCTGGACTAGATTCCTTCAATCAACGCTCAGGGCTATCTTGAGCTTCTGGGTTGCACCAACTCCCTCAGAATTCTTTGACTGTCTTTGGAAATCCTTCTTCCATCTTCAACACACATCAAACACCAGCAACAACTTGATCATTTGATCTCTTTGTTGTTCTGAACTTCATTACAGCTCCATGGCTCTTAGAAGTCTGCTTTGAGCTCTTTGGCTCTAAGGCTCTGCCTCCAACCTCTGGTGACTCTGCCTCTGTTAAGCCTCCAACCTCTGGTGGCTCTTTCGTTGTCCTCCCAACCTCTGGTGGCACTCTGCGAATCCTCAGCTCTATGGCTCTCTGGCCTTCTGCGCTCTGCAACTCTATTGCGCTCAAGCTTCTGAGGAACTGCGGCTCCGGCCTCCCAACCTCTGGTGGCTTCGCCCTCTACCAAGCCTCCAACCTCTGGTGGCTCATTGGATTTATGGCTCTATGGCTCTGAGCTCTTTGCTCTGATGCGAGCTCCCTGAAGGGAAAACTAGCATCTTCGCTTGGCTCTCTGGCCTTTGAAGAGTCCTTCGACTCTGCGACTTCCATCCATTCCTCTCTGTGAAATCATGAGGAATCATTCCTCTGTGGCTCTGTGTCTGGCCCTCTGGCTCTGTGGCTCTGTGGCTCTGCGTCTAGCCCTCTAGCTCTGTGTGCTTCATAACACATTCCTATTACAGAAACACTCGCTTATAGCGTGGCACAGGTGCGATGGACTGTTTCCAATGGGAATGACACAGTCGGTCGTTCTTCTACCTACATTCCGAAAATAGCCAAATAACAGAATACATAGCCAAAACACATCGTGGGCCTTAAGCTTGGACTTCAAATGGCCTTCAATCTCATCTATAAACCCATTGGGTCCATCCTGTCATCGCAAATCGCAATCGCACAGGAGGTCAAAAACATCAATACACAGGAAATACATAGAAAATCCGCAAATCCGGATTTCAAATATTATTCAATCATGTTCATAAACCTCATCGAGTCTGTGCCCTGATCGCTAATGGCAATCACATCTCGCATATTTTAATGACCCTTTATATGGTTGTGATCCTGACCGCCGATCGCCGATATCGGTGCATCGCATATCGCTATCGCAATGGCCCAGGGGTATATACAACTTTCCAATGGTTGTGCTGACCCGATATATATTTCCAATGCCAATCTACCGATCCGATCATCGCAATCGCAAGTCACCCATCACAATCGTTGATCGGCTCATCGCTTTAATCGCATATCACATATCGCTTTGCCCGGGGTTCCGATATTGCATGAAGGCTTTCTTCCGATGCGATATATCGGAGATCGCAATCAGGGAGTCCTTCCTCCTTTGCTTAAGTCCCCCCTTTGAACTCTTCTGATGCGATTTCCTTCAATAAGCCTTTAAATCCATTTTTTAAGGATTTTCGTCCTTTTCTAAGGATAATGCGCAATCTTCTTTTTGCAATAACTCCTTCGTCCGGAGTCCATTCTAGTCCATTCAAATTGCAGTAGATTCAGATTGAAAAGATCTACGCAATGAGACTATTCCAAAGAGCATCCTTTGACTTTCATTTTCCTCTATGAGGAATATTTTTAGACTTAGAAGTCTATACTAGATCCATTTTGGATCATCTTGTGAGGTTGAATTACCCTTCTTGAGGCCAACTTGATCTTCTTGAGGTTGAATTAGTGTGGAGGAGACTAAATTCATTTTTGACTCAAAAATAATTCTTTTTACATGATTTGAAATCCCAAGAAGGGTCTCTTGTAATGGTAAATGACTCTAATGACTCAGAATAAATCCTATAAGTCCTCAATAAGGAATTTTACCTAAAAAAAGATGACCCAAGCATGAAACTCATGCTTTAATAAGTCATAATAATAATAAAGATATATTCTTCATTCTTTTGATAAGTACATTTCATTATGACTCAAATACATTTATGAAGACCAGACCTAGTTACATATTTCAACAGTCCCTCTTAACTAGGGAAGTATTCATAAGTACAAGTACAAGGAAGATCTCAGAGCATATGAACCATGAATAATTTAGGCACCGCAATTCGATGGACTAGATTCCTGACCAGGGCAATCTATCCAAGGTTCTCTAACAATTTAGGCACCACAATGCCATGGACTAGATTCTTGACCATGACAATCTATCCAGGTGGGACTAAGATGGACTAAATATTTCAACCTTTCTAGGTACCATCAAGCTTACTTTCTAACCATCAACTCAGGGATCTAGGTGCATATATGAGGTCAGAGCTCCATGACCAACACCACCCTCCCTGCTCTGGGAACTAAACATCAACACAAAGTGTCGGCCAAATGTCCTCCTAGGCAATGTGTCTTACACACAAAGCCTCAATGCTCTGATTATTCCAATCGATAACAAATCCTCCCTTATCAAAAAAATCGGTAACAAATCTCTCTCGTGTGACCTTCGGGGGTTTTCCAAACAATTGGTTCTACCTCTAAATTTATCATAGTAGGACTTTCAAACGAATATTTATATAAGATTCCATAAATCTTTTGTTCCTACTTCACATGTAGCAACATATTCTACAAATAGATCCTGCTTTTCTTATCTCAACAACTCCTCAAAATGCATTCTCCACTTTTCTTCTTTCAAGGTGTCCATCATGACTATAATATGCCCTCCCTCTCAACTTAAGGAGATTCCTTTCATCCAAGCTCCCTCTGAAACTTAGGGAGATTATTTTCATCGAGCTCCATATTAACTTCGGGGGCTCAACTTCTTTTCTACGACATCGGAGAATATTTTATGGCTTCCATCTTTCCCATCAGAGTTATCATGACCATTATAAATTTCTTCGTCATGCATCTTCACCATATTGAAGATTATATACCTGCACTACTTAGATATCAAGTACAACCAAATTTATAGAAGCATGAAGTTAACCATATCAAATTCATATAAGAATGGAAGCATTCAACTTTATACATCAGATACCCAAACTTAGTTACAAACAAGAGACAGATACTCTTCAACTTCTTGTTGGGGTTTTTGTCATAGACCTATTGAAGGGTCGAAGTGTCTGCCACAACATTAGGGGAAACCGCCCAGTCGGGACCTTAGAGCATATCCTTTTCCATTTGGGATGGTGGCTCCAACTAGAAATTATGCGACCAGTTTCCCTTAAAATAAATTATAAAAATGGATGGAGTATATAAGTATGATTGATAAGATATAATTAAAACTGAAAATAAAGAGTACTTAAACTAAATATCTATCCTGGGAAAGCTTATCTGTATATGTGATTCAAAATGATATCATAAGCAACATGACAATATTGATTATCTTGTTATTACGAGGATAAGGCGGATAATGATAACTAATTTAATCAAACAGTTAATCAAATTAGTTCATGAATTCGTTACACATATAAGATTTCATTGTTTATACATATAATATATGATTTCAATCACACATATCAGTAGTTAAAAATGTACAATTTCTTACAACACATATATGATAAATGTAATCAAATAACCACTCAACTCTTAAGGAAAGAATTAATAGACAAATATTAGTACCCGATATATCGTAACTCTGCTCATGAGAAAATAGTAATGGTTCAACTTTCTATTAAGATAAACTTGAGTCACAATAGTGCAAACAAAAGCATTCTTTCCAAAATTCAGAACCCCTTCTCTTTACAAATGGAGGGGATTTATAGTTTCAAAATAAAATACAAATATAGCAAAGTAGAGTAAAAGCATGAAGTGGTTTTAACAAACAACACTGAAAATAAACCAACAAGACATTTTTAGAATTTGTTATAACAACTTGACTAGGTTTGTCAAGAGGATTGTCCTCCCATTCACAGTTGAAGTTCGTAAATATCTTTCATGGGATTCAATTCAGGTGGAGTCTTCGACTAAATCTGCATTTGGCTAGTAAATATGACATCTCTTAATGATGGAAACATGTGAGTGGTTGTGTTGGATAGGCATTTGAGAATTAACCATTGGCTATGAGGTTTGAATAGGAACTGCCAATGGCATTCCAAGTCAAATTTAGATAGTTTTTCAATTGTTTCACTAGTTTTTTGGATAATTCCTGCCATGTTTTGGTTAGCAGTTTGATATCTGGTAGAGCTCCCTCAGGGAAATTTGAAATGAGATTTGCCTGAAACAAATTATCGTTGATGGTTTCAATGAGGTTCTTAGAGATATCTCTTGCATTGAATATTGTTGTCACTACATGCTTAAGGAAGATCTCCCATCAGCGTTGTCTTTCCATGTTATGAAACCTCTAATATTTTCTTCAATATCATCAAAATGCATTCTAAGGTCAGATAATTGGTCCACTAGGGACCTACCTATGTGACACAAATCATGAATAATGGCTAGCTTTTGACAGAATACAATTTGTTGTTGAGCAAGGAGAGTATTTAACTCTCCTGCTTCCTTTTGAACTATGTTAATTCAGGATTAACTTTAAGTTGTTTAATCATGTTCTATAATTCATGTATTTGAGTGTCTCGGGCATGAAAATCGGAGTCATGTTGGATTTTAAGGGCATTGAAATTGTTCTAGAGCTCAACAAATTGTCCTTGTCATTGGTTAGCAATCTTTTGTTTCTCACTCTCAAGACTTTGTTATAACGGCATAATTATGTCCTCCTTTTCCTTCAATAACTGTTATATTTCAATGGCTTTGTCCATAGTTGCAGAAGCATAAGCTCTCGTGAACTAGGTGAGTCTTCCCAGTTCCTCTAAAGGAGTGGATACAAAACCCTTCCATACTACTTCGAAAGAAGTGTTTCCAGGAACTAAGGCTTGGGACTGCTCAATTTTCCTTTTCTTCCTTTTCCTTTTAACAATGACCTTATGTTCAGGACTGTAGAATATATCAAGGGGAGGAATCTCTTCAACCCTTAATACAACCTCAGAGGTTAGGAAGGCTGGTATAATTTCAATGTCTTAAGTTTCTAAAGGCTTATTAGGGGCCTTTATTGTAATCGGAGTCTTTTCTAAAATTTCAGAAGTATCTGAGATCTTCTCTTGTGAGGGAGTCTTCAAAACTTGAGATTCCTTTTCTTTCATAACCTCGCTTTATTGTTCCCACATATGCTCAAGCTTGGAACTTGGAAAAATACCTTCAGTCTGAGAAGAAGAATAAACCCTTGTCTCCTTTGGTTGAGGAATATCAGTAACCTATGTGGAATGAACAACTATAACCTCATCTTGACATGTGCTTGAGTAATCTTTAATGAATCTATAGGTAAATGGGATAGTTGTGATTTCCTATATTGAGTGAATTGAGTCATTTCTTGTGGATTTAACTGTTATGTTGCTTGTTTAGTAACCATTGAATAGGTGGAAGATTTTTCAAATAAGTCATCAAACTTGTTTGGTTCATGAAAGAACTGTCTGATGCTTGACTGTGCAGTAACCTTCTTGACAGTTTGATGGGGATCATACTATCTGTTAGGGATAGTAGGAAAATTGAATTCTAAGATATAATTAATCTCAATGGTTGCATGTTTGAAATTCTCCAAAGTATATATACCACAATGAAGAGGGAAAACCGACCATACTTTCTTATTGGACTCTTTTAGGACTTTTGAAATGTCATTACCTACGCTCTGGTATGCTATCTCTCGAGCCAGAAGTTTGTCAGGTACATATAGAGGAAAGAAATGGGGATTAACAAGACTACCAGAAACCTAGACATAGGTAAATAACTCCTCTCAAAACCAGTTTCCAACTCAGAGTAAGTCTGTTTCAGCTTCTGGGGAAATCCTAGGAGTTTTCTTGTCAAAGATAATTTGATAAATAGGAAACATAACTCTATGGAAGATTTTATAAAAGTGTGGATGATACTTGGAGTCCCAAAGGATATCATGATATATATGAATGGGGGTTGGGTCCTCTAAGGTCCATTTCCATCCCATAGAAGTGAAATTCATATTGAAGAATAGTGCATCCATTACATAGGCGCTCATGTAGAAAGGGGGGATTATATTTTTTGAAACTCTACAATTACTTCTAAAATTCACAATATGAGTGGCTAGGTTATCAGATAGTATATTTTCCCAATCTAAAATATATCCTTCTGAGGCAACATCAATTAGTGGTGTCCATTGGTCGGAGAATTTCTATGTATTGGAATAAGAAAAGAGCCTACATACATACTATAAGGACCAGCGAGAGAGTCAACTACATACATACCCTTTTCCTCATGCTTATGCTTGTTGGGATCTCTTCTCCATTCCCTAATGGTTTCTAATGCATCATCAATGTTTCTCATGAATTTCTCCACAAACTGTTGTTTATATTTGTGCTTAGGTGGTGGAAAACGGCACATTGCACTAAAATCAATGTCATTGAATGAGCCAATAATTGTTTGCTTTTGTGTCACGAACTTCCTTTCTGCAATGCTTAAGTGATCAACGACCCATAAGATCATATATGTATAAGGAAGGATCTTGGGTTGGGCCGCAATCCTATGAAAAAATGAATTTTCCACATCATTGTAAGTGGTATCAGAGACTGGTGTTGAATCCTCAATTGTGATGGTTCTTTCTGTGACTCTAGGTCCTTCATCCTCAAATAGTTTATAAATAGATTTCCAATGGGCATTACCAGCATATAGAGAAGAGACTATATTGGAAAAAAATCCTAGTGCATCGGGGTTTTCAGCTGGTGGAGTAGCCGACTACTACTGATAACATGTTTCTTCTTTGCTTTAGCCAATTTAGACATGTGTTCTGAGTTGTGCTTGTCGGGAATATCCTGTAATGAAAAACACAAGACTGGGCGATGACTTCTTCATCTGAAAGACTTAGCGCAAATAACGATTTTTTCACAACGATTTCTATCTTAAAAGGCAAATTATGATAAAATCAAATTGTAATGAATGAGGCTGATTATAATTTCGAAAATCATAAATTCACCACTTTCAGATATTAAATGTAAAAACATGAATTCACGTGGGTTTTCACACATCAACGTATCGGAAGAAATATATTGGAGAAATCACTTGGCTTCACATTAGAAAGTTACGATATAGGAAACTCCCGATAAATCATATTTAAAGAAATAATGAAGAACAAGCAGAGGCAGGAAGTGATATCAGAATTTCTATATCGGTGATTTAAAGAGCAAGAACCCGATATGAAAGTCTTGATACAAGCTGAGGATGGGAATATCAGAGGTTTCATGATATCGAAGGGGACTAGTATTAGATATATCGGATATCGGAAGTGGGAAGCATTGGAAATATTGAGATATCGTAAGTAGTGGATAGTGGAAGCGCTAAGTATCGATGTTTTTGAGATATTAGGAGTTTTAAGTATGGCACACTTTTAAAGTTACGATATTTATGGATTCAGATATGCCAAGTGGAAGTTGTGGGGCTGACAACTCTTAACGTATTTAATTTAAACAGGAAGCGTCCGACTTAACTTCACCTTTTAGCAAAAGCCCCTTTAATAATTATATTAACTATCGGGAATGTTTGATTGGAGAGTGATTTTATCATAACTTTCTTATGAGGAAAGTTACGATATTATAATGATCTGATACAAATCTTCCGATAATGCATTAATTTAATAACAAAAAGGCCTATCGGGGTTTTCATTTATCGTAATATTTGTAAGGTTGGACCTCCGATACTTGGGTTCTGATAAGAGAAAATTTCAAGTGAGAGGGTTTTTTATTACAAATTCAAAAATGCCTTATCTTTATTGAACACTAAAGAGTTTTATTAACATGAAAGAAGGGTCCCCATTATTTATTATATGACTAAAATAAAACTAAATGGGGGGGTTGTTGAGTACTACAACAATTGGTGACATATTGGGTGAAATAGTTATCTCTGTAAAAGTAAATGAAATTTTAACTACTAAAGAAAAAGACTTAGAAAGATGAAAATATTTGAAATTTAGATTGATAAAGATTACTCTGAATAAAAATAACTCATTACTTATAAATTTTCACAACTTGTTATTGATGAAAATCTTTATTATCTTTGTCAGTCATTTAATCAGATGTAAAGATAAAGTAGAGAACTATAGAAGCTTAGCGTTTAGATAGATTTATTTGTCACTAGTAGAGCCAATTCTACCAGTAGGCATCCATAGCATCGACAAGGTTACCATTTAACCAAATTGTTCCAGTATCCCATCCACTTATAGTAGTATTTTAGAGGTTTTTTTTTTAAAGCTACTTGAAAGCCATTGTCTTGGTTTGGTAGCCAGATAATGACAATGCCATTCACAAGTTATAACGCTATTAAACAAGTCGGCTCATGATGAGACCTCTTGTCTTATAGTTATGCAACCATAAGCCATTATCTTGGCTTGGTGACCAATCATGATAATGTCAACATCATTAGTTTTTCATGATCATGGTAAGTCGACACATGACGAAACCTCTTATCTTTCAAGTTTTTAAATATTTTTTAATTACACTCTAAAAATGTAAAATTAGTGGATGGGGAGGTAAATTCACTCCTTAAGAGTTGTGGATGACAATTAAATTCAAAAGATGCTAAAAATTCAAAATACCCTTTACTTTTTAAAGAAAATTGTTCATGGCTAATCATAGGACAATAAGATCTTTTAAAGTTTCAAGTTATGAAATATTTACAAATTAATGGATATAAAGATTTCAGATATTGTAATAGATGCAATACTAAACTTCAATGTTATAATTTGCTTTCTAACACTTCTTATTTAATTGATCAAACTTCATGTTAATGATGAGAGACCCCACTATGAAGTCAAAAGAGTATTACCTAACACCACTAGGCTAAAGACACTGATATGTGCATATGGTTATTTACATATTTACAGCACGATAAGTATTTTCAAGAAAAAAAAATCAAAACTATCCCATTAATGGGAAGAGCATCCCTCTTTCCCTGTAAATCTTGAAGGATAAATATTGATGGGCCTAGTTTCTCAATAATTTGAAATGGGTCGAGCCACAACTTTTGAAATTTTGTGTGTTTTCCTTTTTCTTCGTGGGCCTTATCCCATTTCAGAACTAAGTCACCAATATGAAAAGTTTTGTTATTTACTGAACCTGCATCAAACGAGGACTTGACCAATTGTTGGTGGTGGGAATGAACTTGTTTGGCTTTATCTCTCTCTTCCTTTAACTTAATAATTTGGGACATCCTCAATTGTAAAGCAGAAGAAGGTTTTTCTTCTATAGATTGCACTAGGGCTATTGAAGGAAGAGTTAGATTAGGAGGTAGGATAACTTCTTTTACATACACTAAGTGAAAGGGAGAAGTGCCTAAAGAGGTCTTTTGAGTGATTCTGTTAGCCCATAAAGCAAAAACTAGAGCTTTGTGCCATTTTTATTTTTACTTGGTCAATTTTTCGCTTGATGATCCTTATGAGGTTCTTATTGGTAGATTATGCTAAGCCATTTCCTTGAGGATAATAGTTTGCAGAATATTTGAGTTTGAAACCTCTTTTGAGATCAAATTCAGTCATGGAATTTTCGGAGAAATAAGATGCATTGTCAAACATAAGGGCATAAGGAAGGCCAAACATGGTAATAATAAATTGATCAATAAAATCAATAATGTTTTCAGAATTTGCCACCTTCAGGGGTATCTCTTCCACCCATTTGGTGAAATAATTCATAGCAGTCAAGATGTATTTATGTTGTTTAGAAGAGTGAGGAACAATCTCACCTATGATGTCTAGTCCCCATTGCTCAAAGGGTTGCTCAATGTTAACTGGTTGCAAAGGCAAGGCTAGTTTCTTTTCCCTCCCTGAAGTAGTTTGGCAGACTTTGCATTTCCTGACATAAGCATGGGTGTCTTTGAATAGAGTCGGCCAATAGTAACCAACATGCAGGATCTTATGAGCAGTAGTATCCCCGCTATAGTGTCCACTAGCTAGTCCATCATGTAGCTCCTGCAACACTTTTTCTGCTTCAGATTTCTCTAAACATCTTAATAAAACAAAATCATAATTTCTTCTAAACAAGACATTATTGACAAGTTGATACTGATTAGCTTTAAGCCTCAAATCTCTTTTTATTTTGTAATTGGGTTATGCTGGAGCATAACCAATTTTTAAATAAAATATTAAATCAACATATTGAGATTCGGTGTTAACAAGGCATACCTCTATAATTTAAACATTGTTACATGAATCTTCATCAGCTGAAGTGTCAAAAGCTCCAGTTATTAATCTGCAAAAACCTTGAACCCTAACTATTTTAGCTGGCTTTATCTCTAGGTCATATTCTTGTAGAGCAGTAACCCAATTAGCCCTATTTTCACCTAGTTCTTTCTAAATGAGCAATTGTCTAACCGAAGGGAATGGAACAATTACATTTGTATGTGATTTTAGGATAAAAGACCTAAAATGATTTACTGATTTAAACACTACAAAAGCTTGCCTTTTGACATCTGAATAGTTTAGCTTAACTCCTTGTAAATTGGAACTAAAGAAAAAAACAAGAGCTTCAACTTGTTGTTCATTGGGTTGTGTTAACACTGTTGCATAGGATTGTTCGGAAGCAAAAGTGTAAAGAAAAAATTCTTTAGAAAAATTGGGAGTTGATAATGAAGGGGCATCTATGATTTATTTTTTTATTGATTCAAATGATTTTATTTCAGTCTGTCCCCATTTGAAAATTGATTTCTTTTTTATGATGGTCTGTAAGGGAAAGACAATTTTTGAAAAATCTGGGACAAATTGTTTGACAAAATTAACCTGCCCAAGAAAGGATTGCATGGAATTTTTGTTGTGTGGTAAGGGGGTTTTAGAAATCACCTTAATTCTTTTTTGATTTATGCAGATTCCCTCCTTGGACAGAATAAATCCTAGAAGCTTACCTTTGCTAAGAGCAAAAAACGACTTTTTAGGATTTAAGGATATTCCAAATTATCTACCTTTTCAAAGATTTGTTTTCAGTCATGGAGATGATTACTTCTCTTTTTTCGAGTAAATTGTAATGTCATCTAAGTACACAACAAATATCTTATTGATCAAACCTTTTAAGGCAATATCCATGGCTCTCTGGAATGTGGCTCCAACATTAACTAGTCCAAAAGGCATTTTTTTATCAGAATACATTCCCCATTTGGTTCTGAATGTGGTTTTCAGTCTATCTTCAGGATGGACGAGGAATTGATTATAACTTGAAAAACCATCTAGGAAAGACATTAGTTCAGAGCCTGAAATAGACTGCAAAATTCGTTCCATCAAAAGCAAAGGAAAGTTATCTTTTTCACTTGGTTTATTTCAATTCCTAAAATCTATGCAAATTCGAATGTCTCTGTTATTTTTCTTGACTGACACAAGATTCGAAACCCATTTGGAATGTCTAACCGGGAAAATTATTTTGCTTTGAGAAGCTTATTTAGCTCGGTCTTAATTTGAGCTTCAATATTGGGGTGAATCTTCCCAAGTTTTTATCGAATTGGCTTTACATGTGGCAACATAGGTATGGTGTGCTGAATGATAGATGTGTCATAGGTTTTAAGATCATCATAACTCCAAGAAAATACATCCTTGTATATTTTCAATAGATGTATGAAAGCATATATTTCATCTCCTGCAAGTCCAAGGCCTAAATTAATGTTTTGGGGTTTATGATCAGATCCCAAGTTAACTAATTCGAATCTTAAACTAGAACTTTAGAGTTTGCAATTGGTCACTTTTTTTAATCTATCTTTCAAATCATACAAGTCTTCTAACTTCATTATAGGCTTAGGCAAATTATTTTCCTCAAAAGACTTGTCATGCTCATCTTCATCAATGAGCAATTGGTTATGTTATCTGAAATGGGGGAACAAAAAATTAATTCAATTGAAAATCTATCAAGACTAAAATATTCAGGTGGAATGAGCTTGGAAGCAATGTTGGCTAGAAGATCAACACTAGCATTCTGTAATCTAGGGATGGGAGCTATATTGAATGTAGTGAAATGGGAAGTTAGATCTTGGATGAAAAATTGGTAATGTTTAACGTGATTGGAAACACAATGAATGTTTTTCTTGACCTGTTTTACGATAATATTTGAATCACCAAAAATTTTAAGATATTTGACATCAAGACTAATGGCCTTCTATAAGCCTTGTACCAACGCTTCATATTTAGCAATGTTGTTGGTACAATCGAATTCCAATTTGCAGGAAAGCATAGTTTTTTCTCCATGAGGGTTTACTAGAATGCAACCAGCTCCTACACCATTATTAGATTTTGATCCATCAAAGTAAAGAGTCCAAAACAAATTGTCACACTTATTTACATGATTTTCTACAATATTGATACATATAGATGAATCTGTTTGAGAAAAAAATTTGATCTGAGATGAAACAAAATCAACTGAAAAGGGAGAGTTATGTGCTGGAAAATTGCCAAAGAAAGATTCAAGGGAATAATTTCCAAAAATATTATTTGTGAATACTATTGGTTCATTTTCCTCATCTAAATCAGTGACATAATACTTCATATGCTTCTCTCTATCGACACGAAATTGATTAGGTTTTCCATTATATGGAAGCCAAAGATGTGACCAATCAATTGCAAACTAGCCATTTAGTTTTTTAGACCAATCCCTACTTAAAATAAGACCATAGAATTCAGGGATGTCTATAACCAATACATCAATTATTTGACAAACCTTCGAATTTGAAGATAATCTAATCAAAACATAATTCATTTCTCCTAAAACTTTTACTGTTGTCCGGACTAATTGAATAATCTAAACAACAAATTTCTGAGCTGAAATATTCAATTTGAGACCAACTAAATAAGGCATGATATTGGATGATGCACCATAATCTACTAAACAATTGTGAACATTCCTATTAAAAATCTCAAAATTCAAAAGAAAAGGAGTGTGAGAATTTGGTCTATCTCCAATCAAAATAGCGTAAGAAGAATAAATCTTGTCTATAGGGACATTTGGAGGTTTTCCTTTCCCTTTTGAGGCTTTTGTCATAACAACAATAGAAGGTAATAGAGATGCAAGGACTTCATTTAATTCTTTGAGTAAAAACTTTTGATGTTGTTTTAACTTACTGACCTCATATAGGGAAATGTTGGCTTTGATCATTTTCATGTCTTCCATGATATTATATTCAATGTTATTAGAGACTATCAAGGTCTTAGATGATGAGGGAGATTTGGAAGTAGTTGGAGCAGAATCAGAAGATGGAGTAGAAGTCTTTTTAACCATGTCCTTTTATTTAGTAGGAGGAGCAGGGGACTTTTGATTTTTATTTGATAGAGAAGTATCAACAGGTCCCTTACTTCTAGTATTCACTAACATAGCTTCTTCTTCTTCTGAAGTGGTTATAATGAAATCCCATAAACCATGAGCTTCAACTATTTCATCTTCTTGTGATTCCTCTGTAGATAGGGTTGTTTCTTATTCTCCATCATCTTCATCAGATTCTGCATTTGATATATTGGCAGGAGATTGTGATTGTGATGGTTGATTCCTTTTGAAAGGCCGAAAGGACTTCTTTGAAGACTCAGCAACCCATTTCTTGATTTCTACCATCTCATTAGACATTGTCTTCAAAACCTTTTGTAATCCATCCAAGTTGTAAGGATCTTTGGGAGTCTTTTTCTTGGATTCATCCTTGAAAGTAACTTTTTTGGTTTGCTTTCTTTATTCAGTAGCAAACTTTTTGTCAAGGGCTAGAACTCTCTTTTCCACAGATAAAGCCTCTTTCATGTTATCAAGTAGTATTGTTTTATTAGCTCTATCTACAAACATAGAAATATTTGAAGGAAGAGCACTAATGTACCATTCAATCTGCACATCAGTACCAGGTCTGGAAGTATCTAGGATTTTGTTTAACAATTTGTTAAATCTCAAGTTAAAATCCTTAATTTTTTCATTTGGGTTGGCTGTAAGATTTAACAAATCATTAATCAAAGTGGCAGTTGTTCGGTCATCCCAAAATTTTAACAAAAAATGTTCTTCGAACATATCCCAATTTTTTATTGACCCAACAGGAAGAGAGAAATACCAAGACCCTATAGATCCTTCAAATGTGTAAGGAAAAAGTCTGCAAACACAATCCTCTTATGTGACTCCATTCATATTAATGGCTAACATGAAATTGTGAAGGTGTTCCTCTACAAGGAGACCATCATCAGGGTTAAATTTGGGTATCCATCTCTTTGGATGTTTGGGAAGAGGATGTAATGGAGGAGTCATTTGAACTACCCCTGGGTTGTTCCATGGTCTATTTTCCATTATGGGAGTACTAGGAATAGAGGAAGTTGTAGATGATGTGGAGGTTGTAGGAGATTGAGCAATTGAAGAGGTTGCTCCTGTAGTGCTACTAATTATAATAGCACCAGTTGATTGTGGCTGAGGAATGTGGATGGACAGGATTAAAGGATCATAAGAGTAAGGTAAAGGGGTAGAGGAAGAAGTGAGATCAACAGAAGGAGTATGAGGTGGAGAGGATGATGTAATCTCACTAGCAGAAGATTGAGTCTCTAGAGTACTTTTCTTTTTCCGATGAGTGGGTAATGGGAACTCAAAAGGTTTGACTCCAAGTTTCTCACTCTGGGATATAGTTAACACACCAGAAGATTGTAAGGATGAAGTAACACTTCCTTCCGATAAATCGGATTGAACATATTTTTCTCCAGAAATGGAAATTACTTCCAATCTCTGAATCAAAGTCTAGACTTTAGGGGGCTCTGCAGGTACTTCTGTAGAATTTTCAGCCAATTGACTTTGGAAGTGTGCTAGGAGATTTGGTGGTTGTTAGGAGACTTTAGATCTAGGGTTAGGAGATTTGGAATGGGATCTTGAAGTTGGTGGTGACTTTGAGGGAGACTAACCCTTAGAATGACCTTTTGATTTGGAGTTATACCTTGTTGCCATTCATAGTCTAATGGCCCTCCTTCTAGCGCAAAAAAATGTTGAAGGCTTGAAGTCTCTACCTCAACATTAGGGTAAAACCACCCGGTCGGGACCTTAGAGCAGATCCTTTTCCATTTGGGATGGCAGGTGCGACTGGAAATTATGGGACCAGTTTCCGTTAAAATAAATTATAAAAATGGATGGAGTATATAAGTATGATTGCTAAGATATAATTAAAACTGAAAATAAAGAGTACTTAAACTAAATATCTATCTTGGGAAATCTTATCTATATATGCGATTCGAAATGATGTCATAAGCAACATGACAATATAGATTATCTTGTTATTATGAGGATAAAGCAGATAATGACAACTAAATTAATTAAATAGTTAATTAAATTAATTGATGAATTCGTTACACATATAAGATTTCGTTGTTTATACATATAATATATGATTTGAATCAAACATATCAGTAGTGAAAAATGTATGATTTCTTACAACACATATATGATAAACATAATCAAATAACCATTCAACTTTTAAGCAAAGAAATAATAGACAGATAGTAGTACCCGATATATTGTAACTTTGCTCATGAGAAAATAGTAGTGGTTCAACTTTCTATTAAGATAAACTTGAGTCACAATAGTGCAAACAAAAGCCTTCTTTCCAAAATTCAGAACCCCTTCTCCTTACAAATGGAGGGGATTTATAGTTTCAAAATGAAATACAAATATAGAAAAGTAGAGTAAAAGCATGAAGCGGTTTTAACAAACAACGCTGAAAATAAACCAACGAGACATTTTTAGAATTTGTTATAAAAACTTGACGAGGATTATGAAGAGGACTGTCCTCCCATTCACTGTTGAAGTTTTTAAATGTTTGTCATGGGCTTCAATTCAAGTGGAGTCTTCGGCTGAATCCACATTTTGCTGGTAAATATGGCATCCCTTAACACTAGAAACATGTGGGTGGTTGTGTTGGATAGGCATCTGAGCATTAACCACTGCCGAGGCTTGACTAAGAACTGTCAATGGAATTCCAAGTCAACTTTAGATATTTGTTCAATTGTTTCGGCCCGTTTTTTGTATAATCTATACCACATTTTGGTCAGTAATTTGATATCTGGTAGAGCTCCCTCGGGGTAGTTTGAAATGAGATTCGCCTTAAACAAATTATCATTGATGGTTTCAATGAGGTTGTTAGAGATATCCCTTGCATTGAATATTGTTGTCTCTACATGCTTCAGGCGGATCTCCCATTCTCTGAAGACTATTTCTTTGTGTGACTCCTCTATCCTAGGGAGATCAGCTAATCTCCCATCAACGTTGTCTTTCCACGTTATGAAACCTGCAATATTTTCTTCAATATCATAAAAATACATTCTGAGGTTGAATAATTGGTCCACTAAGGAACCGAGTGTGTGACACAAATCATGAATAATGGCTAACTTCTGACAGAATACAATTTTATATTGATCAAGGAGAGTATTTAACTCTCTTGCTTCCTTTTTGAACCCTATTAATTCAGGATTGACTTTAAATTTTTCAATATTGTTTTGTAATTCCTGTATTTGAGTGTCTCGGTCCTGCAAATCGGAGTCATGTTGTACATTAAGGGCATTGAAATTGTTCTGGAGCTCAACAAGTTGTCCCTACAACTGATTAGAGATATTTTGTTTCTCACTCTCAAGACTTTGTTCTAACTGCATAATTTTTCCCTCATTTTCCTTCAATAACTGTTGTATTTCAATGACTTTGTCCATAGTTGTGGAAGCATAAGCTCCTGTGTACTGGGTGAGTCTTCCTGGTTCCTCTAAAGGAGTGGATACAAAAACCTTCCATACTACTTCAAAATATATGCTTCCAGGAACTAAGTCCTAGGACTGCTCAATTTTCCTTTTCTTCCTTTTCCTTTTAAGAACATCCTTATGTTCAAGAATGTAGAATATATCAAGGGGAGGAATCTATTCAACCCTTAATGCAACCTCAAAGGTCGGGAAGGCTGGTATAATTTCAATATTTTTAGTTTCCAAAGGCTTATCAGAGGCCTTTATTGTAATCAGAGTCTTTTCTAAAATTTCAGAAGTGTCTAAGACCTTCTCTTGTGAGGGAGCCTTCAAAACTTGAGATTCCTTTCCTTTCATAACCTGGTTGTACTGTTCCCATATCTGCTCAAGCTTGGAACTTGGAAAAATATCTTCAGTATGAGAAGAAGGATAAACCCCTATCTCTTTTGGTTGAGGCATATCAATAACCTGTGTGGAATGAACAACTATAACCTCATCTTGACATGTGCTTTCTTGAGTAAGATTTAATGAATCTATAGGTAAATGGGATAGCCATGCTTCCCTGTATTGAGTGAATTGAGTCATTTCATGTGGAGTTAAATGCTCAGTTGCTTGTCTGGTAACCATTGAATTGGTTGAGGCTTTTTCAAATATGTCATCAAACTTGTCTGGTTCATGAAAGAACTACCTGATGCTTGACTGCTTAGTAACCTTCTTGATAGTTTGATGGGGATCATATTGTCTATTAGGGATAGTAGGAAAATTGAATTCTAAGATAGAATTAATCTCAATGGTTGCATGTTTGAAATTCTCCAAAGTATATATACCACAATGAAGAGGGAAAATTGGCCATACTTTCTTATTGGACTCTTTTAGGACTTTTGAAATGCCATTACCTACGGTCTGGTATCCTATCTCTCGAGCCAGAAGTTTTCCAAGTACATATAGAGGCAAGACATGGGGATTAGAAAGACTACCAAAAACCCGGACATAGGTAAATAACTCCTCTCCAAACCAGTTTCCAACCTGAAGTAAGTTTGTTTCAGCTTTTGGGGAAATCCTAGGAGTTTTCTTATCAAAGATAATTTAATAAATATGCAACATAACTCCATGGAAGAGTTTATAAAAGTGTGTATGATATTTGGAGTACCAAATGATATCATGATATATATGAATGGGGGTCGGGTCCTGTAAGTTCCATTTCCATCCTATAGAAGTGAAATCCATATTGAAGCATAGGGCATCCATTGCATAGGCGCTCATGTAGAAAGGGGGAATTGTATTTTATGAAACTTTGTGCTTACTTATAAAATTCAGATTATGATTGGCTAGGTTATTAGATAGTATATTTCCCCAATCTAAACTATATCCTTCTAAGGCAGCATCAAATAGTGGTGTCCATTGGTCGGAGAATTCTGTGTATTGGAATAAGCAAAGAGCCTACTTATCATGGCAACAATTTGACTATAAGAACCACTGAGAGACTCAACTGCATACATACCATTTTCCTCACGCTTATGCTTGTTGGGATCTCTTCTCTATTCCCTAATGGTTTCTGATGCATGATCAATGTTGCTCATGAATTTCTCCACAAATTGTTTGTTATATTTGCAATGAGCGGTGGAAAATGGTACATTGCACTAAAATCGTTGCCACTGAATGAGCCGATAATTGTTTACTTATGTGTCACGAACTTCCTTTATGCAATGATTAACTTATCAATGACACATCAAATCATATATGTGTAAGGAATGATCTTGGGTCGGGCTGCAATCCTTTGCAAAAATGAAGTTTCCACATCACTGTAAGTGGTATCATAGACTGGTGTTGAATCCTCAATTGTGATGGTTCTTTCTATAACTCAGGGTCCTTCATTGTCAAATAGTTTATAAATAGATTCCCAAGAAGAATTACCAACATATAGTGAATAGATTGTATCAGAAAGCAATCCTGGTGTATCGGGGTTTTGAGTTGGCAGAGCAACCGACTGCTCCTGAGTAACATGTTTCTTCTTTGCTTTAGCATGGCTTTAGCTGCTTTAGACATTTCTTCTAAGTTGCACTTGTTGAGACTAGCCTGTAATGAAAAACACAAGACTGAGCGATAACTTCTTCACCTAAAAGACTTAGTGCAAATAACGATTTTTACATGACGATTTCTATCTTAAAGGGTGAATTATGATAAAATCAAATTATGATGAATGAGGACGATTATAATTTCTAAAACCATAAATTCACCACTTTCGGATATTAAATGTAAAAACATGAATTCACGTGGGTTTGCACACATCAGCATATCAGAAGAAATATATCGAAGAAATCACTTGGCTGCACTTTAGAAAGTTACAATATAGGAAACTCTCGATAAATCATATTTAAAGAAATAACAGATAATAAGCAGAGGCGGGAAGTGATATCAGAACTTCTATATCGACGATAGCATATCAGGGATTTAAAGAGCAAGAACCCAATATGAAAGTCCTGATACAAGCTGAGGATGGGAATATTGGAGGTTTCACAATATCGGAGGGGACCAATATCAGATATATTGGATATCGAAAGTGGGAGGCATCGGGAATATTGAGATATCGAAAGAAGCGAATAGCGGAAGCACTGAATATCAGAGTTTTTGAGATATCAGGAGTTTTGAGTATGGCACACTTTTAAAGTTACGATATTCCTAGATTCTAATATGCCAAGTGGCAATTATGGGGCCGAAAACTCTTAAAGTATTTAATTTAATCAGGAAGCATCCAACTTAATTTCGCATTTTAGCAAAATCCCCTTTAATAATTATATTAACTATCGGGAATGTTTGATCGGAGAGTGGTTTTATCGTAACTTTCTTATGAGGAAATTTACGATATTATAATGATCTAGTACGAATATTCCGATAATGCATTAATTTAATAACAAAAAGGCATATCGGGGTTTTCATTTATTGTAATATTTGTGAGTTTAAACCTCTGATACTTGGGTTCTGATGAGAGAAGCTTTCAAGTGAGAGGGTTTTGACCTTCCTTCTTGGCCCTCTTGACTTCTTGGAGATTCCTTTCTTGTGAGAAGTGGAGTATGCATTTGAAACTTTTTCTTCTTCATTGTTGGATACTAATGAGATTCTCATTTCTTCGTGGGTGCAAGCATTGCATAATTTCTCGAAGGTGGGAGCTTCTTTCCAACTGTTGAGACTTGAAGCAAAATAACTCCAAGTAAGTGGCAATCCCAATAATGTAGTGATTACTAGCTCCTTTCTTGGTACAATTTCATCTATGGCTTGAATTTCATCTCTGATTCTATATATTCTTACAAAGAAGGAAGCCACAATATCATCCTTTGTCATTTTTTTAGTCCTTAACTCATTATTCAAACCTCCTACTTGACCGATGTTCTTGATAGTGGACAATTTTGATAAGGCTTCATACATTTCTTAGGCATGGTCTATATTGGAAATGTATGGGACAAGATTTTCCTTTATGATTTCTACCATTAGTGTCATAGCTAATATTTCTGACTATCTATACTTCACTTTGTCTGCATCGGATTCTTCGGTAGGTTTCTTCACCTTTCCTTTGACCAAATACAAGATCTTGTTCTTTTTAAGAATGAGGTCAATCCTCTTCTTCCATGACCTGTAGTTTGATGCTCCTTCCAATTTGTTCTCACTCTTTATTGTGTTATACATTGTCCTTGAAGAGCTCCTTATATGATCCCTTGACCAATACTTTAGACTCCTTTCACTAGATACTCAAAACTGCCTTTTTCTTCCTCACCTTAGCTCTGATGCCATGTTAGAAAATCAGAAAGGTAGAAATATTTTCCTATATAGATAATTACTTGTGATTCTTTTATCTTTATGTTCTTATTTTATATTTTAGTTCATTAATAAATTACCAAAACAATAGCACAAGGACAACAAATGTAGGCGGACAGTCAGGGCAAAAGCCCTATCTAGGGGAAAACCCAGCCATCAATTCTTCCTTTAATAGTTTCTCGAGATAGTCCAAGAATATTGACCTAGAAAAAGACTTCCTCCACACCAAGTTAGCCCTCAATCCTTCTTGCAGATGATAAGCAACATTGACCTAGTAACATCAACATGCAGTAGCAGCTCCGACCTAGTAGTAGTAGCAGCAACAACTTTGACTAGACAAAGAAAACTTTCATCTCCCTAAATACTCCTTAGAAGTGAGAGAGAGATGACCCAAAATTTTGATCTCACTGTCTTTTATCTTCCTCCAAAATCTTTCACTCCTTTCCAGCCTCCTTCAAACCCTTTTCCAACTTCCCACTTCCCATCTTCCAGCTTCTGGATATTGAACTATGTGTGAGAGAGTGAATTTCTCAAATGAATTCGAACTTCCGTGTACATATAGCCTTCTAGTGAGGTCGAATTACCCTTATTGAGGCCGACTTGGTGTGGAGGAGACTAAATTCATTTTTGACTCAAAAATAATTCTTTTTACATGATTCAAAATCCCAAGAAGGGTCTCTTTTAATGGAAAATGACTCTAATGACTCAGAATAAATCCTAGAAGTCCTCAATGGGGACTTTGACCTAAAACAAGATGACCCAAGCATGAAACCCATGCTTTAATAAGTCATAATAATAAAAATAAAAATATTTTCTTCATTCTTTTGATAAGTACATTTCATTGTGACTCAAATACATTTATGAAGACCAAACCTAGTTACATATTTCAACAGGTTTTAATCTGGACTTCATCAATTGGGTCATGATTTGACCTCTTTCAGTTTATTTTGTGGTGCTTATAAATGGTTCGGCTTCACCTTTCTTCCATGCCCAGTGAGGTTTGAGACAGGGGTGGCCTTTATCTCCGTTGTTGTTCCTGTTAGTGGTGGAAGGACTAAGCCAAATGCTGGAAGATGCAAAATGTATAGGTCTGTTTCAAGTGGTAATAGCATTTGCCCTGTCCATTACACATTTATTATTTGTATATGACATCCTCATTTTCTATAATGGATTAGTAAGAGATGTTGATAAATTATTTGAACTTTTAGCTCTGTTTGGGAAGGCTACTGGTATGGTTGTTAATGAAAAAAATCTTCAATAACATTTCAAAACTTGGAAGACTTGGAGGTACAACACCTAAGGGATGTGTTTAATTTTGAGACAAGACATCTAGACAAAGGGCTAAAATACCTAGGTTCCATATGAAACTAAATTCCTACAAAAAGGAGGATTGGATCTCCCTAATTTCCAAGCTAGAAAAATGATTAAAAGGGTGGTGTTTCAGGTGGTTTTAGAGGCTGGGTAGGCTAGTTCTTGTAAAATTTGTTTTAGAAGTAATCATGATGTACTAGCCGTCACTGGACTAGATTCTGAAGGGAATTCTTGAAAAATATAAACATATTTTCTTCAAGTTTCTCTCAATTAGAAATTAGGATAATTTTATTCTTCCTTAGATCAAATGGAATAATATTGTGACTCCAAAACTATCGAGAGGATGGGGCTATTTGAAAAAATTTAAATTCTCAAAAGCTTTAGCAGCAAAATGTGGATGGATGCTACTATTAACACATAGTCTCTAGTCTACTATGGTCTACCAGAAATATATTGCACCGAATTCTATTGAGGAATGGATTAGACAGGAAAAAAGTCTCGAGCTAATATTTTTGTTATTTGAAGATCTGTTTTAAACTCTTTCAATTTAATTGATTCTAGTTTGGCCTGGAAAGTAGGAAATGGACATAAGGTTAGCATTGGAGCTTATCCATGGCCAAGAAGTGGTGACAGACACCAACTTTCCCAACCTCTAATTGACTTTCTTAATGACAATGGGAACTCTAAACTATCACATTTAAAAAACCCAACTCAATATACACTTTGGAGATAAGGACGGAAAACGAGAAAAGTACTAAAGTTGGATGTAGGATTTCATGAGGAATGGAACAGGTATTTGGAAGAACTGACAGAGTCTCATATAAGGCTTACAGATAGAAATTATGAACTGGTTTGTCACATTCTCCCTATGGGATCTACATGCCCAAACTTGGGTACATTCACCTAAATGTTGTAGAAAGGAATGTTGAATATAAATGGTGGTGGAAAGTGGTTTGGAAATCAAAATATCCATCAAAGGCCTATATTTTTATGTGGTGTATTTTGGCGAAAAAATCCCAACCTGGGAGGTGATTCAAAGGGCCATAAAATCAGACCTGGGTGGTGCTAACTATGCAAAAGGAGTGAATAAACCACTGATCATTTGATCATGGAATGTTCTTTTACTGCTCAGGTATGGAATACTTGTAGATCAGTTTTAGGATAGGCTAGTAACTGAATGGGCCAGTCTATTGAGGAGACATGGAGGGACTAGACATAGAACATGGAAACTAAATCTTATCGAGCACTTCCTCTTATTATCTATTGGGGTATTTGGTTGGCTAGGAATAAGGCTATTTTTCAATATCTATCTTCCTCCCCTATTCAAATAAGAGTTGAGAGACTCTCAATTCTTACTCACTTTCCACATTCAAAAGACTAAAAAAGTCCATACTGTATAGTAGTAGAGATTCAAAACACTTCTATGCCATGGGTTATTTTTTATCATGCCTCACAAGGAAGTGAACAATACTGTGGTGGGAGAGTATTATAATTTTCCTCATCACACTTATTTCATGTTCAAATGGGATTAGGGAGGGGAAAAAATAATTATGCAAAACTATTGGCCTGCAAATCTCTAATGGCATTTGCAATAGAAAATTGATGTGACGGGCTTCAAATTTTTGGTCATTTTATGTTAGCCATCATCTAGATAAAATAGGTACAACGGTGTCATAATATTATTCTTGCTCATCTATTGGAATATTTGTTGAGGATAAAGCACACTTTTAACTTTTTCTCTTTCCTTCATATATACAAGGAAAGAAATGACACCATGGATCAGTTATGTAAAGCGGGTTGTGCGTTATATAGGGGTCTTTCGTTGATCCTGAGTATATGGATGTTGAGCACTTCATTTTTTACCACCGACCATATATGGATGATCAACAACCTATTGCAACAATATAATATCTCTCCTTATTTTTGTTATTTTTGGTTCTAACTTTTTGTGTTGGAAAAAACATGTCCCATAACTGGACAGTCCTATAATTTATATAGTTTAGCTCTTAAAGTTTGGGAACTCCTTCATTTTTGTATGTAACTTCTAAAATGTAAAATGCATAAAAGGGAAAATTTGTAAACACATTAAACCAAGATATGAATCTGGGAAGATTCAAGTGAATACACATTGATAAATGTGTATATGTAAAATGTAATTTTTTTTTCCATGAAATGAAATTACAGTTTTTCTGGGAAAAAATATTATTTTTCACAATTATTTTTATTTAAACAAATAATATATTTATCATAATTATTTTCACTCCTCAAACATTATTTTTTTAAATCTAATTTAACATCTCTTGTTGAATATTCAGAAGAAAAATATTGCATTCACCTTTCCACAATACATCTACATATCTTCTATGTGATATAATAAACTAAGCATCATATTTTATAATAAATATTTCTACTTGAAAGTTTACAAACATTATTATTTTATATAGTCATAGTATTTTCGTGTAAAAAAATTGAATATAATAACAACAGTCTATCATATATTGAGCTATGATAGGTTTTCCCACTATATAAAAACATTCAATCATATATTATAGTAAATATTTTTACATTAAATGTTACAATTATTATTATTTCATGTAATCATAGTACTCCCATGTAAAACAAATCAAATATAATAATAACGTTGCTCAACGTTATTATTTCATATAATCATCACATTATCATGTAAAACACATCAAATATAACAACAACATTGTGTCATCTATTATAATAAATATTTCTACATTAAATATTGCAAACATTATTATTTAATATAATCATAGTAATACCATGTAAAAAAATCAAATACGATAATAACATTGTTTCTTTGATATAATATAACTATCACATTACCCGAAGGGGATGGGTGTAGATTTCGAAGATGGAATTGGGGGGGCAAGCCCTCCACCTCGGTAAAGAGACATGTATTAAATGTTGGAGGGGCGAGGCTCGCTCCAAGCATGCTCAAGAGGGTGAAGCATCTAGATGTCTTTAAATACGATACGTGAAGAGGTGGTGGGATATATGAATTTTGTTGTGGGTGAGGAAGCTCTGATCTTAGGCGAGGGGGAGGTGTCGAAACCCCCGCGACAGGATACTAAGTTCAATTATGGTTTCAGTAGTGGAGAGTTTGGTCTGAATGTTGGTGTTCTAGCTCAAGAGGTGGATAAGAATGAGACGATGTTATGAAACCAGCTCACAAAAAGATAGAAAAGATAAATCAATGACTTAAAAATCCGCCTCTTCGAGGGGGCAACCTCCTTTACATTACACAAATGAGAAATTCTTGGATGATACAAATGACAAGACCTCCTTTCTATATATAAGAGTCTAAGGGGTCCCAATACAATGAGAGCCTACATAGCAATAATATTGTAGGGGCACAACAATAACAATAGTGGGCTTCTATGGGGCATAATAATAAGAACATGGGGACTATATGGGCACAATAATACAATAAGGGGGTTGCACTAATAACAATAAGGGGTTACACTAGTAGTATAGGGACCTAACATGCCCCTCTCCTTCAAAAAGTGTTGTCCTCAACGCTTGAGTAGTTCTGGATGCTTCTGTATAAAATTCTCATCCTCCCATGTGGAATCTTCAGCGGGTAAGTTCTTCCACTTGATGAGATACTCTAAAATTGATTGATTTCGTAGTTGTTGATTTCTTGTTTTTGTGACTGCTTCTGGTTCCAATATGATTTTTCCTTCCTCGTCAAGTTCTGGCAATATTGTTTGAACTGGGATCTTCTTAACTATAGCCTTCTTTAAGCATGAAACATGGACAGCTAGGCACACTCGGGAAGATGTAGGAAGCTCCAATTTGTATACCATAGTACCAATCTTTTGCGGCAATTTATAAGGACCATAGTACTTTGGTGATAATTTATTATCCTTCTTAGCTTGCTTGAGGGAAAAAAATTTTATGGTTGTAGTCATAAAAATACCTTGTCGCCTATGTCAAAACTTCTTTTGTTGTGATGTTGATCTGGCTGTTGTTTCATTCGATTCTACACGAAAGTGAGGTTATCCTTTTTCTTCTTGATATGTCCTTCTATCTTAAGAGTTTGAGGAGTGGTAATTCCTGCCAATGCATTACAAGATATGGTCAGATTCATTTCTTCTTTCTCTAGGGTTGGTTCCTGGTGTATATCCTCTTATTTTGACGTTTCTTGATCCTTTTCTTCTTTCTCTAGGGTTGCTTTCAATTTTTCTTGCCAACCTGAATGCCTTCTCCAATGAATCAGGTTCCCTAAGACGAACCTCATGTTGAATGTTATCCTTTAAAGTCCCTATGAAGACATCAATCCTCTGCTTCTCTGGAATATCATTTACCCTTATATTCAATTTTTGGAAGTCCTCAATGTGTTATGTCATTGAACCCTTTTGTTTGAGATTTATCAATTGCCTAAAGAAGGTGTTTTTGTTTATATCCTCATAATTTGCTATCATTTCCTTTGTGAAAATTGACCAAGTGACAACTGGTTTACGAGAACAAAGCCCTTTATACCATAAAATTGATTCGGTTCTAAATATAAAGATGCAATACGTACCTTTTGTAACAGTTGCACATCATGTAGATCAAAATATTTCTACATCTGTAGTATCCATGTTATGGGATCCTTGCCATCAAACTTCCCCATATCAATCTTTGGAATATGGTGGGTGATCCGGATTTAAACAAGAACACAACAAATTACATAAATAACCATAAATACAGAGATACAGTAGAAACAATACTTCATTTCATTAATGTAAAATACTAAAATATGCTTACAAACTGAAATGGAAATAAACTAGCTCGAGTGATGGTAGCTTATCTCTGAGGAGAGATGTGGCGGCTACATGCCTCTGAATTGTCTTACAATGAGGCTCGAAGGCCTATTTGTTGTTGAGAAACAATGGAAAACCCTAACTCTAGGAGATGAAGCGCCAAAGTGTGGGCCCCGTTTTGGGTAAATTGGTACATAAACTTCCCAGGGTCATAACTTTGGCATACGATCTCTGTTTGACACGCACAATACCTTGTTAGAAATATCTATCCAAGAACTACAACTTTGGGATGAGCAACATCGGTCCATGGAACCATGTTGTTCCTAGTTTTCCCAAAAAACATCGTTTAGGGCCTCAAAACGGCTTTGGAAGTTCAGGACCCGAAAAATTGCCAAAAATAGTAAATTGTGATACAAATAAGGAAACTAAAAAAATGAAAGAAACAATGGTGGGGGTCCAAGTGGAATTGGCAGGGGGCCACCAATATCCACCTAGAGCATTCCTCCGTCTTTAGGAAGAAATGGTCCCCATTACGTCGAGTTCCTCCATGAGATGAGGAAACTTTTGCTGAACTTGGTCCCTGGTGAGCCACTTGCCCTAGTGAAGGAGTTGGCCTGCTTTGACAACTCGAGAAAAATGGATATTTTTCTAGCAAGTGTGCTTGATCTACGTGTCCATGATCCGATCAGTTGCAGCTTGTTCCATGCAATATGGATTTAACTCTGTTGGTGTGAGTTGTTCTGCAATGTCAGATGTGTCTAGTAATGGTGGAAAGTATGGTTGAAGGCGGTCCACATTGAACACTAGGTGCAGGCAAAGGAATGGGGGAATGCTGAGTTCAAATGCATTGTCTCCCATAGCCTTGGTAATGGTGTAAGGACCATATCGAAGTGGTCTAAGTTTCTGATAGGCTCCGATAAGGCATGCCTTTTGCAAATGCAACCAGACTTTGTCGCCCGCCTGAAACTTGTGTGGCACCCAATGTTGATCATGTCACTGCTTGTACTTGGAATTTGATTTCTCTAGAATGTCATGTACCTACTGGAGGATATCTTGGATGTTCTCAATGAAGTTGTTTTCCTTATCTGTTTCGGACTAGACATGAACCGAATCTACCTGAGCAACTGCAAATGGCATGGCCACATCAATGGGACATAGTGGCTGGAATCCCAAACCCACCTGAAAAGGGTTGTGGCCAGTCGAGTTATGGAGAGCCTGGTTATAGTTGTGCTGAACATAGGGGAGGCTCTCATCCCATGTGTGTGGATGCTTTGATTTGTACATGTGCAGAATGTGTATGATCATCCTATTGACAACCTATGTCTAGTCATCAGTTTGGGGATGGAAGGTTGTGGACTTAGTGATTTTGGTGTCCAGCATTGACCAGAGACTGGACCAAAATGTATTAAGGAACCTGTTGTCCTAATCTAAGATGATAGACTGTGGGATCCCAAAGTTTACCCACACTCATTCAAAGAAGAGTTTAGTAGTGGCTTCTGCTATGATATTCTTCTTACAAGCTGCCATAATGGCCATATTTGAGAACCTGTCAACAACCACAAAAACACAGTCGTTTCCATGCTTAGTATAAGGAAGGCCCGACATGTAATCCATGGAGATGGATTCCCAAGGTCGACTAGGGGTAGGCAGCAGAGTATAGAGGCCTTGCTTCTTGATGGTCGGTTTGGCAATGGCACAGGCAGTGCAGGATCTGATGTACTTCCCGACATCTTGTCGAAGATTCAGCCAATAGAAATGCTTCTGCAGTAATGCCACCGTTTTCTCAACCCCGAAATGCACAGCAACCTAACTGTAGTGTGCTTCCCATATCATCTTGGCACGCTCGCTTGAAGGAACACAAAGGTGACCCAGGTGGCATAACTGGGCATCCTAGAGGTGAAAATCTGGAACATGTTGACCCTCCAAGGGTGTCTGGTATGTGTGGCCGAATTCTGGGTAACTTTTGTAGAGAAGTGGCCAATCAGAAGTCTCGTGCCCACAAGAGTTGAGCACGGTGGCTAACACCATGATCGATGGTCGACTAAGACAATCTGCAACATTATTGATGTTTCCCTTCTTATACTTGATATTCAAATGGAACTGTTGCAGGTATTTAGAACACTTTTGATGGCGATCATTTTGCAACTTCCCTTGCATCTATATGAACTACAGGGGACGGTGGTCTGTGTGGATGACCGTTTCCTTCCCCAAAACGTAATGCTTCCGTTGTCGGCAGGCCTGCACAATGGAATACATCTCTTTGTCATAAGTGGGATACTTCCAGACTGTGTCTAAAACTGTCTCACTGTGATATGCCAATGGATGCTCGTGTTGAGTAAGGACTGCCCCAATAGCATAGTCAGAGGCATATGTCTTGATCTCAAATGGTTGTTGCAAATCTGGTAATGCGAGCACTGGTGTCAAGCAGAGGCGAGGTTTCAACTCTGTGAATGCCTTCTGTTGAGATTCAGACCAAAATAATTTTGCTTTCACTCCTCCCTTGGTGACTTGACTCAAGGGCCAAGTGATATGAGAAAATCCCAACACGAACCTGCGGTAGAAGTTGGCAAGAACCAGAAAGCTGCAGAGCTCTGTCAGAGTGGTTGGAGATGGGAATCCCGAATGACTTGGATCTTGGATGGATCCACATGCACCCCCTATTCATCAATAATGTATCCCAAATACTGAACTTGGGTCATGCCAAAAGTGAATTTCTCCAACTTGACACATAACTTGTGTTGCCACAGTGTTTGGAGAACCTGTCGAATGTGGTGGAGGTTCCCTTCCCAAATCTGGCTGAAGATCAGGATGTCATCCAAGTATACCACTACAAATGAGTTTGTGAATGGCCACAAGATGTCATCCATTAGCCTCATGAAGGTTGCGGGAGCATTCGTCAACCCGAAAGGCATAACCAACCATTCGAAAAGGCCCTCCTTGGCTTTGAAGGTAGTCTTCCACACATCGGAGGATTCGATTGGTACTTGGTGATATCCTGACTTCAAATCGATCTTGTTGAAATATTTTCCCCCTTCAGTTGGTCCAGAAGGTCATCAATCCATGGGATTGGGTACCTATTATTGAAAGTGATCTTGTTCAGTGCCCGATAGTCAATACAGAGTCTCCAAGTCCCATCCTTCTTTTGTACCAACAAGATCGAGCTCCCACAGGGCGATGAACTCAGTCAAATGTGACCTTTCTGCAACAGATTTTGGATCTGCCTCTTGGTTTCATCGTTCTCCAGAATGAAGCGCTGATAGATTGGTCCATTGGGCTATGGCACACCTGGGGTTAGATCGATGGAGTGCTTGACCTAATAGTGTAGAGGAACCCCTGTGAGGGAGGTGAAGATGTCCTCGTACTCCTCCACAACCTTGTCCATTTGTAGTTGTCGTGCAGAGGGGCCCTATCTGGAGGTCGTGGCCACTGTCTTCTTCTTTCCTTAAGGGTGTATCATCAAGAAAACAAAATTCCAGGTTTTGGAAATGAGCTTACTGCATTTTTTTGCAGTAACCAAAGAGATGGCAGTAGGCGGTGCTACCTCTGGTATCCTGTACAACTTATTTCCCAAAGCAACAATAACAACACGAGGCCTAATAATACAAGTATGGTTAGCCTAATAATACATCACAAACATCAAGGGGAGGAACGTCACACAATACCCCATCCATGAAGGGCTTGATGTTGTATGGAAGGCGACACTGCTGGCTCACGTGAAGATCCCATCCTTGGTAAAGCCACCCAATGGTGTACAGTCGTGGATGTGATGTGGTTGGTAAACCTAGCTGCTTCATGACCTCTGTCAAAATGAGGTTCTTTTGGCTCCCTCTTTCAATAATGAACTGTAGCGGGGAGCCCTTTACCCACATCTGGGAGTGGAAGAGGCACTCCTCCTCCTCTGGATCTTTGGGTTCCTCCTTCTGGATCTTCGTGGTGGAAACGGTGGCATTAGGCTCCGCATCGATATTCTGCTTCCTTTTGTCATTCCCCTTATCAGGTTCCGACTCAGAGTCTGAACATGCATCTGATTCTGAAGACTTTAGCTTAGCCCCCAGTGACTGCTTGGCCCGACACTCACTTGTGTTGTGAGTGGAGCTCTTATGGAACTCACACCACTTTCTAGTGTCCTTCTTCGGCTTCGCAGTGTTTTTCTTTGCTTGTGGCTTTGGCGGGTTGTCCTTGACCACCCCACCTTGGCTTTGTCCTTTTTTCAGCGATTTGGGGTCGCCTTTCCCTTACTTCGGATTTGCAGATCCAAAGTCTCGCTTCTTCTGTTTAAACTTCTGCTCGATCTGGACAGCGTATCGGTACGTTGTGCCTAGCGAGGATAGTATCATGAACTCCATCTAGTCCTGGATGTACCTGTGTAGGCAGCTGTGGTATTTGAGTACCAAATTCATCTCAATATCCTTTATACCGAACTTTGTGCGAAGGGTATGAAAAATATTGGTAAACTTTGGCACATCTTGGTCTCTTCCCTACCGCGGCGTGGTCCACTTTGTGTATTTATCCTCATAGCTTCTGAAAGGGTAGTACTGATCCTTGATGGCATTCCAAAATGAATTCCAAGTGGGTGCGGCTTAAAACAGTGAGGCCATACTATTATGAGGAATTTGGTATCTACAGATAAATACTAATTCCCTAGACAGTAGCTATATCTAGAACAATAGTTTAAAGCACTTTAACCTTTCTCTATAAACAATAGATAAGACAAAGGGAAAGAGAGGACCTACTTGTGCTTTCGCTTTTCTCTTGTCTCCTTTGTATCGATCCTGTCACTCCTTCTCGTACTTAACATGCTTGAAAAGTACCTATAAACATCAACAAAAGACAAAGAAATCATCAAAGCAAAAGATCAATTGATTACAAGTAAATGGAATTAGATACATTCACACATATAAGCATCACATATCAAGATAAACATATGGAAAAAGGTGCAAATACTTTATTGAATAGAAGGAAGAATTACAACCATGAAGCATGATTCGAAGTCACTCCTCTAGTTTTGGTTTCATCCATATCACATCATAAGCATGACAATTCAGCAGCATAATGACACTTACAATAGTCTCAAATCTCAAACTAACATTATCTCCTTACAATCATCAAAGTCCAGCCCCTTATCACTTAGATGAGTGGTCAATTTATAGGAAGATGGAGGAGGTTTTGTCATCAATGAGGGTATTGAATGGCCTTCCATACTTAGAATTAGTTCCATGGAGGAAGGGATGAGAGGATAGGATGTATCTTAACTCATTCCTCATCCATTTTTGAGCTCATAGGAGATGATAAGTGTGAGAATCATCTAGAAGGCTCCATAAGATAAGAATATTCCCCAAACATTATGTTAATTTCGCTCAAACTCGCCCAGCGCAGGTCAAAGAGGGCCTAAGTGCTCTGCAGAGCACCCTCGCATGGACTCAACTGCTCTGCAGCGCACCCTTGCATGGGCCTAATTGCATTGGTCCCTCTAGAGGTCATTTCAGGATGTCTTCAGGCCATGAAACTGTCTGGGAAGGAGGCATTCAAAAGGTTGACTTATTTAGGGCATGTAGCAACTGAAATTAGGGTTTGATGAGCCCTAAAACACTGATCTAGATGATGGGAGTGATGTGCCCAAATGGATCTATAACAGCTGCCCCCTAAAGCATGAAGTCAAAAATGTAATGTCAAGTGAAATTCTTTACGATGTGATGAGGAGGTTTCGAAGTGGTTGGTGACCTGCATCGATTACAGTACATAATATCATGATTTTTTTATTTTTTCTCATGAATTGTTGAGGGAAGGCATACCCATGCTCAACATATAAACTTCATTACAAGTACATAGACAGTCGTCTACAGATATAGATCCATGATCGGAATGACCATCAATGTAAAGTCGTTGTACAGATGATTTGGTACATTTCCTGAAATCGCAACCCGGATGGATGAAACTAGATTCGGGGTCTTCTATCTCATTCAATCGTTCGCTCAAGTATGAGTCTAACTATGCGAATATGTGATCTGAAGTCGAACATGGGAAGACACCATCTAATTACCAACCAATGATGTAAGCCGTTAACGGACGCGAGAGAAATCATCGATAATGATAATCATCCTCAAGGCACTGTAGTACATTCTGCGTGGTGTGAATATATGTTTTGATGTTGAACACCATACAAAGTCTTTCGGTCAAAGACCAGTGATGTCAACCTATCATCGGAAGTGAGAAACTTGGCATTGATGTATGCAAGCCTCAAGGTACTAGAAGGGTGTTTCTAAGTCAACTTCCTAGATAATGAGCTGATGTCAACAAGAAGCAACTCGTCGCAAGAGGGCCTTGATGTATCCCACATCAATGACATGAAACGAGTGTAATGATTTTGGAGATGGAATTTGACTAACAAAACAAGGTTAAGGAATGGTGGTCATGAAAATGAATGTTTATGGTATTGCAAAGGATGAATTTTAACTGAATGACTTCTCTTAAACATGTCAGCGACACTGAAATGAATTGGTAGCATTGACCCAAAACAAAGTGATGGATGGTATGATAGACCAATAGTATGATAACCATCAAGCTGAAAACCCAACCCAAATAGTCACGGTGATGAGGTGAAAGTGTCATGTTCAAGAGTGACCTGCTACCAAAAGTGGTTTACCCCTTTTTCCATCTTCCCCAGTCATTACTAACCAATACCTCTTTATTTTTATCAAGCTTGAGGAGGATAACATATGCTTGTTGTATAATTCCACCCTTTGGGTAAATCCATCGCTATGTGATGTTTTAACGAGTCTAGCGAAGGTGAAACTCGGTCATGATCGACAAGTTTGTCGCTATTTGATGTTTTAACGATTTTAACGACAAAGGTAACTCGGTCCTTTTCATGTTTAGAGAGTTTGAAAAGGGACGAAAAAAAAACTCCACAAGTTCTTTTTCATAGATTTGTCTCTCAAGCACAAAAAAGTGTAAAACAATATGAGAGAGAACCTATTGACCATGTTCGGTCAACGTGTTCCTTTTTCGTAAATAATCTATCTCAGTCTGAAAAAGGGTTAAACTTATACTAAGTAGATGTCGTTAGATGTCGTTTCCAATCCGTTAACAAGCTGAAAAGGACAAGCGCTCGACAATCTTTTCATATTTCGAGAGTCTGAAAAGAGCTTAAAGAGGACTCCACTTTGAGGAATGAGTGGTGTCTAGGATAAAAACTGGTTCCAGTGATCTTGGAACTTCTCAAAACATGTTGATTTATGTGAAGAGGATGGCTAATAAGACCACTCATTGCAACTGTTCCTCAAAAATAGTAAAATAACCAAATGAAAGCATATGATCAGCGAAAGGGATGGTGGCGATGGGATGAAAACAACCAAGGCTCATCTGACGAAAGAGGCTGATAGAATGGAAATCACGAAGGGTTAAAAATGGAAATGGGTTCATTTTTACACAAGCTTGAAACGAAAAACTATGCTTGGATTTAGTTTCATTTTTAGACAAGCTTGAAACGAAGAACTATGCTTGAATTCAGTTTCATTTTTACACAAGCTTAAAACGAAGAACTATGCTTAAGTTCAGTTTCATTTTTACACAAGCTTGAAACGAAGAACAATGCTTGAGATTAGTTTACATTCCCCCAGCATGATGAAAGGGAGAGTCTCCTGTAACCAGATGGAAGTCGTTGCAGTGAAGCAGGACGGTTATCCAACACCTTTTTGGCTTCATCCATATAGGGACAAAGGTGAATGGGGTGATTCCCTTCACATAACCTATAGGGAAACTTAACTTTACCACTAGGTGCATGCTCCCCAAGCTTCATTACATTCACCTAAGTAGACTACTCGCGGCTATGAGGTGGATGGAATTAAATTTCATTTACGAGATCAAGTGAAAGACTCAACTGGGATTTTACGAGATCTAACCAAAGACTCGAATTGGAACTTTGCTCCAGGGGTCCTTGTTTCATTTTTTAATGAGCTTGACACAAGACAAGGAACTCTGCTCAGGTTCCTTGTTTCATTTTTTAACGAGCTTGACATAAGACAAGGAACTATGCTCATATCCTTGGTTTCATTTTTTAACGAGGTTGACACAAGACAAGGAACTATCCTCATATTCCTTGTTTCATTTTTTAACAAGCTTGACACAAGACAAGGAACTATGCTCATGGACCTGTTTCATTTTTTAATGAGGTTGACACAGTAAAAGAACTATCCTCATACCCTTGTTTCACGACCCATGATAGGAGGTCATGACTTCCAAGAGGTTCTCATCGCATGGGAGAAAAATGCTCTAGAAGGAGAGATCTAGTTCTAATACCCCCAATACATAATGTACAACATCACGGAATTTATCGTTCGTTGATGTAGGCATGGAATGGGTTGCCACATAATTAACCCGTGGCGAGGATGATACCATTGGAACAAAAGGACCATTTAGGAAAGATGGTTGACTGGAAGCCATATTTGGATCGGGAAATGAAAGCTGGTCAACGATGACAATTCTGCCTTCATGTGGAAAACACATCACTCGAAAGAGTGTTGAAACAATAGCTCCCATGTCATAAACATAGTCGCGCCCAAGAAGTAAATTGTAATCTAAAGGGCCTAGGTCTACCATCACATTCAGATAAACGTTTTTTCCTCCCAAAGTAATAGGAAAGGATACTCACAAATGCACCTTCATCTATAATAGTGCTAGGTATAATCATATTACAAACCTGTATTATGATCTGGAAAGGCACATAAGAAGGAAGACGGCATCCTATCAGTCGATTCCAATCAAAGGAAGTGACCAGACTACTTGGAGGGGGTACCGTAGAAACAGGAGAATTAACCCCTTGAGTTACGAGAGCGGGAGGATTTTCCTCTTGTCTTGATGGAACAGGAGGATTGCCCCCAAGCTCATTGGAATCTGAAGAAACGAAAAGAACCTGAGTGGTATCATATTCACTCTCTTTAGGAAAGGTACGATTAACTGAAGGTGAAATCGGGTCAACTGTTTCCTCGACCTGTGATTGGTTAGGTATAGACTCATGGGATTCACATTCAGAGAGAGTGGGTTTGACCGACGGTTGATTTAGGTCAGTCATTTTATCAACTAGTGAAGGATTAAGGGATAGTCTCTTGTAACTAGATGGAAGTCATTGCGGTGAAGCAAGACAGTTATCCAACACTTTTTGGGCTTCATCCAAATAGGGACAAAGGTGAATGGGGTGATTCCCTTCACATAACCTATAGGGAAACTTAACTTTACCCTTCTTTCCATGAACTTTACTACCACTAGTTGATGGTGTGTCACCAGCATGATCTCCAGAAGTTGATGACACAGGATGATGTGAATGAGAAGACCATTATTCTAAGATTTGAGGAATACCAGGACAATTTCGAAGAAAATGGTCTCCCATACAAAGTTTGCATGGATATCGAACTTTGTGAGGCTTATGGGATGGTTTCTCATCAGAAGTTGCATTCGAAGAAATGGTTGCTTGGTTGCCCCCCTGCTGAATTGGCTTCTTCTTCTTCTTCTTCCCTTTCTTCTTCTTCTTAGCCACCTGGTTACTAGTATAAATACTTTCACTAGGCGAAGAGGAAGAAGGGGAGGAAGAAACAACCGACGAAGAAGGCAAAGGGTCAACTTTGGGATCAACTGGAGGTTGATTTTTTCCAGTTGGAGGAGTACTCGATTGTGGAGAAATCATGACATTTTGAACCAAGGAGGTTGAAAACAACCATACTAGCAAGCCAATGGTAAATCCTGGAAGGGATAATGTAGCCATATAAGGAGCACCAATATTTCCAAAAGGAGAAAAAGGACTAGGATTCCTATCAAAAGGAATTCCTTGATTGGTGGACTCTGGATTTGTCACCATATGTCTCAACCTAATATCAACTAACGAGCGAGCATGGAGGATATTATCCGTGGTCAATTAATTTTATTTTAATCAAAATAACATAACAAAACAAAATAGGGATGATCTAGGAAAAAGGATTACCAAGAAACTATGAACTGCAGATAACCTCCTAGTGAACCAAGAAGTACGAGCAGGAAATCTCCCCGAATGTTGTGTTCGGTGTATCACAATGTACAAGGTGGCCGACTCGGTTACCTAAGGATGGATAGAAACCTAGTGTTATCCTCCCATATATACCCAAAAGTACGTGGAGGCCTAATCCATATTAGCATTGTCTAATGCGAAACCGCACAGTGAGAGCATTCCCATAAAATTTACATATTGTAACACCGCCCTATATACCCGAAGGTACGTGGATGAGCTACGATATACTCACGTACGTGGAATGAGCTATCACACTCAGGATGTATCACAGACAAGCTAGCAACATCTGCTATGTTTTATGACGTCGGAACACGTTTCTAGCGTACAACCTCTAAATGTTATGCGTTAAGTTACAATGCTCCATTAGGTTAATTCAGATGAATTTTAAGTTGATCTTCTTCAGAATTTTCCTTTCAAGGTTCACCGCGTGATGTATGTTTGCAATTCCTAAAATGCAACTAACATGATAAATATTTTTTCATTCAATTTAACAATGAAAATCTTAGCCAGTAGGGATAGAACAATCAGATCTTTGACAAAAAGCAAAGAGCACATCTAATGCAATTTCCCTAGCTATTCCTTTCAATAATTCACAAACTACAATATGAACGATGCAAGTTTTTCTTTTTGATTACCTTAATGTCATGATGAACAATAAAAGGAAACTAATGCACATACAACCAATCAATATTTAACAAGAACGAAGACTTTACGACAGTTCTGTTTTGAAGGAAAAGAAGACTTTTACGACACTTTCTTTCGAACAAAGATTAATCGACTATAATCTAACTTTGGCAATGAAATGATAATGATAAAGAAATCATTTAAGAAACATTAATCAATCAAGTCAAAGTAGGGCTAGCAAAGGAGATACAATCTCGATTTTAGAGATACTACAATCATTGATCTTTCAGCAAGCATAAACAGAAGGAAATTTGGAGAAAAAACCAAATCCAAAGGTGAAAAGTTTCCCTAAGGTGGATCAGCTCAGGATAAAGAGGGCCTAACTACGCTGCAGAGCATTGTATCTCACTCAAGGGTGCTCTGCAGAGCACTGTCCCCTGACTAAGCCTGTGCTGATTCCTGATAGGCCACTCAAGAGTCATCTAACCTCAATTTTTTGACCAAAAAATACTTCAACAAGGTTGAAATACAATCAATGAAACAAAGTAAGGTCTTCTATAGTGTCCTAGGATGTGATAAGCTACTTGGAATGAGGATTGTTCCCCAATATGGTCACCAATTTGTGATGAGGAATTTAGTATCTACAGATAAATACTAATTCCCTAGACAGTAGCTATATCTAGAACAACAGTTTAAAGCACTTTAACCTTTCTCTATAAACAATAGATAAGACAAAGGGAATGAGAGGACCTACTTGTACTTTTGCTTTCCTCTTGTCTCCTTTGTATCAATCCTGTCGCTCCTTCTCGTACTTAACACACTTGAGAAGTACCTGTAAACATCAACAAAAGACAAATAACCAATCAAAGCAAAAGATCTATTGATTACAAGTAAATGGAATCAGATACATTCACACATATAAGCATCACATATCAAGATAAACTTATGGAAAAAGGTGCAAATACTTTATTGAATAGAAGGAGGAATTACAACCATGAAGCCTGATCGGAAGTCACTCCTCTAGCTTTGGTTCCATGCATATCACATCATAAGCATGACAATTTGGCAACATAAAAACACTTACAATAGACTCAAATCTCAAACTAACATTATCTCCTTACAATCATCAAAGTCCAACCCCTGATCACTTAGATGAGTGGTTAATTTATAGGAATATGGAGGAGGTTTTGTCATCAATGAGGGTATTGAATGGCCTTCCATACTTAGAATTAGTTCCATGGAGGAAGGGATGATAGGATAGGATGTATCTTAACCCATTCCTCATCCATTTTCGAGCTCATAGGAGATGATAAGTGTGGGAATCATCTAGAAGGATCCAGAAGATAAGAATATTCACCAAACCCTATGTGAATTTTGCTCAAACTTGCCCAGCACAGGTCAAAGAGGGCCTAAGTGCTCTACAGAGCACCCTAGCATGGACTCAACTGCTCTACAGTGCACCCTTGCATGGGCCTAACTGCACTGGTCCCTCTAGAGGTCATTTCAGGATGTCTTCAGGCCATGAAATTGTCTGAGAAGGAGGCATTCAAAAGGTTGACTTATTTAGGGCATGTAGCAACTGAAATTAGGGTTTGATCAGCCCTAAAACACTGATCTGGATGATGGGATTGATGTGCCCAAATGGATCTATAACACATACTTTCATCCTTCTGCTTGCAGTAGGCTTCCCACTAGTCCTTGACGTGGGGGGCGGCTTTGAGAATAGAGAAAGTAATCTTTTCCTGGTCGAAAAAATCATGAACATAAAAATACCCTTCTAGTAGATTTAACCATTTATCTACAATGCCTGCATCTATCTGACCCTCAAATATGGGAATGTCAAAGTTAACTTGTACCTTAATTTTTGTGGCGCTTCCAGAGTAGTTGTTGGAAGTAGATGTGTCGCCCCTTGGTAGCTGCTGAAGGATCTGGGCAAAGTTGTCCACCATCGCATTCCTTTGTCACTCGAGGGCCTCTTCGAGCAAGATTTTGATAGGATCTCCTACCCCCTCATATTTCTTTTCATCTGCCATGGGAGGTTGTTGGGATTTGTGAGGTTGGTCTTGCAAAGGTTCGACCAGTTCAAGCCCTAACTCCTTATATCCCGACCTCGTTGGGGACATGCAAAGAAAAATAGAGAAAGAGCAGACCGCTCTGATACCACTGATCTGGATTTAAACAAGAACACAACAAATTATAGAGATAACCATAAATACAGAGATACAACAGAAATAATACTTCATTTCATTAATGTAAAATACTGAAATATGCTTACAAACAGAAATGGAAATAAACTAGCTCGGGCGATGGTAGCTTATCTCTGAGGAGAGATGTGGTGGTTACATGCCTCTAAACTGTCTTACAATGAGGCTTGAAGGCCTATTTATTGTTGAGAAATAATGGAAAACCCTAAACATCCAAAACCCTAACCCTAGGAGATGAAGTGCCAAACTATGGGCCCTGTTTTGGGTAAATTGGTACATCAACTTCCCGGGGTCGTAACTTTGGCATATGATCTTCGTTTGACGCACAAAATACCTCATTAGAAAGATCTATCTAAAGACTACAAGTTTGGGATGAGCAACATTAATCCATGGACCCATGTTGCTCCCATTGTTCCCAAAAAACGTCATTTAGGGCCTCAAAACGGCTCCGGAAGTTCAAGACCCGAAAAACTGCCAAAAATAGTAAATTATGCTACAAATAAGGAAACTAAAAAACTGAAAGAAACAATGGTGGGGGTCCAAGTGGAATTGGTGGGTGGCCACCAATATCCACCTAGATCATTGGGTCTTCAATCCTATGTTAGATTCTATGAAATCATGATTAACATTTATTTTTTTCTCATCATGAGTTTCCTCTACTACCTTTTCGTCATTAGGAGGCCTTTCTTGTAGCACTTTTGTACCACCTTCTTTCAAACTTTCCATGCCTTTCTTCAAAAATTCCATGCCTTTCTTCAAATCTGCTTCCATGGCACATATAAAACTATTTATCTTTGCTTCGATTGCATACTTCAAATCATCCATCCAAATTTTCTTACTAGGTGTTTCTATTTTGTTGATTCGAGTCATTCTTTTTCTTTCTTTTAGCATCTCGATCTTGAATCTGATGTATCTCTAAAATTTTGGATCTCCAAGGTCTGAACTTGCGGCCTACATTAGCCCTCTTCTTCCTCTTTCCAATGCCACCGGTCTGATCGAAATTGGATTCTCCAAGAAAGAGTTATGCCGAATTTCCCTGAATGACATGATTATACACTTTTCACTAAAGAGAACTTGTACGAAGTGCCATGTGTCACTGTTTCGACCTTCGGACCTGAAAACAACACACAGAAAGGTACAGTCTGTCTTCTTTCTGTAACTTCTTACAAAATTTGAATCTGATGCTCAGAGAGAAATTTATGATGATCTTCCCAAGGTCACATGTTTGGGATGTAATTCGGGAGCCTGCAGAAACCCTAAATGTATTGGACCTTATCTCTGAAAATATAGTTAAACAAGATCTGAAATTTGGATTCGAGCTTTATCAAGATTTCAGCTCAAATGGGTTTTAATTTCAGAGTCTAAACCTTTGTAGAAAAAAATTATAACACAAATTCCATGATGACCAATTTGAGATGGAATTTTGGAGCTTGCAAAGACCCTAACTTACTCAGCTCATATCTCCTCAAATATAGTGAGACAAGATCTTAAATTCGGAATCAAGGTTCAAAACGATTTTGGCTCAAATGGGTTTTTTCTCAGCATCTGAAACTTCGTAGAGAAAAAGTTATAGCGAAAATTCCACGATGACCTGTTTGGAGCAGTGAAACCCTAGAATCCAAAGCTCTGATGCCAAATGTTATGAAACCAGCTCACAAAAAGATAGAAAATATAAATCAACAACTTAAAAATCAGCCTCTTTGAGGGGGAAACCTCCTTTACATTACACAAATGAAAAATTCTTGGATGATACAAATGACAAGGCCTCCTTTCTATATATAGGAGTCTAAGGGGTCCCAATACAATTAGAGCCTACATAACAATAATATTGTAGGGGCAGAACAATAACAATAGTAGGCTTCTATGGGTCATGATAATAACAACATTGGGACTATATGGGCACAATAATACAATAAGTGGGTTGCACTAATAACAATAAGGGGTTACACTAGTAGTATAGGGACCTAACAAATGAAGAGGTCACTTTGGAATTTTGAGGTTTTCATGTGGTGGATGGGTTCACGAGTGGCAGTGGAGTGTCGAATTTGGGAAAAGGTGAAATGATGGCTAGAAACTAGAGGTTTTAGGTGGATGTCGTCTCTCTGTAACAGCCCCGAGTTAAGTTTCCATGTAAATAAAATAAAACCAAGGTCATGGGACACGTATTCCAAGCTGAATGGAGGGGAAGAATATTACATTGGGAATCACTTATGGTTTATTATTAGCTATGGAAATTGGCATTGGCATTGGAAAAGGAAAAGGGAAATAAATGGAAATTAATACAAGAAATAAAGGAAAATAAGAGAAAAGGAAGATGAAGGGACATGAATATGCATGCAATGGAAAATGAAGAAAAAGGAAAGGAAAAAGGAGAGAGAACATTCACACACACTCTTGGACATTCTAGCATTCACTTAGATAAGAGAAGAGAAAGGCAGAGACAACAGGCACTTGGACAGAAGGAGGACTCACACAAGAAAGCAAGGAACAATCAAGGGAGAGCAAGAGGAAGTTTGGACAACAACAAGCAAGGGCAGAAAATAGTTGTGAATTTGTAGGTAATAGTGTGCATGTGTGATTTAACATTTTGGGATTTTATGCATGGTTTATGTGTTGGTTTATTGTTTATTTTTGTTGTCATTGGCATGGGATTTGTCTGGATATAAAGTGATTTACAACCTTGTCTTTTCCATTTCCTGGATAGACATGATGTAGTGGGTTCCCTGTTTTGGTTAAGCTTTGGATTGTCAGTAGATTTGGATCTTGGTTGAGGTGGTCTAAGGAAAATTCCAAAGGGTTGAGGGTGTATATGGTTTTCTACTATAACTCTTGACAGGTGGGTGGAGATAGGAAAATTCCTCTGGGTATGGTGAAGAAATTCTGAGGCATCCAAGCTTGTTTTGGTTGTGGTAGAGGTGGTTTAGCCTCTAGATTCCCTGGTTAGTTCTGTCTTGGTTTATCCCATGTAATCCACATTCATGCTTGGAATATGGCACAGGGGTGATTAGCTTCAAGAAATATTTGGTTCAACGCAATCTATGGTCGAGTGATACATGGATGTCCCTGACTTGGTTGGCTTTATGCATACGTTATTATGTTACTGAGATCAATGAGCACATGTACTAGTCAATGTGTTGATTTTATGACTGGTTTGTTATGGATTCATTTTGGTTAAATGTTGGTTATAGGCATGGTACATTCTTATTATATGATGTGCTCTTGTTACAGATCTTGTTAATGGTTTCATAAGTTATTGAATTGTTATGATGCATTATCTAACTAGTGTTTGATGCAGCTAGCCTAAGAGGGCATTAAACCTTGTAGATGATTCTCTGATGAAACTAAGGAAACCGTGAACAGATATGCATTCATGATCTTTAGTTACTATGTTTACAAAGTGTTTGCCTAAATGTTTATCATGTGTTTAGCAAGCTTGGGCAAGATCTGAGCCTAAGTACAGATTATGCAAACTTGTGATCATCATAGACAAGGTTCTAGAAAGTTCTAGGTAGTTCTAGGCAATGGCTTGTAGGATAGCCCTAAAATTCTAGCACTGAATCAACGGTCACAAGCACAAAACTGGGGATTTTCAGTTGTAGTTGCATGGAGGACAACTTGTGCGTGCGAATGGAGCCCTATGACCACATCGACTAGACTGCATGCGTGTGATTGGGTTGTAAAGCTTGGTAAAAAGATAGTTCAAGCGTAGGGAAAGATCATCAGTGGATTTTTTCTAAGATATGGGTGATCAGGTATCCTTGGTAGGTTGCAGTAAGTTTCAAGGTCGTACACCCCACTTCCATAACTAGAACTTGGATGTTGGGTCTTGCATAGTAACTCTCATCTCATGTTTACCCTAGTGAGATTGTAAAAGTGGGTAAATGTGGGGTGGGGTGTTACACTCTCCCTGCCATTCTACTCTTGGTTGACTTGTGCTTGTTTTCTTTGGTATCTTTTCTCCTACCTATCAATTGGCTTGGTATTTTGTTATTTCGCTCTAGTGGTCTGGCCTTATTAAGTCGAGATACCTGCTAGTCCTTTGTTCGCTGGTCATTGGGTTTAGAATGGTGTGGTTGTGTCTTGGAGATTAAGTATTTTTTACGTTGATCCATCTCTAGGCTGGAAGTCTGATGGTCTTGTGCAGTAATTGGATTCTTAATGTCATTTATGTGAAATTCGTGTCATATTTTACTATTATGGGTCATTTTTATATCAAAGGTGTGCCTATTCTTTGAGTTTTTTTATGCCTTTGTTTTAGTGCTTTGAGTGTTGGAGGATATAATTTCATTTTTTGTCCCTACCACAATGGGTCTGGAAGTCGTGGGTTGTCTCCTAGCTCGGGTAGATGTAATAAGTCTAAGGACTATGGGTAGTCTATGGTTTTAGGAGTTGACATAATTTTGTGCAAAACTCTCTCCCCATCCGATGGGTTTCTTTGTGTGCATATTCAAAGTGTGCCTCTTCTACACATCATGTCGCCTAGAAAATGTATGTACATCAGGAGAGGAGGTGGTGACAAAGGCCCTCAAGGCCAGCTCAGGTTCCGTTTTTTCACACATGAATCAGTTGATGCTTTCTTCATTGTGGTCCCTCTTGAGACTTGACAGGAAATCTGAATTTTGGAAACCATGGTGAGTGTTGAGTGGCACGCACATTTTAATTCCACGATCTTAGAAGATGCCTCCAGCTAGGTTCCTGACCCTAGTCACACCTGGCGACGAAGGAAACAATACCTCAACTCTACTGCATTACACCATCAAATGAAAACTTTGCTCGCCATGGTACTAAAATATTTTAGCCTCATTGGAAGACATCAAGAGAAATCTAAGAAACCAATGTTTCTTCATGGACAGAATGAATGCAATATTGGCCCATATAGAAGGCCATCTTGAGTGAGATTTTTATCCTCCTACTCATCCTAGTTCAAGTGCAAAGGACCCAACTCCCAACTCCTCCTCATAGTCTTAACTATATACATGTATGCTAGTTGTTTTGATATCATTATATGTTTTGTACTCTTATGTTATAAACATAATGTTTTATTTTTATTTTTGAGTCTTTATGTAATGAGTAGGGGGGATATCCTTTATCTCCTTTGAGATAAAGAGAAACCACCTATGAAAAACAAAGAGCAAGCACTGCATGGATGAACAATGTACTTAGGTTTTGGAAGCGTTATGAGGCAATAAAGAGTTTTAATTTACCAACAAAAAAAATTATAACTCTCACATTATGGTAGTTTGGTGCAGTGATAATGCTACATTGTTCTATACTCTAATGTATAATAAATTAAATGTGATATACGATTATATATTCCACGATATTTTACAATATAATATGATTTTTTTGCTTTTGTCTTTATTGGTTTGTTTTTGTTTTTTCTTTTATCGTGATAAAAAATAAGTGTTGCACGGAAGCTTAGTCCCTCCTGGAAAAGCGGGGCTTGACCGCTGTCACTTTTCTCCCTACACATCATAGACTCTAGTCATGTTTATATCTCTTGTTTTTAAATGGATGAAGAGTTGTTTGAATTTTCAGAATACCCTTATGAGAATTTTAATATTTGGTCCCACCCCCTCTATATTTAGGCTTTGTCATTTGAATCTCCTCATCGCCTATCATGTCAGCACCAACTCCACTTCATTCCTTGATGGACAAGAATAATAAGGTGGTGTGTATCCTACGTTTCATTCTCGTACTATTATCAATGCCATAGCTATGGGCTTGTCTTTACGTGAGGGCCACTCCCCTCCTCTATCCTCCATGCCCTCGATTTATCGCTATGATTTTTCTTCGGAATCAAGATCCCTTATTTCATTTTCTCCAAGGTCCCCTCTAGATGTTACAATATAGATTGAGGACCCAATTGTGTTGCCCCTTTTCTTGTTGATAAATTTTCTTGACACACACCCACCCTCCTTCCAGACTAGGTTCCTTAACAATTCTATTACCCTTAACATGCTTAGTGGTGATAACGTCTCTCCTAGCTAGTCACCACCCCTCCAACTGACAAATAAGGACCCTACAAAGCCTAGTAAAAAATGTGTGAAGAGGAAAGTTTAGGAAATCAGTTTCATTTTGGTAGCATACATCAAGCTTAAATATATTTAAAAGATGGAAGATATTGTAGTTGTTGTGCGCTTTGCGAGTATGCGAATGACAATGGTGGTTAGGAGGTCGTGGACAACAAATGATCCTCGTTGTCTGATACTTGTGAAGGGTTGTATGGGTTATATCATTGCTTTTGGGGAGGGTGCTAACAAGCTACTTCACCATCGTCAATTGGGAGGTTCTCAAGCCTTATACCTCAAAAAATGGACAGTTGATTTTGATGCAAGGACTACAAAACTTTCTATGGTTCCATTTTGGGCAAGGATTTTATTTCTCCCTCTCTTGTTATGGTTTGAAGAAGTTTTTAGAGAAATTCGGAATATCCTAGGTTTTTATTCTATGAAGTTGATACATCATGTCAGAGCTCAAATTACATGTATATGGCCATAATTCTTATGGGGCTAAATCTAGACTCAGACCTCCTACACACCATTTCTATTCAATCTAGGAAGCTTACTCATCGATAAACTTTGGATTATGAAGGTATGCCCTTCAATTGTGGTCATTGTAATTCATATGGACATTTGGGAGAATAATTCTCATTAGGGAGGACAAATAAAAGATGGGTTTAGAACACACATGAGGGGGTGGCAGTTCAAAGGTCGCCCCTTCGGGACTTTGTTGTTAATGACCAAGTAATGCATGCAAAGGAAGGAAGTTATACTAGAGCCTTTGATAGTCCTAAACTGACTACTCCTTTGGGGATTAAAGAGTAATCTCCACTATCGATTACAACGAAACCAAGATTTACTACTATTGCATCAACAAACACCTCCTTAGCAGGAATGCATTCATTTTCCTCCTATTCCTTTCCGTCTTTAAATGTGTAAACACCTATGGATCTACCCAAACGCTAGTTTCTAGTAGCAAAAACTTACTTGATGAGATCCCTTATTTCTCAGTGCCACCTCCTTCCCTAGTCCTTACCCTCTTCTCATCTCACCCCTCTGTAAATCCCTATCTTCCCCACTTTGCACTTTCCTTTCTTCCCAATGAACACTTTTCCATCCCTTGGACTTCTCCTCCCCCTCCGACTTACAAACTCCACTCTCTTCCCCATCCCCTAAAGGATCCCTCTTCGGCCCCAAAAGAACCCTTTTTTCCTGAGCCAGGTCGGGGTTTGGGAGCCACTGAGGATTTGGGCCTTGCAAGCCCTATGAGAGGTAGAAAAGCTTCTCTCTCTTTATCCATGAAGCAAGCTTATTCTAAAATTTGTAAAGGGAAGCAAAAATCAATTATTAGGTCCCTTAGAGTACGTACCCCTTCAATGGTTCCAGAATGAGACTCCTATCTTCAACATTCGGGTTTTAGCCAACCCCACAAAAAGTTTGGCTCTAAAGCGACTCATGGACCTCCATTCTCCACATATCATCTTTATTTAGGAAACCATGATCAAAGGTTTGAAGGTGACATCTATCTTATCCTCCTTCCTTCCAACTTGGTCTTTCCACTACTCGAATGTATTTGAGTGTTCAGGTGGTCGCATCACATGTTGGAAGGAAAATATGTTTATTTTCACATCTTCTTGGTCATCTTTGGCCACTTCTTTTTTATCCATAGATGATGATTTATCTTTTACAAGAATTAATATATATTGGCATACTTTGATAGAATTTTGTTTTGGTATAGAACTTTTAATCTTCCATGCTTCTCCTATGGAAAGATAATTATGGGTGGAAATCTAAATTTCACTGTCACAATCTCTGAAATTTGGGGCCTCGCTTCTCATTCAGACTATCTCGAAAATTTCCTTGTTAACAATATTGGCTCTACAGGACTGGTTGACGCACTTCCCCTAAAGATACTCCCCACTTGGACAAATAATAGAACATGGGAAGCTAATCTAGGTGGATATTGGTGGCCACCCACCTCTTCCACTTGGACCCCCAACACTATTTCCTTTCATTTTCCCAATTTATAGCACAATTTACTATTTTTTGTATTTTTTCGAGTCTCGAACTTCCAGAGTTGTTTTGAGGTCCTAAACGACATATTTTTGGAAAATAGGTGAACTAGTAGAATCCATTGAGGGTTTGTAGTCGAAATTTGTTGTCCTCAGATAGATCTTTCTAATGAGGTATCATAGTAATCAAACAAAATTAATATGCCAAAGTTACGACCCCGAGAAGTTGATGTACCAACTAAACCCAACAGGGCCCATAAACTTTTGCTACTTCATCTCCTAAGGTTAAGTTTTTGCATGTTTAGGGTTTTCCATTGTTCCTAAAAAATAAAAAGGCCTATGAGCCTCATTGTAACACAGTTCATAAGGCATCTAGTCATCACATCTCTTCTCAGAGATAAGTTACCATCACCCAAGCTAGTCTGTTTCTCTCATATATGTAAACAATTTTCATCAATTGTTGTTTTATTAATTGAAATTTTGTTTTGTTGTATCTATGTGTTATGGTTTTAATATGTATTTAATTTCATTCCTACATAAATTTGGATCAGTGGTATTAGAGCGGTATGCTCTTTCTCTGTTTTTCTATGCATGTCCCCAATGAGGTCAGGGTATAAGGAGTTGGGACTTAAACTGGTTGAACCCTTGCAAGGCCGACCCCATTGACACTGACGAACTCCCATGGTGGAAGAAAATAAAGAAGAGGGAGTTGGAGAAACTTTCAAAATATTGATTGAAGAATCCCTCGAGTGACAAAGGAATGAGATGATGGACAATTTTTCCCAGATCATTCTGCAGGTATCATCGGGTGAAACATCTTCATCCATCAGTGACTTTGGAGGCGTCGCCCTCTTTAAGGTACAAGTTAAATTTGACATCCCTATATTTGAAAGCCAAATAGATGTAGATGCATTAGATAGATGGTTAAATCTGTTGGAGGGATATTTTTTGTTCCATGATTTTTCCGATAGGGAAAATATTACTTTTTCACTCCTCAAAGTCGCCCCTAATGTCAAGGACCGGTGGGAAACTTATTGTGAGTAGAGGGACGAGTAGAAACCCTCACTATTTTCATTTGCACCCTTTTAGCATTATTTTTGAGATTCCCTCAAGGAACAATATTACCCTGTCATAATCTATGAAGATAAGGACATAAATTGGACCTCACTACGACAAGGAAGGGACCAAGATGTGTCTACAAACATCTTACATACCCTACGTATGAAGTTGGATATCAAGGATTATGAGAAACATCTGGTAGTCAAGTACTGTGGTTGTCTGCACAAATAAATCTAAGAAGAAATGGAGTTCCTCGACATCTCCTCTCTTGGCGCAATGTACCGATATGTTGTGAGGATCAAGCAGAAGTTTAAACAGAAGAAGCAAGGCTTTGGATTAGGGGAAAGGCACCTCCAAAAAAAAAAACAAAGGAAAGAGTCAAGTTGGATAAGCCTAGGACAACCCATCGAAGCCACAAGCAAAGAATAACCGCTAAGGAGAAGAAGGACACTAAAAAGTGGTGTAAGTTCCACAAGAGCCCCACCCACAACACGAGTGTCATGCTAAGCAATCACTAGTGTATGAGATAAAAGCTTAAGAGTCAAATGCATGTTCCGACACTGAGCCAAAGACCGACAAGGGGATGTATATTATTGATGCAGAACCTAGTGCCACAGATTTCCACCATTGAGGTCAAGAATATTGAGCCAGGAGATCCAGAGGAGGGTTAGTGTCTCTTCCACTCACAGATGTGGGTGAAGGATTTGTCATTGCAGTTCATTGTTGACAGTGAAAGTTGAAAGAACCTTATCATAGCTGAGGTCATGAAGTGGTTCGGCCTATCGAAAACACCACACCTGCAGTTGTACACCATCAAGTGGCTCTACCAAGGGTGAGATCTCTATGTCAGCAAGCAGTGTCATCTGCCTTACAGCATTAAGCCCTTCATGGATGAGGTATTGTGTGATGTTTATCCCCTTGAAGTTTGTGATGTATTATTAGGCCAACCATACTTGTGGAAGCATCATGCTATGTATGAGCCCAAGCCTCGCACTGTTATTATTACTTTGGGCAATTAGCTATACAGGATATAGGAGGTAACCCCGACTACAGCCATTTCTTTGATCTCTGCTAAGAAATGCAATAAGATCATCTCCCAAACCATGAAATTTGTTTTCTTTATGATTCGCTCTCAAAGTAAGGGGAAGATCGTGGCCACATCCATGACCCCCGGGAAGGGTTCCTCCATGCAACATAAACAGGTGGATAAGGTCGTGGAAGAATATAGGGGCATATTCTCCTCACCCACAGGGGTACCTTTGCACTGTCAGGTCAAGCATTCAATCGATCTAAATCCCATAGCACCTCTACCCAATGGGTCGATACACCACCACTCTCTTTTCGAAAATGGAGAAATCAAGCGGAAGATCCAAGAGTTGTTATAAAAATGGAACATCCAACCAAGTTCCTCACCTTGTGGGAGCCCAACTGTACTCATATAAAAGAAGGATGGGACCTAGATACTCTGCATTGATTATCCGGCACCGAATAAAATCACTGTCAAGAACAGTTATCCAATCCATAGATTGATGACCTTCTTGACCAGCTCAAGGGGGCCAAGTACTTCAGCAAGACTGATTTGAAGTCTGGCTATCACCCAGTTCCAACACAAAAAATAGATGTATGGAAGATTTTGAAAATAGCAACAAGAAATGCTAAAAATAGCATTCAATATATTCCAATTTTAGTTTGTCCTTGAATTAAAATTGAGAATTAAAATTTGAATTTACTCTGACCAGCTACTTTAAAAATAATTAATTAATTCATCTTGAGTTAATTAGTTGGAGAAATTCAAGCTAGAAGTCTTTGTGAAGTCATGCAACAGTTATCCCTTTGATTGAGGAGATTATCCCTTAATTAAGGAGATAAGGATGAGCTATATTTGAGTTGTAATTAGTTAACTGAGTTAAGTCCAATTAAATTAGTTCCAACAGTTTGAGGAACTAATTGTGAGTTCAGTCAGTTAATGAATGCATGCATGAAACTAGTGTACTCCAGATAACTGAAGATTCTCTCATAAATAACTCATGTATGTCAGTTCAGACAAAGACCCAGTTGAGATTAAAGACAGGGACAATGTACTATCAGTTGGAGGAATTTTCCTATAAATGAAACTCATCCATGCAGAAGGAACAAGGTTCCTTGAGGATTGTGCAGTTTTACAGGGCGTGAGATCAGTGTGAGTGATCAATGTTACACTTGGTAACAGCTGGATCACCCAAGAGAAACTGCACAAGGAAATATGAGGCTTGCAGGGCAGAGGAGAAGGCTTGTGAGAAGCTTTCATTTCCTGTGAGCATCCAGGAGGATTGTACTGAGAGCTGGCTAGCTGTGAGAGCTAAGGCCTTCGTGTAATTCTGAGATATTTCCACCTTGTATGATAATATAGATAGTGGGGTTTTTATCTGAGACTTTCCTCTGAGTATTTTTTGTGGTTCATGTGTATTGATTCTTCTTCTTATGTTTATATGTGTTCAGATCTGATTCTTGCTCTATCTTTAAGCTTCCACAAGTTTGATAGTAGAAGTAGATTATAGTATTTTTCTTTGGTATATTGCATTATCAAGGTAATCTATAGTCATATTTTCTACATAGATCTCAGAGGTAGATTTGTAGAGAATTTGCAGGAAATTCTACATGGTATCAGAGCAAAGGTGATCAAATTTGTGAAAAATATACAGAGAAAGGAGATTCGAAGTTTGAAGTTCTTGGTTGTAGGTGCAAGATCGAATTCTTATCATACTTCTAAGTTCACTAATGGCGTTCTATGGCTTGAGACTCGAGTATGCATTGGATGGAAGCTCGAATTACATAACATGGAAAGATCGCATGGAAGCTGTATTAGAAGACAATGGTTTGAAGGATTTCATTGATCAAGAAATCCCCAAGCCAGCTGCAGCTAATGCAGAAGAGTTGGATGAATGGAAGAAGTGTGTGGCCAGGGCGAGACAGATCATCCTTGCGGGAGTTCGAGACCATATTGTCTCGAGTCTCCATGGGAAGGATACTCCATATTCAATGTGGAAAACATTGAAGGACCTCTACCAAAATAGTAGCAACCAGAGGAAATTGGCACTCAAGGATAAGCTTCGGAGAATCAAGATGGAGAACGGCGACACTATTTCCACATATCTGAACAAGCTCACCACCTGTAGAGATGAGCTTGGAAGTGTGGGAATAACTACTGCCGATGATGATATGGTGAGCCTCGCTCACCTTGGCCTTCCAAAGAGATGGCATAGCTACCAGGACTCTATGAATGGAAGGGAGAAACTGCCAGATTGGGAACGACTGTCGTCGGATCTCATGCAGGAGGAGATCAGGAGGAGCACATGAGATGGTTTTTCATCCAAGGAGGATGAAGGAAATCTGGCCTTAGTAGGTAAGGCGAGGAAAGGGAAGGAGAAGGATTCTCATTCCAAATCGAATTCTTCTCATGGAGGGAAGAAGATTGACAAATCTAAAGTGAGATGCTTTAATTGTCATGAGATGGGCCATTATGCAACTAATTTCCCATTGAAGAAGTCCAAGAAGGGATCCTTGGAAGGATTTGAAGGTGAGGCATTGGCCTCTCAGTTCGAATTGGATTTTACCCTCATCACATGCATGGTTTCATTGATGATGGGTTGTGGTTGGTTTCTTGAAAGTGGAGCCCCATTCCACATGACCGACGATAAAATTTTATTCAGTCTTGGAGGAGAAAGACCTCAAGATTCGCATAGAGATGGGTGACGATGAAAGGTATAGTGTTTCAGGAGTGGGTACGGTTGCTTTTCAGAGGGAGAATGGAGCTCTTATCACCTTGACAGATGTGAAGTATGTGCCTGGACTAAAGAAGAATTTGGTATCAATCGCGATATTGGAGGACAAAGGCTACGATGTTGTCTTCAATAAGGGAAAGGTTTTCCTTAGACACATCACCACGGGACAGGTGAAATGGATCGGTTCACGAGTCAAGAACCTATATGCTCTTGAGGTTCAAGATGCATGCAAAGCCTTGAGGAGCAAGGAAAACATTGAAGACTTGGTGGTTGAGAGGGAGAGTAAATTACCTCTCAACATGCAACGCCAGAAGAAGTCTCAGACAATTGTGGAGGAGCCACAATTGGCGATGCTGAGAGGAGACCGAGTGGAGGCATCCACTCATGCAGAATCCTCCAGTAGGGGGGAATTTCGAGCCTAGTGAGCAAAAGGATCACATGCAGCCATACCTTCAGGTGTGAGGTGGGGCAATGTGAAGTGATAGTCCTAAGAAGGCTGAAATTGGGCAGGGTCCATTGAGAGGTTTTATCTCATGGATCGTACCTTGCTACGGGAGCCCAAAGTATAGAGTAGCGGGAGGAATCAGTGGGATTTATGTAGTCAGAGATCAAAGTGACAGAGGCTAGAGCAGTTAGATACTGAAGGGCACAGAGAAGGATTGACAATAGTGCTGAAAGGCTGAGTCAGCAGAAGCACAGAGTTTTCAGTCGACAAAGGCAATAGTAGTCAGAGACTTTGATGATAGAGGCATCATTCTGATTTAGGTTGGATGTTTTTTGTTGTTTCTGGAGTTGCTAGAGCAACAACACTTGAGAGAAGTGTTGCATGTAGAACATTCCAAAGGTTCAAGATCAGGATTGAGTTGAACTCCTTTCTTGTTGAGAGGGAGTGTTGAAAATAGCAACAAGAAATGCTAAAAATAGCATTCAATATATTCCAATTTTAGTTTTTCCTTGAATTAAAATTGAGAACTAAAATTTGAATTTAGTCTCACCAGTTGCTTGATAAATAATTAATTAATTCATCTTGAGTTAATTAGTTGGAGAAATTCAAGCTAGAAGTCTTTGTGAAGTCATGCAACAGTTATCCCTTTGATTAAGGAGATTATCCCTTAATTAAGGAGATAAGGATGAGTTGTATTTGAGTTGTAATTATTTAACTGAGTTAAGTCTAGTTAAATTAGTTCCAATTGTTTGAGGAACTAATTGTGAGTTTAGTCAGTTAATGCATGCATGCATGAAACTAGTGTACTCCAGATAACTGAAGATTCTCTCATAAATAACTCATGCATGTCAGTTCAGACAAAGACCCAGTTGAGATTAAAGACAGGGACAGTGTACTATCAGTTGGAGGAATTTTCCTATAAAGGAAACTCATCCATGCAGAAGGAACAAGGTTCCTTAAGGATTGCACAATTTTACAGGGTGTGGGATCAGTGTGAGTGATCAATGTTACACATGGTAACAGCTGGATCACCCAAGAGAAATTGCGCAAGGAAATAGGAGGCTTGGAGGGTAGAGGAGAAGGCTTGTGAGAAGCTTTGATTGCCTATGAGCATCCAAGAGGATTGTACTGAGAGCTGGCTAGCTGTGAGAGCTAAGGCCTTTGTGTAATTCTGAGATATTTCCACCTTGTATGATAATACAGATAGTGGGGTTTTTAGCTGAGGCTTTCCTCTGAGTATTTTCTATGGTTCATGTGTATTGATTCTTCTTCTTATGTTTATATGTGTTCAAATCTGATTCTTGATCTATATTTAAGCTTCCGCAAGTTTGATAATAGAAGTAGATTATAGTATTTTGCTTTGGTATATTGCATTATCAGGTTAATCTACAGTCAGATTTTCTACATATATCTCAGAGGTAGAATAGTAGAGAATTTGCGGGAAATTCTACAGAAGATTGCCTTCAAATCAAAGGAGGTCCTTTTTTAGTGGTTGGTCATGCCCTTCAAGTTGAAAAATTCCCTTGCAACTTTTATGAGGCTAATGGATGACACCTTGAAGCCCTTCACCAATTCATTCGTGGTTGTATATCTGGATGACATCATGATCTTCAACAAGAGTTGGGAAGAGCACTTAAAACATATTTGATAGGTCCTGCAAGCCCTGCAGCAACACAAACTATGTGCCAACTTGGAGAAATGCATCTTTGGCATGATTCAGGTCTAATATCTACATTACATCATTGACGAGCAAGGTGTGCATGTTGATTAAGCCAAGATCTAATTAATTCAAGATTGGCCACCCCCAACCACTTTAAGAGAGCTTCGCAACTTTTTGGGGCTTGCCAATTTCTATTGAAGGTTCATGTTGGAATTCTCTCATATCACTTGGCTTTTGAGTCATGTTAATTAGGGCATAGTGAAAGAAAAAAATTTCTAGTTTGAGTCCCAAATGAAGGCATTGATTGAGCTGAAGCACCACCTTTTCTCTGCACCAGTACTCACATTGCACAACCTGCAGCAAACATCTGAAATTGAGATAGATACCTCTGACTACGCCATTGGTTCAGTTCTCACCCAACAAAGGCATTCGGTGGCCTGTCACAGTAATACACTCTCTGATACAATTCAGGAATACCCCACCTATGATAAAGAGATGCATTGCATCGTGCAGGCTTGCCAGCAGTGGAAACATGACATTCTGGGGAAGGAGACGATCATCCACACAAATCACTGACCTCTTTAGTTTATACAGACCCAAGGGAAGTTGCAAAATTACCGCCACAAGAAATGGTCCATATACCTACAACAATTTCATTTGAACAGTAAGTACGAGAAGAGAAGCACCAATAATGTTGCATATTGCCTCAATCAACCACTGATTGTGGTGTTGACCACTGTTCTCAAATCTTGTGGGAAAAATACTTTTGGATGGCCACAACTTTACAAAAATTATCCAAAATTCGCCACCACATACTAGATGTTGATGGATGGAAAGCAAGTTCCAAACTTCCACCTCCAAGACACATTGTTATGCCACCTAGGCCACTTTTGTGTTCCTTCAAGCAAGCAAGCCAAGATGATTTGGCAGGTGAACTACAACCAAGTTGCAAGACATTTTGGCATATAGAAAGTACTGCAAAATTATTTTTATTGGCCAAATATCTGACAGGATGTTGGAAAATATATCAGATCCTGCACTTCTTGTGCCATCACCAAGCTAACAATTATGAAGAAAGGCTTATATACTCCTCTTCCTACTCCTCTCTGGACCTAGGAATCCATCTCCATGAACTATATGTCTAGCCTTCCTTCTACCAAGCATGGTAATGACTATGTATTTGTGGTCATTTATATATTTTCTAATATGGATATATTGATGGCTTGCAAGAAGAGCATCACAGTAGAAGACACTACTAAACTCTTCTTTGAACAAGTGTGGGTATATTTTGGGATCCCACAGACCATTATCCCAAATCGGGATAGTAGGTTCTTGAGCACATTCTCGTCTAGCCTATTTTCTTTGTTGGACACTAATCTCACCAAATTGACTGCATTCCATCCTCAGACCGATGGCCTGATAGAAGTTGTAAACAATATGATAGTGCACATATTACGCATGTACAACTCCAAGCATCCATAAACATGGGATAAGTGTCTTCCTTATGTGCAACACAACTATAGAAAACCTCTCCATAGCTCGAATAGCCACAACCCCTTTAAAGTGGGCATGGGATTTCAAACATTATGTCCCATTGATGTCCCAATGCCTCTTACGACTACATAAACAAAATCTTCCCATATTTAGTTCGAAGCTGATAAAGCCACCAAGTTTATTGAACGCATCCAACACATCCACCAACAGGTCCATGACATCCTAGATAAACCCAATTCCAATTACAAAAAAAATCATGATCAACATCGAGTGCCACATAAGTTTCAAGTGGGTGACAAAGTTTGGTTGCATTTGCAGAAGGAATGCCTTACCATAGCCCATTGAAGGCTTCAACCACTTTGATATGGTCCTTAAACCATCACCAAAGTTGTGGGCTACAATTCTTTCAAGCTTAGAGTTCCCCCATTCCTTGGCCTGCACCCAATGTTCAATATGGACTACCTCCGACCATACTTTCCACCATTGTTCAACACATCAAACATTGTAGAGTAGCTGACACTATCAAAGCTCAACCCCAATTGCATTGAATAGGCCACGATTGATCACATCATGGACACACAAATTAAGAACACTCGCCAACAGAGGATCCAACTCTATCGAGTTGTTAAATACGACCAACTCCTACACCAAGGCAAGTGGCTCAGTAGGGACTAAGTTCAACAGAAGTTTCCTTATCTCATGGACGCACTCAACGCAATGGGAACCATTGCTTCCTAAGGGGGGAGGACTGATCCAGGTGGATATTGGTGGCCACTTGCTTATTCCATATGGACCCCCAACACTATTTCATTTCAGTTTCCTAATTTATAACATAGTTTATTATTTTTGGCAGTTTTTCGGGTCCTGAACTTTTGAAGCCTTTTCTAGGCCCTAAACAATTTTTTTGGGGAAAACAGGAAAACCTACAACTTTTAATAGGAATTTGTAGTCAAAATTTGTTGTCCTCAGATAAATATTTATAACGAGGTATCATATGAAATAAACACAGATCATATGCCAAAGTTACGACCCCATGAAGTTGATGTACCAACTAACCCCAATAGGGCCCACAAACTTTTGGCACTTCATCTCCTGTGTTTAGGTTTTTGGATGTTTAGGGTTTTCTATTGTTCCTCAATAATAATAATAAAATCCTTTGAGCCTCATTGTAATGTAGTTCAGAAGGCATGTAGCCCTCACATCTCTTCTAAGAGATAAGTTATCATCACCTGAGGTAGTTTCTTTCTCTCATATATGTAAACAATTTCTAGCAGTTGTTATTTTATTAATTGGAATTTTCACTATATCTTTGTGTTTTGGTTTGAATTTTTATTTCATTCCATTCTTGCATAAATCTGGATCAAAAGCATATATCTCTAAAAGATTAGATCAATTCCTCATCTATGGGGATTTTTTAGATATGAATATGCATATGTGCCAATGGGTCTCCTCTGGGAGTGAATCTAATCACCAACCTATCTTCTTAAACATTGACTCCAAACATCCTAAGCCTATGGGGCCATTCAAATTAAATCCACATTAGTTGGAACATCCATCTCTCAAGGAAAAAATAAAGGAATCTTGCAATCCTTACAACCCCTCCCTTAGAGAATCCCCGCCAATTCAATTTCATAGAAAAATGAAAAAAAGGAACCTATTTCCCTTTGGGCTTGTGAAAATAAGCTTGAGGATGAAAATATCTTAACTAATACTGAATCAAAGCTCTAGGAGCTCTTAGAATCATCAAATCACTCATCCTTCTCTCTGAGGAACAAAAATTTGACTTTTAAATCATTGGAGGAAAAAATAAGAACTCTGCTTTTGGAAAAGGAAAGAGAATGGAGTTTAAAAAGTAGGGCCTTATGGCATCAAGTGGGTGATCAAAACTCCAAATAATTCCCTAAAATTTCCAACCATATGAAATCCATCACATTATCTGGGAAATTTGCAAATCAAATGGCACCAGAATCACTATCTTCTCAAACATGTATGAGGAAGGAGGTAATTATTTCAAATCCAGCTTAAAAATGGGTACCAAAGCAAAAATTGACAAAAATCCTTCAACTAGCAAACCTTTTTCTATAAAAATTTGATGAGGAAGGGAATGAGTGCCTTATGGCATAAATAACAAAGGCAGGACTTGAAACAAACTTATGCAATTTCCAAAAAGAAAAGGGCCCAAGTCCTTATGGATTACCAATCAAGTTCTACTTGGAATGCTATGATTTCACTTGAGAAGACTTATTGAGTGTAACTGAATATTCTAGGAGAAATGGTATAATCTTAGCCCCTTTTAATACAACATTCATTGCTTTCATTCCAAAATTGAACAAGCCCATTATCTTTGATCAATTCAGGCACATCTCTCTCTATAACATTATCTACAAAATTATCTCAAAAATCATTGCTCTCTGAATAAAGTCCATTCTTTCAGATAATATATCTATTAAACAATTTGGTTTCTTGGAAGACTGTCATATTCACAAATCCATTGGCCCAAATCTTGAAAGTTTGCACTCTATTCACACTCAAAAGTAAAAAACCATTATTTATAAGGTGGACCTCTCAAAGGCCTTTGATAAAATTGACCTACTTTATCTTAGACTAGTTCTCCTACACTTAGGTTCCTACCCTTCGTTTGTCGATTGGATTTATAGCTACATCAATTCCTCTTCTATGGACCTTCTGATAAATGGATTATCCTCCCCTTTCTTGAATCCACAAAGAGGCCTTAGAAAAGGATTTCCTCTCTTCGTTCCTCTTTTTATTAGTTGTAGAAGGTCTTAGCAGAGCCATCCTAGATGCAAACAGCAGGAATCATATATCGGGAATTAAGATTACCTAGACTTGCTCACTCACTCATCTACTTTTTGTTGATGATATTCTCATTTTCCTTAGATGTGATATTATCGGTCTAAAAAAAATAAAAGTTGTCCTCGACCTTTTCTCCTCAACTACACGAATGCATATTAATTATAAGAAATCATCCCTATACAGGAATGCTTTAGAGGAGGGAGAATCTAAAAATATATCCAATATATTGTCTAAAGATCCAATGACCCTGGGTAGCCCTCTAAAATATTTGGATTTCTTTCTAAAACTAAACAACTACACCAAAGAGGACTGGACATGCTTCTTAACAAAAAATGAACTCATTATCAAAACTTGGTGTAACAAGTGGTTATCAAAACTTGGAAGATTGGTCCAATGTAAGGATGTTATTGAGACTATAAATTTTTACTCAGTCTCCTTATCCTAGGTCCCTCTAAGTATTCTTCATTGTATAAAATAAATGTCTTTTGTTTTCATTAGGTAGGAAAACAAGAAAAAAGGCCTTTTTTCCTTGATTGCCTAGTCTGTTAGAGCTATTCTAAAAGCCTTGGGAGGATGGAGCCTAAAAAACCTTCTCTTTTTTTCCAAGGCCCCATCTGCAAAATATGTTTGGAAAATGATTAAAGGTATCGCCTTATGGTCTCATGTCATGGTGAAAAAATATATATCTCCTTCCTCGACTCTAGATTGGATCTAGTCCCCAAGGAAAACTATAAAAAAAATGGACCATTATATGGAAAACAGCTATTTGTCGGCATTATGGTACATGAGTTATCCTTGATGAAAACCCACTTACAGGTCAGTTCAGAAATGTTAAAGGGCAACTGACAGTGTAATAGGTCTATTCAAAGGTAACAGAGTAATGGTACAAAATAACAGGATGATGGGACAAAAGTTTACAGATCAGAATCAAGAAATTGAGAAAAGATAATGTTTTAAGTTGTATACGTTGTTTGATCTAGTCCAACTTGCGTATACACGTGGTTCCACATAATAAAAAGAGCATATACGTATGCACATAGTTTCACAGAAAGAAAAGCGCGTATGGGATGGAAAATTAAGGTTAAAGAATACTAGGGGTTCCTACCATGGTATTGGCCCATAGTAATGAGTGCGACAAAAAATATTGATCTCGTCAAAGAATACCATCGACATAACTATGGTTTTGATCCGAGGTTTTGAGAAAGGCTAAAACTATATAAATGAAGATCAAAGTGTGAGGGTGTGCAAGTAATGGAAATCTTATGAAGAGTTAGATCAAAACCAAATATGCATGTAATGGGTTATTGATGCTTTGCTTGTTCTAAACTAAGTATGCACCTGAGTGCTTGATGATTGATGAGATCCAATAGATCTGAAATAATTATGCACTAATGAAGGATCAATATCATGAGACCTGAAATTACTTATCATTATAGGATCTGATAATGGATAGTCTAGATTTAAGTGCTAATACATGTTTTATCCTCTATATGCTATGATCTGGGTATTTTTGAAGTCTTGAAAAGTTGTGAAAGTTATAAGTCATTATATGCAGATCTATACGCAGGTTCGACTCGATGAAGGTGTGTATACACGCGGGTTTGGCACTTCCAAGTAGCGTATGCAGAGGAAAGGCTTGTTGTTCATAAATTACTGATCTATCTGATCAGTGTTGTTTTTTTACTGTTGTTTTTCAATGATGTCTTCATTATATCTGAAGGAAAACTGATTGTATAAAGAGATTGAGTCTTGTTGACTGATTGATTGAGTAAGAAGGGTGATCTTTTCTGCTATCTGTTTAGAACTCTTTAATATGACAGTAGATCTTCAAAATGTCTCTGGTTAGTACAGTTTTTGGTTCAGAAGTTTGATGATTCAGTATCTTTAGAGGTATACGCAAGTTGGGTCACAGAAAGTAGCATATACATGCAGGTTGTCCTCATTGAAGTAGCATATACATTCTAACATATGATTTTTAAGGTTGCAGTTGGTTCTGGTTGTTGATGCAACATTCTGGGTTTAGTTCTGTGAACTAGTTACATTGATCTGATTGTTCTAGTTGGTTGATTGAATTTTGATTAAGTGTTGGTTGATTGGGTTTTGAGTTAATGGTTAATTCAATTCTATCATAAATTGATGATTGGGTGATTCAATTATGTCAAAGGTTTCAGTGGTTGTTTGATGATTGGTTGATTCATAAATAAGACGATTGGGTTTCAGTTCTGTCAGAGATTGATGATTGAGTTTCAGTGATTGATGATTTGTCTTTAGTGATTGGTTTATGGAGTAGTGATTGATGGTTGTATTACAATTGTGGTGATTGATTTTGAGCTTCAATGTTACTAATGGGTCCAGTGTGAAAATTTGATCAAACGCGGCCTAAAAATTGTGTTGATGTGTAACATGAGTATCTAGTTTGGAAATTTATGAAACATGGTCCATGGAGGTAGAGTGAAGGTGGTAGCCTTCAGTAGGTCGACGCCTACGTGCTGGTAAACATATCAGCCAGTACAAGAGCTAGGGGATTGGAGCTCCCTTCCAGTAGCAGCTGGAGAATGAGTGAAGGTTGTAGCCTTCGGTAGGTCGGCACCTACGTACTGGAAAACATATGTAGAGTCCAAGAATTGCTTTACCTTGAAACCCTTTTTTCCCATATTTCCTCCTTTTTCATATCGCTATCATCGAAATAAATGCAATAAATATAAGATTTTGTTAAGGTAAGCACACATATGTCATCTTTTTCATATTTTGTCCATATGCCTTATTGTTTTCTTAAAGTTTGCATTTAGCTACAGAATTAACCTGATTCTGCAACTACCTCCATCGTTGACAGGGTTCGAGTGCGCCAACTCAGCAAAGGAGTATATGGGTAGATAGAGAATGATCCTCTCATGGATTTCTTCTTGTTTACTTGAACCAATCCATCAAGATAATCACACTGCAACACGGTCAACCATGACAGTCAACCGCAAGATAATGTGCCGGAACAGAGTCCGAGTTTCAAGAGATATTATCGATTTGCTTTTTCAAATAGAAAATCGATGAATAAGCGATATGATTTGGTTCAATAAGTATTGTAGCGAAGATACTTAGGCTTGAATTGTTCATGTTGTTAATTAAAAAAACTCTATAAGAACAATGGCCGCTCTGTGTTTTGGTGCATGCCACCATATGTAATTTTGAAAGCATCCTATTGAAACTATTTTCTGATTAATAGATCTTGGTTCATACATTTTATGTGCATTGATTAAAGCTACTGATTGCCTCGTGGAGGGCCCCTGCGTGCAGATCAGGTCTTTGACTCACTACAAGTAGATTTTCTTTTGTTTCTTAGAATTCATTTGTGGATGCTTTGTTTTATATTTTTAGGATGCAGTCCAATGGAGTTCGTGATTAAATTGATATCTGCATCAGTAATTTCATTTGATTTATACCTAGCATAACTCAATCATTTTGTTTTCTTTCTACCTAGTATAATTCAGTCATTTCTTTTCATATTTTCAGTATTTCATAGATTAGTAATATCGTTCTTGCTTTACTTTTGCATTGAGTGAAGCTGCAATAGTTGAGAGTGGCAGTCTTTTCTTAGCAATTGAATTCAAGCATCTTTCATTTTCCAATTTGATGAAGTAGGATCTCCTTCACATCATTCCATGCTTTCATAATTAGCCTAGTTTAGTTGCAGCATAAAAATCCAAGCATAATCAAAAACAGTTTAACAGAGTAGAGTTAGGATCATTATTCAACCATCCCACAAAGTTCAATTCAATTAGGATTAATTTTAGAATAACCAATTAACAAATCTCAAAGATAATAATCTAAATAGATAGTAACATCATCTCCATACTGATTCTAGAATTAGACATTAACCATAACATAAACACCTTAACAAAATAAGTAAGTTCTAGCACATACAGTGCACTTGTAATTCATCAGTTTACCTGCCCTGGTTGATAATTCATGCTTGCAATTTAAGAACAATAAATTGACAAAATATTTTGGCGCCATTATCCGGGAAGTACAAATAGAAGTTAAAAAATTCATCAATTAAAAACATGATATGCGTAGGGAAAGAGACTCTAGAGGTAGATTTGTAGGTCGAGGAAGAAATTTAATCCCCACAAATCCACTCACTCCACCACGACTTCGAAGTTCCACACCACCTACTCAAACCCGAATTCCATTTGTAGGACAACGAAGACTTCCTGAAGTCTTGAGATCAGAAATCCAATCCAGAACTTCACCTACTTCATCTACTGAAGTTGTAATTGAAGATAATCCCACCCAACTACAGCAGTAGTTTTTTTATCTTCCACTGGTGAACAGATTCTAGGAGAAGAATTAGTAATTCCCAGTGAAGAAGAGGAACAAGAAACTTATTTTGGCTATCCATTGATAGAGGGACCAGAAGAATTAGAAGAACCTCACATTATTTCTGAAGAATCTATCATGGCTGAAGAAGGGGAAGGTGAGGTACACAATGTCAATGGTGAGAAAAATAGGATTGGAGGAGGAAGAGGTAGAGGAGGAGGTGGAGATAGAAATAGAGGAGGGGGTAGAGGTAGAGGAAATCAAGATCCTTTTGGATTTCCTATTTTTTATGAAGATACAACCCTCACAATGAAATATATTTCTCCTTCTATTATTCCTAATTTCCATGGAAAAGGAAGTGAAGACCCAGAGACATTTCTCTTCGAATTTGAAGTATTACGCAGATCATATGATTATCTACATGATGCTCAAAAATTGAAATTGTTCCCTGCTACCTTAAAGGATTCAGCATTAAAGTGGTTCATGAGTTTAGGGATGAATTATATAAGGACATGGGCACAAATGAAAGAAGATTTCTTAGAGAAATATAGAGATTATTGTATGCCTCATAACATTAAAGATGAAGTCTTCAAAATGACACAAAAAGAAGATGAGAACCTTGAAGACTTAGTCGAGAGATTTGTCTATAATCTTAAAAGAGCAAAAATGGATAATTTGGATGAGGAAACTTTGAAAGCCCTCCTACTCAAAGTTATCAAATATGAATGGATCAATCTCCTTAACTTAATAGGAGAATGAGATATTTCTCAATTACCATTTACAAATATCTATGATTTATGTGTACATATGTCAAGGGGTAAAGCACGAGTTGGAAAAAGTCCTAGAGACCCTCTCTTATCAAGAATCAATAAATATGCAGTTGGGACAGTCAGTAGGGCAGAATTAGGAAGCGTGCTTGATACTTTCAAGACATATATTTTAGGGAGTCTAAGTGAAAAAATAGACACCCTTAAAATATAGAACAAGCAAAAGTCCGAAAATGTTGCATTATCCATTTTTTGTCCTAGATGTCAAAAGAAGCATGCTTTAAGAGAATTTCCTTTAAACTTAAAAACTATAGAAACTTGTGCCATATGTGCAGATAACCATGACACTAAGGAATGTCCTTCTTTACCAGGTCTCAAGGTTGTATTTAATGATGAATGGATACCAGAACAAGTAGACCCTGTTTACTTTATTGCCAAGAAACCATGGCAGAACTCTCAAAGAAATAAACCACATTTACCTGTCCATGGGGAACTTATGCTTACGGGGTACTCCCCTTTGGACTATGCAATGCTCTGACAACATTCCAAAGAGCAGTCCTCAGAATTTTCTCTGATCTTATTCATGATTGTGTGGAAGTGTATATGGATGATTTCACAGTTTATGGAGATTCTTTTAAAGAAGCACTTGAAAATTTAGAAAAAGTTATAATAAGATGTAAAGAAACAAATATTTTGTTAAGTCATGAGAAATGTTTTATGATGTTTAATGAAGGAATTGTTTTAGGTCACCATATTTCAGGAGATGGAATTAAGGTAGACTCATCTAAAGTTGAGGTCATTTATAAATTATCAGTGCCAAACTATCAACGACATGTTAGGAGTTTTCTTGGTTTTACTAGATATTATAGAAGATTTATAGAAAACTTCACAAAAATTGCATCTCCACTTTTTAAACTACTTACAAAAGATTGTGAATTCAGTTGGGATTCTAATTGTCAAGCTGCCTTTGAAACTTTGAAAAAGAAAATTTTTGAAGCACCTATCTTAAAAGGACCTAATTGGAAATTGCCTTTCCATATATCAATTGATGCTTTAGATACAACCTTAGGAGTTGTGTTAGGGAAAAAAAAAAACCTTACTCCTTATGCAATCTATTACACCAGTGAAAATTTAACTCTAACAGAGCTAAATTATACTGTAACTGAGAAGGAGTTTTTAGTTGTAGTTCATGCGATTGACAAATTCAGACATTATATAACTGGCTATGAAACTTTCATTCACATAGACCATTTTTCCATTAGATACCTAATGAATAAACCGATCACTAATGGAAGAATAACCAGATGGCTCTTATTGTTACACGAATTCAACATCACCATTCTAGATAGACCTAGAAAACAAAATACAATCGCTAACTTTTTATCTAGAATTCAGAATGATAATAATGATCAACCTGTGGAGGGTAAATTTCCTGATGAATATCTTTTTGCAGTATCTACTAAATCAACTGTAGGTTTTAACCCCGTAGAGAAATTACCTGCATATGAATTCTAAAACACAGAAAATAAATAATGCAAGAGCAGAACACATAAAACACATATACATAGAGATTTTCCCCTGGATCCCAAAACCGGGACTACCAGCTTGGTTTTTCATTATGTTCCTTTCAATGTTATAATACATATTTATACATGTTGAAGCATCCAATACCATCGACCGAAAACCATCGCGTCCAATACCATGGACCAAAAACCATCGCGTCCAAAAAACATGTGCGAAAATCATGCACAAAACCATAGGTGGGTCCGCCCAACCTAACATAGGGTCCAGAACCAAAATTTTTACGGGTGCCCCTCAAACCCCCTATTAACTATGTGGAAAGAATATAACACAACCCAACATTCTCCCACTTCTTATTTTATTTCCACAGGGGGCCACAAGAGAGCCTAGACATTTTTCCAGCCCTGAAATGCCCATTGTCTCTCTACACCAAGAGAACTTCTCAGAGCTCACAGATTTTGTCAATGCATCTGCAATATTCTTCAAAGTGTCCACCTTTACCAGCAACACCTTTTTGTCTTCTATCATATCCCTCACAAAGTGATACTGAACATCAATGTGCTTTGTCTTTGAATGATATGCGGGGTTCTTTGCCAAGAAAATCGCACTTTGGCTGTCACAGTCTATCCTTATAGCTCCCTGTACTAACCCCATACTTGAACACAATAATTGCAACCAAACTGCTTCCTTGCTTACATGAGTGGCTGCCATGTATTCTGCCTCTGTAGTTGATAGTGCCACTACAGATTGTTTCTTACTCATCCAACTGACTGCATCTCCAAATAGGTTAAACACATACCCACTTGTAGATCTTCTTTGATCCAAATCTCCAGCCCAGTCTGCATCAACAAAGCCACGAATATCCAACATTCTGTCCAATCCTGATCTTCCTTGGTAGCACAAACCATAATCACTAGTGCCACGCAAATACCTGAAAACCCACTTCACTGCTGTCTAATGCTCCTTTCTTGGCTTTGACATAAATCTGCTCAATACTCCCACTGCATGTGTAATGTCTGGTCTAGTACAGACCATTGCATACATCAAGCTACCGACTGCACTTGCATATGGAACACGAGACATGTCCTCTTCCTCTTCTTGTGTCTTGGGACATTGTTCAGCAGATAACCTCACACCTACAGGAATAGGAACCTTCACCAGTTTACTATCATGCATATTAAACCTCAGCAGTATTGTCTCGACATACTTCCTCTAGTTTAACTAGAGCTTCCTCTTTGCCCGATCTCCTTTAATTTCCACGCCCAAGATATATTTTGCAGCACCAAGATCTTTCATGTCAAATTTGGAGGACAATTGGGTCTTCAAATCCTGGATAATTTCTTTGTCATTTCCAACCAACAACATATCATCCACATACAAGATCAGATAAATAACACGGTCACCAATTAATTTAAAATACACACATTGATCTGCTTTGCTTCCAATGAAGCCCAAGTCCCCGTATAAATGTATCAAATTTCTAATACCACATCCTTGGTGACTGTTTTAACCCATACAGAGACTTCTTTAACTTGCATACCAATTCTTTCTTACCCTTCGCTGCAAAGCCTTCAGGTTGCTTCATGTAGATTTAGTCTTCCAGATCCCCATGAAGAAATGTTATCTTCACATCCCTCTGTTCTACCTCGAAATCAAAAGCAACAGCAACAGATAAAAGTAACCTAATAGAAGTTACCTTGGCAACAGGAGAAAAAATATCACCAAAATCAATTCCCGGCACCTAGGAATAACCTTTTGCTACCAACCGAGCTTTGTATTTCTCCACTTTTCCTTCTGCATTTGTCTTCTTTTTGAACACCCATTTGTTGTAAATGGGTTTCCTTCCAGCCGGCAACTCCACCAGATCCCAAGCCTTATTTTTGTGTAAAGATGCCATTTCATCAACCATGGCCTCTTTCCAGAGTTTTCCATCCTCTGAATCTACTACTTCCTTCACAGTTCTGGGATCATCGTCAGTAATAGATAAAGCAAAATTTGAACAGAAAGCAGATGGACTATGCCTTTCAAGTTGCCTTCTTTCTCAAACTGATCTTCTCACAGCCGGAGTTTGTGGCTCTCCATCATCTGATTCCTCCTCTGTTGTAGAGTCTAATTCTTCCTCCTTTAGCTCAAACTCTATCTTCTCAGGTTCCTTTCGTTGGACTTCATGTTTAATAACATCTTTCACCTCTCTGAACACCACATCTCGGTTGTACACAACCTTCCGTGTGACTGGGTTCCAAAGCTTATAACCCTTTAAACCATCCTTATACCCAATAAAGATGCACTTTTCATATTTACTATCCAACTTGGTTCGTTTCTCTTTGGATCATGTACATATGCATCACATCCAAATACCCTTATATGTGAAAGAGAGGGTTTCTTACCAGTCCATACCTCTTGTGAAGTCTTATCCTCCAACACTGATGAAGGTGACCTATTGACCAGGTAACATGTAGTATCCACTGCCTCTCCCCAGAATTCATGTCCTAACCGGCACCCCTAAGCATGCTTCTTGCCCTTTCCATCAACATCTTGTTCATTCTTTCTGCAACTCCATTTTGTTGAGGTGTATATGGAGTAGTTTTCTGTCGTGATATACCACACTTCTTACATAATTCTTCAAATTCCTTGCTGCAAAACTCTCCACAATTATCTATCCTCAGCACCTTTATCTTCTTCTCTATCTGATTTTCCACGAGAGCCTTAAATTCTTTAAACTTGTGAAAGACTTCAGATTTCTTCTTAAGGAAATATATCCATGTATTCCTCGAGATGTCATCTATAAATGATACATAGTACACAGAATTACCTAGTGATGGAACCTTCATAGGTCCAAACACAACACTGTGCACAAGCTCTAATATTTGTTTCGCCCTCTTACTACCAGAGGGGAAACTCACCCGATTCTGCTTCCCATATACACAATTTTCACAAAAATCAAAATCCAGAGAGATATTACTCATACCTTCTACCATACCTTTACCATGAAGTATTCGAAGGCCCTTCTCTCCAATATGTCCAAGCCTTTGATGCCACAACCTGGTCTTCTTTCCAGAGACCACTAGATTTTCTACTCCACTTTCAGGAACCAGAGAACTATTGCACCCATCAATTACAGTGCTACCTTGCAGCTTGTACAGAGTTCCAATCTGAACTCCCCGCATCAATACCAGTGCTCCCCAAACCATCTTGTAGGTACCCTTCTCGAACACTATTTTTACACCTGCATCATCCAACTTGCTTACAGAAATTAAATTTTTGGCTAATGTAGGAATATGCAAAACACCTAGAAGTGTTCTAACCCTTCCACCTTGCAACTTCAACTTTACTTTTCCGCGACCAATGATTCTAGCCTTCCTATCATCCCCTAAGAAGACATCACCACCATCGTATTTCTCATTCTCGCAGAACCACTCTCTATGGGGAGTGAAGTGAAAGGATGCACCTGATTCAATCAACCATGCCTTGTGATCTACATGTGTACTTGAAGAAGCCAAGTACACATCCCCACCTTCATCTGAAGTGGTTTTCACCTCTGTAGAAGGAGCATCATCAGATCCCTTTCCTTTATCAGGAGCTTTACATTTACAGTCCCTTTTGTAGTCCCTTCCTTTCCACATTTCTAGCACACCACCTTTACAGGTTTTCCTGGAGATTTAGATCTCCCTCTAGATTTAGATCTCCCACTCGATGACTTATTTTTGTTTTTGTTCTGGGATCGTCCTCGTACAGACAAGGCATCACCATTCTGGCTCTCTGTATTTTTCCGTCTCATCTCCTCTGTCAACAAGGATGAGACTATTTCATCAAAATGAAAGGCAGTTGCATTGCTACCTATTGCAATAACCAGAATATCCCACGAATCTGGTAGAGAACACAACAAACTGATGCACTTATCTTCATCTGAAATTTTAATATCAACAGATGCTAATTGACTTACCACAGTATTAAATACGTTCAGATGCTCTGTCACCGAGTCTCCATCTTTCATCGTCAGGTTATACAGCTTTTTCCACAAGAACAGTTTATTCACCAGAGACTTAGATTGGTACAAAGTCCCTAACTTGTCCCACAAAGCCTTCACCGTAGCTTCCCCTGATACATTCAGCAATACTGAATCTGAGACAGATAATCGTATTGTGCTCTTTGCCTTCTGATCCAACTTCTTCCATTCTTCATCGAACACTCCCATTGGTTTAGTACCCGGATCTACCGCGATCCACTGATCTTTATCCACCAACAGATCCTCCATCTTGAGTTAACTCAAAACTTTGACCATTAAATTTATCGATCTTTATCTTTCCACTGCTCGCCATCTTCTTTCACCACCAGAATCGATCTTGCAGATATCCCACTGAACAGGGTCTACCACATGCCCGAGCGAAACCCCTCAGCAACAAAGGCATCCCCTTGAAGCCAAAACTGCTCTGATACCAAATGTAGGTTTTAACCCCGTACAGAAATTACCTGCATACGAATTCTAAAACACATAAAATAAATAATGCGAGAGCAAAACACATAAAACACATAACACAGAGATTTTCCCCTGGATCCCAAAAATGTGCTTGATTTTTCATTATGTTCCTTTCAATGTTATAATACATATTTATACATGCCGAAACATCCAATACCATGGACCAAAAACCATCGCGTCCAAAAAACATGTGCGAAAATCATGCACAAAACCATAGGTGGGTCCACCCAACCTAACATACGGTCCAAAACCAAAATTTTCCGGGGCGCTGCCCCAGACCCCATAAAGTGGGGTTACGAGTGCCCCTCAAACCCCCTGTTAACTACGTGGAAAGAATATAACACAACCTAACATCAACTTTGTATGCATATATTGCTAACTATTTAGCTACAGGGAAAATACCATTTCATTTGTCTCCTAGAAAAAAGAGGAGGATAATTCACAATAGCACATCTTATTCATGGATAAACGAAGAATTATACAAAACAGTACCAGATCTCATCATCAGAAGATGTGTTCGAGAAGATGAGATACTGGAAATACTTAAAGCATGCCATGATGAACCATGTGGAGGACATTTTTCTGACAAAATAACTGCTTATAAGGTCCTACTTTTAGGATATTATTGGCCTTCCATTTTCAAGGATACCAAGGAATATGTTAAAAGATGTGACAATTGTCAGAGAATGGGAAAACCTACTCTTTCAAATGAAATGCCATTGCAGCCTCAGGTACTCATTGAACCATTTGAAAAATGGGCACTAGATTTTGTTGGTCCAATCAATCCACCTTCAAAGCAAAAAAGGTATATTCTGGTATGTATTGATTATGTCACTAAATGGGTAGAAGCTAAAGCACTTCCTTTTCCTACTGAAAATGTTGTACTTTCATTTATTTTTTATGATATTTTCACTCATTTTTGTGTTCCAAGAGAAATTGTAACAAATCAAGGAACACAGTTTACATCCAAATTAGTGCAGAAGCTTGTGGAGCAGTACAAAATCAAGCATCGGAAGTCCACTCCATACCATCCACAAGCTAATGGACAAGTTGAGTCTACAAACAAGGTGGATGAAGGAATTCTTACCAAGACTGTACACTTACATAGGAAGGACTAGGCATCAAAGCTTCCAGAAGTTGTATGGGCTTATAGAACTACATGGAAAAGTACTACAGGACATACTCCATATGAACTCATTTATGGGAAGTAGGTCTTACTTCCAAAAAAGTTCCAGATCCAGACCTATAAAACAACAGTCCAATTGGATCTTGACATATCAGAAGCACAAAAGCAAAGGATGGGACAACTCAATGAGCTTGATGAAATAAGACAAGAAGCCTTCCAGAAAACCAGCCTATTTCAGCAAAAAAATATCCAGATGATATGACAAGTACATTAAAGAAAGGAAATTTCATCCAAGAGATTGGGCATTACTCTTTGATTCAAAGTTCAAAAACTTCCAAGGAAAATTCCAAACTCATTGGCTTGGACCTTATGAAGTTGAAAATGTCTTTGACAATGGTGCAGTTAGAATCAGGACTATTGATGAAGAGAAGATTCCTGCTTTAGTAAATGGACATCAAATTAGACTTTATCAGAAGCCATTGAAAAAATAAGAATTTGTCAAAATTTTCCAAGACAATTCAGAATTGAAGATGGTTGAGAAGAATTCTTCTTTTCCACCTTAGAAATTTTATATTTCTCTATCATACAAAATAATAATAATATATATATATATATAATAAAAAAGAAAAATAATAATAATAATAAATAAATAAAATAATGTATAAACATGAAAACCAACAAGTTGTTGGCATGCTTATACAAAAAATTTAAAGTGAAAACCAACTTTTGTTGGCACCTTAAATTTTCTCTCTTTACCATTTCTTCCAAAAAGAAATTCCCTTTTCCTGAGCATCCCTTTCTTTTAAAGGAAAAATATCTCAGCTACAAAATTAGTGACTTTCTGCAGCTCAGACAAGTTTCTGCAGCTCTAATAATATTTCTACAGCCAATTTGACAGGAACACTTGGTGGCTCAAATTGAAGAATAATTGACTCCTTTTAAGTGAAAAGTACCTGCAGAAGATATCAAAGGACAAATAAAGGTTAGCAAATCAGTCGAAGGTATGTGATACTTTAATTTTACAATAAGGGTTAACATATTGCATATATGAATTATGTGGACATAGCACTACCGAAATAAAATGAAATCATTGCAAATCATGGGTGATAGTCGCTTTTCAAATCCATTATAGTCCACCATTTTAACTCCTGTCTCGTCCTCATTTCAAATCCATCGATTTGATCATCGAATCATTGAATTGAATGCGTTCCAATGGCTAACTCATTTCTGCAAGCCTTCATTATATTCACTCATTCTCTCATTCCTCCAGTTCATACAACCTCTCCATCTCTCTCCATCACAGAACGAAACCCTACCAACACCATTTTTCCCTGTCAAGTAAACAATTCTTGAGACAAAACATCTCTCACCATGGGCATTATTGTTCGAACAGAACCAACAGGAAAGAAGTTCTTGGAAGGATACCCTCAAACTAGGGAACTGTTACAGAAAGTACAGTGGTTAAAATTCATAGAAAAATTTGATGGTTTCCACAGGGAGGTAACGAAGACTTTTGCACGATCTTTTGATGGAACAGAGGTTGAAATAGGTGATGTCAAGTTCGCAGTAATAGAGTCCCTGATTGCAGAAGCCACCAAATTTCCTAGAGATGGAGAAAAGTGGTTCAAAAACAGAGGAATCGAAGGGGAAGATTGGAAAATCTTCTTGAAAAACCCAAACATGGACACTACCATCTTCAGAAAAGGTATTCCTAGTTCATCCCTCAAAAGTAAATGGAGAAATTTGCTCCTTGTACTTCAGAAATTTATTACTTGCGAAGGTCGATTTGGATGTATGTTTTTCTACCACATTAGGATAATGATGAATTTCCTTGAAGAACATCAAATGAATCTTCCATACTTTCTCTTGCATAGCCTTAAGAAAATGTCAATGAATGTTCAAAAGAAAATCCAGTCTATAGATTGTTGTAACATATTTCGGTACACTAAATGATTTTATAAATGCACAGGCTGCTAGTCTAAATGTGCCACAAACAAACATCAAATGTGTTTTCATGACAAAGGAGTAAAAGGTTTTCTCTTATGTTTATATGTCAATTAGTCGATATTAATCCTATTTCTAAGTTTTAAATCCTTATATCACCCCTCCGCTCACATTACTCTGGACCTTCATATCCCTAAGTATTAACACCCCTCTTAGTGATCCAAAATGGGTTTAGTTTTCCCTCCATATCAAAAGTCTTCAAATGTAGGTGAAAGTGGGCTCAAGTTGAAGTTCTCGTTAATACGAATCCAACTGCGCAAACAGCGTGTAAATCCGAGCCTAGATGAAGAAATTACAGCCAATTAAATATTTAGGTCAAAAGTCAATGCCTACGCCAGCAGGACACGTGGCAACCTGGGAATGAGTCACAGGTTCTGGATGATGTCAGCATAGAAGGTGAGGTGGAAATCTGTGATTGGTTCACACCACAGTCGTTGGATCATCTGATCAAAGGAGATCGACTCATATCACTTCGAGACATGCAAGCAGGATAACCTTGAAAATAGATGTGATGTGGTTATTCAAAGAAGTTAAACTTCTTTGAGTTCCGGCAAGAAAGCGGTAAACGGTTTCTCGCGTGCCTTAAAGGCTAGAAATGGTTTTTCAAAAATCCTCGTGATTCCACTCAACGATCGACACATAACACACCAAAACAGCCTTTCTCGCGTGCTTTCAAAGAATTTCCACCGGCCCCACCGGGTATCCCATCATGTCATAAGTTAACCCTCCGCCATCTCTCACTCCATCTCCGCCCATCTCCTAATATCCAACGGCCCGCATACGATTTCGGCCCTCCCTTGTCATCCGAACATTATCAACGGGGTGGGGGTCTCAAGTCGGCAGTTTTGGAAACCGCCCTCCACAACTGCCATTCCCTGCTCCTGGTTATTCGAGACTTAAAATCCCAAACCATTTACTGCCTTGACTTACCCCCGAACGTGGTTTTCATCTATTCCATTACCGCTGCTCCTACGTCATCGTCCACCTCCGTTCTCCTACCCGTTGCGCTCCTGCCACTCACCTTCCGCCACATCGTTTGCCGGTTAACTCCACCAATCACATTTACTCCCCACTTAAACCACCCATCTTAAATCACCTCAGCTTTCACGGCATTTCCGCATCCACATCATCTCCTCCCTCCACATCATATACTTGTCCCAAGGTTAGCAGCTAAAATTGTTTCAAGATTTGAAGGCAGCATCTTTGTATTCGAAGAAGACCTAGCAATCAATTGAGCATATTTTGGCATAGAAGATCAAAAGAACACAGCAAAGTAGCTCATAAGGTGACAATGAGGCCAATTTAATAGTGGCACAACTTCACAAGAGGATCCAATCATTAAAATGAATACAGAAGAATAAGCACCAACATTTCATTCGGTTATCTGTAATTGATTTTAAAACAGCTTTAGTAATTGTTATTTTAAGCTCTTCCGTTCTATTATTAATAAATATTGCATTTTGTTGCAAGATATTTTTATGTAAACATTATAAATACTTCATCAATTGAAGTAATGGGTGTGGGGTTTTGATACCAAGACTCTACACTTTGTAATAGCTTCTCTTATTTGATTTCTAAGGAAAGCCTTATGGCTCTGGTTTGACAGAATTTTGTGTTTCTTGTATGTTTTTTAGTATTTCCATATCTATTTTCTACACAAGTTCATAGTATTATAGAAGACCTGGGTGAGAACAGATTGTGTTTCAATCTCTCTGAAATCCCCTACAGATTTATTATTATTTAAAGAGATTAGTATAGCAAATTATCTGTCTGATCTAGCTCCTCTTTGAAATTGGTTATTGTTTGTCCTTATATTTTCTCCTAAATATGTTTTGTCAGGCTGTAGAAAACTTCTACACACATCCAATTCTTCCTAGGTGTTAAGTAATTAGTCTGGCTGCTCAAAGATTAGGAATCTCCTTACATTCTCCTGTCAAATTCTTATACAAATCAAGTCATTTTGTCAGGCTGGAAGCTGACACGTTCAGAAGGGACCCTATGAGAGAGGCATTTAATATGGATAGGGATTGTTATTGATCGCCAACCAACCCCAATTAAAACCATAAATATGGCCATTGTGCTTCAAAGTTTGTTGTTCAATGACAAGTGAATAGCGTTAAACAAAGCCTCGTAACAACTGAGGGAGCCCCCTCTGGTTCAAGGGCTAGCTTAAGCCTAAAGACTGGTTGAGTTGGTTTCCTAGCGTAGTTTTTGCAACCAAGGACTGCCTATGGGAAACAGGTACAACATTTGGCTCCATTTCCAGGGAGAAAAGTAAAAATCTTTCTCCGGGGAACGATAAAGTTTAGATCTATTTCTTTCTGGTGAACAAGGAATAGGCATTTGTATTGGTTGCATTATTTTCACCTGGCGACTCTACTTTTTCGGATGGCGATTCCACTGGATTGCCGATCCCACTCTTGTTTTGAAATTCCAACTACCTTTACTGCTATGCGAGGTTTGTTAATACTTGCAGTAAGTAGTATATGTATCTCCCTCTCAGCCTTAATAAAAAATCTAAAATATCAGCAGAGGATGCAGCTTTTAAAGGATACATGTGAGCATAGGTTTTCTATTGGAATTTATGTTCATATTGTATATATTCTTCAGATTTTTAGCTGTTGGCAACGCGGTTTATCAATAAATCCACTCCGCAGTTTGTTACATTGGAAAGCAGATTTCACCTAACAGTATAATATTTTCCAGTTCAGTTAGATAGAAGTGTAGGGATTGGATATATATTCAGAATTTCAGTATGTAGTAGATCAGTGTGCTCATTGTTTAATGAATGGTGTGATTTGAAGAGCATATGATAGATCAGCTTATATTTTCAGTCTTTAGAATTTTTCAATTTTAAGAATTGAAAGCGTATCCAAATTAGTGCTAGCATATGGTTCCATTTCGCAATTGCAGGTTGCAGTCTGCACTAGCAGGCTATTCAAATGATAGGGTTGATCTAGGAGAGTTGGTTATGATAGATGATGGTTAATGATCAGGTTTACAGTATGACTCCATGCCCAACGCTAAAGACAATTGATCTGCTTGTTATCTGCATCCCACAGGGGGAAGCAGTCCCCATTGGAGCCGATGTTGTAACATATTTTGGCACACTAAATGATTTTATAAATGCATAGGCTACTAGTCTAAATTTGCCACAAACAAACATCAAATTTGTTTTCATGGTAGAGGAGTAAAAGCTTTTCTCTTAGGTTTATATGTTAATTAGTTGATATTAATCCTATTTCTAAGTTTTAAATCCTTATATCACCCCTCCGCTCACATTACTCTCCACCTTCATATCCCTAAGTATTAACACCCCTCTTAGTGATCCAAAATGGATTCAGTTTTTCCTCGAGATCAAAAGTCTTCAAATGCAGGTGAAAGTGGGCTCGCGTTGAAGTTCTCGTTAATACAAATCCAACGTTGCAAACAGCGTGTAAATCCGAGTATTGATGAAGAAATTAGAGCCAATTAAAGATTTAGGTCAAAAGTCAATGCCAACATCAGCAGGACATGTGGCAACCCAGGAATGAGTCACAGGTTTTGGATGAAGTCAGCGCAGAAGGTGACGTGGCAATCTGTGATTTTTTCACACCACAGTCATTGGATCGTCCGATCAAAGGAGATCGACGCATATCGCGTCGATACATGCAATCAGGATAACCTTGAAAACAGACACAATGTGGTTATTCAAAGAAGTTAAACTTCTTTGAGTTCCAACAGGAAAGCGGTAAATGGTTTCTAGCACACCTTAAAGGCTGGAAATGGTTTTTCAGAAATCTACGCGATTCCACACAGCGGTCGACACATAGCACACCAAAACAACCTTTCTGGCGTGCTTTCGGAGAATTTCTGTCAGCCCCACTGGGTATCCCGTCACGTCATAATTCAACCCTCCGCCACCTCTCACTCCATCTCCGCCCATCTCCCAAGATCCGACGGCCTGCATACGATTTCTGCCCTCCCTTGCCGTTTGAATGTTATCAGCGGGGGGGTTCGAAGTCGGCAGTTTTAGAAACCGCCCTCCAAAACTGCCATTCCCTGCTCCTAATTATTTGGGACTTAAAATCCCAAACCATTTATCGCCTTGACTTACCCCCGAACGTTGTTTTCATCTATTCCATTACCGTTGCTCCTACGTCATCGTCCACCTCCGCTCTCCTATCCGTTGTGCTCCTGCCACTCACCTTCCGCCACATCGTTTGCTTGTTAACTCCACCAATCACATTTACTCCCCACTTAAAACACCCATCTTAAATCACCTCAGCTTTCACATCATTTCCGCATCCACATCATCACGTCCCTCCACGTCATATACCTACCTCAAGGTCAGCAGTTAAAATTGTTTCAAGATTTGAAGGCAACATCTTTGTATTCGAAGAACACCTAGCAATCAGGTGAGCACATTTTGGCATCGAAGATCAATAGAACACAGCAAAGTAGCTCATAAGGTGACAGCGATGCCAATTTAATAGCGGCACAACTCCACAAGAGGATCCAATCATTAAAACGAATACAACAGAATAAGCACTAGCATTTCATTCGGTTATCTGTAATTGATTTTAAAACAGCGTTAGTAATTGTTATTTTAAGCTCTTTCGTTCTATTTCTAATAAATCTGGCACTTTGTTGCAAGATATTTTTATGTAAACATTATAAATACTTCATCAATTGGAGTAATGGGTGTGGGGTTTTGATGCCAGGACTCTACACTTTGTAATAGCTTCTCTTATTTGATTTCTAACGAAAGCCTTATGGCTTTGGTTTGACAGAATTTTGTGTTTCTTGTATGTTTTTCCAGTATTTCCATATCTATTTTCTACACATGTTCACAGTATTATAGAAGACCTGGGTGAGAACAGGTTTTGTTTCAATCTCTCTGAAATCCCCTGTAGATTTATAATTGTTTAAAGAGATTAGTATAGCAGACTGTCTGTCTGATCTAGCTCCTCTTTGAAATTGGTTATTGTTTGTCCTTCTATTTTCTCCTGAATATGTTTTGTCGAGTTGTAGAAATCTTCTACACGCATCCAAATCTTTCTAGTTGTTAAGTAATCAGTCTGGTTGTTCAATTATTAGGAATCTCCTTACATTATTCTGTCAAATTCTTATACAAATCAAGTCGTTCTGTCAGGCTCGAAGCTGACACATTCAGAAGTGACCCTGTGAGAGAGGCATTTAATATGGATAGGGATTGTTATTGATCGCCAAACACCCCCAATTAAAACCATAAATCTGGCCATTGTGCTTCAAACGTTGTTGTTCAGTGACAAGTGAACATCATTAAACAAAGCCTCGTAACAACTCAGGGAGCCCCCTCTGGTTCAAGGGCCAGCTTGAGCCTAAAGACTGGTTGAGTTGGTTTCCTGGCGTAGTTTTTGCAACCAAGGACTGCCTATGGGAAACAGGTACAACATAGACAATACAATGTACCATCATGGATTGATAAAAATCTTGATTAAGTTTCATCTTCAAAGCATAGGTGGCAATTGGGAATTTTTTCTAGTAAGAAATCATTTTGAAGAGGAAACCCTTGAACAACCAAGTGGTAGTATAAACCTAAGGGGAAGAAAGAGAAAAATGGAAACAGTAATAAAACAGGAACCCCAATCCCAACAAGAATTATCAGAGGATGAACTACCCATTGTAGATATTTTGCAGAAAATGAAAAAGGGAATTTTAGAAGAAATAAAGCCAGCAAGAAAACAGAGGTTTTACCCCAAACCAAGATCCTTCCTCAGAAAGAAAATCCAAAAGCTAAAGAGAAGAAAACTCAAGGATTTCCAACCATATGTTTAAGAAGAAGTACCAAATTGAACACAATACAAAAAGCAGCCTCAGGAGTTGTAGAATATATCGATCTTGAGTCGAAAGAGCAAATTGAAGATCTTGAGGACTCTCCAAGAGAGTCACTGAGATTGTCACCAAGGGTGTCACCACCTCCCTTCAGTTCACCTCCAAGAAGTCCAGTACAAAGTCCAGGCATTGATCCTGTTCAGCAAGAAATTTATGATTACATAGAATCATTAGAGAGAAAGGAAGCAACAACCAAAGGATCAATCCAAAGTCCAGGAGAAGGAAGTAACCAGTTTAATGAGCCACAAGAACCTTCAACATCTAATGTTTTGAAGCAAGAAATCTTTGAGCTGGAGACATTAAACAAATACCTAAAAAATGAAAATCAAACACTGAAGGCACAGAATGGAATTCAAATTGCCAAGAGTGACAACCTTATTCTTCACTTAAGTCTATGGTATAAAAAGAACAAGAGGTTGAAGAAAGAAAACAGGGCAATGAAAAGATAAATCATCAACCTAAAGTATAAGATCCTCATGAAGAAAACAAGAATGGCAGTGGTTGCTAGAAAGAAGAAGAAATTGAATCCTGGATGTGATAGCAAGAATGTATATGAGAATGACAATGTTGTGTTGTATGAGGACATACAAAACCTCGAGTGTGGGGGAATGTAGAGTCTAAGAACTGCATTACCTTGACACCCTTTTTTCCCATATCTCATCCTTTTTCCTATTGCTATCATCCAAATAAATGCAATAAATATAAAGTTTTGTTAAGGTAAGCACACATATATCCTCTTTTTCATATTTTGTCCATAAGCCTTATTGTTTTATTAAAGTTTGCATTTAGCTACAAAATTGACCTGATTCTGCAGCTAATCCACAGATCTGCAACTACTTCCATTGTTGACAGGGTTCGAGTGCACCAGCTCAGCAAAGGAGTATATGTTTAAATAGAGAATGATCCTCTCATGGATTTCTTCCTATTTAATCGAACCAATCTATCAAGATAACCGCACTGCAAAACAATCAACCATGACAGTCAACCGCAAGATAATGTGCCAAAACAAAGTCCGAGTTTCAAGAGATATTATCGAAAGCGCATACATACACTGATACGCTTTATGAAAGTCGTGTACATATACTAGGGTTTTTGCAGTGTGGATTGTTGATGATATTTGATCAGTTTTGTTTTATTTTTTGTTGTTTGTCGATGATGTCTTTATTATAATACTTTGTGTTTGACAGTACTAATTAGGTTGAATTGGTTATGAAATGTAATGTTGATTAGTGATGATGCTACATTGTGATGATTTGTAATTAGCTCAGTGATCTGTAATTGATTCAATACATGATTAAGTGATTATTTCAGTAATGCAGTGATTCAGATTCAGTTGTCAGTTATTTGAGATATGTACGCAGGTCTTCTACAGAAGCACATACATACACGTGTGTTCTACAAAGAAGTAGCGTATAGTTTTTGAAATATATTTGACCGGGGTTTGCAGTGACAACAATTGGTTTCTAATAGTGTATGGCTTGGTATATTGATGTGTGGTTATGCATTGGTATGATCTGATGGTTTATATCTGGTTATGATTGGTTTGTTTTGGTTGCAATAATTGGTTGAGATTCAGTGATTGGTTTGTTGATGTTTCAGTAGGTTCAATGATTGGATGAGTTGGTTCAGTATTTGGTTTAAGAATTATTACTTGGTTTGGGATTAATGATGAGAGTGGGTCCAGTCTGAAAATATGATGAAATGTGGCCTACATATTTGATGTTCTGATTCAAGTGGATCCAATATGAAAATGATGAAACATGGTCCACAAGAGGTGCTGATGGTTTTATCATTTAGTGGGGGAGTCGAAGCTTCCTTCCAGTAGTAGCTGGTGAATTTGTGTAGGGGGTAGGTGTTCCTTTCCTATAGGAGCTAGTAAATGAAATCAAGGTGTTGGCACTCCCTTCCAGTGGGTGTTGGAGAATGAGAGAAGGTTGTAGCCTTCTGCAGGTGGGTGCCTTCATACTGGTACGAGTCTGTGACAGTGCAAGATTGTAATAGGCTTTACTTTATAATAAAAAAAAGAAGAGAGAGACAACGACAACGGTAGTTTTATCCCACATTGGGTTTCCACCTAAAATCTTGGTTTTCATGTGTGTTGATATGTTTCTTGTGTGTTGATGATATATCTACTTCTTATTGTTCATGGTTATTTAATTAATGAAATAATGATGCACTGGTTAAATATGAAGAGAAGATGTCCCAGGGGGCAGCTCAATTAGTAATCCGAGATATGTGAAATCGTTGAAACTCGAGAGACCCAGGTTCAAATCCCCCCCGTTGCGACCTAGGCTACAGGGATGAGGACATATCATAACCCCCCAGAGGTTTACTGGTAGTTACATGTTAGGTGGGTTGTTGGGTTCTTCTTGGTCACCAAAAAACAATGATGAACAGAAGATGAAATACATGAAGAATTAGTTAATTATAAGTACGTTGTTTTCCTTTAATAAAGTAGTGTACATATTTTTTTGCATGAATGACAGTAGTGTATGGAAATCAGAATATGAAATGAAAAGTTTAAAGCGAGTTTAAAATATTGATTCTCCTCCCCCCACCCTTAGTATGTTTCCAACAACTGGAATCAGATCAGGTCACTTCAGTTAAAGCTTAACCGCTTGGATTGGATCAGGGACAATGGGAAAGAAGCAAAAGAATAAGGAAACTCAAAGGAAGAAGTCAATTCAGGAGAACAATGACAATGATGCATTTGATGCTATAACAATATTTGCATTTGTCAGTTAAGAACAATTCGCAGCAGAAGAACAAGGAAAGTCAGAAACCATGGACAATAAAGGTATGTTTATGCTAAGTAATGGTAACTATTAGGATTGGAAAGAAAAGACAAAGTCTAAATTAATAAACCTCGGATCTGATGTTTGGAATTTAGCATGTAATGGTTGCACTAAAATTCCTCCATCAAGTGAAGAATTACAAAAGAATAATATAGAATTAAATGAAATCATCAATAATATACCTTATTCAACATTAAGAGAAGTTATGCACTATGAAACTACAAAAGAAGTATGGGATAATCTGTAAGTCATTCATGAAGGAAAATCAAAGGAAGAATGTTCATTAATAGAACCATTAGGTAATCTTATTTCTAAAGATGTATGAAAAGATGAGTATGATGGTAAAACAACCTTTGTTTTGTCATATGGAGGTATTGATTCCGAAGAAGACATGTTAGAGGAAGTTCTTAATCTTAGAAGAAAACTTGATTTTACCTTAAAAAGGATTAACAATCTTAAGGATAAGTTGAAGGCATATGATGAGAGGGATCATTTTAAATCGGTAAGTGTTGCAGTAGAATCTAAACAATATCGTGAAGCACTTGAAGTTGAGATCATCTCTCTATGAGGAGATCCTAAAAAATCAAACAAGTGAAATGAAGAGCTACTTCAAACATTTGAAGAACAAGAGAATGGGATGAAGGAAATGATTATCAAATTAATGGAGCAATTAGAAGAAGAAAGAAAGGTTGAAGAAGGAACGAAGATGATCTGAACTTAGACAGGTACACAACAAATTGCAAATATAAGCATAAATACAGAGATGCAACAGAAATAACACTTCATTTCATTAATATCAGAATACTGAAATATGTTTACAAACAAAATAAAAATAAACTAGATCGGGCGATGGTAGCTTATCTCTGAGAAGAGATGTGGCAGCTACATGCCTTTGAACTGTGTTACAATGAGGCTCAAGGGCCTATTTATTATTGAACAACAAGGGAAAACCCTAAACAACCAAAACCCTAACCCTCGGAGATGTAATGCCAAGAGTTTGTGGACCCATTGGGGTTAGTTTGGCAACCAACTTCCCGAAGTCGTAACTTGGTCATATTATCTCCGTTTGGCGCGTACGATACCTTGTTGAAAAGGTCCATCCAAGTACTATAGAATTTGTGTCATGCCCTGCCTATGACTATGTACTTGCTGCGGATCTCAAAAAAAGTCGTTTAGGGGGTCAAAACTGCTCCGGAAGTTCAAGACCCGAAAAACTACTAAAAATAGTAAATGTTGAAATAAACCAGGAAACATATGAAACTGACTAGAGGTCTAGGTGGAATAGGTGGGTGGACACCAATATCCACCTGGATCATTCCTCCCCCCTTAGGAAGCAATGGTCCCCATTGCATTGAGTGCCTCCATGAGATGGGGAAACTTCTACTAAACTTGGTCCCTGGTGAGCCACTTGCCTTGGTGCAGGAGTTGGCCAACTTTGAAAACCCGATATAGTTGGATCTTCTGCTAGCGAGTGTTCTTGATTTGTGTGTCCATGATGAGATAAGTTGTGGCTTATTCCATGCAGTCTGGGTTTAACTTAGTCAGTTAATGCATGCATGCATGAAACTAGTGTACTCCAAATAACTGAAGATTCTCTCATAAATAACTCATGCATGTCAGTTCAGTCAAAGACCCAGTTGAGATTAAAGACAGGGACAATGTACTATCAGTTGGAGGAATTTTCCTATAAAGGAAACTCATCCATGCAGAAGGAACAAGGTTCCTTAATAATTGCGCAGTTTTACAGGGTGTGGGATCAGTGTGAGTGATCAGTGTTACACTTGGTTACAGCTAGATCACCCAAGATAAATTGCGCAAGGAAATAGGAGGCTTGGAGGGTAGAGGAGAAGGCTTGTGAGGAGCTTTGATTGCCTGTGAGCATCCAGGAGGATTGTACTGAGAGCTGGCTAGCTGTGAGAGCTAAGGCCTTTGTGTAATTCTGGGATATTTCCACCTTGTATGATAATACAGATAGTGGGGTTTTTAGCTGAGCTTTCCTCTGAGTATTTTCTATGGTTCATGTGTATTGATTCTTCTTCTTATGTTTATATGTGTTCAGATCTGATTCTTGATCTATCTTTAAGCTTCCGCAAGTTTGATAATAGAAGTAGATTATAGTATTTTGCTTTGGTATATTGCATTATCAGGTCAATCTACAGTCAGATTTTCTACATAGATCTCAGAGGTAGATTTGTAGAGACTTTGCAAGAAATTATACAGAAGATTGCCTTCAAATCAAAGGAGGTCCTTCTTCAGTGGTTGGTCATGCCCTTCAAGTTGACAAATTCCCTTGCAACTTTTATGAGGCTAATGGATGACATCTTGAAGCCCTTCACCAATTCATTCATGGTTGTATATCTGGATGACATCATGATCTTCAACAAGAGTTGGGAAGAGCACTTACAACATATTTGATAGGTCCCGCAAACCCTGCAGCAACGCAAACTATGTGCCAACTTGGAGAAATGCACCTTTGGCATGATTCAGGTCTAATATCTACGTTACACCATTGATGAGCAAGGTGTGCATGTTGATTAAGCCAAGATCTAAGTAATTTGAGATTGGCCACCCCAACCACTTTAAAAGAACTTCGCAACTTTTTGGGGCTTGCCAATTTATATTGAAGGTTCATGTTGGAATTCTCTCATATCACTTGCCTTTTGAGTCATGTTAATTAGGGCATAATGAAGGAAAGAAATTTCTACTTTGAGTCCCAAATGAAGGCATTGATTGAGCTGAAGCACCACCTTTTCTCTCCACCAGTACTCACATTGCACAACTTGCAACAACCATCTGAAATTGAGACAGGTACCTCTGACTATGCCATTGGTTCAGTTCTCACCCAACAAGGGCATTCGGTGGCCTGTCACAGTGAGACACTCTCTGATACAATTCAAAAATACCCCTCTAGGTATTCTTCATTGTATATAATAAATGTCTTTTTGTTTTCGTTAGGTAGGAAAACAAGAAAAAAGGCCTTTTTTCATTGGTTGCCTAGTTTGTTAGAGCTATTCTAAAAGCCTTGGGAGGATGGAGCCTAAAAAACCTTCTCTTTTCTTTCAAGGTCCCATCTGCAAAATATGTTTGGAAATTTATCAAAGGTATCGCCTTATGGTCTCATGCCATGGTGAAAAAATATATATCTCCTTCCTCGACTCTAGATTGGATCTGGTCCCCAAGGAAAACTATAAAAAAATGGACGATTATATGGAAAACAGCTATTTGTCGGCATTATGGTACATGAGTTATCCTTGATGAAAACCCACTTACAGGTCAGTTCAGAAATGATAAAGGGCAACTGACAGTGTAACAGGTCTATTCAGAGGTAACAGAGTAATGGTACAAAAGAACAGGATGATGGGACAAAAGTTTACAGATCAGAATCAAGAAATTGAGAAAAGAGAATGTTTTAAGTTGTATACGTTGTTTGATCTAGTACAAGTTGCGTATACACGTGGTTCCACATAATAAAAAGAGAATATATGTATGCATGTAGTTTCACAGAAAGAAAAGCGCATATGGGATGGAAAATTAAGGTTAAAGAAAACTAGGGGTTCCTACCATCGTATTGGCCCATAGTAATGAGTGCGATAAAGAATATTGATCTCGTCAAAGAATACCATCGACATAACTATGGTTTTGATCTGAGGTTTTGATAAAGGCTAAAACTATATAAGGAGGTGAAGATCAAAGTGTGAGGGTGTGCAAGTAATGGAAATTTTATGAAGAGTTAGATCAAAACCAAATATGCATGTAATGGTTTATTGATGCTTTGCTTGATCTAAACTAAGTATGCACCTAAGTGCTTGATGATTGATGAGATCTAATAGATCTGAAATAATTATGCACTAATGAAGGATCAAGATCATGAGACCTGAAATGACTTATCATTGTAGGATCTGATAATGGATAGTCTAGATCTAAGTGCTAATACATCTTTTATCCTTTATATGCTATGATCTGGGTATTTTTGAAGTCTTGAAAAGTTGCGAAAGTTATAAGTCATTATATGCAGATCTATACGCAGGTTCGACTCGATGAAGGTGTGTATACACGCGGGTTCGGCACTTCCAAGTAGCGTATGCAGAGGAAAGGTTTGTTGTTCATAAATGACTGATCTATCTGATCAGTGTTGTTTTTTTACTGTTGTTTGTCAATGATGTCTTCATTATATTTGAAGGAAAACTGATTGTATAAAGAGATTGAGTCTTGCTGACTGATTGATTGAGTAAGAAGGGTGATCTTTGCTGCTATCTGTTTAGAACTCTTTAATATGACAGTAGATCTTCAGAATGTCTCTGGTTAGTACAGTTTTTGGTTCAAAAGTTTGATGATTCTATATCTTTAGAGGTATACGCAGGTTGGGTCACATAAAGTAGCGTATACATGCAGGTTGTCCTCATTGAAGTAGCATATACATTCTAACATGTGATTTTTAAGGTTGCAGTTGGTTCTGGTTGTTGATGCAACATTCTGGGTTTAGTTCTGTGTACTGGTTACATTGATCTGATTGTTCTAGTTGGTTGATTGAATTTTGATTAAGTGTTGGTTGATTGGGTTTTGAGTGAATGGTTAATTCAGTTGTATCAGAAATTGATGATTGGGTGATTCAGTTATGTCAGAGGTTTCAGTGATTGTTTGATGATTGGTTGATTCATAAATAAGATGATTGGGTTTCAGTTATGTCAGAGATTGATGATTGAGTTTCAGTGATTGATGATTTGTCTTTAGTGATTGGTTTATGGATTAGTGATCGATGGTTGTATTACCATTGTGGTGATTGATTTTGAGCTTCAATGTTACTGATGGGTCCAGTGTGAAAATTTGATGAAACGTGGCCTACAAATTGTGTTGATGTGTACCATGAGTATCTAGTCTGAAAATTTATGAAACGTGGTCCGTGGAGGTAGAGTGAAGGTGGTAGCCTTTAGTAGGTCGACGCCTACGTACTAGTAAACATATCCGCCAGTACAAGAGCTAGGGGATTGGAGCTCCCTTCCAGTAGCAGTTGGAGAATGAGTGAAGGTTGTAGCCTTTGGTAGGTCGACACCTACGTACTGGTAAACATATGTAGAGTCCAAGAATTTATTTACCTTGACACCCTTTTTTCCCATATTTCCTCCTTTTTCATATCACTATCATCGAAATAAATGCAATAAATATAAGATTTTGTTAAGGTAAGCACACATATGTCATATTTTTCATATTTTGTCCATATGCCTTATTGTTTTCTTAAAGTTTGCATTTAGCTACAGAATTAACCTGATTCTGCAACTACCTCCATTGTTGACAGGGTTCGAGGGCGCCAACTCAGCAAAGGAGCATATGGGTAGATTGAGAATGATCCTCTCATGGACTTCTTCTTGTTTACTTGAACCAATCCATCAAGATAATCACACTGCAACACGGTCAACCATGACAGTCAACCGCAAGATAATGTGCCGGAACAGAGTCCGAGTTTCAAGAGATATTATCGATTTACTTTTTCAAATAGAAAATCGATGAATAAGCGATATGATTTGGTTCAATAAGTATTGTAGCGAAGATACTTAGACTCGAATTGCTCATGTTGTTAATTAAAAAACCTCTATAAGAAAAATGGTCGCTCTGTGTTTTGGTGCATGCCACCATATGTAATTTTGAAAGCATCCTATTGAAACTATTTTCCGATTAATAGATCTTGGTTCATACATTTTATGTGCATTGATTAAAGCTACTAACTGCCTCGTGGAGGGCCGCTGCATGCAGATCAGGTCTTTGACTCACTGCAAGCAGATTTTCTTTTGTTTCTTAGAATTCATTTGTGGATGCTCTGTTTTATATTTTTAGGATGCAGTCCAATGGAGTTCACGATTAAATTGATATCCGCATCAGTGATTTCGTTTGATTTATACCTAGCATAACTCAATCATTTTGTTTGCTTTCTACCTAGTATAATTCAGTCATTTGATTTCATATTTTCACTATTTCATAGATTAGTAATCTTGTTCTTGCTTTACTTTTGCATTGAGTGAAGCTGCAATAGTTGAGAGTGGCAGGCTTTTCTTCGCAATTGAATTCAAACATCTTTCATTTTCCAATTCGATGAAGTAGGATCTCCTTCACATCATTCCATGCTTTCATAATTAGCCTAGTTTAGTTGCAGCATAAAAATCCAAACATAATCAAAAACAGTTTAACAGAGTAGAGTTAGGATCATTATTCAAACATCCCACAAAGTTCAATTCAATTAGGATTAATTTTAGAATAATCAATTAACAAATCTAAAAGATAATAATCTAAATACACAGTAACATCATCTCCATATTGATTCTAGAATTAGACATTAACCATAACATAAACACCTTAATGACATAAGTTCTAGCACATACAGTGCACTTGTAATTCATCAATTTACCTACCCTGGTCAATTATTCATGCTTGCAATTTAAGAACAATAAATTGACTAAATATTTTGGCGCCATTATATGGGAAGTACAAATAGAAGTTAAAAAATTCATCAATTAAAAACATGATATGCGTAGGGAAAGAGACTCTAGAGGAAGATTTGTAGGACGAGGAAGAAATTTAATCCCCACAAATCCACTCACTCCACCACGACTTCGAAGTTCCACACCTCCTACTCAAACCCGAATTCCATTTGTAGGACAACGAAGACTTCTTGACGTCTTGAGATCAGAAATCCAATCCAGAACTTAACCTACTTCATCTACTAAAGTTGTAATTGAAGAAAATCCCACATCCCCAACTATAGCAGTAGTTTTTTTATCTTCCACTGTTGAACAGATTCTAGGAGAAGAATTAGTAATTCCCAGTGAAGAAGAGGAACAAGAAACTTATTTTGGCTATCCATTGATAGAGGAACCACAAGAACTAGAAGAACCTTACATTATTTCTGAAGAATCTATCATGGCTGAAGAAGGGGAAGGTGAGGTACACAATGTCAATGGTGAGCAAAATAGGATTGGAGGAGGAAGAGGTAGAGGAGGAGGTGGAGATACAAATAGAGGAGGGAGTAGAGGTAGAGGAAATCAAGATCGTTTTGGATTTCCTATTTTTTCTTGAAGATAAAACCCTCACAATGAAATATATTTCTCCTTCTATTATTCCTAATTTCCATGGAAAAGGAAGTGAAGACCCAGAGACATTTCTCTTCGAATTTGAAGTATTACGCAGATCATACGATTATCTGCATGATGCTCAAAAATTGAAATCGTTCCCTGCTACCCTAAAGGATTCAGCATTAAAGTGGTTCGTGAGTTTAGGAATGAATTATATAAGGACATGAGCACAAATGAAAGAAGATTTCTTAGAGAAATATAGAGATTATTGTATGCCTTATAACATTAAAGATGAAGTCTTCAAAATGACACAAAAAGAAGATGAGAGCTTTAAAGACTTAGTCAAGAAATTTGTCTATAATCTTAAAAGAGAAAAAATGGATAATTTGGATGAGGAAACTTTGAAAGCCCTCCTACTCAAAGTTATCAAATATGAATGGATCAATCTCCTTAACTTAATAGGAAAACGAGATATTTCTCAATTACCATTTACAAATATCTATGATTTATGTGTACATATGTCAAGGGGTAAAGCACGACTTGGAAAAAGTCCTAGAGACCCTCTCTTATCAAGAATCAATAAATTTGCAGTTGGGACAGTCAGTAGGGCAGAAATAGGAAGCGTGCTTGATACTTTCAAGACATATATTTTAGGGATTCCAAGTGAACAAATAGACACCCTTAAAATGTAGAACAAGAAAAAATCTGAAAATGTTGCATTATCCATTTTCTGTCCTAGATGTCGAAGGAAGCATGCTCTAAGAGAATTTCCTTTAAACTTAAAAACTATAGAAACTTGTGCCATATGTGCAGATAACCATGACACTAAGGAATGTCCTTCTTTACCAAGTCTCAAGGTTGTATTTAATGATGAATGGATACCAGAACAAGTAGACCCTCTTTACTTTATTGCCAAGAAACCATGGCAGAACTCTCAAAGAAATCAACCACATTTACCTATGCATGGGAAACTTATGCTTACCGGGTACTCCCCTTTGCACTATGCAATGCTCCGACAGCATTCCAAAGAGCAATCCTCGGAATTTTCTCTGATCTTATTCATGATTGTGTGGAAGTGTACATGGATGATTTCACAGTTTATGGAGATTCTTTTAAATAAGCACTTGGAAATTTAGAAAAAGTTATAATAAGATGTAAAGAAACAAATATTTTGTTAAGTCATGAGAAATGTTTTATGATGTTTAATGAAGGAATTGTTTTAGGTCACCATATTTCAGGAGATGGAATTAAGGTAGACTCATTTAAAGTTGAGGTCATTTTTAAATTATCAATGCCAAGTTGTCAATGAGATGTTAGGAGTTTTCTTGGTTTTACTGGATATTATAGAAGATTTATAGAAAACTTCACAAAAATTGCATCTCCACTCTTTAAACTACTTACCAAAGACTGTGAATTCAGTTGGGATTCTAATTGTCAAACTGCCTTTGAAACTTTGAAAAAGAAAATTTTTGAAGCACCTATCTTAAAAGGACCTAATTGGAAATTGCCTTTCCATATATCAATTGATGCTTCAGATACAGCCTTAGGAGTTGTGTTAGGGAAAAAAAAACCTTACTCCTTATGCAATCTATTACACCAGTAAAAATTTAACTCCAACAGAGCTAAATTATATTGTAACTGAGAAGGATTTTTTAGCTGTAGTTCATGCCATTAACAAATTCAGACATTATATAACTGGCTATGAAACTTTCATTCACACAGACCATTCTTCCATTAGATACCTAATGAATAAACCGATCACTAATGGAAGAATAACCAGATGGCTCTTATTGTTACAAGAATTCAACATCACCATTCTAGATAGACCTAGAAAACAAAATACAATCGCTAACTTTTAATCTAGAATTCAGAATGATAATAATGATCAACCTGTGGAGGGTAAATTTCCTGATAAATATCTTTTTGCAGTATCTACTAAATCAACTGTAGGTTTTAACCCCGTACAGAAATTACCTGCATACAAATTCTAAAACACAGAAAATAAATAATGTGAGAGCAGAACACATAAAATAGATATACACAGAGATTTTCCCCGAACTACCAGCGTGATTTTTCATTATGTTCCTTTCAATGTTATAATACATATTTATACATGCTGAAGCATCCAATACCATCGACCGAAAACCATTGCGTCCAATACCATGGACCGAAAACCATCGCATCCAAAAAACATGTTCGAAAATCATGGACAAAACCATAGGTGGGTCCGCCCAACCTAACATAGGGTCCAAAACCAAAATTTTTACGGGTGCCCCTCAAACCCCTTGTTAACTACGTGGAAAGAATATAACACAACCCAAAATCCTCCCACTTGTTGTTTTCTTTCCATAGGGGGCCACAAGAGAGCTTAGTCATTTTTCCAGCCCTGAAATGCCCATTGTCTCTCTACACCAAGAGAACTTCTCAGAGCTCACAGATTTTGTCAATGCATCTGCAATATTCTTCAAAGTGTCCAACTTTACTAGCAACACCTTTTTGTCTTCTATCATATCCCTCACAAAGTGATACTGAACATCAATGTGCTTTGTCTTTGAATGATATGCAGGGTTCTTTGCCAAGAAAATTGCACTTTGGCTATCACAGTCTATCCTTATATCTCCCTGTACTAACCCCATACCTGAACACAATCTCTGCAACCAAATTGCTTCCTTACTTGCATGAGTGGCTGCCATGTATTCTGCCTCTGTAGTTGATAGTGCCACTACATATTGTTTCTTACTCATCCAACTAACTGCACCTCCAAATAGGTTAAACACATACCCACTTGTAGATCTTCTCTGATCCAGATCTCCAGCCCAGTCTGCATCAACAAAGCCATGAATGTCCAACATTCTGTCCAATCCTGATCTTCCTTGGTAGCACAAACCATAATCACTAGTGCCATGAAAATACCTGAAAACCCGCTTCACTGCTGTCCAATGCTCCTTTCTTGGTTTTGACATAAACCTGCTCAATACTCCCACTGCATGTGCAATGTCTAGTCTAGTACAGACCATTGCATACATTAGGCTTCCGACTGCACTTGCATATGGAACACGGGACATGTCCTCTTCCTCTTCTTGTGTCTTGGGACATTGTTCAGCAGATAACCTCACACCTATAGGAATAGGAACCTTCACCATTTTACTATCCTGCATATTAAACCTCCGCAGTATTGTCTCGACATACTTCCTTTGGTTTAACCAGAGCTTCCTCTTTGCCCAATCTCTTTTAATTTCCAGGCCCAAGATATAGTTTGCAGCACCAAGATCTTTCATGTCGAATTTGGAGGACAATTGGGTCTTCAAATCCTGGATCATTTCTTTGTCATTTCCAACCAGCAACATATCATCCACATACAAGACCAGATAAATAACACGGTCACCAATTAATTTAAAATACACACAGTGATCTGCTTTGCTTCTGATGAAGCCAAGTCCCCGTATAAATGTATCAAATTTCTGATACCACATCCTTGGTGACTGTTTTAACCCATACAGATACTTCTTTAACTTGCATACCAATTATTTCTTACCCTTCGCTGCAAATCCTTCAGGTTGCTTCATGTAGATTTCCTCTTCCAGATCCCCGTGAAGAAATGTTGTCTTCACATCCATCTGTTCTACCTCAAAATCAAAAGCAGCAACAACATATAAAAGTAATCTAATAGAAGTTTCCTTGGCAACATGAGAAAAAATATCACCAAAATCAATTCCCGGCACCTAGGAATAACCTTTTGCTACCAACCAAGCTTTGTATTTCTCCACTTTTCCTTCTGCATTTGTCTTCTTTTTGAACACCATTGGTTGACAATGGGTTTCCTTCCAGCCGGCAACTCCACCAGATCCCAAGCCTCATTTTTGTGCAAAGATGCCATTTCATCAACCATGGCCTCTTTCTAGAGTTTTCCATCCTCTGAATCTACTACTTCCTTCACAGTCATGGGATCATCGTCAATAATAGATAAAGCAAAATTTGAACAGAAAGCAGATGGACTATACCTTTCAAGTTGCCTTCTTTCTCGAACTGATCTTCTCACAGCCGGCGTTTTTGGCTCTCCATCATCTGATTCATCCTCTGCTGTAGAGTCTAATTCTTCCTCCTTTAGCTCGAACTCTATCTTCTCAGGTTCCTTTCGTTGGACTTCATGTTTAATAACATCTTTCACTTCTCTAAACACCACATCTCGGATGTACACAACCTTCCATGTGACTCGGTTCCAAAGCTTATAACCCTTTAAACCATCCTTATACCCAATAAAGATGCACTTTTCAGATTTACTATCCAACTTGGTTCGTTTCTCCTTTGGAACATGTACATATGCATCACATCCAAATACCCTTAGATGTGAAAGAGAGGGTTTCTTACCAGTCTATACCTCTTGTGACGTCTTATCCTCCAATGCTGATGAAGGTGACCTATTGACCAGGTAACATTCAGTATCTATTGGAATTTATGTTCATATTGTATATATTCTTCAGATTTTTAGCTGTTGGCAACGTGGTTTATCAATAAATCCACTCCGTAGTTGGTTACATTGGAAAGCAGATTTCACCTAACAGTGTAATATTTGCCAGTTCAGTTAGATAGAAGTGTAGGAATTGGATATATATTCAGAATTTCAGTATGTAGTAGATCAGTGTGCTCATTGTTTAATGAATGGTGTGATTTGAAGAGCATATGGTAAATCAACTTATATTTTCAGTCTTTAGAATTTTTCAATTTTAAGAATTGAAAGAGTATCCAGATTAGTGCTGGCATATGGTTTCATTTCGCAATTGCAGGTTGCAATCTGCACTAGCAGGGTATTCAAATGATAGGGTTGATCTAGGAGAGTTGGTTATGGTAGATGATGGTTGATGATCAGGTTTACAGTATGACTCCATGCCCAACGCTAAAGACAATTGATCTGCTTGTTATCTGCATCCCACGGGGGGAAGCAGTCCCCATTGGAGCCGATGTTGTAACATATTTTGGCACACTAGATGATTTTATAAATGCACAGGCTACTAGTCTAAATGTGCCATAAACAAACATCAAATTTGTTTTCATGGCAGAGGAGTAAAAGCTTTTCTCTTAGTTTATATGTCAATTAGTTTATATTAATCATATTTCTAAGTTTTAAATCCTTATATCACCCCTCCGCTCACATTACTCTCCACCTTCATATCCCTAAGTATTAACACCCCTCTTAGTGATCCAAAATGGATTCAGTTTTGCCTCGAGATCAAAAGTCTTCAAATGCAGGTGAAAGTGGGCTCGCATTGAAGTGCTCGTACATAGTGCAAACAGCATGTAAATCCGAGTCTGGATGAAGAAATTAGAGCCAATTAAAGATTTAGGTCAAAAGTCAATGCCTACGTCAGCAGGACATGTGGCAACCCGGGAATGAGTCATAGGTTCTGGATGATGTCAGCGCAGAAGGTGACGTGGCAATCTATGATTATTTCACACCACAGTCATTGGATCATCCGATCAAAGGAGATCGACGCATATCGCGTCAATACATGCAAGCAGGATAGCCTTGAAAATGGATGCAATGTAGTTATTCATAGAAGTTAAACTTCTTTGAGTTCCGATAGGAAAGAGGTAAATGGTTTCTAGCACACCTTAAAGGCTGGAAATGGTTTTTCAGAAATCTACGCAATTCCACTCAGCGGTTGACACATAGCACACCAAAACAACCTTTCTTGCATGCTTTCGGAGAATTTCTGCCAGTCCCACTAGGTATCCCATCACGTCATAAGTTAACCCTCCGCCACCTCTCACTCCATCTTTGCCCATCTCCCAAGATCCGACGGCCCACATATGATTTCAGTCGTCCCTTGCCGATCGAATGTTATCAACGAGGGGGTCCGAAGTCGATAGTTTTGGAAACTGCCCTGTTGTGGAGGTAAATCCTCTCTGCGGACACAGACGATCCCTACTAGCCCAGACCAGGTCTAGCAACAATCAAACAATTCTATCACGCAAGTTCATAATTGCAAACAAAAGTGGATGATGAGAACCTACTTGGATTCCAACGCTAATATTCGTAGAAGAGACGTCGCCCTCGTTCCTTTGCCTCGGCCGGTCACGATCCCCACGATCTCCGTGATTGGACACCTGCACATGCAAAGAACAACACAAATACAAGCATAAAATCCAATAGATGCAACTATATATCAGTCAGAAAAGATATAACTCAACATCAATCATAAGACAATGAGAGTGGAACCATAATGATAGTCATCTATTATTGATAAATAACAAAGAAGAATACAACCATTGTTCTGACGTCAAATCCTCCTTTGGCTGGGTAGTCAGCTACACAAGTCTTGCAAAGCTTGTTGGGATGGGAACAAGCCTCTCTCTCTTGGGTGACAAGAATCTCCTCACTTAGATTTGGCCTTATGGGTGCAAAGAAGGCTCTTGCAGCTTCAAACTCTTGAACTCCTGGTATTCTCTATCACTATGCTGGAACTGGAACTAGCTTGCTCAAGGCATAGAGACAAGCTTTTATAGATAGAGAGGAAAGAGATAGGATCAACCACATTATTCATGGGATTGGCTTTATCAATTGGAAACTTCCATGAAAGGTGGCAAACCACTTCCCTTCTATGGAGATTCGAAGCCAAACCATCCTAGCTCAACATAGGTTCAGTTGGTGAATGGGTTAAGGAGAACCTTCGGAAGCTTGTTCGTTGAAAACTTTACTCAATTCGGTTGGCGCGAGTGCGACTCTGAGACAGAGCGCCAACAGTGCGCCCTCTTTAGAGGATTTCCCCCATTGGCGCGGGTAGTACACTGTGGACCCGCGCTAATGCAAAAAGAGTTGTTTTCATGGGTATTCTGCAGGAGATGTCTTCAGGGCATATGAAGCTCATACTTAGAGGAATATGATGCAAGTGGTTTCAGGTCATGCCACTTCTCACAGGCCCCGAAATGAGTCCTCCAGTGTACGGGAGAGGGGTAACAGGGACGATGACAAACGGTGACAAATTGTTGTGTAACACGCCCTCTGAAACTGCCATTCCCCGCTCCTAATTATTCGGGACTTAAAATCCCAAACCATTTACCACCTTGACTTACCCTTGAATGCGGTTTTCATCTATTCCATTACCGTCGCTCCTACATCATCATCCACCTCCACTCTCCTATCCGTTGCGCTCCTGCCACTCACCTTTCGCCACATCGTTTGCTTGTTAACTCCACCAATCACATTTACTCCCCGCTTAAAACACCCATCTTAAATCACCTCAGCTTTCACAGCATTTTTGCGTCCACATCATCACCTCCCTCCACGTCATATACCTGTCTCAAGGTCAACAGTTAAAATTGTTTCAAGATTTGAAGGCAACATCTTTGTATTCGAAGAACACCTAGCAATCAGTTGAGCATATTTTGGCATCGAAGATCAATAGAACACAACAAAGTAGCTCATAAGGTGATAGCGAGGCCAATTTAGTAGCAGCACAACTCCACAAGAGAATCCAATCATTAAAACGAATACAACAGAATAAGCACTAGCATTTCATTCGGTTATCTGTAATTGATTTTAAAACAGCTTTAGTAATTGTTAGTTTAAGCTCTTTTGTTCTATTTCTAATAAATCTTTCATTATATTGCAAGATATTTTTATGTAAACATTATAAATACTTCATCAATTGGAGTAATGGGTGTGGGATTTTGATGCCAAAACTCTACACTTTGTAATAGCTTCTCTTATTTGATTTCTAATGAAAGCCTTATGGCTCTGGTTTGACAGAATTTTGTGTTTCTAATATGTTTTTCTAGTATTTCCATATCTATTTTCTACACATGTTCACAGTATTATAGAAGACATGGGTGAGAACAGGTTGTGTTTCAATCTCTCTGAAATCCCTTGTAGATTAATAATTGTTTAAAGAGATTAGTATAGCAGACTATCTGTCTAATCTAGCTCCTCTTTGAAATTGGTTATTGTTTGTCCTTCTATTTTCTCCTGAATATGTTTTGTCGAGCTGTAGAAATCTTCTACATGCATCCAAATATTCCTAGTTGTTAAGTAATCAGTCTGGTTGTTCAATTATTAGGAATCTCCTTACATTATTCTGTCAAATTCTTATACAAATCAAGTCATTCTGTCAGGCTGGAAGCTGACACATTCAGAAGGGACCCTGTGAGAGAGGAATTTAATATGGATAGGGATTGTTATTGATCGCCAAACACCCCTAATTAAAACCATAAATCTGGCCATTGTGCTTCAAACGTTGTTGTTCAGTGACAAGTGAACAGCATTAAACAAAGCCTCATAACAACTGAGGGAGCCCCCTCTGGTTCAAGTGCCAGCTTGAGCCTAAAGATTGGTTGAGTTGGTTTCCTGGCGTAGTTTTTGCAGCCAAGGACTGCCTATGGGAAACAGGTACAACATAGACAATACAATGTACCATCATGGATTGATAAAAAGATTGATTGAGTTTCATCTTCAAAGCATAGGTGACAATTGGGAATTTTTTCTAGTAAGAAATCATTTTGAAGAGAAAACCCTTGAACAACCAAGTGGTAGTATAAACCTAAGGGGAAGAAAGAGAAAAATGGAGACAGTAATAGAACAGGAACCCAATCCCAACAAGAATTATCAGAGGATGAACTACCCATTGGTAGATATTTTGCAGAAAATAAAAAAGGGAATTTTAGAAGAAAGAAAGCCGGCAAGACAAAGAGGTTTTACCCCAAAACAAGATCCTTCCTCAGAAAGAAAATCCAAAAGCTAAAGAGAAGAAAAATCAGGGATTTCCAACCATATGTTTAAGAAGAAGTACCAATTGAACACAATACAAAAATCAGTCTCAGGAGGTTCAAAATATATCGATCTTGAGTCGAAAGAGCAACTTAAAGATCTTGAGGACTCTCCAAGAGAGTCACTGAGACTGTCACCAAGGGTGTCACCACCTCCCTTAAGTTCACCTCTAAGAAGTCCAGTACAAAGTCCAGGCATTGATCATTTTTCAGCAAGAAATTTATGATTACATAGAATCATTAGAGAGAAAGGAAGCAACAACCAAAGGATCAATCCAAAGTCCAGGAGAAGGAAGTAACCAGTTTAATGAGCCATAAGAACCTTCAACATCTAATGTTTTGAAGCAAGAAATCTTTGAGCTGGAGACATTAAACAAATACCTAAAAAATGAAAATCAAACACTAAAGGCACAGAATGGAATTCAAATTGCCAAGAGTGACAACCTTATTCTTCACTTAAGTCTATGATACAAAAAGAACAAGAGGTTGAAGAAAGAAAACAGGGCAATGCAAAGATAAATCATCAAACTAAAGTATAAGACCCTCATGAAGAAAACAAGAATGGCAGTGGTTGCTAGAAAGAAGAAGAAAGTGAATCCTGGATGTGATAGCAAGAATGTATAGGAGAATGACAATGTTGTGTTGTATGAGGACATACAAAACCTCTAGTGTGGGGGAATGTAGAGTCTAAGAACTGCTTTACCTTGACACCCTTTTTTCCCATATCTCGTCCTTTTTCCTATTGCTATCATCCACATAAGTGCAATAAATATAAGGTTTTGTTAAGGTAAGCACACATATCTCCTCTTTTTCATATTTTGTCCATATGCCTTATTGTTTTATTAAAGTTTGCATTTAGCTACAAAATTGACCTGATTCTGCAATTAATCCACAGATCTGTAGCTGCTTCCATTGTTGACAGAGTTCGAGTGCACCAGCTCAGCAAAGGAGTATATGGGTAGATAGAGAATGATCCTCTCATGGATTTCTTCCTATTTAATCAAACAAGTTTATTAAGATAATCGCACTGCAGAACAATCAACCATGACAGTCAACTGCAAGATAATGTGCCAAAATAGAGTCCAAGTTTCAAGAGATATTATCAAAAGCGCATACATACACTGATACGCTTTATGAAAGTTGTGTACATATACTAGGGTTTTTGCAGTGTGGATTGTTGATGATATTTGATCAGTTTTGTTTTATTTTTTGTTGTCTGTCGATAATGTCTCTATTATAATACTTTGTGTTTGACAGTAATAATTAGGTCGAATTGATTATGAAATGGAATGTTGATTAGTGATGATGCTACATTGTGATGATTTGTAATTAGCTCAGTGATCTGTAATTGATTCAATACATGATTAAGTGATTATTTCAGTAATGTTGTGATTCAGATTCAGTTGTCAGTGATTTGAGATATGTACGCAGGTCTTCTACAGAAGCACATACATACACGGGTGTTCTAAAAAGAAGTAGCGTATAGCTTTTGAAATATATTTGACCAGGGTTTGCAGTGACAACAATTGGTTTCTAATAGTGTATGGCTTGGTATATTGATGTGTGGTTATGCATTGGTATGATCTAATGGTCTATATCTGGTTATGATTGGTTTGTTTTGGTTGCAATAATTGGTTGAGATTCAGTGATTGGTTTGTTGATGTTTCAGTTGGTTCAATGATTGGATGAGTTGGTTCAGTATTTGGTTTAAGAATTATTACTTGGTTTGGGATTAATGATGAGAGTGGGTCCAGTCTGAAAATATGATGAAATGTGGCCTAGATGTTTGATGTTCTGATTCAAGTAGATCCAATATGAAAATGATGAAACATGGTCCACAAGAGGTGCTGAGGGTTTTATCATTTATTGGGGGAGTCGAAGCTTCCTTCCAGTAGTAGCTGGTGAATTTGTGTAGGGGGTAGGTGTTCCTTTCTTATAGGAGCTAGTAAATGAAATCAAGGTGTTGGCACTCCCTTCCAGTGGGTGTTGGAGAATGAGAGAAGGTTGTAGCCTTTTGCAGGTGGGTTCCTTCATACTGGTACGAGTCTGTGACAGTACAAGATTGTAATAAGTTTTACTTTATAATAAAAAAGAAGAGAGAGACAACGACAGCGGTGGTTTTATCCCACATTGGGTTTCCACCTAAAATCTTGGTTTTCATGTGTGTTGATATGTTTCTTGTGTGTTGATGATATATCTACTTCTTACTATTCATGGTTATTATTTAATTAATGAAATAATGATGCATTGGTTAAATATGAAGAGAAGATGTCCCAGGGGGCATCTCAATTAGTAATCCGAGATATGTGAAATCGTTGAAACTCGAGAGACCCGGGTTCAAATCCCCCCTGTTGCAACCTGGGCTACAGGGATGAGGACATATCATAACCCCCTAGAGGTTTACTAGTAGTTACGTGTTAGGTGGGCTGCTGGGTTCTTCTTGGTCACCAAAAAAAAATGGTGAACAGAATATGAAATACATGAAGAATTAATTAACTATAAGTACGTTGTTTTCCTTTAATAAAGTAGTGTACATATTTTTTTTGCATGAATGACAGTAGTGTATGGAAATCAGAATATGAAATGAAAAGTTTAAAGCGAGTTTAAAATATTGATTCCCCCCCCCCCACCCTTAGTATTTTTCCCAACTACTGGAATCAGAGCAGGTCACTTTAGTTAAAGCTTAACAGCTTGGATTGGATCAGGGACAATAGGAAAGAAGCAAAAGAATAAGGAAACTCAAAGGAAGAAGTCAATTCACGAGAACAATGACAATGATGCATTTGATGTTATAACAATATTTGCATTTGTCAGTTAAGAACAATTCGCAGCAGAAGAACAAGGAAAGTCAGAAACCATGGACAATAAAGGTATGTTTGTGCTAAGTGATGGTAACTATTAGGATTGGAAATAAAAGACAAAGTCTAAATTAATAAACCTCGGATCTGATGTTTGGAATTTAGTATGTAATGGTTGCACTAAAATTCCTCCATCAAGTGAAGAATTACAAAAGAATAATATAGAATTAAATGAAATCATCAGTAATGTACCTAATTCAACATTAAGAGAAGTTATGCACTATGAAACTACAAAAGAAGTATGGGATAATCTGTAGTTCATTCATGAAGGAAAATCAAAGGAAGAATGTTCATAAATAGAACCATTAGGTAATCTTATTTCTAAAGATGTATGAAAAGATGAGTATGATGGTAAAACAACCTTTGTTTGGTCATATGGAGGTACTGATTCAGAAGAAGACAGGTTAGAGGAAGTTCTTAATCTTAGAAGAAAACTTGATTTTACCTTACAAGGGATTAACAATCTTACGGATAAGTTGAAGGCATATGATGAGAGGGATCATTTTAAATCGGTAAGCATTGCAGTAGAATCTAAACAATATCGTGAAGGACTTGAAGTTGAGATTGTCTCTCTATGAGGAGATCCTGAAAAATCAAACAAGTGAAATGAAAAGCTACTTCAAACATTTGAAGAACAAGAGAATGGGATGAAGGAAGAGATTATCAAATTAATGGAGCAATTGGAAGAAGAAAGAAAGGTTGAAGAAGGAACGAAGATGATCTGAACTTAGACAGGAACACAACAAATTACAAATATAACCATAAATACATAGATGCAACAGAAATAACACTTCATTTCATTAATATCAGAATACTGAAATATGCTTACAAACAAAATAAAAATAAACTAGATCGGGCAATGGTAGCTTATCTCTGAGAAGAGATGTGGCGGCTACATGCCTTTTAACTATGTTACAATGAGGCTCAAGGGCCTATTTATTATTGAACAACAAGGGAAAACCCTAACCCTCGGAGATGTAATGCCGAGAGTTTGTGGACCCATTGGGGTTAGTTTGGCAACCAACTTCTCGAAGTCGTAACTTGGTCATATTATCTCCGTTTGGTGCATACGATACCTTGTTGAAAAGGTCCCTCCAAGTACTATAGAATTTACGGCAGGCCTTGCCTATGACTATGTACTTGCTACGGATCTCAAAAAAAGTCATTTAGGGGGTCAAAACTGCTCCGGAAGTTCAAGACCCGAAAAGCTGCTAAAAATAGTAAATGTTGAAATAAACCAGGAAACATATGAAACTGACTAGAGGTCTAGGTGGAATAGGTGGGTGGACACCAATATCCACCTGGATCATTCCTCCCCCCTTAGGAAGCAACGGTCCCCATTGCATTGAGTGCCTCCCTCAGATGGGGAAACTTCTACTAAACTTGGTCCCTGGTGAGCCACTTGCCTTGGTGCAGGAGTTGGCCAACTTTGAAAACCCGATATAGTTGGATCTTCTGCTAGCGAGTGTTCTTGATTTGTGTGTCCACAATGCGATAATTTGTGGCCTATTCCATGCAGTCTAGGTTTAACTCTATTGGTTTTAGTTATTCTGTAATGTCTGGTGTGTCCAACAATGGTGGAAAGTATGGTCGAAGGAGGTCTACATTGAACGTTGGGTGCAGAAAAAGGAAAGGTAGAATGTTGAGCTTGAAGGCATTGTCCCCTACATCCTTGGTGATGGTGTATGGCCCATATCGGAGCGAGCGAATCTTGCTATGGGATCCAGTGAGGCACTCCTTTTGCAAATGTAGGCAAACTTTGTTGCCCACCTGGAACTTGTGCAACACCTGATGTTGATCATGGCGTTGCTTGTACTTAGCATTGGCTCTGTCCATTATATCATGGACCTGCTGGAAATGTGTTGAATGCACTCAATGAAGTTGCTAGCCCTGTTGGTTTCAGACTAGACGTGAGCAGAATCTGTCTGAGTGGCTACAAATGGTATGGCCACATCAATGGGACATAATGGTTGGAATCCTAACCCTACCTGAAAGGGGTTCTGGCTTATTGAGCTATGGAGAAATCTATTGTAGTTGTGTTGGACATAGGGGAGGATTTCATCCCATGTGCGTGGATGCTTCGAGTTGTACATGCACATAATATGCACGTCATCCTGTTGACAACCTCTATTTGGCCATCAATTTGGGGGTGGAACGTTGTGGACTTAGTAAGTTTGGTATCCAGCAAAATGCAATTAGGAATCTGCTATCCTAATCTGAGACAATGTACTGTGGGATCCCAAAGTGTACCCACACTCGCTCAAAGAAGAGCTTAGCATAAGTTTCTGTTGTGATACTCTTCTTACAGGCCGCCATAATGGTCATCTTAGAGAATCTGTCGACAACCATGAAAACACAATCGTTGATGTGCTTGGTAGAAGGAAGGCCCGACATGTAATCCATGGACACAAATTCCCAAGGTCGAATAGGATTAGGTAGAGGAGTATATAGGCCTTGCTTCTTGATCATTGGTTTGGCAATGGCGCAGTTGGTGTAGGATCTAATGTACTTCCCAACATCCTGACAAAGTTTCGGCCAATAAAAATACTTTTGTAGTACCGCCATTATTTTCTCTGCTCCAAAATGTCCAGCGACTTGACTGTACTATGCCTCCCAAATCATCTTGGCATGCTCGCTTGAAGGAACACATATATGTCCCAGGTGCATAACAATGCATCCTAAAGGTAAAAATTTGGAACTTTCTTCCCTTCTAGGAGTCTCTGGTATATGCTGCCAAATTCTGGATCGCTCTGGTAAATATGCGACCAATTTAAAGTCTCATGCCCACAGGAGTCGAGCACAGTGATCAGCGCCATGACTGGGGGTTAGCTAATGTAGTCAACAACATTATTGGTGTTGCCCTTATTATACTTATTGTTCAAATGGAACTGTTGCAGGTAGGTGGACTATTTCTGATGGCGATCATTTTGCAACTTGTAAAAATTTTGAATAATATAACACTTATTCACAGAGATTATCCTGATTATACACTATTGCGGAATGCATGCATAATACATAACCTCCTCTACGTTGATCATCAATTTTGCGGAATTAAAATCAATGAAACATCAATCGCATGCGCACATTAACACAGTATGTAACCGGGGAAAGCATACAGCTGAAAACCCCCAACTATCTGTATATTATAATGATAGAGAACATGTAACAATACATAGTACAATACTCCTCACAAGTACTCAGTACTATCTCCACCTGCTACACACAAACTAGCTCAGATCTGAATCAAGTCACAGGTTCAAATCTCCTCCGCTGTCTGCCTGCCTCTACTGCGCAATCCAAAGCAAGAATAGGAATGATCCAAGCTCATTTTCCTTGGCTTGTACTGCGCAATCCTCATTGGCAATCTCCATCCATGCATGTGCAAATCTCATGCACATCTATAGTCACAACTGATAGCAGTCTCACTCTTTCACCCACCTCTAACACTTGTCTCCATTGAACTGTCCATGCACTGAGTTAACTGATGTATTCTTTAGTTGCTTTATGAGTTAATAATTAGTGAATTAATTAATAATTAATTCACATCACTCATCACTAGTGTATTCTGCAGTTAGACTAAATACAACTAGTTCAACTAAGTCAAACGGAACACAACTCCATCAACTCCTCAATCAACTCCACCAAACTCAATCACTTGAGTTTTAACTGAAGTCCATCATGCAATAGCTCAACTGACCCATAAGAAAAGTGTATTTCCTTCTGACAGTTGCATGTGCCACATCCATAGCTCGAACTGAAGTGCTCCAAGAGGATAAGATAATGTTTATAGTCCAAATATTATTAAGAGCTAATAATATTCGATTGTTCTATTTTTAGCCTAGCAGTCTAAAAATAGACTCCGCCCATATGTCTAAAAATAGAAGTACATCTATTTTTACCAAAATGACCAATCATCCACAAATAGCATCCTGCAACTCATAGACCATGATCCATATGTCTAAAAATAGACATAGTCTAAAAATAGACATAGTCTAAAAATAGACTTTGCGCCAAAAATAGCCTGTGGGCCCACTTAGTGAAGGCGAATTCTTTTCACTAAGCTCCATCATCTTGTTGCATTTTCAACACAACTTCCCTTGTGCCTGTATGAACTACAGGGGTTGGTGGTCTGTGTGGATGATTGTTTCCTTCCCCAAAATTTAGTGCTTCCATTGACGGCAGGTTTGCACAATGGAATACATTTCTTTATCATAAGTGGAATACTCTCAGACTGTGTTTGAAAGTTTCTCACCGTGGTAAGCCACTCGATGCCCATGTTGAGTAAGAACTACACCAATAGCATAGTCACATGCATCTTTCTAAATCTCAAATGGTTGTTGCAGGTCTAGTAATGTGAGTATTGGTGTGGAGAAGAGGCGATGCTTCAACTTGGAAAGCACCTTCTATTGGGTTTTAGACCAAAAGAACTTTGCTTTCACTGCCCTTAGTGACTTGACTTAAAGGCCAAGTGATATGAGAGAACCCCAACAAGAACTTGTGGTAGAAATTGGCAAGGCCCAAAAATATGTGAAGCTTTGTTAGAGTGGTTGGGGTTGGCCAATCCCTAATGAATTGTATCTTGGTTTGGTCCACATGCACACCTTTCTCATCAACGATGTACCCCAGATATTGAACATGGGTCATGCCAAAAGTGCACTTCTCCAAATTGGCACACAGCTTGTGTTGTTGCAGGGTCTAAAGGACCTGTCAGATATAGTGGAGGTGCTCTTCCCAACTCTGGTTGAAGGTCAAGATGTCATCTAAATACACCACGAAGAATGTATTGGTGAAGGATCACAAGAGGTCGTCCATCAGTCTCATGAAGGTTTTGGGGGCATTCGTCAACCCGAAAGGCATGATCAACCATTTGAACAAGCCCTATTTGGATTTGAAGGCAGTCTTCCACACATCGGAGGGTTCGATAGGCACTTGGTGATAACCGAACTTCAAGTCAATTTTGCTGAAATATTTGGCCCCCTTGAGCTGGTCCAGAAGGTCGTCAATCCGTGGAATTGGATACCTGTTCCGGACAATGATCTTGTTTAGCGCTCGATAGCCAATATAGAGTCTCTAGGTCCCATCATTCTTTTTTACCAATACAATTAGGATCCCATTCGGTGATGAGTTTCGCCTGATCTGCCCATTCTGCAACGGCTCCTGGATCTACCTATTGATCTCATCATTCTCTGGAACAGGGCATTGATAGATCAGTCTGTTGTGTAGCGGTGCGCCCGGGGTCAAATCGGTGGAGTGCTTGACCTAACAGTGCAGAGGTGCCCCTGTAGGTGAGGTGAAAAAGTCCCTATACTCCTCCACAACCTTGTCCATCTGTTGTTGCTATGTGGAGGAGCCCTGTCTGGAAGTCGTGGCCACAACCTTCTTCTTTCTATGAGGGTGAATCATAAGGAAAACAAATTTCCTAGTTTGAGAAATGATCTTATTGCATTGCTTTGCAATGATCAAAGAGATGGCGATCAGCAAGGCTACCTTCGGTATCTTGTACAACTTTTTGCCCAAATTAATAATCACAGAGAGAGGTCTAGACTCATATACATCATCTCACTTCCACAAGTATGGTTTTCCTAATAATACATCACAAACTTCAAGAGGAAAAACATCACCAAGTACCTCATCTATGAAGGGCTTGACGCTGTAGGGAAGACAACACTACTGGCTGACGTGGATATCTCGTCCTTGGTGAACCCAACCTAATGTTGTACGACTGTGGATGTGCTATCATAGGTAGGCCCAACTGCTTCATGACCTCTGTTGAAATGAGGTTCTTTTGGCTCCTGCTAATGACAATGAATTGCAGCGAAGAACCCTTCACCCACAATAGTGAGTGGAAGAGGCGTTCCCCCTCCTTTGGATCTTCAAGCTCATTCTTTTGGATCTTGGTGGTGGCCACGGTGGCACTATGATCCACATCAATGATCTGCTTCCCTTTGTTATTCCCCTTGTCGAGTTCTGACTTTGAGTCGGAACATATGTCTGAATCAGAAGCCTTCAACTTGGCCACCAGTGACTGCTTGGCCCAACACTCACTTGTGTTGTGAGTGGAGCTCTTATGGAACTCACACCATTTTCCCGTGTCCTTCTTTGTCTTCATGGTGTTGTTCTTTTCTTGCGGCTTCGGTGGGTTGTCCTGGGTCACCCCGCCTTGGCTTTGGCCTTTGCTTTATGGTTTGGGGGCGCCTTTTCCTTGCTTCAGATTTGCAGATCCAAAGTCTCGCTTCTTCTGTTTAAAATTCTGCTCAATCTTGACAGTGAATCGATATTTCGTACCAAGAGAGGAGATGTCTAGGAACTTCATATTATCTTTGATGTACTTGTGTAGACAGTCGTGGTACTTGAGTACCAAATGCCTTTCAGAATTTTTGATACCCAATTTTGTGCAGAGGATATGGAAAACATTTGTGAACTATGGCACATCTTGATCCTTTCCCTACCGTATCGTGGTCCACTTTATGTATTTATCTTCATAGCTACTGACAGGGTAATATTGTTCCTTGATGGCATCTTGAAAATAATCCCAAGTGGGTGTGCTTGAAAACAGCGAGGATTTCCTCTTGTCCTTTTGTTTACTGTAGGTTTCCCACCAGTCCTTGACGTGTGGGGGGGCTTTAAGAAGTGTGTAATCTTTTCCCAATTGGAAAAGTCATGAACAAAAAAATATCTTTCCAACAAATTCAACCATTTATCTATGGCATCTGCATCTATCTGGCCCTCAAATATGGGAATATCAAAGTTAAATTGTACCTTAGAAGTGGTGGCACCTCCAGAGTGGTTGCAAGATGAACATGCATCGCCTGTGGGTAGTCGTCTGAGGATCTGAGCAAATTTATCCATCATAGCATTCCTTTGTCGCTCAAGGGCTTCCTAAAGCAATATTTTGATAGTATCTCCTGCCCCCTCGTCTTTATTTTCTTTCACCATAGGAGGTCATCGAGGTTTGCGAGGCTGGTATTGCAAAGGTTTAAACAGATTGAGTCTTAACTCCTTATACCTTGACCTCGTTGGGGACATGCAAATAAAAACAGAGAAAGAGAAGAACACTCTCATACCATCGATCCGAACTTAGACAGGAACGCAAGAAATTATAGATACAACAAAAAATATAGAGATGCGGCATAAATAACACTTCATTTCATTAATATCATAATACTGAAATATGCTTACAAACAGAATGGAAATAAACTAGCTCGGGAGATGGTAGCTTATATCTGAGAAGAGATGTGGTGGCTACATGTCCCTGAACTATGTTACAATGAGGCTCAAGGGCCTATTTATTATTGAACAACAAGGGAAAACCCTAACCCCAGGAGATGTAACGCCAAGAGTTTGTGGGCCCCGTTGGGGTTAATTGGGTAGCCAACTTCCCTGGGTTGTAACTTGGTCATACTATATCAGTTTAGCACGTAAGATACCTTGTTGGAAATGTCTCTCTGAGTATTACAAGATTTGCGGTAGGCCCCTACCCACTGCTGCTACCTACATCTACGAACCTGTTGTGGACCTCGAAAAAACACCATTGAGGGGGTCAAAACTGTTGCGGAAGTTCAAGACCCAAAAAACTACTATAAATAGTAAATGTCAAAATAAACCAGGAAACAAATGAAACTGACTGGAGGTCTAGGTGGGATAGGTTGGTGGCCACCAATATCCACCTGGATCAAAAGAAGCAGTATTTGGAAAAGGAAGAACAATTCCAAATGATGGAAGTTGAGGTAAACATTCTAAAAAGTAAATTAGAAGAAAAGGATAAACACTTCAAGGTAGTACTAAGATTTTGGATCGCATTATTAGTAGTCAAAGGTCTCCTTCCATTAAATCTGGTCTTCATTTTCATGATACCGTAAAAGGAGAATCTAGTTCACAGGCTTGTGCAAGGATATTGAAGGATAACAATACGAAATCTGAAATTCTTGTTAAAGAGATAAGAAGTCAATCAGATGAACATCCAAGAAAGATGAATTTTCAAAAGAAATCATTTGCTCCTAATAATAGAAACATTAATCGATTCTCTCATCTGATCAATAATGTTGAACGCTTTATATGTCATAATTATGGACATGTTGCAACCAATTGCAAAAGCAAATTTTTTCGATCTCAGGCAAATAGCCAATTTACAGGAAGGTCATTAGCTCCTAGGTACTCAGGTTTCTTCAAGGGGTACTTTTTTGCATTCAACATATTTGGTCACAAATCTATTGATTTCAATATAAGGCATATGAAACAAACATATAATAATTCGCTAGCTCCATTTTATGGTCATATAAGATGTTATGCTTGTAACAAGTTTGGGCATGTAGCAAAAGAATGCAGGAACAAGGTAGTGGACTATAACACCCCCTCCCAAGTCTACCCAAAGTAACCATGCCAACCGGGGTAAACATGAGGAGAGATGCTACTATGATCATATTTGAACTTAAGGAAGTGGAATAGACAAAACTTCACACACATTCATACAACATCATCAACATAAGCCACTCAGACAACCTGTCCCTATGTCCCATTGTTATTCTGCATCTCTTAGGCCATATTCTCTCTCATGCTATGGGAAAGGGAGTGACCAACAACCTAAAGTCGCTCTCACAGGCTTGCCTGCCAGCGACTACGGATCAAAATTGCTAGTTTTGTGCCAGCAACCCCAGGATTTAAGCCACTTTTCTAGCCCGTAATCCTGACCTCTACCTAGAACTTGTTGTAACTTCCATAATTCATTTAAAACATGATAACAATGTTGATCAATCAAAAATCACCCTCAGGACTAGGCCTGAGCATCCCCAACCAAGACTGACATTCTGTTAAACACTTGGCATCAATGCAACCTACAAATCTAGGATACAAGACATAACATAAATGACTGAAACAACTTATGAAACATAACCAAAAGGACACCTCCTTCTCCACTGAACTACTACATCATCAATTAGGTCTTGAATCCATCCATTTAACAATTACAACTAAATATGTGAAATAACCATGACATGAACTAGTCATTCAACCATGCTTATAACCAGCATAAAACCATATAAATATTAGAGATATGACAACCATTAAATCCACATATAAATCAGTGAAAAAGTAAGAGAACTTAGCTTTTATTAATCATACACAGTTCTGACTAGGTTCGGGACTTCCACGTATCACCTGACCATAGACATCACTGAACCAAATCTCTCTTTCATCCAGTCACCCCCATGCCATATTCTAAGCATGAATGTGGGATCTCATAGAACAACCAATCTAAGAACAACCAAGGGAATCCATAGGTTGAACCACATCCACCCTCACCAAACCGTGTTCACACCAAAACCGGTGCTCCGATCACAACCAAAAAGAACTTGGAATGCCATTCGGAATCCATCACTATCCTTGAGGAATTTTTCATCTCCTTGTCTCTTAGGCTTTACTGCAATCCGAACATGAATCATTAGGCCCTAAACTGAGACTATTCCCTCAAGCTTTACTGTGTATCTCGCCAAAACCGGTTAAGGGATTCCTAGGCCTTTGGGAATGAACCTTGAGACCACCTCTGCCCAGATTCTAAAATCCATCCGGCAATTCCAAAGTTCTAAAACTGAAATAAACATTCCAACATACCTGTTGAGCCCTGAACTTGCATCTTTCCTATACACCTTCCTAGACCTTTTCCATTCACCTAGACCTCCTAAGCTATCAACACCATTGCATATTAATCATAAAAGATCACTTAAAGTGATTTTTAACTATGTTTTGTGTCTGCTATTTGAATTATATTTTTGCTCATTGAGCTGCGGAATCCTGTCACTTTCCGCAGCTGCTTCAACTTTCCGCAGCCGTTTTTGTTAAAGTCTACATTGCAGGCGTCATCAGGCAAGCGAGCCACATGGGCAAGTTGGAAATGACTTGGACATGGATCGAGTCCTATTGGCTCAGTCGGATTCATCAGAGGAGGTCGTGGTCAAACAGAAGAGTCCTACCGCAACAGAACTCTGTTTCCAAGCACGTGAAAGATTTTCGTGGCCGTTTCTAGATTTCTGGAGGCACGCTAACACATGTAGGCTGCCCACAATGTGAATCCAACAAGCCGTTTTCCATAGATTGCATAATCTCGACAGCATGACGCTAAATCCATGGACACTGTCGTTTACGTGTCCTCTGTCAGCGCAGTTTTTAGGAAAACAGTTATGTAACCTTATGTTATAAATAATGTGTTTCTATATGCATAGTAGTTAGTCTTTTGAATATATTTTTGTTGTTAAAAAGCCCACTGTGCCGTGACACTAGTTTCATTATTGTGACTGCGTTCTGAAATATATGAGAAGACTCTGTTTCTGAGCATAATTCTTGATTGATAGCTGTTGCCCGAGGTTGTGCAGAGGGCCCCTACACACGCCGAGGTTTTGTTTCTTATTTGCTGTACAGTTTCATGTTGTGTTTCTTTATGTTTATTATGCCATAGTTATTCACTTATGTATATTTCATTTACTATGGTACTAACGTTTCATTCTTGTTCATAATTTTACATGCTTTACATTGCTGTTAACGCTGATCAGTGTGTATGTTCCAGATTACAGTAGGCAGCCCAGGAATTTGCATATAATTTTCACAATGACTAATGACATGGAATCAGTCTTTCTGCTGACTTACTTTTCTTAGCTTTTAATTCCAGTTCTGTTTTGTTTATTTCAGTTTTGTTCATTGGCTTTATTAGTTAGCTTAGATATTAAATTGCTCATATCATTGTCAGTTACCTCCGAAAGCCATAGCGAGACTAATGGCGAGGGATTGAAGTATGAGTGTGTAATTTGATATTAGTTTTATTTTTCTACAATTAGATATCAGATTGCTCAAGTTGTTGATGATTACCTCCGAAAGCCATAGCGAGACTAACTGGCAAGGGGTCAGACTATGAATTGAAGTGATTTGATTTTAAGTTTCCTTTTCTGCAATTAGATATCAGATTGCTCAAGTTGTTGATGATTATCTCCGAAAGCCATAGCGAGACTAAATGGCAAGGGGTCAGAATATGAATTGATGTAATTTGATTTTATCTTTACTTTACTTGCAATTTTTTTGGATTTCTTTGAGTACAGTAGCTTAATTCATTTCTTTTGTATTTAGACAGCAGCAGGGATAATGGTTTCATGATCAATAGTTCACTGTTTATTTGATTAGAATAGTGGCACATTTTCATTTTATTTTAGGAATTAATTTCATCATTAGCATGTTCTAAGACCTTCTGAAGTTTGAAGTTTTGGAAACCATTATAAAGGACATAATTGCCTTGAACATTTATATCCATACTTGTCTTTTATAATTTCCATTTCACATTAGGAGATAAACGAAGATAAAAACCCCCAAAACAAAATAAAAAAATCAAAAACGACAAAAAGTAAGAAATAGGTTATCTTGCACATATAGTGCACCACACTTCAACAGTTTACGACTCCCGGATTGACAATTAATATAGCAATTTAGGACACTCTAAATTGACCAAATAATACCATGGCATCTGGAAAAAGGCTAGGCTAGACTAAAATCCACTGTCATAACCCGACAATACAATGCCACCGACAACAAGAGAACCATACACCAACATGCAAATCCATGCATGTCCAAAAAAAATTGGAAATCACACATGCAAAAGGTTACCTGCAAGTGTTCATGTTGATGTTACTTGAGTCTGCTTTCCTTTACTTGATCCTTGCTTTCTTTTCCTTTCCTTTCCTTGTTTGCCCTTTCCTTTTCTCCAAACTAGAGTGCTCCAAGAAATCTTTAAATGATTAAGAGTGAGAGAGAGAGAGAAGAATGAGAGAGATCCAAACTTGAACTGACCAAGAGATTACACTGACCAAGCTTCCCCTAACTAAGAAACATGCCAACTGATCCTCAAAAGCCTTTTTATCAATGAGGCCTCTATCTTCTTCATTTTCCCTTATTTTCCTTCATTTTCCTCCTCACATGCAACCTGTGACCTTTCACCTTAACTTTCTCCTAATTTCCTTTATTTTCATAAATAAATGTGCCAAAAAATGTCTTTTTGCCTTTTAATGCCTTTGCCTTTTCCTTTTCCAATTTCCTTAGCCAAAACACACAGCCAATGATGCCCACTAGGATATTTTTTCCGAACATTCAACTTGGAATACATATCCCTTACCCGTGGTCTTATTTTGCCTTTGTTTACTTTATTACATGAAAATTTCACTGGGGTTGTTACAAAACCCTCCCCCTTGGGGAACACCATCCTCGGTGTTAAACCACACCAAGACCTCAATAAAACCACTGAAAAGCAAACATACTGCCCATGGAGCTTTATAACTTAGCTCGTTGTAGTATTTACAATGAATGACCTGCTCAAAAGTAAAACATCATGACAACATGACTAGATAACAACCATACCACATATTGGAGCTTTATAACACAGCTCATTACAATATTTACAATAACCACATATTCACATTTGCTAAACCAAGAAATAAAAGGATACAATGCTTGTATCAATCAACAAGGGAGTCCATAAGATCACACCTTCACCCTCAAATTATTACTAGGATTCACCTCCTTCCCAAGAAGTCCAGAATCCACTGTCACAGTCAATGTTGCATCCAATGTCCAGCGCTACAATCCTGCGCCACTTGTCCCCTCAGTGAATAGTCACCGACTCATTATTTTAGGGTGCACTCCAAATGTCTATCTGATTCCATCTAGCAATGTTAATGACTAAAACCAATATATTCATGACCTTCCCTTCTTTGCTACACAGTCCCTCAGGAAATCCGGTCACCCCCTTCCGTGCAGCCACTCACCTTCCAAGTTCCACGGAATCCCCTAACCTGGGCGATCCATCCCTTGGCAAGGATTCCTCGCATCGGAAGATCAAACAACCAAGGCATATACCTGCCTCAAAACCATCATACCAGTCATAACATGCTCATGGCAATTAATGGACACTATTGGGTACCAATGTCCCACAATGGTCGTGCTCCTAAAGTACTCTGCCAGCATACTGTTGAATGTTTCAATTTCTTTCGTTGCTTCTATCAATTCTTGCAATCGATTTAAACCACCCAACTGGGGAGTTTCATGCATTCCTGTTCCAAGAACATAATTTCCATTGGATTCAAATAAATTGAAATAACTTCAAATCATTCCTCATTGGTAGTTCATCAATAAGGTACACTTGCAACCATGTTCGCTTCCTATCACAACAATTCAAACTAACTGTTTGATCAAAACATCATGTATAAACATATCACATCTAGTTGGCTCAAAACACAACCATCACATGTAACCATCATAAACCAGAATCATAGATCACATATAATCATCATAGACCATAGTCATAAGCCACGTGAATAATAAAACTGAAATAAAACGATGATACTTATCCTTTCATAAATCTTTAGCTTCTACCTTTGTCTTTATTCCATACGCACTCTAGATCGGTTGCCACACCAGACAAACACACAGTGCCTTCTCCTCAACCATGTGCACATACACATAGTTTGCATCACACACATACAACTACACATGTCACACAACACCATGCAATACATGCATGTGCACCTGTGCCATATGTACCACATGTACACAGTACCACCTGTACACTGCAACCACCAGCACAAGGTGTGCACAACATCACATGTACATGGCACCACCTGCACAATGTGTACATAACGCCTTATGTACATTGCACCATATGTAAAACGTATACATAATACCACAAGTACATAGAATCACATGCACGACATGTACAAAACATCACATGCACGACATGTACACGGTACCACATGCTCACAACACCACTTGTACAATCATGTACACAACACCATATGTACAACATGCATAGAACACCATATGTACATAACACTGCATATCCAACATGTACATAACATCATCTGTACACAACACTGCATATCCAACATGTGCACAACACCATATGCACACAACACCGCATATCCATCATGTACATAACACCATCTATACCCAACACTGCATATGCAATATTCGTACAACATTATCTGTACCATCATGTACATAACATTGCATAAACAACATGTACACACGCTATGTATACACAACACTGCATGTGCACAACATCATAGATGCAACATGTACAACATATACAACATATGCACAACAATAGTACCTCACATCCAAAAGCACACTGTCTCTACCAAGAAACCTTGCTCCCAGTGTCTTATCTATGCTTGTCCCAGCATGTCGCAGACCACACTGCTTTCATTTCGTTGATGTATCCTTCCAAATTACCTGTCATAAACATATGCATAATACAAGTATACAATATCAATTCATATCCACATGATACTGACCTCGTATATTTGTCGTGACTACTCTTCCCACTTGATTCCTCATGAACCAAGAATCTCTTCATGTCATTCACCTGCATAAGAAATCATTCCTCCACAAGAACGATCCCTGACAACCCTGTCAGACAGTGACAACATACATACATATATAATCATTAGCATAAAACAATCATCATCCTGTTAGACAATGACATACATACATACATGCATACATATATAAACATCAACATAATCATGATCATGACATAATTACTAGATAACATAAGGTATAGGTTAAGATAACTTCCTTTATCTGTGTACAACATGAACAACATTGAGAACAATCATTCCCAACATAACCAAGGCATTTGAAACCTCGGATCCATTTACTTTACCTTCTCTAGTTATCTTTCACATGTTTGTACTACGACTGTCCGTTTACCACTATGTACCAACCAGTCCAACCGAATGTCATAGTCTTACCTTCCGCTGTGCTTACTCATGCATAGAGCTTCATCTGAGTCTTACATCATCTATCGGGTACCACATAGCTCTCCCCGAGCTGCATTAACTTTCCTCTTTTCCAACCAATTCTCAAGACTCAAAACATAAAAGGCAACCCAATAAATAAACAAGAAGAAGATCATGAAAACCCATAACAATAATACGGCACCGCGGCAAAGTGGCATATCTATGCACCAGACACATGAAAAATCGCAAATTAGGCGCAATAATCGCAAAAGACCAAAAACACAAGACTAACAACAGACGCGATCACTCAATCCCCATGGTTCCCAGAGCTTCCAAAGGAAAGGTCAACCTGAGCCTTCTCCAAGATTCATGGCAATCTCTCTTGCCATAAAACTCCCTGCATTACACTGCCCGGGATGGCTAATGAAGAAGGGGGAGGTGGCCGTAATAACCTTCTCTACCACTTTGTTTGGGGGGTGCGAGTTCAGGGGGGGGGGTATAAACACATAAAGTCAGTGCATAAATAAGCATAAGAATACATCAGTTACCTTATCTTGTCATGCCAAGCTTGCTCCCTTGCAACTGAACACATCCACGCCATCTTTCAAGGGACTCCAATTATCTTGACAGATCCACCTGTAACTAGAGACTAGCTAATATACATGTCAAGTACATGTTCATGAATCTAGCACATATCCACATAATTCCAACAAAATCAAGGTTAAGAAGACTCCCTGTATGCAAAGCACTCATTTGTTTGGAATTAGGGTTTCCAAACTTAGCCAAAGAAATTATTTCCCAATTCATTGCTTTTACCTTTTTCCTTGCTGCAATCGAGGCTTATTATGTGTTGTCGCATGACCGAACTATTAGTTATATAAACACATCAACTATTACCTTGTCACTACATACCAAGCATGTTTCCTGCAATTGCTCACACATGTCAACCACATGTTCCACATATCAAGACAATCATATCTATCAAATTGAAATCAACCTTTACCGAGACTAACAATCATGTCATAATCCATAGTCAACTCATAGTCATCATTCATAATACATAATTCTACAACTATCGCCTATCATACTCAAGTACATGTCAGCGATCTCAACTCGTGTATTAGCACAATCATCTTAAAACAAGATCATTTGAACACATACTCATATTATGCAATTCATCAAACATTAAACCAACTTGCAACATACCATGTTAAATAAATCACCTAGACGACATAATCAAATAGTCAAGCAACAAATATAAACATTAAGCGAACTCGTACCTTACTATGTCTCAGGGGAGGCTATCTTGTCTGCACAATCAATCTAGTTAGCACAATATAAATTCACAACATATCAACTCAAACATAAATAAGATCTTATATCCAGAATAGTCACTAGCTAACATGTTTACATCATAACTCATACACAATTATCATTCACACATATGCAAAGTCAATCTAGATTAGTACAACACCATACCACAAATATGTTGGCTCATACCTAAATATCGTAACCATAACCATCTGCATAGGCCAATCCAATTTAGCACCATACATATAACATCAAGGTATAAATGCTATAACCCTAATCATCAAGCTAACTATCATTATAATCAACAACATATAACTTAGTCGTCAAGCTAACTGTCATATAACAACAAGAAGTTAACCTATAACATACTCATCAGCAACATATAACATAATCATCGTGTTATCTAATATAAAACTACAATAGCAATGCATATAACTACATGTTACTATCATTCTTAACTATCTGACACATTTGCATATAACTACACTAATCAACTAACATCTATCATGAATGTAACCATAACATCAAAAGACGTGTACATAACCCTAATGTATATAAACCTAATGCATATAACAATCATTGACTTACATACCTGCATGCCAAACATACAATACATGTATGATGATATGATCTTACCCCAAAGTCCAATGTTTCAACCTCATTATGATGCTCTGCATCTCCTGCTCTATCTCAGCAAACACATTAGCATCATAACATACCAATATCACCCTGATGACCTAAATTGCATACCATGACTTCACAAGGCATATTTGACCTACTATTCATGCATAACTATAACCAAGACCATACATGCATAACCACAAAATTTACTCCATTGTACACATTGCCTCATGCAACTATCAACCTGCATAAGCAATGCTTAATCAACTACACATACGCATAACTGCATGTAGTCGAGCATAAGCGATCGATTCTTATAATCAACCTACAAGACTTATGCATGTAATCAAATAACCAAGAATGCAACCCAATGTGCAATGATGTAATCAAGACGCATATAATTGTATAACCAGTCATATAATCATGACGATATATTCCATAAAATCGACATCAGGTTCCTCATGATAACCCTACTATTACCATGATCAATATCATGCAGTGCAACAAGCACATGGAACGCAAGTGTAAGAGCCACACACACAACTGACATGTATGAATGACCAACACATTCACCCATATCTGTAGCACCAAATATGACCCAAAGAGAGTGCAACCATGCTCTGATACCACTCTGTAACACCCCATCCCAGGTCTACTGAATGTAACCATGCCAACCAAGGTAAACATTAGGAGAGATGTTACTATGATCAGATTCGACCTCCTCTGTGACCTTAAAGAAGTGGAATCGACGGAACTTCACACACAATCATCCAACATCATCAACAAAACCCTTAGGAGACAAGTTAGCCACTCAGACAACCTGTCCCTAGGTCCCACTGTTATTCTGCATCTCTTGTGCCATAGTTGCTCTCATGCTATGGGTAAGGGAGCGACCAACAACCTAAAGTTGCTCTCACAGGGCTGCTTGCCAACTACTGTGGACCAAAATTGGTAGTTTTGTGCCAGTGACCTCGAGCTTTAAGTCACTTTTCTAGCCCATAATCCTAGCCTCTACCCAGAACTTGTTGTAACTTCCAGAATTCATTTAAAACATGATAACAATGTTGATCAATCAAAAATCACCCTCAAGACTAGGCATGAGCATCCCCAACGAGGACTGACATTATGTCAAACACTTGGCATTGATGCAACCTACAAATCTAGGATACAAGACATACCAAAACGACTGAAACAACTTATGAAACATAACCAGAAGGATCACCTCCTTCTCCATTGAACTACTACATCACCAATTAGGTCTTGCATCCATCCATTTAATATTTACAAGTAAATATATGAAATAACCATGACGCGAACCAATCATTCAACCATGCTTATAACCAACATAAAACCATATAAATATTAGAGATATGACAACCATTAAATCCACATATAAATCAGTGCTAAAGTAAGAGAACTTAACTTTATTTAATCATAGGCAATTCTGACTAGGTTCAGGACTTCCACATACCACCCGACCATAGACATGGCTGAACCAAATCTCTCTTTCAGCCAGTCACCCTCATGCCATATTTCAAGCATGAATGTGGGATCTCATAGAACAACCAATCCAAGAACAACCAAGGGAATCCAGAGGTTAAACCACATCCACCCTCACCAAACTGTGATCACACCAAAATTGGTGCTCCGATCGGAACCGAATATAACTTCGAATGCCATCCAGAATCCATCACTATCCTTGAGGAATTTTATGTCTCCTTGTCTCTTAGGCTTTACTGCAATCCAAACTTGGATCACTAGGCCCTAAACCTAGACTGCTCCCTCATGCTTTACGGTGTATCCCGCCAAAACCGGTCAAGGGATTCCTAGGCCTTTGAGAATGAACCTTGAGACCACCTTCGCCCCTGATTCCGAAATCCACCCGACAATTCCAAAGTTCTAAAACCGAAATAAACATCCCAACATACCATGACATCCAGAAAAAGGCTAGGCTAGGCTGAAAGCTACTATCATAGCCCGATAATATCATGCAACCAACAATAAGAGAACCATACACCAACATGCAAAGCCATGCATGTCCAAACTAGCTAGGAAATCACACATGCAAAAGGTTACCTGCAAGTATTCCTACTGAAGCTTCTTGAGTCCTCCTTTCCTTTCCTTGATCCTTGCTTTCTTTTCCTTTCCTTTCCTTTTCTCCAAACTAGAGTACTCCAAGAAAACTTTAAGTGATCAAGAGTGAGTGAGAGAGAGAGAGAAGAATGAGAGAGCTCCAAACTTGAACTGGCCAAGAGCTTACACTGACCAAGCTTCCCCTGACTAAGAAACTTTCCAACTGATCCTCATAAGCCTTTTTATCAATGAGGCCTCTATTTTCTTCATTTTCCACTATTTTCCTTAATTTTCCTCCTCACATGCAACCTATGACCTTTCACCTTACTTTTCTCCTAATTTCCTTTATATTCATAAATAAATGTGGCAAAAAATGCCTTTTTGCCTTTTAATGCCTTTTCCTTTGCCAATTTCCTTAGCCAAAACACAAATCCATTGATACCCACTAGGATATCTTTGCCCAACATGTAGCTTGGAATACGTGTCCCTTACCAGTGGTCTTATTTTGCCTTTATTTACTTTATTACATGAAAATTTCACTAGGGCTTGTGCAAGCATATTGAACGATAACAATACAAATCTAAAATTGTTGTTACAGAGATAAGAAGTCAATCAAATCAACATTCAAATGAAATCATTTGCGTGTATGTTTCTCTGAGATGAAGAAACAATGGGACAGACTCAGAAGCGGGTGCTGTGAATGGAAAGCACGTACATATGCTAATACACTTTATGAAAGTTGCATACATATACTAGGGTTTTCGCAGTATGGCTTGTTGATGATATTTGATCAGTTCTATTCTATTTGTTGTTGTCTCTCGATCATGTCTTTATCAGAATAATTTGTGTTTAACAATACTGATTGGGTAAAATTGGTTATGAAATGGAATGTTGATTAATAATGATGATATGTAATTGGCTCAGTGATTTGTAGTTGATTCAGTGGTTGTTTCAGAAATGCAGTGATTCAGATTTAGTTGTAAGTGATTTGAGATATCTACGTAGGTCTTCTACAGAAGAAGTGCATACATACACGGGTGTGCTACAGAGAAGTAGCGTATAGTTTTTGCAATATATTTCACTAGGGTTTGCAGTGACAACAATTGGTTTCTAACAATGTATGACTTGGTATATTGATGAGTGGTTATGCATTGGTATGATCTGAGGTTTATATCTGGTTATGATTGTAGGTTTTAACCCCGTACAGAAATTACCTGCATACGAATTCTAAAACACAGAAAATAAACAATGCGAAAGCATAACACATAAAACACATATACACAAATATTTTCCCCTGGATCCCAAAACCGGGACTACCAGCTTGATTTTTCATTTTGTTCCTTTCAATGTTACAATACATATTTATACATGCCGAAGCATCCAATACCATGGACCGAAAACCATCGCGTCCAAAACCATAGACCGGAAACCATCACGTCCAAAACCATGGACCAAAAACCATCGCATCCAAAACCATGGACCGAAAACCATCACGTCTAAAACCATGGACCAAAAATCATTGCATCCAAAACCATGTGCGAAAAACATGCACAAAACCATAGGTAGGTCCACCCAACCTAATATAGGGTCCAAAACCAAAATTTTTGGGGCGCTACCCTGGACCCCATAGAGTGGGGTTACCTGCACCCCTCAAACCCCATGTGACTCCCCCCGGTTAACTACATGGGCTAGTCATGGAAAGAATATAACACAACCCAACATTCTCCCACTTGTTGTTTTCTTTCCAAAGGGGGCCACAAGAGAGCTTAGTCATTTATCCAGCCAGGCAATGCCCATTGTTTCTCTAGAGAACTTCTCAGAGCTCACAGATTTTGTCAATGCATCTGTAGTATTCTTCAAAGTTACCACCTTTACCAGCAACACCTTTTTGTCTTCTATCATATCCCTCACAAAGTGATATTGAACATTAATGTGCTTTGTCTTTGAATGATATGCAGGGTTCTTTGCCAAGAAAATTGCACTTTCGCTGTCACAATCTATCCTTATAGCTCCTTGTACTAACCCCATACTTGAACACAATCTCTGCAACCAAACTGCTTCCTTGCTTGCATGAGTGGCTGCCATGTATTCTGCCTCTGTAGTTGATAGTGCCACTAGAGATTGTTTCTTACTCATCCAACTGACTGCACCTCCAAATGGGCTAAACACATACCCACTTTTAGATCTTCTCTGATACAGATCTCCAGCCCAGTCTGCATCAACAAAGCCACGGATATCGAAAACTCTGTCTAATCCTAGTCTTCCTTGGTAGCACAAACCATAATCACTAGTGCCACACAAATACCTGAAAACCCGCTTCACTGCTGTCCAATGCTCCTTCCCTGGTTTTGACATAAACCTGCTCAATACTCCCACTGCATGTGAAATGTCTGGTCTAGTACAGACCATCGCATACATCAGGCTACCGACTACACTTGCATATGGAACACGGGACATGTCCTCTTCCTCTTCTTGTGTCTTGGGACACTGTTCAGCAGATAACTTCACACCTACAGGAATAGGAACCTTCACAGGTTTACTATCTTGTATATTAAACCTCTGCAGTATTGTCTCGACATACTTCCTCTGGTTTAACCAGAGCTTCCTCTTTGCCCGATCTCTTTTAATTTCCATGCCCAAAATATAGTTTGCAGCACCAAGATCTTTCATGTCGAATTTGGAGGACAATTGGGTCTTAAAATCCTGGATAATTTCTTTGTCCTTTCCAACCAGCAACATATCATCCACATATAAGACTAGATAAATAACACGGTCAACAATTAATTTAAAATACACACAATGATCTGCTTTGCTTATGGTGAAGCAGAGTCCCCAAATAAATGTATCAAATTTCTGATACCACATCCTTGGTGACTATTTTAACCCATATAGGGACTTCTTTAACTTGCATACCAGTTCTTTCTTACCATTCACCGCAAAGCCTTCAGGTTGCTTCATGTAAATCTCCTCTTCCAGATCCTCGTGAAGAAATGTTGTCTTCACATCCATCTGTTCTACCTCAAAATCAAAAGCAACAGCAACAGATAAAAGTAATCTAATAGAAGTTACCTTGGCAACAGGAGAAAAAATATCACCAAAATCAATTCCCGACACTTGGGAATAACCTGTTGGAAATAATACTGAGAGGGGGGGGTGAATCAGTATTATTAAGTCAAATATTTTTTATTTCACACCCAGATCATATACACTACTTTGGTTAGAGAAAACCGCGTATATACGCAACTTCAGATAAGAAAACCAACGTATACCATGCAGACTTATAATTTAATGTATTCTACAGATGTTGATCATTAATCTGTGCATCAAAGTCATATAAACAGTAACCAGGAATAGCAAAAATAGAGCAAAAGACAATCACACACAGGAACACAAGATATAAGGTGGAAACCCAATGTGGGTGAAAACCACCTGCTGCAATTCGTCTCTATCTTCTTTTAATTAGAAACTTCCTTTTACAATGATTCAGTACTGGTGCAGACTTATACCAGTACGCAGGTTGCAACCTGCAGAGAGCTACAACCCTCTCTCGTTCTCCAGCTTCTCCTGGAAGGGAGCTACAATCCCCTTAGCTCTTGTACTAGCTGAGATACTAGTACGTAGGTGTTGACCTAAAGAAGGCTACAACCTTCTCTTTTCTTCCAGGGACCACGTTTCATCAATTTTCAGACTGGATCCATGAATATCAAACAAACATCAAGTATATGTGCATCAACCAATCTCCTTTCCACAAACAACCAATAACTTCTCATAATGTTGTAACCAGAAAACGATACTAGTAGCCAGACACCAATGCTGAACCCAGAACACTGCAGTAATCCACAGAAGCAGCTAAAACATATTTCAAGAGACGTACACTACTTCACTATGTATAAACCTGCGTACATACGCAGCTGAATCAAGGTCAACCAATGTATACGCTTTCTTCTCTTGCTGAACCTGCGTGTATACGCGCCTTTGCAGAGCCGAACCTGCGTATAGATATATAAAAGACAATTCACCCTTTACACTTAAACAGACTTCAGTTATACTCAGATTATCAGATTTATAGATCTAATTATGCGCTGATTATAACAGAAAAAATCACAAAAGGGTATTACTATTCAAGCCTTGAGATCTCGACCTGTCAATAGAACTTATCTATCTTGTAATGCTCAGGTTCCTCCTTGATTCAGATCCAGCCACACAAACCAATTACTTGCACGTCTTCGGATATTCAATACATCAGACGATCCTTGCCTAATTATCTCCTTCCTCTTTTATAGTCTTAGGCCTTTCACAATACCACGGTCCAAAACCATAACAAACCAATACCATGGACCCAATACTTAGGATCAACACATCTAACGAGATACTATGGTCCAAAACCATAGGTTCAAATACCAAGGACTAAATACCACAGACCAAAAATAAGTTCTCCCATATGTACGCGCTTTTCCTTGCATGAAAGTGTGTGTATATGCATACGCATCTTTGGAACGTCTAACCCGCGTGTATACGCGGCTTGGTCAAGGTGAACCTGCGTATATATCTTTTTCCTTCATTCTGAGAGCCTGAACTGAGATCTGTCATTAGAGTGAGTTTCCATCAAGGACAACACTTGTGCCATAGTGCCAAACCTGAGTCATAATGCCAACAATCTCCCCCTTTGGACTTGATGGCAACCCCAAGATCCTCAAAGTCATTCTCCCCCTTTGTCATCAAGGGCAAAGGGTTATGCTCCCCCTGAGTACATGTTGAAATCTCTACTCTGCTGTGCTGACCATGCTCCCCCTGACTGTAGGCAAGATCTGCAAAAAGATGTTCTTCAAGAATAACCATGACTTATACATCATAAAAGACCTTCCTATCACCAAAAGACTCTATACAAACATCCTTCGCCCAACCAAGTGGGGATACATCAGAAGTTTACATATGACAACCAAGTACATTACATCATTCATCCCAGGCATAGTGGGGAAACCAAAAATAGGCCGTTACATGACCTTGATAATAAAAGATATACATGACATAGAGATGAAAAATTTAGAGCAAGACTATGAAGGTCACCAATAACTAATATCAGCAGCACTATTTAGATCAGCAACCATGTTCTCCTTTTGTTATCCTTCTGCCGCTGATCCACCTGAAGCCAAAACAGCTTGTGTACTCAAACCAAGCGCTTCTAATGTAATGCCAACAATGCATTATTAGAAGATTATTTTCTCCCCCTGAACCTGTGCCAGATGGTCTCTCATCAGACCCATATTAGACTCTCTTAAACCAGAGTCTGTCCCCACTAATTTCCTTCAAACCACCATATACGCGACTGTATCTACATAAATCAGCGTATGTACGCAGATCCTCCTCATGCAACTCGCGTACAACCACATTTCTCTGAAACAGACAAGTTTCAACAGCAAGATGATGCATCAACTACCCTCAGCTTCTGTCTGAGGTATTCAAATGCCTCCCTGGGCAGTGGTTTGGTAAGGATATCAGCAACTTGTTCCTTAGAGGGAACATACTCCAACTTGACCTTTTGTTCAAGCACTTGTTCCTGAAGAAAATGGTATTTGATAGGTATGTGCTTGGTCTTTGAATGCATGACATGATTCTTTGAAATGCTGATTGCACTTGTATTATCACAAAAAATGGAAATAGGTGGAGTACAAGTGATTTGAAGATCTTGCAATGTTTGCATCATCCAAAGGAGTTGTGTGCAGCAAGATGCAACAGCTACATACTCTGCTTCAGCTGTAGATAATGCAATGGAACTTTGTTTCTTGCTGAACCATGATACTAATCTAGGACCCATGAAGAATGCACCACCACTAGTGCTTTTCCTGTCATCCACACTACCTACCCAATCTGCATCTGTATATGCATGAAGTGTGATATCTGTATCTCTAGGATACCATAAACCATAGTTTTGAGTCCCTTGAAGGTATTTGAAAATTCTCTTGACTGCCTGAAGATGAGTTTCCTTTGGATTTGCCTGAAACCTTCCAACTATCCCTACTGCATGCATAATGTCTAGTCGGGTACCTTTTAGATAGAGTAGACTACCAACCATGGATCTATAGGTAGGTTGATGTACAGCTGTTGATTCATCATTTGTGCTGAGACTGCATCCTGTAACCATAGGAGTACATACTGGTTTCGAATCCTCCATCCCATATTTCTTCAAGATCTGCTTGAGATACTTGGTTTGTGATAGAAAAATGTCGTCTTTATTTTGTTGGACTTGTAAACCAAGAAAATATGTGAGCTCACCAAGCACGGATATTTCAAACTCCTTTTGCATTACCAAGGCAAAATTTTGATTCATGTCTTCTTCATTACTGCCAAAGATGATATCATCAACATACACAACAAGTATTAGCAACTTTTCGTTGTCAACCTTTATATATAGATTGCTGTCTGTTGATCCTTTTGCAAAGCCTTGTTGATGAAGGTACTCATCCAACCAAAAATACCAAGCCCTTGGAGCTTGTTTAAGACCATAGAGAACCTTTTTGAGTCTGCATACAAAATTTGGATCATTTCCAAGGATCAACCCATCTGGTTGTTCAATGTACACTTCTTCATTCAAGTCTCCATTCAGAAAGGCAGATTTTACGTCCATCTGAAATACTTTGAACTTTTGAAAGCTAGAGAGAGCAAGGAACATTCTTATAGCCTCAAGTCTAGCCACTGGTGCAAAGGTTTCTTCAAAGTCTATGCCTTCTTGTTGCGCATATCCTTTACAAACAAGTCTTGCCTTGTTTCTAACCACATCTCCATTTTCATTCAGCTTATTTTTGAAAATCCACTTTGTCCCTATGACATTCTTATCTTTTGGTCTAGGAACCAACTCCCAAGTGTTATTCCTTTCAATCTGCTCAAGTTCTTCATTCATTGCCTTGACCCAGCATTCATCTTTGCATGCTTCTCTTACATTTTGTGGTTCGATGGAGGAGAGCAATGCTAGATAGCTTGAAGCTTCTGAAATGGTTCTCCTTGTTTGTACACCTGCCTCTTTCTGCCCCAAAATTTGAGATTCTGGATGATTCTTCTGAACGTATCTGGATGGAGTCTTTTCTTCTATTCTTATTTGTTCTTTTGGTGCCTCATGGGTTTCTTCATCATGAATCTGATTTGACGTTGAGGGATAGTCCTCATCATCTTCGAAAACTTTAGATCTTTCCTGCCTAGAGGTATTTCCTTCTTCATCAATCACTACATCAATACTTTCAATAATTTTTCCAAGTCTTTTATTGTAACACTTATATGCTTTTCTATGGGGAGAGTAACCAAGGAGAATGCCTTCATCTGCTCTAGGTTCAAACTTGCCAAGATTTTCATCAGTCCTTTTAATGTAGCATTTGCTTCCAAAAATTTTGAAGTATTTCACCGTGGGAGTCTTACCATACCAAAGTTCATGAGGAGTCTGAGTGCCGTTTACCCGGACATTTGTCTTGTTAAGAATAGTTACTGCAGCAAATGCGGCTTCACCCCAGAAGGTTGCGGGAGTTCCAGATTCATCGAGCATAGCACGAGCCATTTGTTGAACCGTTCTGTTCATCCTTTCCACTACTCCATTTTGTTGAGGTGTCCTTGCAGCAGAAAATTCCCTTCTTATGCCATGTTCTTCACAAAAATAGAAAAATTCATCTGAGGTAAATTCTCCTCCTCGATCAGATTTGAGACATTTGATTCGTCGATCTGATTCATTTTCAACCAAGGCTTTGAATGATTTGAACTTTTCGAAAGCTTCATCTTTATACTTCATGAGTCCTAACCAACACATCCTTGAAAAGTCGTCAATAAACAATATGAAGTACTCTTCACCTCGAGGTGACTTCTTCCTAGTTGGACCACATATATCAGTATGGACAAGTTCAATTGGCCTGCTAGCTGATCCTTCCTTCTCAGGGAAATTAGTTCTGGTTTGCTTACCAAACTGACATGATTTGCATATTGTATTGTCTGGAATTTTGATGTCAGGAAGATCACGAACCGCCTGATATGTGCATGCTTTCCTTATCTGAGAGAAGCTAAGATGCCCCAATCTTCTGTCCATAGCCAACGTTCATCATTCTTTCTTAGATAGCATTGATGTTTTCCTTCTTTGAATATGTATAAATTATTTGGAGTTCTTATGCCTTTGATCATTGTTTTTCCTGTATCAAGATCACGAACACTACATCCATTTGATCGAAATATTACCTTAGTTCCTTGATCGCACATCTGACTGACACTCAATAGATTATGCTTTAAGCCATCAACATACATAACATTTCCAGCTTTGACCTTTTCTTTCAACTGAACAGAACCTTTACCTTTTATGAACGCAGGGGTGTCATTTCCAAATGAGACCTTCTTTGCCTTTTCTAAGGCACTATATGATTGAAGTTTTTCTTTATCACCTGTCATATGTTTTGAACATCCACTGTCGATATACCATTGATTTTCCTGTCCTTCTGCATATAAGGCCATCCCACATCTTTCCGGTTACGATTCTTTCATTTTCCATGTTTTGGCACTTGAGACTTGTTCTTTTTGAGTTGTCTGTCGAAACTTGCTCCTGCATTCAGAATCTTCATGACCAAAGTTGTTACAAATAGAGCATTCTATTTCATTTTCAAGAGCAGAAAAGTTATTGTAGGTCCTTTTCATGATCCCAGTCATACTTCTTTGTTTTTGAGCTTCTCTAGTCATGATTGTCTTATAGGCAACACATTGAGCTGCTTTGTGACCAAAGTTATGACAAGAGAAACACTGGCCATTGAAGAAACTCCTGCAATTATCAAATCTACCAACCGAATGATTGTAGTTTCTATTGACATCCATTCTTGAGGCAAATTGAGAATGTTTTACCTGTGGCTGGTTGTAGCTTCTGTTCATCCTTAAAGTAGATTGCCCCCAATTTACCTGGTAGTCTCTGTTCATTCTTGAGGTAAATTGTCCCTGATTTACCTGGTGATCTCCATTGTGCCTTTGCTGTCGATTATCAATTTGTTCACTCCTCATTGCTGCATCAAGATAACTTTTGGAGGTGGATGGCTCTTGTGCTTGAGACGCTTCTTCATTATATCCCAAACCTGTCTTGATTAGTGGAGAACGCTGCACTTTGATAATCTCATATAGAGTTTCAGATCCTTTAGCAAATCTGAGATTAAGGGCTTTTGTTTTCTCAATTTCTTTTCTATGTCCCACAATTTCACATTCTAACTTTTCATTGTATTTATCTTTTTCAGCAAGTTTGAATGTTAGAATATCTATAATCATATTCTTTTCCTCTAAACAAACTTTAAATCTAGAAATTTCTTCATAAAGACCTTCTTCATTTATAGCATCCAAGAAATCATCATCTTCAAAAGCCATCAAAAGTCTATCATCATTACCTAGTTCATCTTCATCACTATTTATCCATCACTGTGTTCATGTGTGTAATAGCTCTTCTTATTCTGCTTTCTGTTCCATCTGACAGGTTCCTTACCTTTGTCTAGTTTATCTTTATGAGGACATTTTGCAGCATAATGACCGAATCTTCCACAAGCAAAGCATTTGAAAGGAAGCTTACCTCTGAATCTTCCAGTTCCTCATTGGAGTTTCTTGACAAAATTTGATTCTTCCTCTTCTTCTGACATATGTCCTGACTCATAGTAATCTCCTTTGCCTGAAGCCTTGAATGCAGCTTCTCTCATGTCTGATGGTCCTCCTTTTCTCATTTCGTAAGCAGTTAGAATTCCGTGCAGCTGTGACATGGTAAGACTCTGTAGATTCTGCTTTTCTTCTATGGCAGAAACTTTTGATTCAAACTTAGAAGACAAAGATCTTAGAACCTTTTCAACCAAAACAACCTCTTTTATTTCTTCACCCAATTTTTTCATACAATTAACAATCTCATCTATACAAAGGAAATAGTTAGCCACACTTTCATCATTGTGCATTATGAGATTTTCATACTGAATTATGAGGGTTTGAAGTTTTGCTCGTTTTACCTGTTCATCTCCTTCATAGCTCAGAACGATCTTGTCCCATATTTCTTTTAAGGTTTTGAGCTGCATAACCTTGATGAATTCTATTTGAGATAGACTCCCTAATAGAGTATTGACAGCCTTCGCATTTGTTTCATACTGCTTCTTCCTAGCCGGATCTGTAGGAGTTGCTGATGGAAATGTGTACCCTGTATCTATGATATCCCAGACTTCTGTATCAAGAGATTGAAGATACGCTGTAATTCTTACCTTCCAATAGACGAAGTTTGTCCCATAAAAAATTGGTGGCCTGATCGAGGCTTCTCTCTCGTAGTTGCTCATGATGATAGATATTCCTTCAAGCGATCAAGCTTCTTCTGAAGGACCTGGCTCTGATACCAATTGTTGGAAATAATACTGAGAGGAGGGGGTGAATCAGTATTATTAAGTCAAATATTTTTTATTTCACACCCAGATCATATACGCTACTTCGGTTAGAGAAAACCGCGTATATACACAACTTCAGATAAGAAAACCAGCGTATACCATGAAGACTTATAATTTAATGTATTCTAAAGATGTTGATCATTAATATGTGCATCAGAGTCATATAAATAGTAACCAGGAATAGTAAAAACAGAGCAGAAGACAATCACACACAAGAACACAAGATATAAGGTGGAAACCCAATGTGGGTGAAAACCACCTGCTGCAATTCGTCTCTATCTCCTTTTAATTAGAAACTCCCTTTTACAATGATTCTGTACTGGTGCAGACTTATACCAGTACGCAGGCTGCAACCTGCAGAGAGCTACAACCCTCTCTCGTTCTCCAGCTTCTCCTGGAAGGGAGCTACAACCCCCTTAGCTCTTGTACTAGCTGAGATACTAGTACGTAGGTGCTGACCTACAGAAGGCTACAACCTTCTCTTTTCTTCCAGGGACCACGTTTCATCAATTTTCAGACTGGATCCATGAATATCAAACAAACATCAAGTATATGTGCATCAACCAATCTCCTTTCCACAAACAACCAATAACTTCTCAGAATGCTGTAACCAGAAAACAATACTAGTAACTAGACACCAATGTTGAACCCAAAATACTGCAGTAATCCACAGAAGCAGCTAAAACATATTTCAAGAGACGTACGCTACTTCACTATGTATAAACCTGCGTACATACGTAGCTGAATCAAGGTCAACCAGCGTATACGCTTTCTTCTCTTGCTGAACCTGTGTGTATACGTGCCTTTGCAGAGCCGAACCTGCGTATAGATCTATAAAAGAAAATTCACCCTTTGCACTGAAACAGACTTCAGTTATACTCAAATTATCAGATTTATAGATATACTTATGCGCCGATTATAACAGATCAAATCACAAAAGGGTATTACTATTCAAGCCTTGAGATCTTGACCCATCAATAGAACTTATCTATCTTGTAATGCTCAGGTTCCTCCTTGATTCAGATCCAGCCACACAAACCAATTACTTGCACGTCTTCAGATATTCAATACATCAGATGATCCTTGCCTAATGATCTCCTTCCTCTTTTATAGTCTTAGGCCTTTCACAATACCACGATCCAAAACCATAACAAACCAATACCATGGACCCAATACTAAGGATCAACACATCTGACAAGATACTATGGTCCAAAACCATAGGTTCAAATACCAAGGACTAAATACCACGGACCAAAAATAAGTTCTCCCATATGTACGCGCTTTTCCTTGCGTGAAAGTGCATGTATACGCATACGCATCTTTGGAACGTCTAACCCACGTGTATATGCGGCTTGGTCAAGGTGAACCTGCGTATATATCTTTTTCCTTCATTCTGAGAGCCTGAACTGAGATTTGTCATCAGAGTGAGTTGCCATCAAGGACAACACCTGTGCCATAGTGCCAAACATGAGTCATAATGCCAACATAACCTTTTGCTACCAACTGAGCTTTGTATTTATCCACCTTTCCTTCTGCATTTGTCTTCTTCTTGAACACCCATTTGCTGCCAATGGGTTTCCTTACAGCCGGAAACTCCACCAGATCCCAAGCCTCATTTTTGTGCAAAGATGCCATTTCATAAACCATGGCCTCTTTCCAAAGTTTTCCATCCTTTGAATCTACTGCTTCCTTCATAGTTCTGGGATCATCATCAGTAATAGATAAAGCAAAATTTGAACAGAAAGTAGATGGACTATACCTTTCTGGTTGCCTTCTTTCTCGAACTGATCTTCTCACACCCGGAGTTTGTGGCTCTTCATCTTCTGATTCCTCCTCTGCTGTAGAGTCTGATTCTTCCTCCTTTAGCTCAAACTCTATCTTCTCAGGTTCCTTTGGTTGGACTTCATGTTTAATAACATCTTTTACCTCTCTGAACACCACATCTTGGTTGTACACAACCTTCCTTGTTATTGGGTTCCAAAACTTATAACCCTTTAAACCATTTTTGTACCCAATAAAGATGCACTTTTCAGATTTACTATCCAACTTGGTTCATTTCTCCTTTGGAACATGTACATATGCGTCACATCCAAATACCCTCAGATGTGAAAGAGAGTTTTTCTTACCAGTCCATACCTCTTGTGGAATCTTATCCTCCAATGTTGATGAAGGTGATCTATTGACCAGGTAACATGCTGTCTCCACCGCCTCTGCCCAGAATTCCTGTCCTAACCCGACACCATTGAGCATGCTTCTTGCCCTTTCCATCAATGTCTTATTCATTCTTTCTGCAACTCCATTTTGCTGAGGTGTATATGGAGTATTCTTTTGTCGTGCTATACCACACTTCTTACAAAATGATTAAAATTCCTTGCTACAAAACTCTCCACCATTATCTATCCTCAGCACCTTTATCTTCTTCTCTGTCTGGTTTTCCACCAGAGCCTTAAATTCTTTAAACCGGTCAAAGACTTCATATTTCTTCTTAAGGAAATATATCCATGTATTCCTTGAGAAGTCATTTATAAATGATAGATAGTACACATACTTACCCAGTGATGGAACCTTCACAGGTCCAAACACATCACTGTGCATAAACTCTAATATATGTTTCGCCCTCTTACCACCAGAGGGGAAACTCACTCGATTCTGCTTCCCATATACACAATTTTCATAGAAATCAAAATCCAGAGAGCTATTACTCATACATTCTACCATACCTTTACCATGAAGTATTTGAAGGCCCTTATCTCCAATATATCCAAGCCTTTTATGACACAACATGGTCTTCTCTCCAGAGACCACTAGATTTTCTACTCCACTTTCAGGAACCACAGAACTGTTGCACCCATCAACAATAGTGCTACTTTGAATCTTGTACAGAGTTCCAATCTGAACTCCCTGCATCAATACCAGTGCTCCCCGAACCATCTTGCAGGTATCCTTCTTAAACATTTTTTTTACACCTGCATCATCCAGCTTGCTTACAGAAATCAGATTTTTGGCCAATGCAGGAATATGTAGAACACCTGGAAGTGTTCTAACCCTTCCACCTTGCAACTTCAACTTTGCTTTTCGCGACCAATGATTCTAGCCTTCCTATCATCCCCTAAGAAGACATCACCACCATCCTATTTCTCATACTCGCAGAACCACTCTCTATGGGGAGTGAAGTGAAAGGATGCACCTGAGTCAATCAACCATGCCTCATGATCTACATGTGTACTTGAAGAAGCCAAGTACACATCCCCACCTTCATCTGAGGTGGTTTTCACCTCTGCATAAGGAGCATCATCAGATCCCTTTCCTTTGTTAGGAGCTTTAGATTTACGGTCCCTTTTGTAGTGCCCTTCCTTTCCACATTTCCAGCACACCACCTTTACAAGTTTTCCCGGAGATTTAGATCTCCCTCTAGATTTAGATCTCCCACTCAGTGACTTATTTTTGTTTCTGTTCTGGGACCGTCCTCGTACAGACAAGGCATCACCATTCTGGCTCTCCATATTTTTCCGTCTCATCTCCTCCGTGATCAAGGATGAGACTATTTCATCAAACTGCAAGGCAGTTGCATTGCTACCTATTGCAATAACCAGACTATCCCACGAATCTGGTAGAGAACACAACAAACTAATGCACTTATCTTCATACGAAATTTTGATATCAACAAATGATAACTGACTTACCACAGTATTAAACGCATTCAGATACTCTGTCACCAAGTCTCCATCTTTCATCCTCAGGTTATACAGCTTTTTCTGTAGGAATAGTTATTCACTAGAGACTTAGATTGGTACAAAGTCCCTAACTTGTCCCACAAACCCTTCGCCGTAGCTTCCCCTGATACATTCAGCAATACTGAATCTGAGACACACAATCGTATTGTGCTCTTTGCCTTCCGATCCAACTTCTTCCATTCTTCATCAGACACTCTCATTAGTTTAGTACCTAGATCTACCACGATCCACTGATCTTTATCCACCAACAGATCCTCCATATTGAGTTTCCACAACTCAAAACCCTAACCATTAAATTTCTCGATCTCTATCTTTCCACTGCTCGCCATCTTCTTTCACCACCAGAATCGATCCCGCAGATCTCCCACTAAACAGGGTCTACCACAGGCCCGAGTGAAACCCCTCAGTAGCAAAGGCGTCCCCTTGAAGCCAAAACAACTCTGATACCAAATGTAGGTTTTAACCCCGTACAAAAATTACCTGCATACGAATTCTAAAACACAGAAAATAAACAATGCGAGAGCATAACACATAAAACACATATACATAGATATTTTCCCCTGGATCCCAAAACCGGGACTACCAGCTTGATTTTTCATTTTGTTCCTTTCAATGTTAAAATACATATTTATACATGACGAAGCATCCAATACCATGGACCGAAAACCATCGCATCCAAAACCATGGACTAAAAACCATCACGTCCAAAACCATGGACCGAAAACCATCGCGTTCAAAACATGTGTGAAAAACATGCACAAAACCATAGGTAGGTCTGCCCAACCTAATATAGGGTCCAAAACCAAAATTTTCCGGTTACCTGTACCCCTCAAACTCCCTGTGACTCCCCCCGGTTAACTACGTGGGCTGGTCATGGAAAGAATATAAAACAACCCAACAATGATTTGTTTGGTTTAGTTGCAAGAATTGGTTGAGATTCCCCCACATATGACTTAACAGCCATAGGAAAACCCGATGCTGCTGCTGCTCTGTGCGCGCGCGCGAGCCTGAGCCAGAATCCGGCCTGATATCGGTTCTACTGCTGCCCTTCGATCAGTCCCATGGATCCCCCGGATCCGCCTGGTGGGGATCCGGATCTGCAGCAAGCCTTTTCAAATCTGGTTAAATCGCTGCCTCAGCAAAGACCAAGGCCAACAGCAACCAAGTTCGTTAAAAAACTAGATGTGATTCAGGAAGTTCATTTGCCTCCGACCATTCCTCGCATGGCAGCCATCTCACTGGCGGAGAAGGGATTAATCGGCCAATTTACAGGTCTATGGCCCTCACCCAAAACTGTGCAAAGATGGGTTGAGCGAAACTGGGCAGACAAGACTCAAGGGAAAATTTCTATCAGGTTCTGTGGCAGAGGTTTTTTCACCTTTCACTTTGAAACCAAGGAGGACAAGGACCTAATCTTCAGAAACGGGCCTTACTTCATGGATTCCAGGGGCCTCTACCTCAACAAATGGACCCCGGACTTCGATCCTGAACTTGACATTCCAAGTGCTGTTCCAGTCTGGGTTAGGCTCCCCCATCTCCCACTTCACTGTTGGGGCGACGACTCGGTCAAGGCTATAGGAAATGCGGTCGGAAAATACATAGATCGCAGCGAGCCCAAGGACAACATGCAAGCCTGTGCGCGAATATGTGTTGAAGTTGATCTGGGGCGCGGACTACCGGAAGCAATCAAGCTGAAAGTGGACGACTGGTGCCATATTCAACAGCTGGATTACGAACAGATACCCTTCAAATGCAAGGTATGTCACGAATATGGACATTTTGCTAATAGATGCCCCAAACTTATAAATGTAGAAACAACAGAGCAAGAAGGGCAATGGGAAACGGTCAAAAGAAAAAAAACGACTACATCTCTGAAGCAAGCAGAATCCGAAGCCCCAGGACCTTCCCATCAACACCCTTCTCAACCTCATTCACCCCTCCAACAACCCCCCTCGTCCTCCCAGCAGCCCCCTTCTCATTTCCCTTCCTCCTCCCCTCGGCCCTCAGACCCCCCCATCCCTCCTTCTTCCAACCCCTTCGCATCCCTCTCTGAAGATGAGCCTGAGCAGGACCCTCCCTCTTCTGACCAGCATCTCCATCCATCACCCCCTCACTCCTCCCATCCCTCCCCAGATACCACATCAACAAGAATCACAAGAAGCACATCAAAGGACCATGGTGCGTCCAGCGACATCCCAAAAAAGCATGGACCAGGAAGGAAGTCGGCTAAACAGCACAGGGAAGAAAGCACACAGAAAGATATAGCTATGGGATCACAGACGCCTATAGAATCCTACATCCTTGGAATCTCGGACAAGGAAAACAACAACAAGGGCAAAGAGAGGCGAGCACCTCTCCACAACGTTGGTAAATCATGATGAAAATGTTGTCTTGGAACAGCAGGGGACTAGGGCACCCCTCAAAAAAATCGGCCCTTAAGGAGCTGATCCAAAGTGAAAAGCCTGAAATTATCCTTATCCAAGAAACAAAGCTGGATCAGTCCGAAACCAGCAGACTCATTAATCAACAAAGGCAATATTGTGGCTGCGTCAGTGAAGCAAGAGGAGCCTCGGGGGGCATCCTTACAATGTGGGACAACACCAAGTGGAGCTGCAACTTCACCAAAATCCAACAGAACTGGATAAGTGTAAAACTGGTAAGCAAGGAAAATGGAACAGAGGTTAAAATATACAATGTCTATTCACCGAACCACTACAGAGAAAAAGAAGTAAGCTGGAATACCCTGGAAGCAAGCTTAGACGAAGACCATGACAACAACATCATCTTAGCAGGGGATCTAAACTTGGTTATGCATTCCAATGAGAAAAGAGGAGGGAACTTCAGCCCAGACCCTTTTAGAAACAAGTTAGAGCATATCATGCAGGAGAAAGATCTGGTAGATATAAAGCCTAAGAATCGAAGGTACACTTGGAGCAACAGGCGTATAGGAGCCAACAATATTATGGAAAGGCTTGACCGTTTTCTCATCAACATTGCATTCTTATCCTCCTTCTCCAACGGTCAGTCAGACATCCTCAATATTTCCGCCTCAGACCACTATCCAATCACGCTTACCTTGCAAAGACATAGCCAGCTGGGACCCCTACCTTTTAAATATTCCTCCCTTTGGAACCGAATCTCTGCAGCTCGAGAAGTGGTGAGGCAAGCCTGGTTACAGCATGTGGAAGGATCCCCAACATACATTTGGGAAACAAAGCTGAAGCAAACGAGGCAGGCCCTTAAATCATGGGCAAAGGCTAACTATCAGGAACCCGAGCTGATAAAAAAGGATATCAAAAAAGATCTTGAGATGATACAACAAAACATTGAAGAGGCAGGACTCTCCCAGCAAGCAAAGGAAGATGAGATAAAATTGTATGCCCAGCTGCGACAAACAGTTAGAGATGAGGAGATCAAATGGAGGTTAAAATCAAGGCAGATATGGCTGCGTGAAGGAGATAAAAATACTTCTTACTTTCATAAGCAAGCTACAGTCAGAAAGGCAAGGAATACAGTGAGTGCAATTAAAGACAGTGAAGGGAACAGCTATGAGACCCAGGACACCATCAAAGCAGCAGCAACTACACATTTCAAAAATCTTCTAGCAGAGGATAAGGGTGAGGAAGACTACTCAAGCCTACTCCAATATATGACTAGAGCAGTCACTCAAGGAACGAACAGCAAGCTCACTCAAGAAGTAGAAGAGGAAGAGGTCCAAAAAGCTATCTGGAGCCTCCACCCGGACAAAGCCCCAGGACCTGACGGGTTTCCAATTAGTTTTTTCAGAGAATATTGGCATCTGATCAAAAAGGACCTCCTAAAGATGATACGTTGGGTCCTTAGGAAAGGCAAGTTGGGGGGTTACACCAATTCAACCTATTTAGCTCTAATCCCAAAAGAGAACAGGCCTTCTACCTTCTCTAGATTTCGGCCCATATCATTATGCAATTCTGCATACAAAATAATTACAAAAATTTTGTCCACAAGACTCAAGCCTCATCTCTCCTCTTTAATCTCAGAAAACCAGGGAGGCTTCCTAGCCAATAGACACATCTCTGACTCCATTCTTCTCGTTCAAGAGGCCATTCATTCTAGTATTAGCCGAAAAGAAAAAGGTTTCGTCCTAAAGCTTGACCTTGCCAACGCCTTTGACAGGGTCAGACACTCCTTTCTGTTTGCAGTTTTGCACAAAATGGGATTCAATACCTCCTTCATCAACATGATCAAAGCTTGCATCTCGAATCCCTGGATCTCCCCTTTGGTGAATGGAAGACCTTGTGCAGCCTTTCAATCCTCTCGAGGCCTCAGACAAGGCTGCCCCCTGTCCCCCTATTTATTCATTCTCATGGCAGAATCCCTTAGCAAAGCTTTGGACTATAACCGAAGAGTAGGCCTAATAACAGGCATCCATTTCGAGCAGGGCACAAAGAATATCAATCACTCCCAATTTGCTGATGACACCCTCTTGATGGGAGGAGCTTCAAATACCATTGCAAGGCGCTTCAAAAAAATTCTAGATCAATTCATGGACTATTCTGGAGGAAAAGTTAACCAAGTAAAAAGCTGCATCTATGGATGGAATGCAACTAATCACACCATTCACAGCATTGCAAACACGTTAGGGGTCTCATACAAGTTAGACTGGAGCCACTTCACATATCTAGGGATGCCGGTGAGCTTGGGACCTCTGAACGCCAACTCTTGGAATGAAATCCTGGATAAAATCAAAAGGAAAATACAGCAGTGGGGATCTATGTGGCTGAACCCAGCAGGACGCCTCGTTCTTCTAAAATCAGGTCTGCTCTCTTTACCCATCTATCGCTTTTCTTTGATCCAAGCTCCAATGACCTTCCATCATAAAATGGAAAAAGCCCTTAGACACTTTCTCTGGCAAGGAGGAAAAACGGAAAAGAAAAAGTTTAACTTGGTTAACTGGAAGAATGTTATTCAACCCCAGGAGAAAGGAGGACTAGGAATAAGGTCTCCAAACATTCTGAACCTAGCTCTTGGGGCAAAAATTGTTTGGAGGCTAATCTCAGGAGACACAGCTTGGTGGAAATCAGTTCTAGAAGCCAAGTATTTGAACAGCAACAGGCTTCAGCTATTGGATACCAACATCCCCAACAGAGACAGCTCCAACATATGGAAATTATGCAAAAAAATCATTCCCTTTATGGTTCAGCATATCTCAAAAGTTCCAGGAGAGGGGAACAGCATAAGCATCTCCAATGACAGAATCCTAGGTCAGCGCCCCATCGGAACCAACATAGATGCAATTCCAGCTATAAACTGGCTGAACAGCAAAGGAATTTGGAGCCTATCTCAAATTACGCAATGGGGGAACCCCTCTCAAGCTTGGACAGGCTGGACTCTACCAGATTACCCCAGGGATTTAGAAACAAGTGTCCTCGCTCTTAAGAGCCATCTACACAGTAAAGCTCCAACTCAAAGAGGGGCAAAGGACAGCTATCGCTGGGATCCTACGGGAACCTCTTACTCAGCTAAAGCAGGGTATCACCAACTGTGCGAAAGAGCCTATCCTCAGGCCATCTGGAGTCATTGGAAATTGGTCTGGAGGGCGGAAGCCCCCCCGAAAGTCAAATTCTTCTTCTGGCTCCTCTTGAAAGGTAAGATCCTTACAGCTGAAAATTTAAAAAAAAGGGGCATTCTGGGGCCTTCCAGATGCCCAAATTGTTGCCAAGCAGAAGAAACAATGCAACATTTATTCATAGATTGCAAGGTAGCAGTACATTGTTGGAAAGATATGGCCTCAGCTGGGGAAGTCACATGGGATCCAAAAGCTTCTATAGTAGAAACAGTCTGCAACTGGAAGAAACTTTGCCCATGGAAAAGCAGGAAGAGCAAATTAACACAGCGGATATGGAACACAATACCTTTAACTCTTCTTTGGGGCATCTGGTTAGCCAGAAACAAGAAGGTTTTTCAAGATAAAGGACACAACATTAGAATCATGTGTCACAAAGCCAAGAGCCTAGCAGTGGAAGCTGTTACAGCCCGCATCCAAGGCAAAATCGAGGTCACCAACTTCAGTGTAGAAGAAAGAAATTTGATCAATTATGGACATGGTTGCATTATCAGTGACCAGGAGCCAAGAAAGGAAAACTTGCAGTCGAAGGAGCCAACTAATGTTTGGAAACTGAGGCTCAAAGAAGAAGAATTTGCTCTCTGGCTTAGCAACTGTAACAGCTTCTACCTTTTTTTCGATGGAGCATCAAAATCAAATCCTGGCCTAGCAGGCGCAGGGGGCCACATATGCAATGCTAATGGAGAGTCTATCTTGCATTTCGAATGGGGGTTGGGTGAACTTTCTAACAACAGGGCTGAGGGGCTGGCCTTGTTCCAAGGTCTCACACAGCTGATCAAGCTGGGAATCAAGAAGGTGATTGTCTTTGGAGACTCCGCAATCATAATTCGGCTCATGATGCAAAGACAGAGCTCGCCAAATACTTTATTGCAACAAATCAACAGCAGAAACCAGATTCTACATGACATGTTGGAGGAAGCCCGTTATTATCATATCCTACGGGGACTCAATAAAGATGCAGATAAATATGCCAACAAGGCCTGTGATCGGCCCAAAGGCCAACTCAGCTGCAATGGTATCTTGACCACCCAACCACTGCCATGAGGAACGCGCACATAGTCAACACATGGGGCACCGTAACCAATAGAATCCGCAACTGCAGGCAAATCAGCAGAGCAGAGGACAGAATAGACAAGGTCGAAAGGAAAAGCATCAGAAATCCAAGCAGTCAATCTGATCAAGGCAAGGGAATCAGGATTCACAAAGATATATATCGTCCTCGCCATCGAATACAAGATTTTGATCAAGATATTTGTCGGAAGGCGCAGAGGAACATTGGGATGCGCTGCCCCCTCTCCCATCACCGCATTCAGGGAACTCCTTTATATATTCTCGGTATACAGCCTCAATATCCCACAGTAGGAACTTATTCTCGTAGGCTCCAGAGCGGAATCCCGGCTGAGTTTGCTATCTGTGTTACTCTCTGTCATTCCGAGCATCTCCATCCAAGTTCTATTAGCATTCTTGAGAGCAGTGCTGCTCTCACTAACAGCAAGATAAATCCTCAGAGGCACGGAGATCAGCAAAGACGTAGTACCAGCAACCACTTAAAGGGCACAATGGAAGAGCAATGTTTCCATTGCAGGGATCTGCAAGCCGAATTTGAAGAAGTTCGTGCTCAACAGAGAGCGTTGGAGGATCAAGTGCGCAGCTTAGAAACCAGGCTTGAAGACCAATGTAAAATCCTCCACGACAAATATAGAGCGGAGATGGCTCTTTTTCTTCACAGGGTACACTCCCTTCATGAACAGTTCAACGATTTGAGCAATAGATGCAGTCATGCAGAAGAAAGAATTTCAATACTCAAATACATGATGGAAAAGAAAGATGCGACATCCTCCTCCAGCGCAAAGCCGATAGCAGCTGACCAGGATCCAGAAGGATCAACTGCAAGGAAGATAAGCCACATTGAGATTGATTAGTAATGTGTTGCAGATGTAAATTTTGGGGTCACCAGTTTATAGAAATCTATAGTAGTATAAGTAGCACTAGGAACAGTCAAACTAAAGTCAGAATCAAGGAAAGAAACTGTTTTGTGATTCCTTGGATTCAAAACGCTCTTGAAGCATCTTATGTATGGCAATCTGCCTTCTTTTTTCAGAAGTAATATATAGCACCCGACCTTTGTCTAAAAAAAAAAGAATTGGTTGAAATTCAGTGATTGGTTTATTGATGTATCAATTGGTTCAATGATTGGATGAGTTGGTTCAGTATTTGGTTTCAAAATTGTTACTTGGTTTGGGCTTGATGATGAAAGTGGGTCCAGTCTGAAAATATGATGAAAGGTGGCCTACAGGTTTGATGCTCTAAGTCAGGTGGACCCAATATGAAACATTATGAAACATGGTCCACAAGAGGTGCTGGGGGTTGGAGCCTTCAGTGAGGGAGTCAAATCTTCCTTCCAGTAGTAGCTGGTGAATTGATGTAGAGGGTAGGTGCTCCCTTCTGATAGGAGCCGGTAAATGAGATCAGGGGGTTAGAGCTCCCTTCCAGTGGGTGTTGGAGAACGAGAGAAGGTTGTAGACTTATACAAGTGTGTTCCTGCGTACTGGTACGAGTCTGCTCCATTACAAGATTGTAAGAAGTTTTCCTTTATAATAAAAGAAGAAAATAGAGACAACCACAATGATGGTTTTCTACCACATTGGGTTTCCACCTAAAATCCTGGTGTTCATGTGCGTTGATATGTTTATTGTGTGTTGATCATCTATCTGATTCTTACTTCTCATGGTTATTGTTTAATTAATGAATAATGAAATAATTATGCATTGGTTAAAGATGAACAAATGATGAAATACGTGAAGAGTTATTTAACTAGATGTATGGTGTTTGCCTTTACTAAAGTTGCATACATACGCTAGTTGCATGAATGAAAATAGCATATGGAAATCATAATATGAAATGAAAAGTTTAAAGTGAGTTTAAAATACTGATTCAACCCCCACCCCCCCAGTATTTTTCCCAACACAAGTTGCAGAAAGAAGGTCAAAATTGGTGGAAGAAAGGACTATTAGGTCACCCTCTAGCCTTAGAACAAGAAACACCCCACTTGAAGGATAAAGGAAGCCTTGAAAACCCTACTTTCCCTCACACGTGTGGAAGGCAAAACTATTGCAGGGACCAAAAATTTCAAGCTTGCAGCAGAGGCTGAAATTTTGTAGTTAGGGGTTGAAGTTGTGCAACTAGAAGAGATTTGACTGGGTTTGACTTGGATAGAAGAAGAACATCATCAAGAAGGCTTGACTTAGTCTTGGAAGGGTCTTTGTCTTGGTCTAGAGGTCTTGTAATTCATCATTTAAAGAATCTATAAGAAGAGAAGAGGTTTGTGGGTTTTCCTCTCAAGAGGAGAGGTTTTGGCCCTAGCTTGCAACCTGCATCTTGTGTTCTTGTGTACTATTGATCTTCATGTTTTGGTAGTTCTTTGATGATAAGAACAACATAATAATAAAATAAGAAGCTAATAATCATGAAAAGTAAAAGATACATCAGAAGTAGTTATCAAGTCTAAGATAAATCACCCTAATTGTAGCCCTCTTGATTTCTCAACACAAAGCACATCTCAAAACACTGCCCTTGATTGTAAATTGAGGAATTTGGCTGGAAAAAAATCGTGCAATTTTTGAAAATCAAGGGAAATCATACATTTGAGTTTCCATCCATAGTCTCGCTTTACAAGAAGCAATCCCTTCTCGCACAAAACCTTATAATTCATATAATACATCTGAGGTGGCCATACAAAAGGATATCCCTTGGGCAATTTTTAATGAAGCATCCCAACAAAATCCATCTATTGGGGGCATTGGGGGTATTTTCTATCTGTCAAAGGTTCACCACTTCTCTTTTTCATGTAATATTGGCCTTCTTACAAATAATTACGTTGAGTTATTCACTCTAAAACTTATCCTACAACTTGTTGAATCCTTGCACATTCCTTCTCTGCATATATATGGTGACTCAAAGTTAGTGATCGACTGGATGAATGGCACAACAAGAATGAGAAATCATACTCTCCTCCCTACTTATTAAAATATTAACCATAGATTAGGAAGGTTCACTCACATTACTTTTACCCACATCTATGAGTCCCATAAGAAAAAAGCAAACACTCTTTCAAAAACATGATTGGAAATGGACAAAGGAATGTGGAAAAGTATAGAATACCAAGAATGCCATGTCCTTGAACATATTCACAACCCATGGGACTGATTTAGTCTCTCTCTCTCTCTCTCTCTCTCTCTCTCTCTCTCTCTCTCTCTCTCTCTCTATATATATATATATATATATATATATATATATATATCTGCAGCTACAACTATCTATGAGCGACATTCAACACTCTTTTTCGACAATTGCAATAGGGGATAATCTAAAATCAGAAAAATGATGAATGTCGAAGAACTTTATCATTTTTTTCTTTTTATTAGGAGCACAAATTATAACAGAAATGTACAATTTGTCTAATTGTGCTTATCAAGGACTTTACATGTTTCATCATGGATTGCGGAAACAACATATAAAAGATAAATGAATTTTTGGATATAAGGCACATGGATTTCTTTTTTATGGGGAAGATATGTAATGATTTGAAAATGGACATATAGATATTTGGTCATAGGGCCATTTGAATGCTTTGGCATATACACATGTATTTTTATTTTGATTATAAATAAAAATATATGCTTCTTTTCCTTGGAAAAAAAGAGTCTTAGCTCGAAAAGTTACAAAAATAAATAATAAATAGTTAATTTTAATATGAGTAAGTACATGAGTGTTCTTCGTTAGAATGTAATTAAAACAAGTCCCCGCCACTCAAGTTAAAAATTATGCTCTGAAAAAATTGCATAGAAAATTAAACCTACATAGTTCAATACTAAATTACTAATGATCAATAGGCAAATCAAGTCATATAGTTTTGCTTTGGCAAGAACTAATAAATTGAGAATAAATTTTGGTGGGTAGTAACCACTAGTAAGTCTACACATTTACAATTTTACTCCTACATAAGTGTTGATGAAAACATAAATAATGGTGGGAATGTTATTTATCTTAGTACGAATTATTTTCAAGGATCTTATTTTTCGATGGTTTTCTTTCAAAGCTTAAAAATAAACAATCACTACACGAATATCTATGCATGATTATTATAACCATATCCATAAATCGGAAGAGTGGCTAAATCTACAAGGTGGAGATGGTGTTCGGTTGGGGGAGTTTGTGATAAAGCTTCTTTTATACGCTGATGATATTGTATTGATTTCTAAATCGACCCATGGATTGCAAATGCACTTATATGCCCTTGATCATTTTTGTAGAGCAGTGGGGATGCAAGTCAATACTAGCAAGACCAAAACACTGATTTTATCCAATAAAAGGAAATAGAGCCAACATACTTTGTTCTTTGAAGGCAACATTCTTGAAGAAGTAAATGAGTACAAGTACCTTGGGATTGATTTCAACAACAAACTCAATTGGGAGGACTGTAGAAAGAAGAGAATTTTAGGAGGTTGGAAAGCATTATATGCTCTTCAAAACAGATGTAGAGAGGCAGAGTTATGGGATTGGAAAATGATTAAAGTTCTTTTTGGACTCCTAATTTGTCTAGTGATGTTATATGGGTGTGAATTGTGGGCTAGCAGCGCCCCCATTTCAAAATGGAAACAAGTTGAAAAAATCCAAAAACGCTTGATCATGAGCAATTTCAAAATAAAAAGTTTAGTACCTTATGAGATAATGTTGAGTGAAATAGGAGCAACTCCCATCGAAGAAATTGCTATGGTGCGACTCATAATATATCTAAAAAGAATTGAGCAAATGAGAGTAGGTAGATGGCCTAATGTTATCTTTAATGAAGGCATGAGTGAAAGAAAGAAAACATGGATGAAACAAAACTACACATGGATGCAAAAATGGAATATCTACCTCAATGCTTGTCCCACAAATAGCAAGGAGCTAAAGGATTTTGTTATGGATAAGTTTCGTAAAAAGGAATGGGGAAGAGAGTTGGGTAGAAAGAAGAAGTACTACATTGAGGAATTCAACCCTATGTGTGATCTACAACAAAAAGAGTTCATTGGAGCTAGCATTTCGTGGAGGGAAAAGTTTCTTATTGCTCAATTAAGGACCAACTTGCATCAACTTCGATGCGAAATAGGATGGTGGAAAAGGCCTAAAGAAGCTTGGGAAGAATGGGTGTGTACGTTTTGCACGTCTCGGGAAGTGGAATCGGAAAAACATTTTATTTTGGAATGTGATGCATTCAAAGACATCAGAGAAAGTTATGATAACATGTTAGCATTAGTTTCTTGGCATTGTCTTTTTAGCGAGGGGATTGTTGGAAGGTTGGGAATCTCATCATCGCTTTGAATTGGAAAAGGACTGAATTGCAAAAAGCGAAAAAAAAGGAACTAATGGTCTCATAGACTATTTTTTGTCTCATGGACCTTAAAATATCATTTCATAAAAAGTATGGCATAAAATACGTGAGACAATTGTCTACATGGCATTAGATTGTACAAAGGCTACAATAAGACTTTCAAATTATGGTCCAATCAAATGATTGAAAAATAAATTTTTAATATTTATTTTTCAAAGATATACATTATAAGTTGAATTGGTCGAAGCTAAACTAATAGTGGTCAATAGGCAAATTGGAGCCTTGCCTTGACACAGACTAATAAGAATAATAAGAAAAACATTTTTTACTCATAGAATTTGTAAAAGAAGATTAATCCCTTGTCTTCAAAGCAAACAAATATTTAAATATTTTGAAGTGCAAATTCGTATTAGTAGTTTCAATTTCATATATTTTAGTTATAAATAGATAGCATATACTATGTTTTTTTTTTTCTTTCACAGAAACGGGTATGAGATTTCATTAACTGGGCGGCCAAAAGCCAAAAATTCGGTTACAAAGACGGGGTAGATTTTCTGCATGACTTTTCAGCCAGCGAGCTATGCCACCTACTCTTAACAGGATCTTCTTATTACATTTAACAAAGTGAGTTTCTGCTGCTAGTTTCCCAAGGTGGAAGATACAAACAAACTGATGTAGAAGGAGACAAAAAAACATTTCACTTTAGGGAATTGGGTCCCAAAGAATTTCGTTGTCTTTGAGAAGGGAACCAACGTCTAGCTGAGCTGCCTTGTTTGCCTCGTTGTCTGCTTCTTTGTTATTTGTTCTTAAGACATGGAAGTACTTCAACTTCATGGACTTTGTCTTACCTTTGATCCTTGAAATTATCCTTGCAAGCTGCAAGTCTGCTGAGTTGGAATTGGTCGCCAAGGCTTGGATAATCACCTGGGAATCTCCAAAGACATTTGCCTCCTTATAGCCCAGATCCTTGAGGAATTTAATTCCTTGGTAGAGGGCCATCGCTTCCGCTTGAATGCTTGTGGAGTGGCCTAATCCCCAAGCGAATCTATGCACCCCTGTTCCGTCTGAACTTATGATAATACCTCCGGCTCCCGCAGTGCCTGGGTTCCCTTTAGCAGCCCCATCGAAGAAGAGAGATGGAAGAGCTTGGATGGACATCCAACTTTGGAATTCGTGTTCATTTTTTCTGATTTGCCAATCTTTGCAAGGAGAAGAGAAGCTGTTGGCTTTTGGGAATTTAAATTTTAGAGCAGATCCTAGCTCTATGTCCTGCTGGCTTAAGTTTGTGTCGTCCCCTTTATCTTCCAGCCACTCAGCTAGTTGGCATTTTGCTGCATTGGCCACTAGTCTGAAATCTTGTTCCTTATTTCGGAAAATTCTTCGGTTCCTTTCCAACCATACTTGCCAACTGATGAACTTTGGTAAAGCACTCCAAGCTGACCTGACTATTTTATTTTTTGGGGAATAGCCTGGGTATTTGGTCATCCAACTCGCAAATAGATCCTAGACTGCTGTTGGGAAGGCGAATTTATGATTCCAGGTGTTTAGGAGCTCCTGCCATATAGAGGTTGTCAATCTCCATTCAATCATGATGTGGAGAGCAGATTCAAAGTTTTCCTTGCATAGAGAGCATCTAGACGGCCCATAGAAGCCCCTTTTAAGGAGCCTGTCTTCAGTCAAAATTTTCTTATGGCAGAGGAGCCAGCAAAAGTGGTCCACCTTGGGGATTGAAAGAATTCTCCAAATGTCGATCCGGGGAGCAGGGTTGGGAGGCACGTGAGGCCTCTCGAGGTGTTTGGCGTAGCCCTAGGCTATAGAGTAGCATGATCGACTCGTTCCCCAGCCTCTCACGTCTTGATTGGTTTTTCAGGATGGAGCGATCCCATGCAAATTCATGATAAGAGTGCTCAGGTCAGAGCGAAGATAGGAAGGGATTGCGAGTTGCTTCCACCCCAACCACGCATTTTCCCCCCAAATTGATAGATCCCACAACGTGTTTGTGCTGGCTTCTGCCATCCAGCGTTGCAGTTCTGGCATGCTCCTTGCTTCTGCCATCGGAGGTCTATTAAGGATGCTATCATTCCAAATATGTATGCACTTTCCATTGCCTGGGATCCAGTATGTATGGTTCCTTATCAACGAACTGGTTTTGCTGATAAACCTGCTGAAGGGCAAATTGAATTTGTTCTTGGGCTGCTCCAGACATTTAGTTCTCGGTCCTCTGAAGTATTTTCTCCATAACGCAATTTGCACCCAGCCAGGATTTGGAGCTATGATTTTCCAAATTATTTTGGCTCCCATGGCTAAGTTTTGGGCATTAAGATCCTTAAAATTCAAGCCTCCCTCCTGAAGTGGTCTCATGACTATATCCCAATTTACCAACGAAATTCTTTTCTCGTTTTGTTTACCTCCCTTCCAAAAAAAAGTTCTGATTAGATCTTCCATTTTTTTATGATTCCTACAGGTGCCAATAGAATTGAGAATTTAAATCGGGGAAGGCTGCTGAGCACTAATTTTATGAGAACTGATTTCCCTGCTATATTTAACCAGGAGAACCCCCAGGATTGCAATTTTAATTTAAATTTGTCTAACTGAGGCAGCCAGTCTTTATTCAACGCCCTTGAATGAAAGATGGGCAATCCCAGATACTTGAAAGACGACCATGAAACTGAGATTGCAAAACCCAGGTAGCGAGCAATGGAGCTTGCAGTTGAGGCAGGAACATTTCAGCGGTAGATGTGACATTTGGTGTTGTTTAGGTCACTGCTCGAAACCTTGTAATATTCTTCCAGAACTTCTTTAAATTTGGATGTTGAATGAGGTGTTGCAGCCCCCAGCAAAATAGTGTCATCCACGAAGAGGGCGTGATTGATTCTTTTGACCCCTCTAGCTATGCACAGGTCTGATATGACTTGATCTTGTTGCTTTCATTGTAGATGGAGGCTGAGAACAGCGGCCTGAAGTACAAAAAGGAGTGGAGACAAGGGGCACCCCTGCCTCAGCCCTCTAGTGGCTTTGAAGAAATCAGCTGCCCTTCCATTCACCAATGGGGCAATCCATGGCTCCGAGATGCAGGCTCCAATCCACTTGATAAATCTTGGACTGAACCCCATTTTTTGCAAAACATCAAACAAAAAACTATGCCTAACCCGATCAAAAGCATTTGCAAGATCTAGTTTGATGACCATACCTTTTTCCTTTCAGTGAAGACTGGAATGGATCGCCTCTTGGACCAGCACGAAATTGTCCACCAGTTGCCTTCCATGGATAAATCCACCTTGATTGTCCGGGATGATTTTGGGGAGGATCCTTTTCAACCTGTTGGCTATCACTTTAGTTATGACTTTGTACCCAATATTGCATAGGGAAATTGGACGAAATCTGTTGAAGGAGTTTGCTCCTTTCTCCTTAGGAATGAGGGTGAGGAAGGCTGAGTTTGTACAACCACCTATCTTTTGGCAATCTTGAGATTTTTGTATCATTTTGTAAAATTTCTTCTTTACAATCTGCCAGCAGACCTGGAGAAACCAGGGCGTGAAACCATCTGGCCCCGAGGCTTTGTCTGGGTCCATTGAGAAGAGGGCTTCCTTAACTTCCTTCAACGTGATTTTTGATTCAAGAGATTGATTCATTTTAGAGGAGATCATATTAGGGACAGTGTCCAACAGGTCAGCGTTGAATTCAGCTCCTGATTCCTCTCTATACAGCTGTTCAAAATGATCAGTAGCTGCTTTTTTATGTTGTTAAAGTCCTTCAAACGTGGTTATCTTCCTTTATTTCGCTGATGGTGTTGCTGCCTTTCCTGGCCTGGGTTTGTTGCTGGAAGTATGAGATGTTTCTATCTCCAGATTTGAGCCAGAGGCTTCTGGACTTGAGCCTCCAGAATTCTTCCTCTGCCAGGCAGGCCTTGTGGAAGCTTTGTTGGAGTTTGGCCTCCTTTTCTAACTCGCCCTTAGTGATTTCTGTTGTTTCAATATGCAGATGTTGTCTTTCTAACTCACTTTGGATTTTTTCCTTTCCGTTGCAAGATTTGATAGGGTCTTGGCCCAATTTTTTAGCATGCTTTTAACTCTTCTGAGGTTTTCCTCCCACACAAAAAACATTGATCCACTGACTGGCTTTTTTCAGCACTCTCTGATCTTATCCATAAAATTGTTTTCTTTGATCCACAGGGAGCTGAATCTGAAAGGAATAGGCCCCAGATCCTTAGGGGTCAACAGTTCAAGACTTATGGGTTTATGATCTGATATGCTGTTGTGGAGGATGTGCGATCTGGCTTCTAAACCAAGGAGCAGAAAGGAACTTTGCACCAAGAATCTGTCCAGTCTTGCCGCTATGTGCCCCGGGCCAACCCTTTTGTTTGACCACGTGTACTTGCCAATAGCCGGCTTGATATCTATCAGATCCCAATCCTACATGAGGTCATCTACTGATTCTCTTGCCGGATCTCTAACTATACTGCCTCCTCTTTTTTCTGACGAGAGGAGGGTGAGGTTCAGGTCTCCGGCAATGATTATATTTTCCAAGTTTTCTAGATCTGCCAAACTTTTGATGGAATCCCAACATGATTTTTTTTCACCTGCATTGTTAGGAGCATATACATTTACCAAGAAAATAGTTTCCTTAGATTCTAAGTGTTGTAATTTTAACAAAATCCAATGAGTATTTAGGGACTCAGAGATAAGAGAGAAATTATTTGGATTCCATAGCGACCCGAGACCTCCCGATGCTCCACGGGCAGAGGTTGCTTTTGCTCCGTCTTTTTTCCAAAAAATTTTGCTTGCTTGGAGGAAAACTGAGTCCTCCAATTTAGTCTCCTGGATGAGAAGAATGTCTGGGGCTTCCAGTCTTATTAGACTATTCATAGCTTCTTCCTTGGCTTTGGAGCCCATTCCCCTACAATTCTAGGAGACTATCTTCATCATTTACTTTTGCTGTGTTGAGCCCCTTTGGAGCTCTGAGTTTGGATCCTCTTCATCTTCGGGGTTTTAGCTAGGAGTTTCTCTAGCATTGGCTGGCTGCCCTGAAGCTTGTCTTTATATGTCTCTTGGTCTCTTTTTTCCTTTGTTGACATCCTGCCTCTTGTAGATCTTCTGGGGGTAGATTGTGATTCCCCTATCTCCCCATCTTCCTCTGATTCCTCGGACTCTTGAGTTTCCTCTTCATCTTCTGACAATTTCTCTTTGGATCTCTCTGGTATCCTTATGGATTTGGTTGAAGAGACTACTTTCAAGATTTCTGTCTCTTGCGTAGTCATGATATCTGATCCGAGGATCTCAAATTTGTTCCCTTGGCTTTCCGAGGGTGGATTCTGAGATCCCGCTTGGGGGGCTTTGACATTAATGTTTGTGTTCTTCCTGAATGAAGTTTTGGATCTTTTTTCCTGGTTCCATCCCTCGTCTTTCCCTTTTTCTTCAACCCCTTTGGTTGGGCAATCTCTAGCGAAGTGGTCGTAGACTTGACACTTCCGGCATTTGAATGGCAGCTGCTCATAATCTAATTTTTGGACATGCGTCCACGGACCTACCCTTATTTTGATGGCCTCTGGTAATTTGACCTCCAGATCTACCTCCCCACAAATTCTGGCGCAGTCGTATTGATCTTTGTTGTTATCCTTATCTATGAATTTATCGAGGGCGTTTCCAATATGCTTCAAAGAGTCCCATTTCCAGAAGTGGTCGGGAAGATTTGGGAGCCTTACCCACACCGGGACCGCAGAAGGCACATCCACCGCCAGATCGAAGTCTGGCGTCCATTTGTTTAGATACAACCCTTGGGGGCCCATGAAATAGGGGTCGTTTCTGAAGATGAGATCCTTATCCTCGTTATCAATAAATTCAAATAAGAAATATCATCTTCCGAGGAAGTAAGAGGTTACCTTGTTCTTTATCAGTGGAGCCCAGTTCCTAGCAACCTAGTTCTCTGTTGATTTCGGGGAAGGCGAGAGACTTGTAAACTGGCCAACCAGAGCGCGATCCACCAAAGATAAAGCTACTTGAATCGGACCTTCAGGAGGAAGAGCGATCTTTGGGATGTCTTTTAGTCTTTTCACGAATTTGGCGGCTTCCACAGCTTTCTTCTTGGGCAGAGAGGCCAGCAAGGATCTGAAGGCCTCAGCAGCGGAAGGTGGAGAAAGGGAGGAAGGCCCCTGGGGGGGATCTGGTTCCTCCATGATGATCCAACACAAACCCTAGCCGACCGCAGCCAGAAGCTAGTGCCTTCAGCGGCCAAACCCTAGCCGACCGCAGCCAGAAGGAAGAGCCCTCGGCGGACCTTCCCGTAGTGACCGAAAGGAGCAGGAGCGGGCGCGCTCACAGCTTTCTGGATCCGCGGGATGCGGACCTCGCAGGTTGCAGGGCCGAGCGATCACGCGCAGCAGCTCAGCTCAAAAAAAATCTAAAAAACTCTTGTTCCAACCAGATAGCATATACTATGTTAATATATATAATATAATATATTTATATTCTATACATTAATGTATATGACATTGTTAAAAAATATTCACAAGTTTAAGTTCAAGTTAAAAAAAACAATTCAAATCATTTTTAGCTCTTTCCATTATTTAGAAGTATTTATTTTTATTTTATTTCCATTCTAGTTTATTGCTTTTTAATTTTGATTTTTGTTTTTGTTTTTGTTTTTTTTTTTCCTTTTTCTTGGTTTTTTGCGCCCTCTCCATCCAGTCCATTATGGAAGAAAGGTTGTAATGTCATTATATTATGTTATCTAAATATTATATATGTATGGGTGTCTGCAGTCAAATTACACAAAAATAAAAATAAAATAAAATCGAAATTGAAATATGTGGGTGTGTGTTAAACCAACATACATTATCTCAACTCCATGTCTATCAAGTGCCAAGAGGGATCAAATCTCTTGAGGTGCAAACCTTTCCTCAAGTTTTGCACTCGCAAAAGATGTTTGCACCTTGAGTGATTTGATACCTCTCAGTGCTTGATAGATCCAAAGTTAAGATGGATCTATGCTGGATTATTTTTAATTATGCAATAAGACTTCAATTCTTTTCACCAATTTAATGATACAAAAATAAAAAATAAAAAATATTATTTTCCTAATGTTTTACATTAGCAAATAGGTAAATATTTATAGTCAAAGCATAACTAATGTAAAGTCAAAGATGAATCAATTGCTATAGTCCTTGCTTTATTTGTTTTTAAACCAGAAAGTGTATTATATTAGTTCTTCAAAATTTCTATAATTTTTCTCTTATCCAAGAGATATTCTAAACTTTCCTGAGGAGCATATTGTTTAGCTACAAAAATGGGGTTTTTGTAGGAGTATACCTTACATAATTGCCCCAACTGAACACAACATTTAGAAAAAATAAAACTATTGATTGATAATAAAGTCATTTATGACTAAGAACTTGTTGGAATCCCGAGGAAGTTGTTGGAATCCCGAGGAAGCCCATTGATGACTATGAATCATTACCTTCAGGGGTTGATTTGGGTACCCTTGAGCTCCATGCATAACATAGATCTCTTCTAGTTGTCGTAAGGCCTCTAGGGCCTCCCATTTTCCAATGAGTTGATATGCATTGGGTTAAATTAATTTTTGAGTTATTAGATTCAATTAAGGGATAATTAATGGCCTAATTCGGCCATCTTAATCAAATATTTCACTTCCTCTCCATCCGTTTTTCCAAACCTAATCATCCGTAATTCCAAGAGAGGACCCTCATTACTCAGTTGTTGTACGATTAGCCCCTTGCTGAGGAGTTGAGTTGCCTCATTTTATGGTATATCTATATCCCTTTAGTTTTGGATCTAATATTTCCTATGATCCCATTTCCTTGTCCTTCTCTTCTTTTTGTGCCTTACCTCTCTATTGGTCTACCGACTAGCCTTCCATTGGATCCTTTCTAATTATTTTTCCTTCTCTGCCTCCAGATTCTCATCAGCGAAGCTCGAAAAGGAAGGACCCAATTTGGAGCTTTTAGGGGAGAGGAATTGCTCCTCTTTCGAGGAAGATTTCACTATTTTCTACTCCAGGATTGAATCATTTTCCAATGGCGGCATGGATTCATCATTTTTCTCTAGTTCACACCCTGGTCCCAAAATTCGTACTTGTTCTTGTACATTGGTTTCAAGAATTTCCCCTTCTTCAGTCACCGAATTGGGAATCTTGAAGCTGTTATTTTTCTTATTTTGGCCTTTACTAGATCCTCCCCCCTGGAATGGATTGCTTACGGGAAGTTCATCCTTCCCTTTGTTCCCATTCTTGTCTAATAATTTGGAGGATTGTCCTATTGTTTAGCTGAGCCTCTTCTCCTCTTTTGTTGTTGCCATTGTTCTCCTTCATTCCCTTGTTTTGCTGCTCCTCCTGCTTCATTTTGCAACTTCTTGCAAAGTGGCCATATTCATGGCAAACTTTGCATTTAAAAGGAAGTTGATTATAGTCAACCTCCTGAATATGGGTCCAACTATCTAGATTTAGGGTTATTGCTATTGGGAACACCTTATCCATATCTACCTCCACACATATCCTTGCACAAGAGAAGAGCCCCTCTGGTGGTTCGGCTCAATCAATGTATTTCCTAAGTGCATTGCTAATATTTCTAAAAGTAGTATCATTCCAACAATGTAGGGGAAAAAAAGGAAGCTTTACCCAAATAGGGCGATAGATGGGACATCACTTTTAGGGTTAAAATTTAGGCTCCATCGATCCAAATATAACCCTTGGGACCCCATGAAGTAAGTCCCGCTTCAAAAGATCAGGTCCCTATCATCCTTGTTCTCGAAAAAAAAGGTAAAACAATCCCTTCCTTAGAAAGTCAAAGTGACAAAACCCTTGATCATGGGTTTCCAATTTTTTTCAAACCACAACCTCATAGAACATGGGGATGGCTAGATCCCCATAAATTGGACTACCTAACCACATTAAGCTAGTTACAGGGCTCACACTCTTGACTGTGGTGAAAAAGCCTCAACCTTTGGAATTTCTTCTAGCTTCTTGACAAAATGAGAAGGCTTTGCCTTTTAGTAGCGCAACCCATTTGTGACCAATGAGTTAAAACAATGATATATGGAGCATGGGATGGGAGTTGAGGCAGAGACCTACCTGATTTGACCATCTAGCCATAGGAAAAACATTGTATTCACTGAAACTCTTAGATCTGCAGATCTCCCAGTAAAACCCTAACACTGCTTAATGTGGAGTTGACTATAGTCCTTGCCTTTCGTAGGGACTAATAATATGAATTAAAATTTATCAATAATGATGATGGTTGATGTCTATTAAAATAGAATTTGATTTATTACATTTTAAAAAATACAAAGAATTATTTGGTTTACTTGAAATTTTAAGATACTATATCCACATCTAAAAAGCTTTAAGAAAATTATTTCTAAATTAGCGTAGTTTTGATGGGTTATAAGGTTAGGAAGTTCAATATGGTAATACATATTTTGAAATTATGATTTGATGTGGGCGGATGCAAGGCATAAAAAAATATGCTTTTTATCTTTAACCCTCTCAATGTCACAAAGATTAGGACTTCTTTCAATCCATGTTGTTTTATAAATTGTTTGACGTCTTGTTTTAGTATGGAGTTTTTACTTATTTTAGCAATATTGATTTTCTTCTTATGCCATTCAATACAAAGAGCTACTTTTGATCTTTTAGACAAAGATTTATCACCTCCTTATAGTATCTCAATTTCTTTTGTCCTCTAATTCTTTATTATACCACGACCTATGTAGAATGACCCGTTTCTTTATTGCCCAATGATATAACAAAGACTTTACATTTGTATACCAACCTCACTCAAGTCACAAGTGGTGTTTGAAAGGTATTTTAAGTAAACTTAGGAAGACTTTTGTTTTCCATGTTGCTTATCTTGGTCGTATACCCTAGGTACCTAGTCATAGTTCTGCTCTCCATGGATGAACATTGACTTCTAAGAGAAATGATATGATAGGGTTTATTAGTTTTAGTTTTGAGATTAAAACTTATAAAACACTTTTGTATTTTCTCCATCTTTCTCCATGATTCTATAAAGATGTTGCAACCCCAATCTTCACAACTATAAAAGGTAACAGGAGTGAGAAAGTCTGAAAGAGGAGTTTCTTCCAATCCCATAGCCAAAGGTTCGTTGATTTAAAATTATTTTCAAGGCCATAATAATGTTGATACCTTCTATAGTGTCATTTTCTCCATGTTATAGTTAGATTTAAGCTTGTGACAAAGATCGATTCTAAGATATTTGTATGGAGTCATTTCCTCCATGCTATTGTTAACATACACGAAATTAGCATAAGTTATTTTTTGCATTTAATTATCATAACCTTAGTTTTGTCATTGTTAACAATTATACTCATATTAGCGCATAATTCCTTGAGAAAATTTAGTTTCTTTTAAAGATGACAGGGACAAAGAAATTAGAAGAGTAAATATTGTATACATATTCACTCAAATCAATTCGTACATTTCACACAAAGCCAAATTACAAGCCACATAAATAGTGCTCATGAGATCCAACAGATTCCAAACAAGGAGAATATTTTTGAGAAAATCTCTCAACAAAACTCCAACAACCAACAACTTAATCCTACCTATATAATAATGTAATCATTATTCCAAGTCCCCCCTTTAATGCTTACATTACATCATTACAAAGATTAATACAAAAATGACAAATTACAATTCACATGTCACATCTGTCTGACTGGTCTTCCTTGACACTTATCTCCACTCTGAAGTCTCCCGGACAACGCTCTTTTCACCACCACAATCTTCAAGCTTCTCATTCAAATCATTTAAGACACAATTGCCTCTAAACATCTATGATGAACTTTGTATAATTAATGCTTCTTGGTCTCTCGAAGGATAATCTCAATACTGGACTGTATCCAACGGTCAATTACGCATCTGACCTTTCTACACACATGAATCTCATAACATAACCTGTAACTGATGGTCTTGAAGCCTGAAGCACAACAAGATTCATCAACATATAACAGATTCACACAATTAATCTAGCGATGTATTCTCTCAGCACTGAAGAATGTTGAGAACCACAAGTTTAATTATATTCTTCTGTTCATTAATTGGTTCTTCATATAATTTTACCCAAAAAAATAAATATAACATATACTAATAATTAATGACTAACATACATGCCTCCTATATAGATCAACACAACCATTGGACAGATCGATTTTTTCTCCGCATTGTTTGTTTAACAAATAAAGTGCTATCCCCATGGCCCTTAAGCATATATGGCATTGAAAAACACCCGGTGAGATCTATTGTAATTCATCTCATTCAGATTGCTCCTATAGCAAGCTCAGTTTCCTTCCAAATATTGGAAGAGCTCACGATCCATTTCACGTGCCTCAAGAAACTTGATTGAGAGCTTCTCATGAGAATATCCATATACACATCCTCATTTTATAATCCAAGAAGTCGATGATTCCAATAAATGGCCTACATTGTTAACGAGGTCAAGCTTCTTTAACAGAACATGCTCATAATATTGTCCCCCATAGTTGCTGAAGCTCAAAATATAGCGCTCCTCGTCCAGAATATCCAGTCGCTCAATAGTGAAGGTTGTTGGGAGCCCTCCACTTGATAACCAAGCACTGCAAGGAGATGCATAATCATGATCCAAGTTTGGTTAAATTTTCTATAGAATAAGCACATTAATGGCAACAACAATTCAAGATATTCCCTCCACAAGCTAGGGAAATGGAAAAATCAGAGGTGATTGAGCCATTGGTCAAGGTATGCACGAAGAGTGACCAGAACAGAGAGGTACACATAGTCTAGGGAGTGAAGAAGGGATCTGAGACGCACGCCTTTATGGGGACCTCTCATTTCGATCTATACCAATCGAATAGGGACTATACACAAAAATGAGTCGGTTGTTCCGCAGATGCTGAGATCGATGGTATGGTCATTCTCCGAAAAGCATATATTCTCAATGACAAGGATTTCTCTACCAACATTGGAGATCGGATCTTCGAATTGATGCAACAAAAGGTAGAGTGCAATCACCATTGTTTTGCAATCACCGCTCTCAACACGTACAAAATTGTTGATGGTAAGGCAAACCTCTGTCACAAAACAAGATCTTTACTTTCCGTGTCAAATCTCTCCCACAACCTCCTCTTCTATAGACAGGTCTGTCACGTTCATGAGTGGAAAACCAAATAAAAATAAAATAAATCAAAACACATTGTCTACCCTATGTATACAGTAGGGATTTAATCCTCGAAATTCTTCCATCTCTCTGGGCTCTCCCTTGAGGGAGTTAGGTCCATATGGGCTATGATACCAACAAAGAAATTAGAAGAGCAAACATTGTGGACAGATTCACTCAAAACAATTCGTATATTTCACACAAAGCCAAATTACAAGCCACATAAATAGTGCTCATGAGATCCAACAGATTCCAAACAAGGAGAATATTGTTGAGAAAATCTCTAAACAAAACTCCAACAACCAACAACCCAATCCTACCTATATACTAATGTAAGCATTATTCCAAGTAGAAGAACAATGATGACTATACCGCTAGAGTTAGATCGACACAACCCACTTCTTCCAAACAACCCTCTAACTTGTCAGTGAATATGTCAAAAAGTGTAGGAGAGAAGGGACCACCTTACTTAACTTTGCATTACAATTAATTTCTTCTGACGAGTCTTCGATATTCCCAAAATTAGCAATAAAGTTCTTGTACTTTTTGTTCCTCTAACCGATTGTTAAGAAGATATATTTTTATGTAAATTGAATGACAATAAAAAATATCTAAATTTACATCAAAGGGCAAGGAAAATCCTACAACACATGCTTCCCTGAATCATCAGCTATGCCACCTTATCAAAGCTAGTGCAAGTATGACGATCACATTAAATCCCTTACATAGTTGAGCATTCAAATGCTAAACACCCTAATAAACTTTCATTCCAACAAAATGTTATCTTTTCCCCTACATTTTTACACTAACTACATTATTCTACATAAAGGCACTTTATGGGGAGGTGTGGTCATGTTGGCCTTAGATAGGCTATATTAAAAAATAGTAAAAAAATACCTTCTGTGGGAGTTTTTTGATTCCTGATCCGGATTAACCATAGTCTTCAGTTCATTTTGCCAACGTTTCAAACCCCAAAGGGGGTCCATCATCAGGACAAATAAGAAAGAATAAGAATGAGAGATTATTGAGAGAGAATAGAATTGCGACCTGAAAATAAATACAAGAACCCTAAATTCATAAATAAATAGATAGAGGCCGACATATGATTTTTAATTATTATTTTATTTATTATTTTCTTATACATTAAAACAGGATTTTATTATTATTTACAATTTTTAAAATTTTTTATTGAAATATATTAATTATTAAAATTATGGACATATATTAAAACCTTTACTATATTTAAATTGTATTAATTAATATGACTAAATTATATTAATTATATTATTATAATTAATATATAAATAATATGTATAATATAATATATATAAATTATAATTGATGTATATAATCATTCTAATTATTTTAATTAATTTATATATTTAATAAAAATTTCCTATTTACTATATTTTAATATAAATTAATTAATATAATTTCTATTTACTATATTTTAATATAAATTAATTAATATAATTTCTAAGATTTTATAAGATTTTAAATTTTTTTTATATATTTAATATAAATTAATTAATATGATTTATATAATTAATATAATTAAAATAATGACTATAAACTAATTTATATTAATATAATTAATGTAATTATATAATTATATAAATTTGCTTTAATTGATTTAATTTTATTCTTTTTCTTTTTATTAGATCAGGATTTTATTATTTAAATTAATGAATAAATTTTTTTACCATAGTTAAAATATATTAATTATTAAATTATAAACAATTATTAAAATCTATACTATAATTCATTTATATTAATTAATATAACTAACTTACTTATATTAATTATATTATTAATATAACTACGTTACTTATATTAATTATATATTATTTTTATAATTAATTTATATAATCATTTTAATATAATTTAATAATATATCTAATATATATAAATTAAAATTAATTTATATTAAATTATATTAAAATGATTATATAACTAACTTACTTATATTAATTATATATTATTTTTATAATTAATTTATATAATCATTTTAATATAATTTAATAATATATCTAATATATATATATAATTTAATTTATATATATTAGATATATTATTAAATTATATTAAAATGATTATATAAATTAATTATAAAAATAATATATAATTAATATAAGTAAGTTAGTTATATTAATTAATATAAATGAATTATAGTATAGATTTTAATAATTGTTTATAATTTAATAATTAATATATTTTAACTATGGTAAAAAAATTTATTCATTAATTTAAATAATAAAATCCTTATGTAGAAGCCGACATAACAATAATAACACAAGGGTACAACAGATGGGAGAGTGAACATTCTCGGAGCTGGAGAACGCGGGAGCGCTGAAGACCTTCTGAGAGCAGCTGCAGCACCGCCGCCTCGGCCTGGGCCGCGAGGCCTGCCTTCCGGGGCCTGGCTTCAGCCATGGCCCATATAGATCCTTCTCTTGGGGACGCAGAGAAAGCTTTTTCTGACCTGGTAAAGTCTCTGCCCCCTGCCCGACCGAAACCAGCAACTTCAAAATTCGTCAAGAAACTGGATATTCTCCAAGAAGTTCAGCTACCTCCATCTCTTCCTCGAATGGCAGCTCTATCATTAGCAGAAAAAGGGCTCATAGGGCAGTTTACAGGCTTATGGCCTTCACCAAAGACAGTCCAGCGATGGGTGGAAAGGAATTGGTCCGACAAAATACAAGGAAAGATCTCGATTCGCTTCTGTGGCAAAGGCTACTATACCTTTCATTTTGAAACCAAGGCAGACAAGGATTTGATATTCAGGAACGGGCCCTATTTTATGGACTCTCGAGGGTTATATCTGAACAAGTGGACCCCTGACTTCGACCCTGAGCTAGATATTCCTAATGCGGTTCCGGTTTGGGTCCGTCTTCCTCATCTGCCCTTGCATTGTTGGGGAGACGAATCGGTCAAAGCAATTGGGAATGCAGTAGGTAAATACATTGACAGAAGCGAGCCCAAAGATAACATGCAAGCCTGTGCAAGGATTTGCGTAGAAGTGGACCTCGGAAAAGGCCTGCCAGAAGCCATCAAGCTGAAGGTGGATGACTGGAGCTACATACAGCAGCTGGACTACGAGCAAATACCCTTTAAATGCAAGGTATGTCACGAATACGGTCACTTTGCTAATAGATGCACTAAAGTAACTAATCTGGAATCTGAAGACCAAGGAGGACAATGGGAAACTGTGAAAAAAAAGAAAGCAGCACCTCAGTCAAAACAAGATCCATCTTCTGAACATCCGGGCTCCTCCTCCCCCCGCCCCACCTCTCCTCCTCTCAATCCTCCTGGACCTTCCCAAGAACCCTCCTTCCCCTCATCCTCCAACCCTTTCCTTATTTTATCCTCTGATGATCCTCAGACTGATCAGCCCTCTCTGGAACTGACCGATCCTCCCTTGATTTCCTCGACCCCCTCTCAGCCCTTCACCGACCCCCCCCCTCCCAGAACCACCAGAAGTTCTTCAAAAGACATTGGCGCCTCCAGTGACATCCACAAGAAGCCGGGACCAGGAAGAAAGTCAGCCAAACAGCATCGGGAAGAAAGCACGCAAAAGGATATAGCTCTAGGGATCCAAACCCCTATGGACTCTTTCATTACAGGATCCCAAGAAAAAGAAACAGTAGGAAAAGACCATGAGAGGCGAGCACCTCCTCGCTCGAATGCCTCATGATGAAGCTTTTATCTTGGAACAGTAGGGGTATGGGGCACCCCTCTAAATCAGCTGCCCTACGAGATCTTCTTCAAACAGAAAGACCTGAAATTGTTCTGATTCAGGAAACCAAACAAAGTCAGAGCGAAATGCAAAAAATTGTAGATTCCCAAAAAAACTTCTCAGGGGCCAGTAGCAACTCCAGAGGAGCTTCTGGAGGAATTACAACCATGTGGAACAATCAGTACTGGGACTGTAAGTCTTCCGTCCTCAATCAAAACTGGGTAAGGACTAATCTTAGTAACAAGGAAGAGAGCTGTGACCTCATCATTTATAATGTTTATATCCCCAATCATTATCGGGAAAAGGAACAGTGCTGGAAGGAACTGAAGGAAGATATAGACAACGAGCAGAATACAAATGTCATTCTAGCTGGAGACTTCAATTTAGTCCTCCATGCGAATGAGAAAAGAGGGGGCAATTTCACCCCCGACTCCTTCAGAAGACAGATGGAAGTGATAATGTCCGAACATGAACTGATGGATATCATCCCAAAAAACAGAAAATACACCTGGAATAACAGAAGGTTGGGGCCAGGCAATATCATGGAAAGATTGGACAGAATTTTGGTTAATGTCTCCCTCCTTTCCTCCTTTGCTGCAGGCCACACAAAAATTCTCAGTGCCACAGCTTCAGACCACTTTCCCATTCTCTTAACGCTGGACTCCCATTCTCAATTGGGACCAATTCCGTTCAGGTACAATCCTTTGTGGAGAGACAACGCTGAGGCCGAAGCTATCATAGAAGCAACATGGAAGCATCATGTAGAAGGCTCCCCAAGCCATATATGGGAAACAAAAATCAGAAATACAAGGAAAGCTCTCAAGGACTGGGCAAAAGGCAGCTATCAAGAGCCAGAAAAAATTAGGAAAAAAATACAGCAGGACTTGGAGGAAATCCAAAAACAAATAGAAGATCAAGGATTCACCCACCAGCTGAAAAGCAAAGAATGGGAAGCTCAAGGGCAGCTAATGCAAATCAAGAGAGCGGAAGAAATTAAGTGGAGAATTAAATCGAGACAACTATGGCTGAAAGAAGGTGACAAAAACACGGCTTACTTCCACAAGCAAGCCACTGCCAGAAAAACAAGAAACAATGTAAACACTATAATGGATAGTCAAGGCAACCAACATAACGACCAAGAATCCATCAAAATAGCTGCCTCCCTTCACTACAAAAGCCTCCTCACGGAAAATCAAGGAGAAGCTGACTATTCGGCGCTTTTACAGCATCTACCGGAAAGAATCTCTTCAGAGGAGAATGACAGTCTAAATCGAGAAATAACAGAGGAGGAAATCAGAAAAGCTATCTGGACCCTGCAACTGGACAAGTCTCCAGGTCCAGATGGGTTCCCAATCAATTTTTACAGGGATCATTGGCACTTGATTAAAAAAGACCTTGCAAAGATGATGAGGGGAATTCAAAGAAAAGGGAAAATGGGGGGCTTCACAAACTCAACATTCCTTGCCCTCATTCCCAAGGAAAACCGCCCCACTTCCTTCTCCAGGTTTCGACCAATTTCATTGTGTAACTCCTCTTATAAGATCTTCACAAAAATTATAGCTACTAGGCTCCAACCCCTTCTTCCTTCCCTTATATCCGAAAATCAAGGAGGTTTCATGTCAAACAGGCAAATTCATGACACCATCACCTTGGTTCAAGAAGCCATTCATTCCAGCACATCAAGGCAAGAGAAAGGTTTTGTTCTTAAGCTCGACTTAGCCAATGCCTTTGATCGAGTAAGACACTCCTTCTTGTTTGCTGTCTTGAGGAAAATGGGGTTCAATTCTGCCTTCATTAGCACCATTGCTGCTTGTATCTCAGGTCCCTGGATTTCGCCTCTCATAAATGGGCGCCCTTGTGAAGCATTTCAATCCTCAAGAGGGTTAAGGCAAGGTTGCCATCTTTCCCCTTATCTTTTTATTATTATGGCTGAGTCATTCAGCAGTACTCTAGATTACAATAGAAGAGCTGGCCTCATCTCTGGTATCAAATTCGGAAACGGAGTTAAGAACATCAATCACTCCCAATTTGTTGATGACACTCTGCTCATCGGAGGAGCTTCCACTACTATCGCAAGGCGCTTCAAGACCCTTCTCGACCAATTCATGGAGTACTCAGGGGGAGAGGTCAACTTTCAAAAAAGCTGCATCTATGGATGGAATATCTCCAATCAAACTGCTCACAGCATAGCTAACATTTTTGGAGTTGCCTACAAAGCAAACTGGGATCACTTCACCTATCTTGGGATGCCGGTCACCCTGGGTTCTTTAAAAGCTGCTACCTGGAATGAAATAATAGACAAAGTCAAAAGGAAAATTCAGCAATGGGGAACTCAATGGCTTAATCCAGCAGGCAGATTAATTCTGCTCAAATCAGGTATATCCTCCTTACCTCTATATCGATTTACTCTTTACCAAGCTCCTGCCACATTTTATCACAAGCTGGAAACTGCCCTCCGCAATTTCTTATGGCAAGGAGGGAAAAAAGAAAAAAATAGATTCAATTTGGTCAGTTGCAAAAGCGTAATCCAATCTCAGGATAGAGGTGGTCTGGGAATTAGAGCTCCTAAAATCCTAAATCTAGCATTTGGGATCAAAATGGCCTGGAGGTTAATTAATGAGCCAAAAGCTTGGTGGAAACAGGTCATAGAAAGCAAATACCTTACCGGCAAAAGGCAAAGACTTCTTGAAATTGACATTCCCAGCAGAGACTCCACTAAGATTTGGCATCTCTGCAAGAAAGCAATTCCCATCCTCAAGCAAAACATCTCAAAGATCCCTGGGGGAGGGGACAACATCAATTATGCTACTGACAAGATAATGGGTCTTCAACCTCTAAATACAATTGAAGAAGCCATCCCTTACATTCTCCATCTCAATAGTAAAGGCATTCAGAGGCTTGATCAAATATCAAAATGGGATGCAGATACAGGAGCCTGGATTAGTTGGGAATTTCCAGTCATCCCTTCAAATCTAGAACCAAGCTTCAAAGTCCTTCAAAAAAATCTCCAGAATAGAGCACCCATTAAAAAAGGAGCAGCAGATGGATTTCGATGGGATCCCACGGGCTCAAGCTACACCATCAAGTCCGGCTATCAATATATCTGCAACAGTACCTATCAGACTCCTATTTGGAACCAATGGAGAACAATCTGGAAATCCGAGGCCATTCCCAAAGTTAAATTTTTCATATGGCTGTTGTTAAAAGGCAAAGTCCTCACTTCTGAAAATTTAAGAAAGAGAGGGATCAATGGACCTTCAATTTGCCCCAACTGCTGCTCAGCAGAGGAAACCATCCATCATCTGTTCCTTGATTGTCCCTTCGCGAAGAGATGCTGGATCAACTTGTCCAACTTGGGCAATATAAATTGGCAACCCCAACAGAACATTGCAGAAGCAATTCAAGAATGGAGAAGGAACTGCCCATGGAAAGACAAGAGGAGCAAGATTGTCAAAAGAATTTGGGCTATCATACCTCACAATCTTCTATGGAAAATTTGGCTCACAAGAAATAAAAAAATCTTCCGAAACAAAGAGAGCAATGTCCGGATGACATGCAACAAAGCTCACATCTTGGCGCAAGAGACAATTGCAGCAAAATACACAGGAAAAATTAAAGCAGCAGATTACTCAGTGGAAGAGAGATCAGTTATCAGGCACATTATAGATCAACCAGGTCATCAGCAGGATACCCAGAGAACAGATAGACAGCATCAGGATCAGATTAGGGAGTGGGAAATTAGACTCCCAACCCAGGACTATAAGATGTGGATCCAGAGCAACAATTGTCCAATTTTATACTTCGATGGTGCTTCAAAGTCCAACCCAGGACCAGCAGGAGCGGGAGGAGTAATATTAAATAAATCAGGGGAAGAAATCTGCAGTTATGAATGGAGCCTGGGGAAAAAAACAAACAACATTGCAGAGGCCTTAGCTCTCTATCAAGGTCTGTTGCAATTAAAAAATCTGGGTATTAGAAAAGCTTTAGTTTTTGGAGACTCTTCTATAATAATTCGCCTCATGAATCGTAACCAGAGATCTCCGAACAGCAGCCTCCAGCAACATATTAGACGTATTAAACTCCTCCTCCAATTTTTTGAAAACATCAAACTTTATCATATCCTTCGCACGCTCAATATGGAAGCAGATAAGCATGCGAATAACGCAGTGGGAAAGCAGGAAGGTGCGTTGAGGCACAACAAAAGAGACACCTTCCAACCCCTGCCATGACTCAGGAAAATCCTGACTTTGCCCAGATTCGCAGGTCCATCAAGTGTGCGAAGGGCATGGCTTCTACAGCATCAGGACAATTTGCAGAGAGCATGAAATGCACAAGCAGTCAAATCCAAGCATCGATCCAAAGAATAATCTACCATCCAAGGAAAACAAATCAATACAGTGCTGGCCTGAAGATCGAAAACACTGCAACTGGAGATTGCATAAGAGATTTCGAAAAATATCTCATCACTTCCGAGGGTCCGGTTCCAGCTAGGCATTCAGTCTATCGTTGGATTCACTCTATAAATATGGGCAGAAGCAAGGCAAGAATTGTCGCTCAAGGTTATGCGAAAGAGCTGCTACATCGGCCTGACGCAGGAGCTCTTGTTCAGAATCCCAGAAGAAACCAGTCTCTGGTATTGTTTCATTTTGCTTTGTTTAACTCCACTTTAACTTCTGTTGTGGTGTTTTTCAGGAACCGTCTCTGCAGGGTGGCTCGTTTAGCTGTTCCACCATCCCTGCTCTCTTCGCTCTCCCCTCATCGCCTCTGCCAGCCGCTCTCAATATCCTCCTCTCGCCCCTGCAGCAAGCTTCCCCCAGCTCCCGCCTCCCTCTTCTCCACCGTTCCCTTCTCTTATTCTCCCCTCTGCCCCATCTGCCCCTATAGTCTTCTGGTTCTTTCTGGCTTGCGCGCCTATTCCCCGCCCAATCTACCTTCTACCCTTGTCGCTCAGGAAGTGGGAATTATTACCTTCTCTGACAGCGTCTTTAATCTCCGTCTCCAAGACATCAATTTCAACATCATTCTAATCTCTCCCGCCTTCTGGACTTTTTTCCCTTACTATATCTTCCTTTCTATGGCGCGCAGTGAGGATTGTTTACACTGTGCTGACCTTCAAGCTGAGCTTGAAGAAATAAGGACTCAGCAGTCACTGATAGAGGAAAAGCAGGGTCTGCTAGCTGCAAGATTAGAAGAGCACGACAGGCGCCTTGATGAGCACAGTAGGAGACTTTATGAACAAGACCGCATCAATACCGAGAAGTATAAAGCAGAAATCCAGCTCTTCATGCATAGGGTGTCCTCCCTCCAAGAGCAATTTGAGCAGCTCTCAAACCGCTGTGGCCATGTCGAGGAATCGCTCTCTACTCTGAAATTCTGGCTGGAAAAGCACACCATCGCCACCAGCTCCTCCAGTGCAAATCATGGAGCCAAAGATGAGAAGCCAGAAGAATCAACAGCAAGACACATACAACACATAATGATTGACTGAATGAATTTCAAATGTATTTTTCTGTTATCTTACTTTATTAGAATCTATACTAGCGCTACCTCTAGCAGTAGTAGGAAAAAAAGTAATCTAAGGATCAAGGGGGCAGCCTCATTTTGTAAACCCCTTGCCTCCTCTCAGTCTGCGCAATCTATGTACAAGAGGATTCTACATCCTCGTTTTTTTTCAGAATATAATATATAGCAACCGACCATTTCAAAAAAAATAAAAATAAAATCCTTATGTAATAAAAAGAAAAAGAATAAAATTAAATCAATTAAAGCAAATTTATATAATTATATAATTACATTAATTATATTAATATAAATTAATATAAATTAGTTTATATTCATTATTTTAATTATATTAATTATATAAATCATATTAATTAATTTATATTAAAATATAGTAAATAGAAATTATATTAATTAATTTATATTAAAATATAGTAAATAGGAAATTTTTATTAAATATATAAATTAATTAAAATAATTATTGATTATATACATCAATTATAATTTATATATATTATATTATACATATTATTTATATATTAATTATAATAATATAATTAATATAATTTAGTCATATTAATTAATACAATTTAAATATAGTAAAGGTTTTAATATTTGTCCATAATTTTAATAATTTTAATAATTAATATATTTCAATAAAAAAATTTAAATATTGTAAATAATAATAAAATCCTGTTTTAATGTATAAGAAAATAATAAATAAAATAATAATTAAAAATCATATGTCGGCCTCTATCTATTTATTTATGAATTTAGGGTTCTTGTATTTATTTTCAGGTCGCAATTCTATTCTCTCTCAATAATCTCTCATTCTTATTCTTTCTTATTTGTCCTGATGATGGACCCCCTTTGGGGTTTGAAACGTTGGCAAAATGAACTGAAGACTGTGGTTAATTCGGATCAGGAATAAAAAAAATAACTATATTTAAAAATATAAAAAATATAAATAGGCTTTAAAGTTAAAAAAATATACAAGTTGGTTTAAATTAAATTCACATTTATAATTGTCCACCTGGGGTAGCTCAAGTGGCGATGGTCGTGGAATGAAGTCTCACCGAACCAAAGATCTTGGGCTCAAATCTTGTGCTACCCTCCCCCAGTAGCGGGGTGAATAATGGACATGTAAAAACTTGAAAATTGGAGAGTCCTACCAAGCTTACAAAAAAAATCACATTTATAATCATATTTTTGAGGTAAATTATAAATAAAAAAGATTGTTAACTTATTACACAAGTATACATCCATCTTAAGCACAAATCTACGAGTAAGAGGGATCAAATATCTTTAGGGAAAACCTTTTTTAGACTGCAAAATTTGATTTTTTGCATCCATCTCATTCCTTATAGATCTCAATGAATAGATGTTCTCTCTCTCTCTATATATACAATGTGTTATTTTTCATTATTTAATTGTATTTTTGAATGTTATATAGATTACATAACTTGGACTTTTGTAAGTCGAAAAAATCTTTGTTGAATTTGAGGGAAAATTGACAAAAATAAAACTATACCTAAAAAATGACCAAAATGTAAAATAGTGAGACTACTTCAAACATTTGAACCATACCAATTTATTTTCAATTGTTTCATATGATATATACATATTTTTTTTAAACAATATATAATATACACATAGTTGACATTAAAATATTTTACATAACATGTGCATTGAGACATTTTATCTATGAACTACATTGTCCACATTAAAATGGTTTTTTTTGTTATTAATATATTTTTAAGTATACTTTAATATTATTTAATCTTGCATATTACAATCTTTTAATGATGCCACACCAATTTTTATTTTATTTTATGATGAGTATTTTTAAATCTTACATATTAATTTTATATTAAGAATTGAATGAATTACACATCTCCCTCTTATTATTCTTATTAGGAAGCGCTTCATATATATATTTTATAACTTTCAATTACTTTTTTTCTTTGGACATTGAATATTTTATTATATACAATATTAAAATATTTTCTTCTATATATATATAAATATAGTTGATATAGACATATATTAGTTAATATAGATCTTCAAAGAGTTTATTTAAATAATGTGTTGAAATATTTTTGAAAATTATAACGTTTAAACATCTCACTCATACATTTTTTACTTCTAATTACTTTATGTGTTACGTGGTCATCTAAATATTTTATTATGACTAGGAGTGAGTGAAATATTTTTACCACATTTAGTTGTAATATAGCCAACAAATCCAGTGACCATAGTGGGATTGAGATTATTGATGTTTTATAATGCTTTTAATTAAAACTAACTAAACATGCATATTCATTTTTGTTTTATATTATAGTCGACATTGCTTTTCTATTTAAAAAAATATTTTACTTTATTTCAAGAGGGACATGTGTCAATTTCACTTTGAGCATGGACAAAATAACACATCCCCCTCATACTGGGATGTATAATGCACCTCTCAGTGCCATAACCAATATGAAATGATATTTTAACATCCATAAGACTAAAAATAGCGTATGGGACCGTTAGGTCCCTGCTTTTCACTTTTTGCAATTCAATCTTTTTCTTATTCAAATTGATGATAAACTGGCCCAACCTTCCAACAATCCCCTCGCTGAAAAGACAATGCCAAGAAACCAATGCTAACATATAACTTTCTTTGATGTCTTTGAATGCATCACATTCCAAAATGAAATGTTTTTCCGGTTCCACTGCCCCAAACATGCAAAATGTACACACCTATTCTTCCCAAGTTTCTTATACCTTTTCCACCGTCCTGTTTAACACCGAAGTTGATGCGAGTTAGTTCTGAATCAATCAATAAGAACCTTTGCCCTCCACAGAATTCAGCTCCAACGAACTCTTTCTATTGTAGATCACCTGTAGGGTTGAATTCCTCAATGCAATACTTCTTATTTCTACCCAACTCTTTTCCCCATTCTCGTTTACGAAACTTCTCCATAACAAAATTCTTTAGCTCCTTGCTATTTATGGGACAAGCATTGAGGTAGATATTCCATTTTTGCATCCATCTATAGTTTTGTTTCATCCATGTTTTCTTTTAGCATTAGGCCATCTACCTACTTCCATTTGTTCAATTCTTTTTAGATATCTGATGAGTCACACCATAGCAATTGCTCCGATGGGAGTTGCTCCTGTTTCACTCAAAATTATCTCATAAGGTACCAAACTTTTTATTTTGAACTTGCTCATGATCAAGCATTTTTGGATTTTCTCAATTTGTTTCCATTTTGATATGGGGGTGCTTCTAGCGGACAATTCACACCCATATAGCATCACTGGACAAAATAGGAGCCCAAAAGCACTTTAATCGTTTTCCAATCCCATAAGTCTGCCTCTCTACCTTTGTTTTAAAGAGCATATAATGCTTTCCACCCTCCTAAAATTCTCTTCTTTTTGCAGTCCTCCCAATTAAGTTTGTTGTTGAAATCAATCCCGAGGTAATTGTACTCATTTACTTCTTCAAGAATGTTTCCTTCAAAGAAGAACGTATGCTAGATCTACTTCATTTTATTAGAGAAAATCATTATTTTGGTCTTTCTTGTATTGACTTACATCCCCACTTCTCTACAAAAATGCTTAAGGGCGTGTAGGTGCATTTGCAATCCATGGGCTGATTTAGAAATCAATAAAAGATCATCAACATATAAAAGAATATTTATCACAAACTCCCCCAATTGAATACCATCTCCACCTTGCAGATTTAACCACTCTTCCATTTTATCAATATATAAACCAAAAAGAGTAGGGGATAGAGGGCAACCTTGCTTGACTCCAATGTCATTTCTAAAGCTTTCTGAAATACCTATTGAGGTTCGAATTTTGTCTTTCACCTCTTCTTAAAGTCTATGGACATTGGCTCTATAATGCAAAGGAATCTCAAGTTCTTCCATTCTACGCCACAACTTATCTCTAGGGACTGTGTCAAATGCCTTTTTGAAGTCAACAAAGCAACATAATACTTCTTCTTTGTCCTCCCAAACCTTTTCAACAATGTGTCTCAACATGATACCATGATCCACTGTAGAATGCTTCGGCCTAAAACCCACTTGTCCTCTTGCCCTCTTTTCTTTTACTTCTGCCCACTCACTGATTCTATTTTCTACCATGCTGCCGAAAAGCTTTGCAAACAAAGGATTGATCATAATGGTTCTATAGTTGGAAGGATTATTAATGTCTCCACTTTTAAAAAGGGGTATTGCTAGGCTAGTTGTCCAGTCTCTTGGGAATCCTTGCTGAATGATGTTGTTGAATATTTCCATGATGTGTGGTGCAAGAGTGTTCATTCCCCATTTTAGATACTCTGCTTGAAGTTCAACCAAGTCCTTTGCCTTTCTTGTTTTCAACTTCTTAATTTCAATTTCCATGTCTTGTAACGTGAAGAGATTTGTAGTTGTGTTGATCCTGGGGGGAGGCTCTGCCTCTGATTCTTTCTCATAGAGTTGTCTTGCATATTCAAACCATTGATTGGCTGTAATATTATTTTTGATTTGCTTCTTCCTTGGTTGAAGTTCTTGCAAAAAAAGATTTGGGTTATTCTTACTTAGATATATTAACTCTTCTCGCCTTGTTAGCATGAACTCATCTTTTTTCCTTTTTAGTATATGCTTATATAACTTTACATTCATCTTCTCCTTGCCTTCCTTTTTCAAGGTCTCCTTGTCATTTTTCATTCCTCATCAAACCAAGCATTTATAAGAAAACAATTTGATTCTGATTTCCTATTTTTTGCTCTTTTGCACTTCTCAAGTGCACTTTGAATTATATTTGTTAACTCATAATTGTTGAAGCTTTTGAAACCAGATTTCTCCTTCTTAATTAATCTCTCTAACATTATCTTGAAGATAGTACATTCTTCTTGTGTTAGAAGAATTTTGCCCCTTGACAATGATTGTTGAGAGCATTGGGTTTTCCTCCTATGTTGCCTTTCTTCTAACCATGATAACTTTATATAAATTGGGTTATGGTCTAATTTTAAGTCCCAAATATGCTCTCCAATATTAACTTCGTCTATCTTTTCTATCAAGCTTTGTGAACACATCACATAGTCAACAACACTTGCCCCATTGTATGTGTTGCAAGTGAAGTTCCCATACCTTTTCCATCTATCTAGACCATTGCAAATAATTAAGTTGAAAGCACCACACAATGTAAGCAACTCCTCTCCAAAATGATTGCTAACATTGTCATCTTCTGAACACCTCACCCATTGGAAATTCTCATCTTCAGTGAGCCAAATAGGATTGTGATCCTCTTTGCAACAAAGAATACTAGCTTGATGATTTGTTGTTCTAGCATTGAAATCTCCCACTAAAAGAACTTCTCCCTGCTTAGAGTACACGACAATATCTTGCTTTAAAGCTGCATATGGATCCTTGATGTCTAGCCCCTTATTTTTGTAAGTTTTTGAGACTTGAGGGGCAAAATTGCATGCTGAAATTCTTCTGTGATTATCATTCTCTAATATTTTGAACCATAAATATTGCTTATTTGCATACAGATCCATCTTAACAACCGATTTAGCAAACATTGAAAGGGATTAAAGTTCTTTAAGGCTCAAACCTCTTTTAGAGTGCAAAACTTGGAAAAATGGTTTGCAATTTGAACCCTGCTAGAGCTTGATATAGATATGTGGTTAGGATGGATCCGTACTAGTTTATACACACACCCCATTGGATCTATACAAGTTACATTTTTGAATACATAAATGGATTCAACACTTTGAAAATCTTCTCGGACACTTGGAATGTATAAGTTACATAACTTAAACTTGTAATTCCAATAAATCTTTGTTGGATTTCAAACAAAATTGACCTAGAAATATACCCAAAAAAAGGTCAAATAATAGTGAAATTACTTGAAATATTTTAACTAGAAGAATTTATTTTTCAATAGAACACACACAAATATAATATTTTTTAAATGCTACATCTTAATTTTATATTAGTAATTGAACATCTCCTAGTTGATTATCTTTACTTTTAATTACTTTATGTTTTTACTTGATCTCACATGAACATTTAAATATTTTATTTATGGTTGAGAGTGAAATGTTTTTACTATTATCGTTTTAAATGCTACATCTTAATTTTTTATTAGTAATTGAACATCTCCTAGTTGATTATTTTTACTTTCAATTACTTTATGTTTCTCACATGAACGTTTAAACATTTTATTAATGGTTGAGAGTGTGAGAGTCAATCTCACATGAACATTTAAATATTTTATTTATGATTTAGAGTGTGAGAGTGAAATGTTTTTACTATAGTGAGTGTGACCTTCCCCATTAGTGAGGTGCTTTTAGCAAGTGGAACTTACCAATTGAGCTAGCCCTCAAAGCTAAATGTTTTTACCACATATCTTCCATACTACGTTGTAATATTAATAATTACCACATATCTGTCATACTACGTTGTAATATTAAGAATGAACTGAGTGAGAGTGAGATTATTAATGTTTTATAATGATTTTAATTAAAACTAACAAAACATGTGTGTTCATTTTTTTTTTTTTTTGTTATAGTCGACATTGTTTTCTATTAAGAAGATATTTTATTTTTATTTAAAAAAGGAGACATGTCAACTCCACCTTGAGCATGGACGAAATCACACATCGCCTCAGACTCACTTAGAATGCGCCTCTTAGGGCAATAACAAGATTTACTTTTGATTATGGGTTAGTTATGGAAATAGGAAAACAAAATGTCTACTTAATTAGTTTGTAATAAGTAAAGTGATGCAGACTTATTTATGCTAATAATTTTTTAACAAAATTAAAAAAAATGATTATTTTTTATTAGTTGATAATGAAAAAAAAGGATTGACCTTTATTTATTTGCTCTTAGTGCTCTACAACTTAGCATAATGGAATGTTATCAACATTATGTGACAACAAAAAAATAAATAATTACGTATATGTAAGTCCATAACGTAGCATAATGGAATGTTATCAACATTAACATTATGTGACAACCAAAAAAAAAATTACGTATACATAAGTCCATGACAAAAAAAACTAAAAAATAAATAATTACGTATGTACTTTTGTACATGACAATATTAGAAAACGTAAATCAACATAAATCCATCTAATATAGAATTTACCATAAGAGATCAAATTTCTTAAATTTATTTATTTTTATCATTTAATAAGAAGGAATTAATACATAACATGGAATTAAATGATTAAAATTTTTATAGTTTAGGTAATTGATCATTTTCTATATTTGATAAATCCAATTCTTATAACTATAACCTAAAAATTTGTATTATAACTATCGATGAAACATGCACCAACATTACATCATAATTACAACATTTGGCCTATCAGTTTTCTTTGCAAATTTAGCTTGAGCTAGCTAATTGACAAATTTTTATCTATAAACCAAAATAAATAACTATAAAATATGTAGGAGTAAAGCTTCCAAAAAACCAATTATAAACAAAATTTACATTCCATAAAACTTGGCTAAATACTAGTGTCTTTATGTGCATGAGATGGTGCTCAAATGTGATGAGCACTGTTGACACTGACATTAAAAATGGGAGAGGAGTCACATTGCTAGCTAATCATAAGTCCCCTGGTTAAAACCTACTTCCAAAATCGACTTATTTATCAACTTTAACATTATTATGTTTAAAAATGTGAAAAACCAAATATTCCTCAAAATAGACCCTAAAATTTGAATCCTTTGGAAAAGAATAGTTAGTCTTTGATAAATTAGAAAGAGGAGAATCACAAAAAAACACTAATTTAATGGAGATTTAATAAAAAAAATCTCCTTATATGCTATAAACCTTTACTTTGTTGTTAGATATAGCTCCAAAAATCCAAAAATACATATATTTCGCATGGTTCCAAAACTCCAAAAATACATAATTTCCAGATTTCCTCCGAATTAAATAAAGAAAATCTTCATGTAAACTATAAGCCTTTACTTGGTTATTAAAGATAGCTCCAAAACCCAAGAATACATAAATTTCCAATTGCTCCAAAATCCCAAGAATACATAATTTCCAAAATTCGCCCAAATTACCTTCATATCCCTACCACCCGTTGTATTTGATAAATCCAATTCAAAATGAGTCCATATTAATTTAAATTAAATAAATTTAATTTAACAAGACACTTTTCCCTTGTTAAACAACAGAAATATAATTAATGACAAAATGTACACAGGTCGCAGAAATAAAATTTATTACAAGATGTGCATTATTTGTTTAATCGTCCTCGAGCGGTACAAATAATTTGCCTTACCCCTGGATAAAAGGGTTTCATAAATTCAGGGTGAAATTGAGAGGCGATTGAGATGCCATGCCACACTACTGACAAAAGAAATAATAATATAAATACCCTGCAACTGCTAGAGCTCATGATTCCATAGCGTCATTGGGAGCGAGTACGATAAGCAACCCATTGCCCGAGGAAGCAAGGTAGCAAAGCAGACATATATCTATAAGTATACAAAGACGACAGACAGACAGAGATGGACAAGAAGGCCAATTGTCGTCCTGCCACTTCCGACAGCGGTGACACTCACTCTTCCCTGGACGTTGAGACCCCAACCGTACCTTCTACTGATCCTAAAACGAATCGAACCACAAACGTCTCAGCATCATCTCCCCAGCTCCTGTTCGAGTGCAATCCCGGCCAAAGTAAGTTTCTTCTTGTTAAAGCTTTCACCTTATCCATCTTTATCTCATCTTCTTTGAAAACTTACATACCAGTGTTTTCGTTATGCTGCAATTTTAGTACAATTTGTTGTGTATTCCAATAAGTTGTATTCATTGCTATAGGTAGAGTTTCAGCTGGTCGAATCTACTAGCTGCTTGCGGGTCATAAGTTTCTTTTTTCCATTTTCAGGCATTCTATCTCTTCAATTGGGCACTAGAACATTAAACACATAGAAAACTAGGTTTTCCATTGTTTACGATTTCGCACCATCTAGAATACATGATGGGATACCTTAAGAAAAACAATGTGAAAAGCCATTACGGTATAATACTGTATATTCAGATTCTAGGGCTGCAGTAACTAAATAAATCATTTATATCACTTTATATCCATTTATATATATATTTTTGTTTATTTAACTCTTTAACTTTATTGTTATGAGGATGAACCATTTTAGTTAGTTTTAAATCAAATTTTAATGATGTGATTAATCCAATAAAAACATTTATTTACATTAATTTAACCTTATTGTTTTGTTTTTATCTTAAAAGATCATTTCACTCAAGAATAGTAATGCTTTGGAAAAAGCGTGATTCATTAAATGAGAGACACTAATTATTATTTTTTTTAATCACTAATTTTATATATTATTGCACAATTTTCAATGTTCTTGACTATTCGATGTATTCATCATATCCACATGTATTTTGTCTTGACTTGGATCCCCCAATGGTGCCCATGCATTGCTATGATCTCACATAGAGGTCAATGGGTTAAATTTCTACATGTAGTTTGTCTTGACTTGGATCCCCCAATGGTGCCCATGCATTGCTATGATCTCACATAGAGGTCAATGGGTTAAATTTCTACAGGTGACGTTGGTACCATTTTGGTTAGGGACATGTGGTTCATCTTCAGGTCTTGAGTTTTATCTTTATGCCCCAACAATGAGTGAAATGTTCATTTGAAACATACAGGCTCTTGCACGCAGTAGAAACCAGAATCATTAACAAGAATTATGTTGAGTGAAAGCCTTCATACTAAGATATTCAAATCTGGCTTCACTGGGGACCACAACAACCAAGTGTTCAACAGTCCACAGAGATACATTCTTGCTCTGGTTTGCTCCAACTGATTGGAATGGATTTCAAGTGGATGAGGCTGGGTCAAAGGCTCGGGTAATTTTGGCAAAATAGTTATCCCTCAGACTTAAACCACTTGAATGTCATAATTTTCATATGGATGAGCCTGGGTGGAGGTCCTGTGCAACTTTTGAAAAATAGCTACCCATCAGACTTGGCACTTAAGCCAACGGAAATGTGCACTATTTGGTGCAACTCCTTCGGGCATTTTTTTGAGGTACTTCCTACCTGTAAAAAAAACTGACCCTGGCAGTTTCCTTGGTGCTATTAGTGCATATACTTTAATTGAATGATCATAATTGCCAGTTATAATTCAGGGCTATATTCTGGGATCTATTATGCTTATCATTTGCTAGCATTGTCCTTGAAAAGATTATCAAGGCTGTATCTTATCTGCACATTTTTTGCAAGCACTTCTAAATGCTAACAGTTTTTGGTTCTTTTGAGTCGTGTGAAGGATCATAACAAAGCTGTCATGGGAGATGTGGTTTGAGATTATCTAACCACTTTTGAGAGGGTATTGCAAATGGTGAGAATATGTATGAACCAAGTTAGCACTTAGTGATTAAAGTTAGCCTTTACATTGCCTAGTGAAGAATTTTCAGTAAAATTATAAATATAGGCTATGACTTAAGATGGTTAACCACAATTCATGCTTTAAACTTTTTTAAAGATATATTGTTCTAACTTCTGACTCAATGTTATCAGAACCAAACCGGCGATCGAACCGAAAAACCTTGTGGACCGGGAACCAGACCGCAACTAGTAAAAAAACAGGGCCAAGAAACTGGTTTACAAAAAATATTCAAATTTTAAAGAAAAACATATATATTCATGTGCATCCATATGAATCCAAACCATTTATACACAAATATGCAAAAATTCTCATTTAGATAGCAAGTAATAGTGCATATAACCAAAATAGCACTTAGTGCAAAACATCGCTGAACCAAAGAACATCAAGAAGCAGGCTCTAAAAGGCCTCTATAGTCCAAAATAACACTATAGTATCATGCTATAGTCTACAAAGTACAGTACTACAGCTATAGCCTACAAGTGCTAATTTTCATCATTAGAATCATCATCCTGATCCTCATCCTCATTTGTAGAATGAGTAGCCTCCAAGTCTGCAATGGGATTATGGCTTGATTCTCTTGGCTTTGAATGTGGTACTAGTACTTCTGATATATCTGCCTCTGTAACTTGTGAAAGTGGGTCCAAGTTCAACCAAGAAAGGTCTTCATTGTCAAATGCTGCTACCTGACTCTCCACAGAGCATTCTGATGTTGGATCAAAAGTCACGCAAGACAATGTTGCTTGATTTAGGGGTTTTGTTCAGCAATTGGTTGTGTCTCAACTTAAGGTTGTACTGAACAAAAACCATGTCATTCATCGGATTTTGCTCAAAACGGTTCCTCTTCTTAGTGTGTATATGCTCAAACACACTCCAATTCTGCTCACACCTTGAAGCACTACATGTCTGGCTCAATATTTGAATTGCAAATTTTTGCAATTGAGGGCATTCACCACCAAATTGTTGCCACCAATAGGCTGCAAAAAGGGTGGAAGGCAAAGAAGTATTAGCAAATGAATTTGAAAGTTGAAACTTGGACTCAACAATTGCAAATTGAAATGAGTAATATAATAATTTGCAAATTTTGACAGTTCTTACTTGGGGGATCCTTTGTTCTATTTCTTACAGCCATAGAAATGCCAAAGGTGCCGATATTCTCATTGAAATGCAAGAGCTTGTTATGAATTTGATCTTGAGTCTTGGAATCTGGAACTATGCGTTCAATGCATTTATACGATCCCCGTAATACCTCCCCATCAACCTCAAAATTTGTAGTGTAATGGTACCTTCAAAGTTCAGAAAACAAAAACATATTCATCAACCAATTTCGAATATTTTGTAAAACTTTTCTAATTAGTAATGAATGACAAAAGTTAAAAGTTAAAACTTATAAGCATTGAAATCCAAAATTACATACTTTGGATTTAAATGGTAGCCGATTTAAATGGTAGCCAATTGCATGTAAAGGTCTATGGAGTTGTTTGTTCCATGTTTCATCAATGACTCTCCATAGAGGAATGTACTTCTACTTTTTATTCCCATATGCTGCCTCTATTTGTTCCTTGGCCTCATAAAAAACACCCATGGCAGGTTTATCACTCTCCACCATTCACAAAACTTTGATAAGAGGCTCAATAAATAGCACAATCTCCTCTGCCTTTGACCAATTTTTTTTGTCAAATACTTGGTCATCCAACTGTTTCCCTTCAACCTTTTTGCTCCACTGAGATTCATCACAGGAAAACATCTTTCTCAAGTTGGTTTTTTGTTGAACAAGGGATTTCAATGAAATAAATTTTGTTGCAAATCATGTGATGGCTGATTGAACAAGCTCTTTATCCTCAGTGTGCTTTCTCATAAGGTTCAAAACCCATGAGTTGCTGTAGATTTACCTGGTTATGGTTTTGCTTCCTCCACACACTTCTTCACCCACTCAATTTTGCCAATAACCTCAAGCATGGGGTCCAAAAAATGGGCTACACATGGAGACCACCAAATGGTGGGGTGTTTTTTCTCCAACATCTTTCCAACTGCAACATAGTTAAAGGCATTATTTGTGAATCAACCCCTACTTCCATAAGTACTTTATGCAAAAGACGAAATAGTAATTGTGTATCTTTCATCTGATTAGATGCATCAATAGATTTGAGAAACACAGTACCTTTTGGACAAGCAATTAAGAAATTTAATATGGTGCGAGATCTACCATTAGTCCATCCATCAAACATAATTGTGCACCTTGTTTTGGTCCATAATTGCTTGAACTTTGTAAGGTACTCTTGTATTCTTTGGACCTCATTTTGTAAAAGTGGCCCCTTGATATCTTGAAAGCTAGTGCCTTTGAAGCCTGCTCTACATGAAGATATAACATCAATCATGGGCTGATAATATGTAAAGTTAGTAGCATTAAAAAGTATGTCTACATCATACCACCATCTAGTAATGCATTCATATCAGTGTTGCACGAAGCCCCCCCCCCCCCCCACGGTTCCAAGCCCCGAAGCGCGTCCCGTACGGAAGCGCCTAGGAAGCTTGGCCGGAAGCGGCGCTTCCGAATTCGGAAGCGCCGCTTCGGCATTTTTAGACGCTTCCTGGAAATTTGGAAGCGTTGTATGGAAGCGCCGAAGCGCGCTTCGTACGACGCTTCGGGCATCGGAAGCGTGGCGCTTCGGAGGAGGAAGCGTACGCTTCCCAACGCTTCCGTACGCTTCCAGAAAAGCTTCCGGAAAAGCGTTTAGAAAATCATTTTTTTTCAATTTTAGGTGAGTTTTCTTGTTGGGGGTGGGTCCACCTTGGGTTAGGGTGACGAATGAAGGCAAAAAAATATAAATATAGCAGATGCTCCCTCATGGTAATGTTAAATTCTTAAAGTAAAAGTGACATTCTCCTTTATTTTTCATTTTCATCCTTTTACTTAAATTTTAAACATTACCATGAAATGACTCAGGATGTTTGAGAGTGGTTCCAACCTCATTGGACTTCATATGGAGAAAATAGAATTTCATATCCTATTCAAAATTCAGCAGACTTAACAGTTTTCAGGAATTCAGGATCAATGGGATTGTGGCATTTCATTAGATTATATCAAGTATGAAGGTATGCGGTTAGCATTTAATCAAGAGCACCAAGCCCTATATGTACCCTAGTGTTGGTGGTGTTATTGTTGAACTCCTTTGTCACGCGGCATGCCCTTAGCAAAAAATTACCTTTCAATCAAGTCAAAATCATCGATCAAGCATGTTAAGCTTTTTCTACCATATTTTAAGTCTTGAATTAGGTAGTTTGATCAAAATTGGGCAATGTTGACTAATATCCCTAGACAATCGAGGTAGAGGCAAAGGCTAGACAAAAGGAGAAGAATCTAGATTCTAGATGGTTGATGCATCTAAATGGTTGATGCTCGAATAATTAATCATTAATGTACAATGGATGTTATATCTATCTTGACTTATGCAAAAATATGCATGTTTTCATGTCTTCTACAATTAATTTGGTATTTGGGATATTTGTTTTGAGTATAAATGCAAAAAAAAATATATATATATATATATATAGTAGACGCTTCCGCGGACGCTTCGCTTCCTAGATTTTTGGAAAATGACGCTTCGGCGTCCCCGCTTCCAAAAAACGCTTCCGCTTCGCTTCCGCTTCGCTTCCGCTTCGTGCAACATTGATTCATATGCAGCCTCCTTCTCTATCTTTTTCCATTTAGTATCAATAGTGGGTTGACATCCAGGGGTGGTGTGGGGTACAAAGAAGAGTCAATCCCTTTACAGGTTGTTGTCCTCTTCAAGTTCAAAGCACTTGAACTAGGGCTAGAAGTACCCTCTCCAACTCTAGCAGGGAAACTAGAGGAATCTTCAAAACTGGGCATATATTCTTCAAAATCAGGGTCACTAAGAACAACATCATCCTTTTGACTTTTGCCTATATCTTTTTTAATTCTCTTGTTTTTCCTTTTTTCTTTGTTGTAGGCTTCAATTAGACTTAGCATCTCTGCTTTAAGATTGTCAAAAACGTTGCTACAAGGTTTTACTTGCTCTCTCCAATGTGCTAGGTGTTCTTTAATTCTATGGATCCCCCCACCCTTAACTTTCTTCTCACAATAGTTGCACATTTTTGTTCCTTGTTCAAGGCATTGAACCCTCACTGGATCATTCTTGTTTTTTGGGGCCATGACAACTTCAATAATAAGAAATGAAAATCTGCATAGAAAACCCTAGATTTTTTGAAATTTTAGGGCAATTTTTTTTAGAGAAAAATAAAAGAGGAATAGAAGTCATGAAATACATGGAGAAGATCTGTAAATTTTGAGAAGAGAAGAAGCTCCCATAAATCAAAGAATAAACCCTTCAATCAATGATTCAACTCCAAAATCTCCCTCATAAATTTGCCAACAAAATCCCTTAAAATAACCCTGCAAAACAACAATTTTTGAGAAAAAATAGAAGAAAATAGCAACCATAAGAAATTTGCAAATAAAAATTACAAATCTATATAAAAATCCTAGGGTTTTTAATTTTTTTAAGGAAAAAAGAATCATATTTTTGTAGAAAAATATAGCAATAATGGATAGCAAAAAATACGTTGACTTGCCATCTAAATTTTCTGAAGAATATTAGCTCCAAAATCCTCCCAAATAAGCTCTGTAGTAGCCCCCACAAAAACAAAAAAAATGCCCCTTCAATCGGCTCCAAAAGCCACTCAACAATACCCAAAGATATTTGGGAAAAAATGCCTTGAAGCAACTCGAAAATCTCCCTTGCTAATTAGCGCAACGCCTCTCCAAGACTCCAATCAACTCTTCAAATCTGCAAAAAAGCTCTCTTAGAACAACCCTGCAAAAAACTCTCCAAATTCTCCTCATCGAACTCAGCTCAAGAATGATTCGAATTGGATCATTATATTACTTGTCATCCATCTTGATGCATTTGGAGTGGAAAAAGTGGAGGAATCAACTCACGGGACCGTTTTTATCGGCGGAGCCCAGTTTGGCGAAATGGGGTCTTAAATTCCAATGACACAAGAAGCGCGTCAATCATAGTTCCTATGCAAAAGTTATGCCACTCAGAAGTTGACCTTCCTGTTTTCACACCTATAGTTTGGGAGGATGCCGCATCAGCCCTATTATTTATGGAAAAGGGGCTAGCCATGTGTTTGTGATGTAAAAAACTCTAGAATAGTCTATTTTGTAACCTAGTTAAGAGTTGATGTAGTCAAACTTAACCAATGGTAGGCTATCGGGCTGTGTTATAACCGGGCCACTAGGAGGAAGAGGCATTCCATTCTTTCGGGAGCATTTTGTTCCATAGTTGAGCAAAGATAGCTAGAAGAGATAGGAGGTAGAACACACAGAGAGGATCTGTGCACTGTAGTAGCCCACGGGCCACATGCAATACTTCTTTGTACCTGCAGCCATATTTCCATATAGAGAAAGAGAGCGAAGCGACTTCACCTTCCAGCTGGGTTTTCTCTCGAAAGGGTTTCCCAGAGCGCATATCTTGTGTCTTATTTCTATGTGAGCTTATTTTGTCATTCTCTACTTTTCTGCATAATTTCCATTCGCATGCATGCACTAATTACAGTAAAATCCACATATCTTAAAGTTTAATAAACTGTAATAGTGTAGAATTTTCGGATTTTTAAGATAATATTATTAGATTTGTTGTGATGAACTGTCCAGTGGACTATCCACAACAGTTTACGGATCAAAGAATCTCAAGAGACAAATGAATAGTGTGAGAGAAAGTGGGGGGTGGGTGTGTTTAAATAAGTTTGGGGGTTGGAGGGGGGCGTGCTAGGGAAAAATTAGAAATTCGGGAAGAAAGAGAAAAAGAAAAAAAAAATGCAAATTTTTTTGCTTGGGCCACGCGGCTACAGGCCATATTGAACCGGTTCGAAAGCAGCTGGTTTGGTGGAACCGAACCGACTTATTCCGGTTTTGAGGCTCGGCCCGGACCGGTTTTGGGCCCAAACCGGTCGGACCGACCATTTTCGATTCGGTTTTGATAACATTGTTTTGACTTGAATTGTTTGGTATTTTTTCAAAACTTAAACTGATAACTATGCTCTCCAATGAGTTTAATGCTTGCTATCAATAGAAATATTATTGCTTGTCTACCAGCAATAGTTCTTCTTCTTCAAAAAAGAAAAGGAAAAAAGGAAATTAACTAGGTGTTATCGATCTTTTTAGTAGGGTGGCTAAGGTCCTGACATCCTTGCTAGATGGGCACACATAAGGTAGCGAACCACTGTCACTTCACCCTAAGACCCCGCTATTTAGGCTCAACATCTCTTAAACAGCCAAGGGAGGAGCCCCTAAATATTCGCCAACAACTTTGGTTTATGTCTAGTGCCTTGCATGGAGTCAATGGGGTGGAGGTGTTCTCGACTTGTCTGCTATTCTGCGTAAAACCAGTGTTAAAACAGAGCAGAATTCTAACAGCAGATATTAGCAGCCAAAACAATTCAAAGATATAGCATGTAACCTATGGATTTTGGTCTACTAAAGTTACCCTAACCAAAGATGTGATTAGTTATCAATTATGAAGTCTGCTTAAGGAGTTATAAGTCAAAATAGCTTGATGTCTTGTATGGCAGCCTATAAAACCTGTGTAAAAACACAGGGGAAACACCTCTAGGGAGTTACCCTTGAGTGTGGAATGGCTAGAGAGTGAATGTAGATGCTTTGGGGCCTCCCCAATACTACGGAGTCTTAATATAGAGGGATTAACCCGAACAAGGGCTTTGAGTGCATGCAGTTTGATATGACGTTTCTAAGAGTTCAGTGCGTGTGTTCAACAGGCAGTAGCTGCCCAGTTCCGGTACCAATTCATCGAGTAACAAACGAGTCAAGTAGACCCAGCCCCAGGGGAATATGGTGCATCCGAGCGGGGAAGAACTAAATAAGTCGTATCCGGAAAGAAAGCATTAGCAGTTTACCAGGAAGGACTTGGATCGAAAAAGTAATCTTTAGTTAGTTGGAAATTGATTTTCAGATTTCTGGGTTATGTATTGACCCATAATTTTTTTCAACAATTTATTATAATTTAAATGGTTGGAAAATAGTATTAATTCAAGTCTAACATGAAAATTTTGCTTATAAACTAATATAGAGCTGAAAAATCGTAAGTTCTAGTGTAATATACTTATCTATAGGCTTGTAGAACTCGTTTCTGATGGTTGAGAATGCAGAAAGCCCTCCTAACCTGGTAATATGCAACTAGAAGGCTAGATGCAAGTGTAAAAGGCAAGTAATTTGTATTTATGTGGGGTTTAGATCTAACAATTGTATTAGTTTTCCCCAACAAATAGCTTGCTGTAAATTGATATGTCAATAAAAACCAACAAGCAAAATCCTACTGTAATTGCAGAAAATTAAAAGAAATTTGAAGAATTTTATATTCTTGGTTGTTGGATTTTTATTTGTGCTTTGGAGTCTCACCCTTTGCTGGAGTGTGAAGTAGATACCCCTCTAAGTTGCTATGCCCAGTTCATGTCTAGGGAGTGGGCTTGGTCCTTTCAGAAATTGCTCCCACTTTAGCTTAATCCACCTTGCAACTTTTAATTTTCCTTAGGAGTGGCCCTCTTTTTGTGACGTCTCCAACCTTTGTTATTTATATGTGGCAAAATACAAAGCCCTCCTTTCGAATTAGTTTGAAACCCTTGGACTAATTTACCTGCAAAACCAAAACAAACAAGTGGGAAGGCCCTAATTGCTTGCTTCCATGTAGCGTATTAGTCTCAATGGTAGAGAACATTAATTTTAGGATAAATTTACTTGTTAGCAAAATGAGATTAGATTAAAAAATAATAATCAATGGCAATAGCAAGAAAAAGAATATTAATAATGGCCACTCCACAATTATACAAAAGCCCAAATGTTTGCAAAATAGATGAAATCTTTTTATTAGATAACACTTGTCTCACGTGAATAACAATAATTTACAAATGAGGAAAGCGTAGCCTTTTAGAAAAAAATTATAACGACTAGTTAATGACTAGTTTGGCTCTTCCTCAATAAAATATTTACTAGTCATCAAGAAGTTGGAGACTTAGTAAATTAATTCATAAAATATTACAATATAATTTTTAATTCACCCACTAGGGGGTTGATTGAACAAATTTCCACAATTTAGTTCAAGATTCCTTTTGCTCAACTAATTGGTCCATCGAGTCTCCAACGTCTAGTTAGACGCTAATGGCTAGTTGAATTAAACAACGACTATTTTTGACTTGACTTTTCCTTTTAGTAATTCAACTTAGCCACATGGAAGCTGGATTTCTAATGACCTTGACTCTCTGACAATTTTAGCACTTGGATATGCTGAAACCGGCCTGAATCTGAAATGGGTATCTCTTAGAATCTTCACATCTTCCCCAACTTTGCCACATCATCACCTGCCTACCACATCATCATGCCTTGCTGGAGCTCTAATGCCCTTGGGAATTTGGAGAAACTGAGACATGGGTTTTGTTCCTCTCATTTTGTAAACTAATTTTGACATTTTAGAGGTCAAATTCTATTAAGTTTTGCCCTTGTTAAGCCTCTTGGAAACCTATCCTGCCACGTCATAACACCCAAGTGGATGATCTCTAACACCCTTGAGGATTTGCAAAATCTTAAACGTGGATTTTGTTCCTTTCATTGATTAGACCTCTTTTGACGTCATGAATGTCACAAATAACCCAATTTTCTGACCGTTGACCAAGTTTGATCGAGTTGTAACTAACCACCAGATGCTCAGATCAAGAAATTTTCACGTGGCATGGAATCCTCTCATCATGATCTTTAATAAGAGACTATGTTGACTTTTTGACCACCTGAACCATTTTTGCATTGGGAATCATGAATTGCCTTGAGAAACGCTAAAGTTGTTACAAGAGACTGCTATGCTATGGGAGTTGTTATGAGTAATACTACACCAGAGCCAAGGTCATCTATAGACTCTATAAACACTAACCATATGGAATGACATAGGTGCACCTTGACACGGGCTAGACTAGCCCATACATCCATGACCACCCCTACAAATGTAGGTTCCCATAAAACCATGAGTACTCATGAGAAGCCTGCCCAAGTCCTCCAATTCAATCAGGGACGAGATCACCTAGATGAAGCTTTCAAGGGACATGGCATGGTCTAACCAAACAAAATAGATACAAACTCAAATTGACAATACATAGGTCTAGGAGACCTAATACAGGACCTCACTTGGTTTTAACATGGCCTTGACTTGTGACCTTGGGCTTACAATGGTGATGAATGATGTATTGCCATTGGAAAAAAACTATGTACCCCCACTGGCAGAGGGGTAACACTAGGCATTGACAAAGAAAAAATGTTATGAAAAATTTGTTCTTTATTTAACAAATTCATCAAGGTCACTTTTTGTTGCCGTGGATTAAGCAATTTGACCTTGATAGAAGATTTAATGCCCCCTATCCATCTCAACAGATTCGTTAAAATTGAGTCTAGCAACTAGACTTCTTTTAGGTCTTTACGTATCCTTTTGAAAATTGTTTTGATCCAAACTTTGAGTCAAAGGTGCAGGATTCAACGGAGATTTCCACTGTTATGCCCATTCTTGTTCTTTCTTTAGTTAGGTTGCCATGAGATGGGTCATCTCTTATGTTGCACTTCAACATTGTGTTTTCATAATATATGATTTGGTCCATCGAGAACATTTGACTTCTAGGATGATCACTTGAAGTGAAGCTTTGCGTAAGTTTGACTCTATGTAGATTCTAACATAATATGAATTGTGTGATTTTTGTTACTTCTTTCAAAGGTTATAATAATCACAAAGTATGGCCAATCTTTTCTTGGATTTCTTCTTCTTGAAGATGTAAGGGGAGATTTGAAAGTGCCAACGAGATAAGGGTTGAGATTAGAGAGCACGGTTAACATTTGGAGGCCACAACTTCATAAATAGACTTGCTTTGACCCTAATCAAGGGTCCTTGACATAAAATATGTTCCATGTCTTTAAAATTGTTGTAAAACCCTACAAAGAAATCTCTAGTACAAAATCTCACTAATGGCTCCTTTCTTTGATTTTCAACTATCCAATCTATCTAGTCATTGGAAATCACCAAACTTCTTTTATGAAATATTGTATGTGCTTTGTACCTCTTTATTGTGAATTCTTACATGTAGAGCTTTCAAGGGCAAGAGATGGCCTTAGACCATGTATTCATGTCTCCAAAAGCCCTTGGCTTTGGTGAGGTGGATCCACAAAATTGGAAGGTGAGGGGATAGGGTTTTGAGGTGAGCCTAATCTAAATGCAAAGGGGACATTGACAATGGCTATAGCAAGGGAGGCAAGCATAATGCTAGCTGTTGGAATTCCATCAACATAATTTTGCATCGTAGAGGGAGTGTCTTTTGTTGGAAGCACACAAGAATCTTGTGGCTATACTAGGTCAACTGTAACCAATGAAACATTTGTTGGGTTGGATATGGAAACAACTAGTGTAGGGGAGATGGACAAATTTTGAGTTGTTGGACTTCTAGTCGTGTGATTGAGGTTTGTAGAATCCTTTGATGAAACTATTGTTCTATGGGCCATTTCCTAGATTTTAAATGGATTAATATTCCTTCTCTCTATAGAGGTGAAATAAATTCATTGAATTTCTAGTTATTTGCTCTATTAATTCTTTGATGAAAATATTGGATGTCTATTTGGACATCTTTGGAGGAAATCCTTATAGTGACTGTCTAGAATACCCATTACGAAATTGTTTGTACTGATGAGATTTTGAGGATGGGAAGTCCTTGTGTATTTCCTAGACATGTCTATGAAAAATTACGACTTTTACAATCTAAGGGAACCCACAAAATTAGAAGGTGATGGGCTAGGTTTCGAAGATGGTCCTAATACAAATGCAACAACAATATGATAAGCCATTGTATTCTTAGGATTGTTTGTCATTGGGAGCATGAAGATAGGAGCATCAACTATTGAATCTTGTAGTTGCATAGAGTCAACTAAAGCAAAAAGAAATAATTACTTCAAGAGAGATGAACTTACTCCTAGCCATTGAAATGCCAATGATTTGATTTGACTTTGTAGAGGGCATGTCATTTGCTAGAAACACGAAGGAACCTTATGGTTGCATAGACTTAACTTCAATAAACATGACATTGGATGAGTTAGACATAAAGGCAATTGCTAAGGGGAGATAGACAAATTCCTAGCCTCTAGAGCATCGACAATTGACATCATAAAAGCTTTTGATGTCAAGGTTGCTAGAAAAATCATTTGCCAATTGTTAATTTTCCACTGTTCTATGCTGTTACAATCACTTTAGCCCAATTATTTTCTTCAATTAGCAATCTTTCAAAACAATTTAATCTTCCAATGATCAATAACAATTGTAGATAGAACAGTAAATGCAATAGACAGTAGAAGACAATCAAGAGCAATAAGAGACACAAGGATTTGGTCAAAGACCAGGGAAAAACCCACAACGGGGAAAACCTTTCAAATTCTTCTTCTTATTAGATTGTCATAAAATGTTCAACAAAGAGAGAGTACAATGTTCCAATTCATCAATCAAAGAACTATCAAACAATATCCAAGAGATGAGCCATGTAGAAAAATTTGATCAAAGTCAAAATCTTTGAAGCCTGTGGTCAACGGTCAACAAAATTTAGGTCAAGATCATAGCTACACAGACCCAGTGACAGTGAGTGTGGTTGAAGCTCTTCAGCCACAGGGAATGCCCTATCAAGTGAGTGGCTACAACTAAGAATTCCCTGTTCCAACCCTACGACCCCAGATCGATTTCTCCTTTTCACATGTGCGAGCTCAGACCCTGCAATTTCGGACCTATATGAACCAATTTCGTGAACTAATCTCAGACCTTGACGAACCAAACCAAAGAAGAGAGAGAAGAAGATGATTGTTGATGATGTCCAAATGAGGTCAACTTGTCTTGTATTTATATGCTTCCAAGGGTGTCCAATTTCTCTTTAAAGTTGACCTGTCCTTTTGTGCACATGTGGGTTTCCTCCTTAAAAATACATTTTTCCTTAACCAAATTAAATTCTTCCAAGGGCTAGGAGGGGTCTTTCTTGATGAGGAAGACTGTCCAAAGGAGGGAATTTGTCCCTGAGCTGCCAAAATTAACACCAACTTCTTCAAAATATGATCTTCTTCCTTCCCTTCTTGGACCATCAATACTTAAGTAGAAGCTATTTTCAATTTATATACTTGAGCATGTTTAACCTAATTTACTCGTACCCGAATGCGGGTGTTAATCCCAGGAATTAATATGATAAGACGGAGCGGTGGCGGATGGGGAGGCCACATGGCCCCCTGCAACTTTCCCCATGCCACCCTGAATGGCATTCATGGCACCTCGCAGGAGCCATTTAATGCCTGCACAGGCCGAGGTAGAGCCATTGCCCACATAACAATGGAGCCGGAGAATTTCTCTGTTACTCTGCCCCTGATTCATTGTGTTTGTCCTCCGCAGGCGGGAGAGCTGAATGTGCGCACCAGCACTGGCCGCAGATGTTGGCTGTTGAGCTGTATTGATTTGGGTAATGGCTTCCACCATTCCCACACCAACCTCTGCAATATTGCTCATAACCTCAATCCCTCTGTAAATTCCTCGCATAGCTCCTCTGTCAATTCCTCCACTGTTCCTGCTGACACTCTCCCTGTTCCCATATCCACCATGGTCCGCCATCATATGCGCAGTCGAAGAGGGGGCACGCGAGGCGGCAACTCTCGTTCCCCTGCTCTGCCTAGCTCTGATTCTGCATCCCCAACCTCCTCTGCAGATAATCCCAACCCGCACAGTTTCGCGGGCCAGTACCCAGACACGCGAAGTGGCAGAGGCAGAGCCTGGCTCCATAGCTCAGGTCGTGGAGATGCAGCAGTTCGCACTGCAACCTTTCCCCTGCCTCTGCATCCTGCACCTCACACCACGCAGTTTCGCTTTCGTAGTTCTCTGAACCGCCCTGTTATCGTTGCCACCATCTCAATTACCATCACGGAAGAGACCGAGCCGCATGTTCCTCTGGGTGATCCTACGGAGGAGGCGAACAGAGCTGGCCCGAGTAGCAGGAACCGGGACAACAATGGTGAACCGGAAGCTGATGAAGGTCGAACCAGATTGCATGGCAAAGCTGTTGCTGGCAGTCAGCATGTTGAGACGGGCATACACATTTACACGCAGGCTTCTGGTAGCCGCCAAGGTGACACGTCAGGCCCGCGTGTTGAGGCATGCAGCATGGAGGAAGGCCATCAAGCGCTGGGACGTGGCGAGTCGGACAACCCGGATGACTGGGCGTGTCCAATTGTGGAGGAGCCAGCTCCGGAAGACTGAGTGCCATGTGTCGTGCCGGCCAGGTGGAAGTTTTGTCATGTTCTTGGTTCAGTTTATGTTTAGTCTTATGTGTCTTCAGGATAAAATTATGATCTGGTTACCTTGTCTCAGTAATGCTCTGTTTAAACTCGTTACCCTTGTGTGGGTTATTTTTGGACCTTTTTTTGGACTGGTTTCCCCTCTGTTGGGGCAGTCAAAGACAATTATTATGAATGTTTGCTGATTGAGGCTTGGTTCCTCTGTGGCCAAGCCTCACTGTAATTCCCCTTTTTGTATCATATTAATAGATTAACCTTACTTAGAAAAAAAAAACTAATTTACTCGTATATATAGGTTTATGAAAAATAATTCTTTGGCCGATATTGAGTACATGATACTATTGAATAGAGTGGATTACTATGCCTTCTCACTATATAAAAAAATAAACTTCCCTGATAATTTTGTTTATATTATTGGTTTAAGGCACTTGATTTCTAGTTCAGATACCAAAGTCCAAATGTAGAGTCGACTAGACATGTAAACTAGACTAGAAGCTCAATTAGCATAAACATTTAAATGCACCTGAGAGAACTTAAAGAATAGAAAATAAACAATGGCACACCATAAATATTCACATAGAACATAGAGATTTTACCCTGTAAATTCTTAATCGGGAAAGCCATCTAACCTTTGAGCTTCACCACTCTTATATTCTCGATCAGATATCAAAAACCAAATTACAATGAACGTCGACCTTGGTCCACGCCTAAGACCGATATGTTTATACCTTACCCAATCTCTATTGATAGTGATAATTCATCATATCTCATCAATTTTACATCATGCTCTATTTAGAGGCGCAAAAACCCTATTTTGTAGCTTCTTGAATCAACACAGGTGGATGGAGATCATTGGACAAGATCCTAGTGTTAATTTATCAATACCAGATCCGTTTTATTATTCCCAGCAATTTATTTTATACCCTGAAATTAAATTCTCCTCAACAATTTTTTTTTTTTTTGAAAATTGCTGAATAAAAAATAAACTGGCATTTAACTAAAATAATTTGTAGCAGAAATTTAATAGAAAATCAGTCACAAAACACAACAAAATTTGCCTGACAAATTCTCCTTCACTTTTCAATTACTCAGAAAAATTAATGCTTCCTTTAACAAGGAAGTCGACCCATAGAGTACATAGAAAATACAACAGTGGAAACAAGCAACTCGACCCCCTTAGAAATTCGTTTTGCACCTGGGTTGGCTGTCCATAACAGTTTCAGTACCCCTATAACAACTCCACCTCCTCCCAAGTCTGACGTGAACCCTCGGCCTCCCCAACCACTTTTCCACTTGCTGGAACTCCGCCTCAACAATTTTGGCCTCTTCCTCCATGTGTCACACCCTCAACATGTCCACAGATGAGTCTCGACCCTCCTTTTGTGCACTCAACCTGCAAACCTGTGCTCACATGAATCCTGAAGCTGCACACTTTTCACCTCTCTTCAATCTTGAGTCTCTCACTCAATTGAGAAAATCACTTTGCCAAGAATGGATGTGTGTTCACATCTCCCTTATGCTTCTTTTATACTTTTCATTAAGCCAAATTGCTAATCCCCAATCACCAAAGTGATGGATGGATAGGATTAAGTCATAACCCACGTAGATCAACGATAGAGATTAGATCTAATTCGCTAAAATGAATTAAATTCGTTATTTAGTAGAAATCTTAGCTTAATAGCCAACATTAATCAATTAATTAATTAGTGTGCTTTTCCTAAGTTAAACTTAGGAAAGGAATCATAAAGGTCACTTGCTCAACATAAGCAAGTACCTAAAGAGGCTTTTGGACATCTTTTGCATGCTTGACACCTAGCCTATGTAGAGGCACTTGACCGAGCTATTACCATGAACACTCCCTCCTAGCGAGGAAAGTATTCTGCACCATCCCCCGCTTATCCCTGTAGAAGACAAACTTCCCCTTTTCTATAGGCTTGGTGAGAATATCTGTAACCTGCTCATCTGTGGAGATATACTGGAGCTTCACAACTTCCTTATGGACCCTGTCTTTGATGAAGTTGTACCTATTCTCTATATGCTTGGATTTGTCATGAAACATTGGATTCTTTGAATGTTTGATGCAACTCTGATTATCACAGTGAATAACAGTGGGATCCAACTCTAGACCAAACTCGCTAGACTCACTGCCATGTACTTGGCTTCTACTGAATTGAGCACCACTAAACTTTGCTTCTTGCTAAATCATGAAATCATTGGTGATCCAACGCTGAAGCAACACCCTGAGGTGCTTTTCCTGTCCGCTGCACTCATAACCCAATTTGAGTCTATGTAGTTCTGCAACTACACTCCACTACTCCTGACATACCTTACCATAATTTGAGTCTATGTAGCCCTACAACTCCACTCCACCACTCCTTCCATACCTCAACCCATACTCCATTGTACCTTGCAGATACTGAGTATATGTTTCGCTGCCACCCAATGCACCCTTCTCAGTTCTGCCATAAACTGGTTAAGAGTATTCATAGCAAAGCATATATTTGGCCTAGCATTGACCAGATACATCAAGGAACCTATTAGCTACCTGTACAAAGTGGGATCCACCAACTCTAACTTAGAAGCATTAAGCGTCTCGAAGTTGTTAATTGTGGGTGTAGACATAGGCATGCAATTCACCATCTCGAATCTCCTCAAGATATCAATTGCATATTTTATTTGTCATAGGAAAATCTCACTTGTCTGCTGCCACACCTCCAACCTCAAAAAATAGTGCATCATGCTGATGTTCTTCATGTCAAGCTCTGTAGCAAGATCACACTTGAACATCTCTATGAGCTTCTCTGACCTTGTGAGAAATAGATCATCAACATACAACACCAAGATGAGTGGATCATCTCCAACAAGTATGTAATACAAGTTGGGATCTACCTCACTCTTGGTGAAGCCCATACCTAGTAGATACCCATCAATCCTTGAGTACCATGTCCTCGAAACTTGCTTGAGTTCATGTAGTGCCTTCTTTAACCTGTATACACGAGACTCTCTCCCATGCACCTTGTAATCCTATGGTTGCTCAATGTACACCTCCTTCTCAATTACCCCATTGAAGAAGGTTGTCTTCACATCCATTTGATGTATCCTCCACCCCATCTCTAAAGTAATAGATATAATAGCCCCTATAGAAGTGTATTTGGCGACTGGAGCAAATATCTCCTCATAGTTCATTCCCTCCTTCTGGGAGAACCCTCTCACCACAAACCTAGCCTTATGCTTCTTAGTACTGCCATCGAAAACATGCTTGATCTTAAAGATTCGTCCCAAACTAACCGTTGATTTCCCCTCTGGCCTGGGCACAATGTCCCACACATCATTCTTCATGATGGATGCATATTCCTCCACCATGGCATCTCTCCAAACTTGTTGTCTTATTGCCTCCTCATGATTTCTAGACTTAGAGTCAATGATGTCACTCATGAGCACCATATAACTAGGAAATTATCTTGGTGGCCTGCTCTCCCTAAAAGTGCTCCTAGGAGCCTCCACATGGTCTTGTGCATCTCTTAGTGTTTGCTCAAGCCATCTCAGCCTCTTCCTAATAGAAGTAGAAAGAGCCTCCAACTTCTCCTCTTGATCTGAATACTGAGTCCCTAGTGCTAGTGCTGCAGGCCTCTCCTCACTCTTCAGAGTCTCTCGTTCCCTATCCTTTGCCACTGTTGGAAAGGATTCATGTGACTTCGTAAAGGCTCAACTCTCCTTGATCCTAACATCCATGCTCACCACAATTTTCCTTTGTGATGGAATGTACACCTTGTATGCATTTGAAGTCTCATTATAACCCACAAAGATGCCTTTTTATGCTAAGGGCTCCAACTTCCTCCTCTTCTTTGAAGGTAGATGGATATACATTGAACAATGAAGATACAAAAATGCCCAACCTTCGGTTTCACCCTTGTGAATGTCTCCTTAGGAGTCTTGTCCTCCAAGACCTTGTGAAAACTCCTACTCTAAATATACACTACTATGTTGCAAGCTTCCGCCGAAAGAAACATAGGCAAATCCTAATCATGGATCATTGCCTTGGTAGATTCAATGTTGGCCCTATTCTTCCTCTCTGAAACCCCATTTGGATGTAGGTTGTAAGGCACTATTGGTTCCTTCTTGATTCCTACCTCCTTGCAGAAATTCTTTAAGCCATTGGAGATATACTCACCTCCATTGTTTGATTGCAAAACTCTGGCCTTCTTTCTTGTTTGGTTCTCCACGAGAGCTGTAAACTCCCAAAACCAACTGAAGACCTCATCCTTGGTCTTCATGAAGTAGATTCACGTCATCCTAAAGAAATCATCAATGAATGTCACATAATAGTTGTACCCACTTGAAGACAAAACTAACATGGAACCATACACATGAATGTACTAGATCCAATATGCCCTTGGAATTGCTATTACTACTAGGAAAGGTCATCTTGCATACTTTCCAAGTGCACACCCCTTGCATACACCCTGTTGCTCTACACTGAACTTTGGAAGACCAATGACCATCTCCCTCAATATAAGTAAGGCTCTATGGTGCAAGTGACCCATCCTCCTATGCCATAACTCTCTCAAACTATTGTTGTCGTGAACCAAGGCTCGTACAGGTTGATCCTTCAACATGTACAAGTTCCCTTCTCTCCTCCCAATCACTTGACCTCTGCTCAAACTGGAAGATCTCGGCCTAACAAGTACTTGTCCATCTCGGAAGAAGACCTCATACCCCTTTTCCTCCTTCACTGAGATTGCTAGAAGGCTCTTGGTCAATCCTGGAACATACAATACCTTTGTCACCTCCAAAGGATTTCTTGACTCTAGTTGAAACCATATAGTCCCAACCTCTCTACTGCACACTTGGCATTGATGCCAAGCTCCACATGTAACTTGAGTCTCCCTTTGAAATGTTGGTGAATGAATCTCATGATCTTGTCATGTAATGAGAAGCACTGCTACCCATGAACCACACACACTTCGCTATGTTGCTAGAAAGACAAGATGCCGATGGGTACTCCTTTTCAAACCTAGTGGAAAACTCACTGATTTTTGAATTTGCTAAAGTTGCAACTTGTGCCTTCCCCTTGCCCTTCTTCTTGTTCAAACATTGACCTGCATAATGGCCAAACGTGTGACATGCAAAGCACGTAACTTTTCTCATGTCCTTGTTTTTCCCATACTGTGAAACAACTTCCCCACTTGCATCCTTCTTTGGCTTCCCGTTACCCTTCCTTCCCTGACTCGCAAGGGAAAGGTTCTCATCATCACCTTTTTGCTGGCCACCATGTAGAGACTCCTCTCGAATCTCTAATTGGATGAAGTCATCCCACAACCTCTCCTAGTTTGGAAGCTTCTCTTGTGCCACAATACCCTTAATGAAGGGAGCCCATGGCTTTGTGAAGCCATTTAGGGTTGTCCTAACTCCTCATCTAATATAACGTCCCCAACTGGAACCAAGTCATCACGAACTTGTGTGATCCTGGTTAGATAAGATGCCATTGTATATGACCTAGACATCTTGGTGCTCTTGAGCATTTCCTTCAACACCATTTTTCTATTGTGATTGTCACTCTGGTACAACTTAGTTAGAGCCTCCCACATTTCCTTGGTTGATTTATTTCTAGAAAGATGGCGAATCACATGATCTTTCACTCCATTCAGAATGATCCTCCCGACTTTCACATCCTTTTGGTTATGGATGGCCAGTTGCAGAATGTCGGTAGGAAGGGTGTGTTGCTGATCTGCAAACTCTGAGATCACATTCTCTATCAACATTAATGCTATACTCTCCTTCCAAGGATTGTAGTTGGACACACCCTCCAACCAGTCTTCAAACCTCAATCCTCTCGCAACCATTCTCACAACTTCCAAATCAAATACTCAAACTCCAGAAAAATATAACTACTGGAAAATTCTTTTATTGTTATGAACCCCCATGACAAATCGATCTTCCCTTTCCTCAGAGTTTGAGAGTTCTGATACTATGTTAATTTCTCAATACCAGTTCTGATTTATCATTGTCAGTAATTTATTTTACACCCAAAAATTAAATTCACCAGAACAAATTAATTTTTCTGAAAGCTATTGAATAAAAAATATACTGGCATTTAACTTAAATAATTTGCAATGGAAATTTAATAGAAAATTAGGTACAGAACACAATAAAATATTTGCCCAACAAATTCTCCTTCACTTTTCTATTACTTAGGAAAATTAGGGCCTCATTTAACAAGGAAATTGACCCGCAAGGAATACACAAAAAATACAACAATGGAACCTAGCAACTCAGCCCCTCAAAAATTTGGCTTCCACTTGAGGTCGCTATCCTTCACAAATCGACACTCCTGTAGCAACTTGGCATCCTCCCAAGTTCGGCGTCAAGACTCTTGGTCTCCCCAAACACTCAACGTGCCTGCTAGAAACCACTGTCAATAGTTTTGGCTTCCTCCTCCACATAGCACACTGTCGACCTATCCATAATTGAGTCTCAACCTGTTAGTTTTTGTAGCATCGAACGTTTTCTAGCCACGAAATTTGGTGGAGAGGCTAGAACACATGAGATCTCCAAAACCCAAAAATTGTTTATGGAAATTCCACCTAGAGATGGCTTAATTAGATTATTAGCCAATTTTTAAATATTTCCTAAGTCTAAACTTAGGGAATATGGCTAATTAATCAGAATTAATTAAGTCAAGGTGAGAATTCTTTAGAAACTCACATGGATCGATCCAAAAATGATTTGAGCCATCGATTAAGATTTAATCTTGGCTGTTGGAGTCCCAAAAGGAAGGTATAAGAAGGGATCGATGTGGTGATGGAGAAGATACCAGAATCACTTGGAAAATTTGATTTTCCATAATAGTAGCAGTCAGTTGCCGGAGAGTTAGAGCTTCAGTGAGGCAACCGAGATAGTGAGGGGCAGGGAGAGTGTTTCGGAGGAAGCTTTCTAGATTTGGAGAGGCAGCAGTAAGAGGGCCAATTTATTCCCAGTGAGGCAGTGCAGAGGACTGCGCAGTTGCTTCAGAAAGGCAGTTCGATTTGCTGGAGAGAAATTTGTTTTCAGTTCTAGAGGCCAGGTAGAGGGTCTAGAGTGTCGGAGAGGCAATTTTCTCAGCAGAGACAGGCAAAACAACTTCATCAGAGGCAGGTTGGAGGCTTGACGTCATAGGGTTTGTGCAGAGGCTGACACAGAGGGTCTAGAGGGCCGAGTTTTCTGAAGGTAGTTGTGCCGGGATTGCGTGTGGAAAAAGGGTAATTCCCTCAGATAATTTTGTCCAGGTTTTCTTGCTATTTGGATTGTCAGTTGGGCATCCATAGATTGTACTTAGATTTTCACTGCTGCATAATAGTAAAACCCTCACTACTGCACCGGTTTTCCCAAGTTGGGTTTTTCCATGGACTTTTGTCCAAAAATAACGGTGTCATTTTTGTATGTGTGTGTGCTAGATTTTCTCAGTTTCCATCGCTATTATTTCCGTAGTATTTTATTTGTGAAGGTTGCAGTGTGATTTATTTGATATTTTTCATAGCAGATAAATTGTCAAAATAATTAACAATTAGAAAAATAAATCCCAGTTGCTGCAATAGAATTCTAGTTTTGGAATTTTCACATGGTATTAGAGCGTGAGTGATCAACTGGGAAGCTCAGAAGCAGAGAAGGGAATTTCGCTGCTGAGAACGGGCAGTAGGCCGAAATTCCTAGAGGTTGCGCAGTTAATTGACAAGCAAGTTGAATTGTTGGGGCAGAAATTCGATTTTCAGTTTCAGGGTTGCAGGAAAGTCGAGTTGTCCGAGATAGTGATTCCAACAGTCAGAGGGAGCAACAACAACTCAAATTTTCGCTGAACAGGTTTCTGGTTGGACACAGAGGGTTTTGCAGCAGTTTGCAATTGCATAATCAATGTCGAGTGGAAGAGAAAAACACACACAACAGAGGGAAGATTTCTGTCAGGGAACTTTGAGTTTCAGAAGTTCGATTTTCCATTATAGATTGGCAGTTGCTGTGAGCAGATTTTCTCACTCCAGAAGGGAGTGCGAGTAGCAAATTCAGCAACCAAGCAGAGGGAAAGAGGGAGATTTTCAAGGTTTATTTTCTCCAGTTTTTAGTTTCCAAATTTTTGCAGCTTTGGAGGGATGACCGTACGAGATTGCCAGATGAGGTCGTGCGAGTTGGCTAGAATGCAGATTTGGGTAGCAGATTGACTTCCAGTTGCCGGAGGAAGTGCGAGTTGCGAAGAAAGGAAGGGTCCGAGTCAGGGACTAGACTTGAAAGGAGATAATGGGGCACCAGATCTAGGTGGAGGAAGAGTATGAGACTTCAGTGTGCCATATGGGCAAGGTCCAGCGCAGTTGCAACTAGGAAATCAGTCAGATAGTTCTCGATTGTTGCAGTGGAACCATCACCTTTGCTACAGGGGCCCACAATACCTCAGTAGTAGATTCAGTGTCAACAGATGCAGCTAATCATTCAAATGACAACTGCATATCTAGTTGCAGTGAGTACCCAAAAGACAGTTGCAAAACTAGTTGCAGTGACACAGGTAGTGTGAATTGCCTAGTGGCAGTATGTAGGTGCAGTTCCAGCCAGGAGATTCCTAGCGCAAAACTACGCAGTCCAATTTCCAGTGTAGGAGGACAGTGCGAGTTGCCAGGAGGGAGCAGAGAGATTTCCCATTGGGAGATCGAGACTCAGAGGGAGTGTAGCTTTAGAGGGAGCAACCCTATGGAATCTAGCGCTTCAGGATTTGAGGAGATTAGACTCATTCTCGCAGTAACAACAACAATATGAGTAGATCAAATTTTTCTATGATCGCAGATATACCTCTAGGAGTGAGGTGGGGTGATTTGGTACTATAAGCCCCAGAGAGCTACGAAGATTGGGCAGGGTCCTTGAGGAGTCCACCTCATGGATCATTCCCTGGCTATGGGGGCCCACAATATTCAGTAGCAGGATGGATCAGTGGCAATTGATGTAGTCAGAATTCCAGAGTGACAGTTGTAGACTAGTTGCAGTGAGACGCTGGAGAGTGTAGTGCAGTGTTGACAACAGAGTAGGTGGTTCAGTGCAGAGTTGGCAGCACCGCATATTTTTCAGTGACAGTTTAGATTCTAGTAGCAGTCAGAACTCGGGAGACAAATTCATCATACTGAACACAGTTGATTCAATATTTTGGATGCTTTTAAGTTGCAGATGTTGTAGCAACAACAGAGTTGCAGTGCAGATGCTGAGTTGGCAGCAATATGGCAGTGTTAGTAGTAGCACAAATGCGGCATCAGAGTTGCGCAGTAGTTGGTGGGCAGCAGCAGCCAGACATCAACAACGTGACAGGAGGAAGTGCGAGTTGCGAAGAAAGGAAGGGTCCGAGTCAGGGACTAGACTTGAAAGGAGATAATGGGGCACCAAATCTAGGTGGAGGAAGAGTATGAGACTTCAGTGTGCCATATGGGCAAGGTCCAGCGCAGTTGCAACTAGGAAATCAGTCAGATAGTTCTCGATTGTTGCAGTGGAACCATCACCTTTGCTACAGGGGCCCACAATACCTTAGTAGTAGATTCAGTGTCAACAGATGCAGCTAATCATTCAAATGACAACTGCATATCTAGTTGCAGTGAGTACCCAAAAGACAGTTGCAAAACTAGTTGCAGTGACACAGGTAGTGTGAATTGCCTAGTGGCAGTATGTAGGTGCAGTTCCAGCCAGGAGATTCCTAGCGCAAAACTACGCAGTCCAATTTCCAGTGTAGGAGGACAGTGCGAGTTGCCAGGAGGGAGCAGAGAGATTTCCCATTGGGAGATCGAGACTCAGAGGGAGTGTAGCTTTAGAGGGAGCAACCCTATGGAATCTAGCGCTTCAGGATTTGAGGAGATTAGACTCATTCTCGCAGTAACAACAACAATATGAGTAGATCAAATTTTTCTATGATCGCAGATATACCTCTAGGAGTGAGGTGGGGTGATTTGGTACTATAAGCCCCAGAGAGCTACGAAGATTGGGCAGGGTCCTTGAGGAGTCCACCTCATGGATCATTCCCTGGCTATGGGGGCCCACAATATTCAGTAGCAGGATGGATCAGTGGCAATTGATGTAGTCAGAATTCCAGAGTGACAGTTGTAGACTAGTTGCAGTGAGACGCTGGAGAGTGTAGTGCAGTGTTGACAACAGAGTAGGTGGTTCAGTGCAGAGTTGGCAGCACCGCATATTTTTCAGTGACAGTTTAGATTCTAGTAGCAGTCAGAACTCGGGAGACAAATTCATCATACTGAACACAGTTGATTCAATATTTTGGATGCTTTTAAGTTGCAGATGTTGTAGCAACAACAGAGTTGCAGTGCAGATGCTGAGTTGGCAGCAATATGGCAGTGTTAGTAGTAGCACAAATGCGGCATCAGAGTTGCGCAGTAGTTGGTGGGCAGCAGCAGCCAGACATCAACAACGTGACAGGAGGAAGTGCGAGTTGCGAAGAAAGGAAGGGTCCGAGTCAGGGACTAGACTTGAAAGGAGATAATGGGGCACCAAATCTAGGTGGAGGAAGAGTATGAGACTTCAGTGTGCCATATGGGCAAGGTCCAGCGCAGTTGCAACTAGGAAATCAGTCAGATAGTTCTCGATTGTTGCAGTGGAACCATCACCTTTGCTACAGGGGCCCACAATACCTTAGTAGTAGATTCAGTGTCAACAGATGCAGCTAATCATTCAAATGACAACTGCATATCTAGTTGCAGTGAGTACCCAAAAGACAGTTGCAAAACTAGTTGCAGTGACACAGGTAGTGTGAATTGCCTAGTGGCAGTATGTAGGTGCAGTTCCAGCCAGGAGATTCCTAGCGCAAAACTACGCAGTCCAATTTCCAGTGTAGGAGGACAGTGCGAGTTGCCAGGAGGGAGCAGAGAGATTTCCCATTGGGAGATCGAGACTCAGAGGGAGTGTAGCTTTAGAGGGAGCAACTCTATGGAATCTAGCGCTTCAGGATTTGAGGAGATTAGACTCATTCTCGTAGTAACAACAACAATATGAGTAGATCAAATTTTTCTATGATCGCAGATATACCTCTAGGAGTGAGGTGGGGTGATTTGGTGCTATAAGCCCCAGAGAGCTATGAAGATTGGGCAGGGTCCTTGAGGAGTCCACCTCATGGATCATTCCCTGGCTATGGGGGCCCACAATATTCAGTAGCAGGATGGATCAGTGGCAATTGATGTAGTCAGAATTCCAGAGTGACAGTTGTAGACTAGTTGCAGTCAGACGCTGGAGAGTGTAGTGCAGTGTTGACAACAGAGTAGGTGGTTCAGTGCAGAGTTGGCAGCACCGCATATTTTTCAGTGACAGTTTAGATTCTAGTAGCAGTCAGAACTCGGGAGACAAATTCATCATACTGAACACAGTTGATTCAATATTTTGGATGCTTTTAAGTTGCAGATGTTGTAGCAACAACAGAGTTGCAGTGCAGATGCTGAGTTGGCAGCAATATGGCAGTGTCAGTAGTAGCACAAATGCGGCATCAGAGTTGCGCAGTAGTTGGTGGGCAGCAGCAGCCAGACATCAACAACGTGACAGGAGGTGATACAAAGACAGGGTGTTGTAACAGGATGTGCAACACTAGAACACATTCCTCGCTAAGGAGTGTTAGTTTTTGTAGCATCAGATGTGTTCTAGCCACAAAATTTAGTGGAGAGGCTAGAATACATGGAATCCCCAAAACCCAAAAACCATGTCCGGAAATTCCACTTAGAGATGGCTTAATTAGATTATTAGCCAATTTTTAAATATTTCCTAAGTCTAAACTTAGGGAATATGGCTAATTAATCAGAATTAATTATGTCAAGGTGAGAATTCTCTAGAAACTCACAAGGATCGATCCAGAAATGATTTGAGCCATCGATTAAGATTTAATATTCGCTGTTGGAGTCCCAAAAGGAAGGTATAAGAAGGGATCGATGTGGTGATGGAGAAGATACCAGAATCACTTGGAAAATTTGATTTTCCAAAGTAGCAGCAGTCAGTTGCGGAGAGTTAGAGCTTCAGTGAGGCAACAAAGATAGTGAGGGGCAGGGATAGTGATCCAAAGGAAGTTTTCCAGATCCGGAGAGGCAACAGCAAGAGGGCCGAGTTATTCCTAGTGAGGCAGCGCAGAGGACTGTGCAGTTGCTTCAGAAAGGCAGTTCGATTTGCTGGAGAGAAATTCGTTCTCAGTTCCAGAGGTCGGGCAGAGGGTCCAAAGTGCCGGAGAGGCGATTTCCTCAGCAGAGACAGGAAAAATGACTTCATCAGAGGCAGGTTGGAGGCTTGACGTCATAGGGTTTGCATAGAACAGCGCACAGGCTAATGCAGAGGGTCTAGAGGGCCAAGTTTTTTGAAGGAAGTTGTGCTAGGATTGCATGTGGAAGAAGGGTAATTCCCTAAGATAATTTTTCCCAGATTTTCTTGCTATTTGGATTATTAGTTGGGCATCCATAAATTGTACTCAGATTTTCACTGTTGCATAATAATAAAACCCTCTCTGCTGCATCGGTTTTCCCAAGTTGGGTTGTTTCAAGGATTTTTGTCCAGAAATAACAATGTCATTTTTGTACATGTGTGTGCTAGATTTTCTCAGTTTCTAGCGCTATTATTTTTGCAGTATTTTATTTGTGAAGGTTGCAATGTGATTTATTTGATATTTGTTGTAGCAGATAAATTGTTAAAATAATTAACAATTAGAAAAGTAAATACCAGTTGTTGCAATAGGATTCCAGTTTTGGAATTTTCACACAACCATCGTCTTGTGCGCTCAACCTATAAACCTATGCTCACACAAATCATGTAGTTGCACCTTTTTGACCTGTCTTAAGTCTCGAGTTTCTCACTCGCTTAAGAAAATCGCTCTCCCAAGAATGGATGTGTCTTCATGTCTTCCTTAGACTTATTTTATAATTTTCATTAAGCCAAATCCCTAACCTTGATCTCCAAAGTTAAACTTGATGGCTAGGATTAATTCCTAACCCACATAGATCAATGGTAGAGATTAGATGTAATTGACTAAAACGAATTAAATTCAATTTTTGTTAGAAACCTTAGCTTAATAGCCAACATTAATCAATTAATTAATTAATGTGTTTTTTCCAAGTTAAACTTAGGAAAGGAATCATAAAGTCACTTGCTCAACTTAAGCAAATACCTAAAGAGGCTTTTGGACATCTTCTGCATGCTTGACACCTAGCCTATGCAGAAGCCCCTGTCCGAGTTGTTAACACCAACCCCTAGGAATCTTGCGATTCCTAACTATTTTGCGATTGTGATCCCTTCAATTGCTCCAACTAATTATCGGCTAGTGGTCAAAGAGAAATTGATTATAGTTGGAACTACCAAGAAAACAGTTAGAATCCCCAAGATTCCCAGGAAATTGATTCTTGATTGCGATCCCTTCAACTGCTCCAATTGGTTATTCGCTTTCATTAGTTGCTCGACTTCCTATTGGCTTCGACTGATGTAATTGCTCTCAACTTGACCATTGACCCTGTTGCTGCCTAGTTTGTATAGGCATCACGACAACGCTTAGGGTGGGGGCTGTCACTCTAATCCCTGCCCACTCCGTTCTAGCTGTCTCCCAACAACAAGCTATGGGGGGTAGTCCCTATGGAATGAGATGAATGAAAACAAGTTGGAAACCAACTTGTTTGGGAGACACGAATGAGTGGCCTAGCCAATTGGTTGAAATTAAGCAAGGTTGTTAATTTGATTAGATTCTAGAGTATGAGACCAATGCCTTAATGGAGTCACAAATTGTCGCTTATAATAAATTGGAACCGAATGACTGGATGGACACCCGCTGTTTGAGATGATTGACTAACCTAAATGATATGCAAACCCTATGACCTATGTGTGATGCAAAGATCTTGGTTATTTTTAGTTAAATGCCTAATCTAAATCTAACCTTAACTATTTTGAAGCTAGGCTCCAAGGTAGGTTGTGGAAAGGAGGCCAACATGAAGCAGGCTAGGGCCTGATTAACGATACCTTTTGTTGTGCAAAGAGTGTGGCTTTGACTACTGCAAGGTCACAGTGTTAACCACCGAAGAGTTGCCGAGGCCCCTCAAGCTAAATGAGAAGGGTTGCCCTCAATGTTGCACGAAGCGCCCCCCCCCGCCCCCACGGTTCCAAGCCCTGAAGCGCGTCCCGTATGGAAGCGCCTAGGAAGCTTGGCCGGAAGCGCTTTGGAAGTGCCGCTTCCGAATTTTTTGCCGCTTCTTGGAAATTCGGAAGCGTGGTACGGGAGCGCCGAAGCGCGCTTCGTACGACGCTTCGGGCGTCGGAAGCGTGGCGCTTCGGAGGAGGAAGCGTACGCTTCCAGAAAAGCGTTTAGAAAATTGTTTTTTTTTTTTCAATTTTTTTTTTTTTTTTTTTTTTTTTTTTTAATTTTAGGTGAGTTTGCTTGTTGGGGGTGGGTCCACCTTGGGTTAGGGTGACGAATGAAGGCAAAAAAAATTATAAATATAGCAGATGCTCCCTCATGGTAATGTTAAATTCTTAAAGTAAAAGTGACATTCTCCTTTATTTTTCATTTTCATCCTTTTACTTAAATTTTTAACATTTCCATGAAATGACTCAGGATGTTTGAGAGTGGTTCCAGCCTCATTGGACTTCATATGGAGAAAATAGAATTTCATATCCTATTCAAAATTCAGCAGACTTAACAGTTTTTAGGAATTCAGGATCAATGGGATTGTGGCATTTCATTAGATTATATCAAGTATGAAGGTATGCGATTAGCATTTAATCAAGAGCACCAAGCCCTATATGTACCCTAGTGTTGGTGGTGTTAATTGTTGAACTCCTTTGTCACGTGGCACACCCTTAGCAAAAAATTACCTTTCAATCAAGTCAAAATCATTGATCAAGCATGTTAAGCTTTTTCTACCATATTTTAAGTCTTGAATTAGGTAGTTTGATCAAAATTGGGCAATGTTGACTAATATCCTTAGACAATCGAGGTAGATGCAAAGGCTAGACAAGAGGAGAAGAATCTAAATTCTAGATGGTTGATGCATCTAAATGGTTGATGCTCGAATAATTAATCATTAATGTACAATGAATGTTATATCTATCTTGATTTATGCAAAAATATGCATGTTTTGATATCTTCTACAATTAATTTGCTATTTGGGATGTTTGTTTTGAGTATAAATGCAAAAAAATATAAATATAAATATATATATATATATATATATATAGCAGACGCTTCGCTTCCTAGATTTTTGGAAAATGACGCTTCGGCGTCCCCGCTTCCAAAAAACGCTTCCGCTTCGCCCCCGCTTCGTGCAACATTGGTTGCCCTATGTTTCTATCAATCTAGCTTATGCTAGGAGGTAAGTTATTAGTGCAATCTAGACCTAGTATGCTAAATGCAATATGATGAGTGAAATTTATCTTGGATTAAGATTGTGTAAGTTACTTAAGTACCTTTTGTGAATTAGCTTTAAAGCAAGAGTACTCAACAATATTTAGGTACAATCTTAAGAAAGATAAATGCTGAACAATACAAGTGTAAATTTCAACAATATTCCTCAAGATGCCAAATAACCAATGAACTTGAGATGCCAAATATTTGAGATAAACACATCAAGATGCCAAAATTCTTACGATTATGACAATTATCCCATGATTTCCGCCAATTAGATACACAAATGAAACAAGTTATTTCAATACCACTTAGGAACAATCTATGTAATTAAACCAAAGATCTGAAATGTGCTTATAGAGTGAGTTTATTAGATGTGAACAAACTTTGTAGCATATAAACTCATAGGGAAATGCAATGTTAGTCACTTACACAATGTAAATACTAGGAACAAGTTAACAAAAATATAGAGCTACGAAAACACTTGGTGTACTTTATGTTCCAATGATTCTTTTATGAGAAATAAATGACTATTATGATAATAGTAAGAGATTTTATAACAACAGTAAGGAATTTTATGACAACAGTAGATAAATTAGCTTAAATGTCAAATTCGAAGTGCATATACTTGCCCAATGTGATGAAGAGAAACCCAACTATCAAGTTTACTTAAACAACTTAAGAATTTGGATGGATTATCCCTTCAAATGTGAAATTTACCACTGTTATATCAGACTTATTATGCAGAAACATGAGTTATCAAAACATCAAGATTCATGCCAATCTATGATTTCCCAACTTCTGCAATTTATTCCTTAGTATGTCAAGCAACTTCTAAGATGAATTTCAAGGCAAATTAGGATTTTTTTACCACTGTTATGAGTTAATTTGCTTGCTGAAATGAAACAGTGAGGAGATAAGGGTTAGGAGATCAAACCCTTAGGCCCTATGCCTTGAATTTTACTAGCTCAACTTGTGCAAAATTTTGTTCAATGACTTGATACTTGAAACACAAGCTTTAGGCCAATTTTCTCTGCAAAATACACCCACAATCAGTCTAGAAAAATTTCAGAGATAAGCATATGTCAATTTAGGGTCAAGAGAGGGCAAGAGAAAGGCCAAAATGGAAGGGAAAAGGCCTCAATAGGCCTGCGGCTAGGGTAAAAGGCCTAATAGGCCTTACGACAAGCCCAAAGGGGCTGTTGTTTGTGCTAAGGAGGGCCAAAAGGGCCCTCAAGGGGCTGCGGCCTAGGGTTTTAAGGCCCTTAGCCTTGTGGCACCCTTGGGAAGCCTCAAAAGAGGTGGTCGTAAGCCCTTCTAGGGCTGCGGCTCAAGGAAAAGAGGGGCCGGAGGGGAGTGGAGGTCGAGAGGAGAGGAAAGCAGAGGATAGAGTGAGAGGAGGTCAAGAGGAGCTGGATGGAGGGCTGAGGAGGGGACGAAGGGCCTACGACAGACCTAGGAGGGCCGAAGAGGAGGCCACAAGGCCTTTTGGGCTTGCCGCTAGGGTAAGGAAGGGAGGCCGCAACCCCTAAGGGTCACGATCAGTGTCAGGAAGATTGAAACGGCTGGCCCCTAAGGGTCACAACCAACCTTAGGAAGATTGAAAAGGTTGGCCCCTAAGGGTCACAACCAGCTTTAGGAAGACTAAAAAGGCTGACGCAGGAGGCTAGAGAGGGGACGCTGGGGGTTTGGAGGAGAAAACCGGTGCTAGGAGCCCTGAAAACCTTGAAACCCTTGCTCAATTTTTTTTTATGCTTCAACTCTTTGATTTTCTGAAAATTCTTCCATGGAACCTCTGCAAAAAATTCCAAGAGATTAGATCTTACCCTCAAGGGCCTAGATCTAGCTCTTCTCCCACTTGATTTCTGATCAACATTCAAAAAATGAAAATAAAAACACCCAAACTCCAAATATGTACAAAATAGATATAAAAAAACCCAACCCAAGTTAGAAAAATAATTTACAATTAATATTATAAAATTATTTAACAAAATATACATGGGCTTTAAAATGGATTTTGAGAAAATAAATTTTTATGATATTTTTACTTGAAAGAATGGCTAAAACGCTTTAGAAAATCTATGCTCACTATAGCCCTAGCGAAGATTCAATCCACCATATAAAAACTAAGGAGCCAAGCAAAGTAACCCTTGCCCACAGTTTGTGAACTTGGAAACCAAGGATTGAGTACCTGAAAAATTTGTGTATTATCTCAAAATAATAACATAAAGCACCACATAGGAAGCCTATAGTCAATACATACCACAGATCAACGAATAGAAACACTTCGAGTTGCACCCCAAAGTCTTTTATTATAGTAGAAAAAATAGTTCCTAGCGGGACAATAGTTTACAAAATGTTTCAACAACAATTCTAGCCAAAGATCAAGATGACTAAAGACTCAACTGACTCTCTAATTTATAGATAAATCCCCCAAATGGAAAAAATAACGGCTAGTTTATTTGATTCTTGTCAAAATAATCTTAGCCATTGATAAACACTTCAAGATCTTTTAATTTTGGCCCTTGATTTTTTTTTTTTTAGGAATTTTCGAATTTATCATTTAATTCCATTTTAATTAGCTCAAAATTAATTATTTTGAGCTAATTTCCTAAAAAATTTGACTTTGACTTAACCACCAAGGTCCAAGGGTCCAAATTTTCTTGAAATATACAATATTCCCTTGGTGGAGGACCTTTAAAAATTCTCTTTTAAGATCCATGGATTTTCCATTTGGAGAATTTATTTTCCTATGACGATCTAATTTGACTCTAATTAATTGATTTTTTGGCTTAGGATTTAATTTTATTTTGATAGGAAAATTATTTAATTTACATATGAGGGGATTTAATTATTTTTCCAACCCTCTAATACATAAGATTTTTTCATTTACAAGACTCAAAGAGGGAATACACATTTGGCTTAGACTCTCAAGATACATAATCCATCTACGACAGAATATGATCTAGTAAAGCAAGTGATTTGTAATAAAATAATTAAGCCAATTAGCTTAAATTATTTCCAAACTACTTTTACATTAGACTCGACTAAAAACACTAGAACTCACCTAATAATTCAACAATAAATTTCATTCTAACTTTGGGGTTTAAGCTGGAGGGAAAAAACTCTTCTTATTAGCAATGCCTAGAAACACAGTTAATCAACGAAGTTAAAAAACCTCCTAGAATGGAATTCGTCATCAAAATTATAGGCTTACCTAGGTTGTTACATAGACTCAAGGTTTCACTAAGATCATTTACATTATATAACTTGCAGAATGGGATAATCATGACACATGGACTGCTGATATGTGATCTGATCCTTGTTGAAAAAGTTGATACTTCCGCTTCCCTAGAACTTTGACAATTTGAGTGCAATAGACCCATTGACTTGACCATCGACTTGTCTCCGCATTGACTTGACTTATATTGTCCTATCAACTTGCTATTCTAGTCGATTGTCTGGGACTAGACTTGTTGAGGTTCATTGGTAAGTTATGATATGTTCTATGCTTAGAGTAGTTTACTTCTTTTTCTTATTATTATCCACAGATTAGCAATCACATGTACATTAAGTAAAGTGCAGATAGAACATTAAACGATCGACAGAAAACAAGCCAAGACAAGAGACACAAGATGTGGCGGCTAGCCACGGACAAACCCCAATGTGGGGAAACCCTTTGATCAAATCTTCCTTTATCTTCAATAATTCAGGAGATAGAAATAGTACATAAATCTGATTTACATTAGTAGCAACAAACCCTAGATCAACCCTGAACTAGGGCAACAAACCCTAGATCGAACTTGTCAAGTCTCCACTGGTGAGTCGTTCACCGTGCAGCAGTCCAAGATTTTGCCGCGCACCAGTCCAAGATTTCGCCGCGCACCAGTGCAAGATTTTGCCGCACACCATTCCAAGATTTCGCTGTGCACCAGTGCAAGATTTCGCTGCGACCTTTTTCTGGCTCGGGTGAGAGAGAGAGAGATGAGATGATTAGTGTACAAATGAGGAAAATACCTCCTGTATCTATACACAAATGTTGATGATGAATAGATGCGTTTGTTGGGCTTCTGAGCCTACATGAGTTGCAGGACGGCTTGATAATTATTCCATAATCAAAATAAATTCATATCTCCATAAATACTTATCGGAATCGGATGATCTTTAGATCAATCCTACACCTCTCAACGAGAGGAATCTAATAAAAATATTATCAGCCAGAATAAGATGACCCACATGGAGTTTGGCCCTAGTTGCCAATTTTAACACTCCCTCTCAACTAGGGAGAACTCCATCTGCAATTCGTCTGTCAGCCGCTACTATTCATCCATCAAATGCATTGCCTTGTGCAACTTGACCCCTGCTCTGCTCTGCTCTATTCTGCCTTCTCTGCTCTGTTCTGTTCTGCCTTGTTCTGATCTGCTCTGTTTTGCTCTGCTCTGCTTTTGTCCGAATTATGAAGAGGAAGAAATGATCGAGGATGTATCATACCATCCTTCACTGACTCAAAGTCAGTCTCAGAGTGTGTACCACTGGTCCTAGACCAGTCCTCAACCGACCCAAAGTCAGTGTCATAGTGGGTACAACTCCTACCACTGGTCCCAGACCAGTATCATCATCCATTGACTCAAAGTCAGTCTCATAGTGTGTACCACTGGTCCCAGACCAATCCTCAACTGACCCAAAGTCGTGTCATAGTGGGTACAACTCCTACCACTGGTCCCAGACCAGTGTCATTTATCCCAGATCAATGAAGGTCATCCTAGCATAGGGAGTACGGTAGATACAACGATGTGTCCATCGGTACTACTATGGTCCCTATCCTCATTTCCTTGCTCATTGATCAGATGAGAGGTACTTCCTATGAGTCCCAGACTGCATGGATAGGATGCCTCGAGAGGAGAACTAATCAATCCTGTCCTCACTGGAGAACTAATCATCTTGCTACACAATCGTCATGGAGAACACATCATCCAGACCTCACAGGAGAACTAATCATCTTGCTACATAATCGTCATGGAGAACACATAATCCAGACCTCACTGGAGAATTGATCATCCTGCTACATAATCGTCATGGAGAACACATCATCCAGACCTCACAGGAGAATTGATCATTCTGCTACACAATCGTCATGGAGAACACATCATCTAGACCTCATAGGAGAACTAATCATCTGGCTACACAATCGTCATGGAGAACACATCATCTAAACCTCACAGGAGAACTAATCATCCTGCTACATAATCGTCATGGAGAACATCTTTGTAACCAGTGAAGTGCCTTGAGGCACCACTATCAATGAGCCAAATTCCCATTGAGTCCGAAGGAGCAGAGGTAGATAGAGCAGCAGGTAGATAATATTCATCTTGCTTATTATCAACAGTGTTGGATTCATACCTAGAATTTCTAGCCTTCTTGAATGGTTGTCCTCTTCCTTGATTTCCAGCACTCCTTTTACGTTTGCTATTTGATTTGCCATGAGAGGGATTTTGATCATCATCTCGGTGTGAGTCCCTTCTATCAGGGCACTCCCTTGAATAGTGACCTGCTTTATCGCAAATGTAACATTGTCCTTTTCTTCCACCCTTAGGTCTAGCCTTTCTTTTTGATTTAATCCCGGAATTATTTCTTTTCTTAGCATGAGAAGAAAAGGTAGCAGGAGGACCTTTAGGCATGGGCATTTCTTGCTCTTCTACCCTTGTTTCTTCTTGAATGCATCTAGCCATTAATTCCTCGAAACCAGGAATTACATTATTGTTCAGAAGAGTAGCCTTGAACACGTACCATTTGGATGGTAATCCTCCAAGAATTGTGAGTGCCATTTCCCTATCAGTAATAGTCTCCCCAATAGATAGGAGATTGTTCCTGATCTCGGTGATTCTTAAGAAGTATGGTTGCATACTTTCATTTTTGCCCTTCTTAATTTCCTTTAGCTTATTTCTAAGAAACAAGACTTGATTTGCATCATTAACTTTAAATAAACTCACCAGTCTATCGTAGATTTCCTTGGAGGTGTCCAGGTCAGAGATGTAGGCCACCAAGCGCTTGTCAATAGAGTCCCGGATGATCTTCTTTGTTTTGAATTCGCCGGTTTTCCATTTGTTCTTGGCAGTAGCGGGTGCATTTGATGGAGGCTCAACAATATTGCCTCTCACATGGTCTAACACTCCTTGATCTTCTAAGGTTAGATCAAGAGACATCTTCCGTCCGTGATAGTCAGCTTTTTCACGGAGCTTGTCTTCGGCAGGGAAGAGTGTTGAGGACCCCATAGTTCTTTTAGGATAGCCTTGCCAATCTTCTCTTCAGTGATTGCTCTTGCTCTTGCTCGGGCTCTGTCTTCACCTCAACTCTGATCCCATGTTAAGTTATGGTATGTTTTATGCTTAGAGCAATTTACTTCTTTTTCTTATTATTATCCACAGATTAGCAATCACATGTACATTAAGTAAAGTGCAGATAGAACATTAAACGATCGACAAAAAACAAGCCAAGACAAGAGACACAAGATGTGGCGGCTAGCCAGGGACAAACCCCAATGTGGGGAAACCCTTTGATCAAATCTTCCTTTATCTTCAATAATTCAGCAGAGAGAAATAGTACATAAATCTAATTTACATCAGTAGCAACAAACCCCAAATCAACCCTGAACTAGGGCAGCAAACCCTAGATCGAACTTGTCAAGTCTCCACTGGTGAGTCGTTCACCGTGCACCAGTCCAAGATTTCGCCGCGCACCAGTGCAAGATTTCGCTGCGACCTTTTTCCGACTTGGGTGAGAGAGAGAGAGAGATGAGGTGATTAGTGTGCAAATGAGGAAAAGATCTCCTGTATTTATACACAAATGTTGATGATGAATAGATGCGTCTGTTGGGCTTCTGAGCCTACATGAGTTGCAGGTCGGCTTGATAATTATTCCATAATCAAAATAAATTCATATCTCCATAAATACTTATCGGAATCGGATGATCTTTAGATCAATTCTACACCTCTCGACGATAGGAATCTAATAAAAATATTATCAGCCATGAATAAGATGACATGGAGTTTGACCCTAGTTGCCAATTTTAACATTCATTCTTAGTTATCTTTCCTGACTAGTTGGTTGACCAACCAAACTCTGGTCAATTGAGTTTACCCACAAAGAGTACAATACCTCAACATTTTCCCACTTGTCTTATTTTCCTGAACTGTTAATGCTGTGCTTTTAGTGAACGAGGGCCTCCAAGCAAACTCCTCTTTACACCAAGAGAATTTACTAGCACCCACTAACTTTATGAGAAGGTCTACAACATTCTTCACCGTGTTTACTTTTACCAGTAACACTTTCTTGCTTTCCACCACGTCTCTAATGAAATGTTACTGTACATCAATATGTTTTGTCCTTGGATGGTAAGTTGGGTTCTTTGCCAAGAAGTTTGCACTCTGACTGTCACAACCTATCCTTATTGCTTGATGAGCAAACCTAATATCTGAACATGATTATCGCAACCAAACTCTCTTCCTTGCTTGCATGAGTGGTTGTCATGTATTTAGCCTCCGTTGTTGATGTTGCCACAACCGATTGCCACTTACTCATTTGGCTAATAGCTATGTCGAACAACTTAAATACATATCCGCTAGTCCATCTTCTTCTGTCCATATCACCAGCCCAATCGACATTGACAAATCTTTGTACAATTGTTTCATTGTCATTCTTAGGTCTTCAATGTTAGCAGATCTTAGGATCACTTGTGCCACACAAATACCTTAATACTGTCTTGGCAATAGAACAATGCTCTTTACTGAGTGTGTTCTTCCATGTTAGCAGATCTCAGGATCACTTGTGCCACACAAATACCTTAATACTCTCTTGGTAATAGACCAATGCTCTTTATTAAGTGTGGTCATGTATTTGCTCAATCCTCCCATTGCATGAGCAATATCCAATCAAGTGTAGACCATTGCATACATCGAGCTACCTCCAACACTTGCCTATGGAACACAAGTCATGTTCTCTCTTTCTTCTTGTGTCTTTGTATGTTGATCCAAATTAGTCTTGTCCCTACAGGAATTGGTACCTTGACTGGTTTAAAATATTGCATGTTGAAATTCTTTAGAATTATCTCAACATGCTTCCTATGATTTACGAAGTTTCCTAACTGCGCTATCTTTGTTGATCTCCATTCCAAGAATGAAAGGTGTAACACCGAGATCGTTCATGTTGAATTTAGAGGATAGCTACATATTCACCTCCTTGATTGCACCCTTGCCTTTTCCAACCAACAACATGTCATCAACATACAACACTACATTTATGAAACACTTGCCTTCTGACTTGAAATATACACAATGATCAACTCAACTTCTCATAATTTCTAATCCCTATATGTACTTTTCCATTTTCTGGTACCACATCTTCAGTGATTGCTTTAGACCATGAAGGGACTTCCTTAACTTGTAGACTAGCTTCACCTCACCCTTTATTGCAAAACCTTTAGGCTATTTGATATATATTTTTTCCTCCAGGTCACCATGCAAAAATGCTATCTTTACATCCAACCGCACAATCTAGATCATATGTTGTAGCTAGAGACATTATTACACTAATGCAAGATAATTTTGCAACAGGGGAAAATAGGTCATCAAAGTCGACTCCTTCGACTTGGGAATAACCTTTTGCCACTAGTTGAGCCTTGTACTTCTCAACCTAATCGGTTTCTTTTCAACTTTTCTTGAACACCCACTTGCAACCAACAAGCTTCCTTCCATCACACAACTTAATCAAATTCCATGTCTCATTCTTGTGTAATAATCCATTTTTTCATTTATGGCTTTTAATGAGAGTCTACCCTTTATCGAGTCGACTACCTCCTCTATTGCCCTAGGTTCATAATCAATGGAAAACAACACAAAACCAGACTGAAAATCAAGTGGGGTATACCTTTCAAGTTCTTGCTTTACTTGACTAAACCTCCTCAGAATTGGAGTTTGTCGTTCCGCCTATTTAATTGCCTCAGTTGACTCATTTGAGCCACTTTCCTCTAACTTCAAGTCGATTGCTAGCTTTTGTTTTCCTTTCTTCTTTTGGAGTCTCTTCAGTCCTAGAAGTACACCTAACTTCCCTGAAGATCACATCTAGTCTATAAACTGTCTTCCTTGTGACTGGATCCCATAGTTTATATCCTTTCATTCCATACTTGTAGCCGATGAAAATACACTTGGCTGCCTTATTATCCAACTTTGTCCTTAGAAAAAAACTATAAGATGTGTTAGTGGTGGCTTTTTGTCAACACATCCTTCATTTGGAGTTTTGTCAGCCAACGTTGATGATGGAGATCTATTTATTAGGTAACACATAGTGTTGACTGCCTTTGCCCAAAATACTTGTGCCAATATCGCACTACTGAGCATGCTTCTTGCCTTGTCCATCAATGTTCTATTCATTCTCTCATCGATTCCATTTGCTAAAAGAGTGTATGCAGTAGTCGTTTGGCATACTATACCATGTTGTTTGTAGATTTGCTCAAACTCTTCACTACAAAATTCACCCTCGTTATCAGTTCTCAACACCTTTACCTTCCTATTTGTTTGGTTCTCCACAATGGATTTGATCTATGGAAATCTCTTGAAAACCTCAAACTTCTTTAGTAGGAAATAGTAAATACAACCATGTTATCCTAGAGAAATCATTAACAAAGCAAACATAATATATGGATTTATAGTGATTGTAATGGTATTGGACCAAATACATCACTATGAATTATCTCCAAAATTACCTTTGCCCTTGTAACACCGAATAGGCATCTAACATGATTCTATTTTCCATAATATACAATGTTCACAAAAATCGACTTCCAGAGTTACCAAACAAACTTTTGATTATACCTTGGCTTTGCATAGCTCAAAGTCCCATTTCTCCAATGTGTCCCATTCTTTGGTGCCACAACATGGTCTCATCAACTAGATAAGAGGCTGACTCGTTAGTTTCAGAAATGATTGTACTAGTGCAACCACCTGGATCAATACGCACCGACAAATTGTGTAATGTTCCAATTCTAACATCAACACCATCACACCACGAGTCATCTTACATTAATCCTTATTGAATACAGTATACACACTTGCATCAACCATTCGATTAACATATATTCGATATCTAACTAAACCTGGAATGTGTACTATGCCTAGCAATGTTCTACTTTGATTGTCCTTTAGTACTAGTTGAACTTGACCTCAACCAACTAACCTAGTTTTTGAGTCATTCCCCAGAGAGACATCCCCTCCATTATATTCTTCATATTCACAGAACCACTCCTTGTGGGGTGTCATATGATAAGATGCTCCTTATTCAAACAACCATGCCTCGTGATCTGATGGTGTGCTTGTTGAAGCCAAATACACATCCCCTCCTTTATTCTAAGTTCTCCCTTTAGTTGATTGCTCATGAGATCCTTTGCTTTGCTCAACAATCTTCAATTTACAATCTCTTTTGTAATGCCCCGCTTTACCACATTTCCAACATCTTCTTGTTGACTTAGTAGGAGACTTGGATCTTCATTTTGACCTAGATATCGCTCTAGAGAATTTACCTTTATCTCTGCCAACCAATTGACCTCTTATCGACAATGCATCTTGGTCGATCCTTCCATGTTATTTCACTTCATCTTCTTTGATAATAGAGATTCCACCACATCATCAAGATTCAATGTGCTTATATTACTCCCAATAACCACAATTAGACTATTGCATGAGCATGGCAAAAAATGCAATAAACTGATACACTTTTCCTCTTATGTAACAAAAATATCCACACTTAATAGGTGACAGGACAATATTGAATGCATGTAGGTGTTTATTGACCTAATTACCCCGTCTCACCTTGAGAAGGTAAATTTTCTTCCAAAGAAATAACTTATTGACCAATGATTTTGATAGGCATAAGTTTCCCAACTTATACTATGGTTTCTTGGTAGTGTCTTCCCTTGAGACATTCAACAACATTGAATTTTGAAGACAAAGTCTAATGGTACTCTTGCTTTCATTTCGAGTTTCTCTTGATCCTTTGTCAACATGCTAGTTGGAGGTGTTTTGGGATGCACAACGATCCACTGTTCTCAGTCTATGAGGAGATCCTCCATTTCAAGCTTCCAAAGCTCAAAATCCTGGGAATTAAACTTCTCAATCTCAATTCTTGTATTTCTAGCCATCCTTCATTAATTGAAGTTTGTTCTTAAGACTCCCTCTTAGACAGGTTTATCTCAGATCTAATAAAGAAGGTTCAAGATCTAGATCCAAGTTCAAGATCCACAACCTTTGATGGTAAAGGCATCCATTTACAATCATAATACGTTGTGATATCGAATGTTAGGGTTAATGCACCTAATTTACAATTCAGATACCAAAGTCCAAATGCAGAGTTGACTAGACATGAAAACTAGACTAGAAGCTCAATTAACATAAACCTTTAAATGCTCATGAGAGAACTTAAAGAACAAAAATAAACAATGGTACACCATAAAGATTCACAGACACAAATATTTTATCCTAGAAGCCCTTAACTAGGAAACTAGCCAACCTTTGAGCTTCACTACTATTATATTCCCGATTGAATATCAAAGCCATATTACAATGATTGTTGACCTTTGTCCACACTTAAGACCAATGTGCTCATACATCACCTGATCTCTACCGATTTTGATTATTCATCATCTCTCATCAACCTTACATCATGTTCTATTTGTAGGCACAAAAACACATATTTCATAGCTTCTTGCATCAGTATAGGTGGTTGGAGATCATTGGCCAAGCTCCTAAGAATCTTAGGTTTCCTAATCATTTTCCAACCAATTCCAATTCAGTCAATTTCTCTTTGACAACCAGTCGATCACTAGTATTGGTCGACCAAGTGCATGTGCCCGACTATGATCCCTTTGATTGCTCCAGTCGATTATTAGCTTTTGCTAGTTGCTTGAATTATGTAACTGCTCTCGACTTGACTATTGACCCATTGACTCAATTGTCGACTTGTCTTCTCATTGACTTGGCTTTGATTGTTCTGTCAACTTGCTATCCTAGTTGATTGTCCTTGACTAGACTTGTTGAGGTTCATTTCTAGTTGTTTTGCCCAACTAGTTATTCGAACGACTAAACTACAATTGATTGAGATTACTTGCAAAGATTACAACACCTCAACAATTATGAGGTTTTGAAGGAAGGACATTTTTTATTCTACAAACTATAAATTTCTTTCATTTTAGTCATACCAAACAGAATCCTCAAGAATCCCATAAAGACAAAACTTCAAAGATGGAAGGAGTTATATTGAAAAGACAACCTAATTCATGATACTCTTCACACATTACATTATCTAATTTAAAATCATTGAAGAATTTGTTATAGTAATAAGTATTAAAAGGTTGAGTAGAACTAGAATGGGATGTGAAAACACCCTTAATTATAGAACTTGAAGTCACTCCCATTATAGAACCTTTCTCCCCAAAAGTATCTACATATGGTCTTTCTATAGGTAAATTGGTGAGTCTTCAGGTATGTGTGTTCAATTGTGGTTGTTTCATATTTCCATTTTACAAATAAAAAATATATTTTTTGGTATTATTTGTACTCATCCTTTTCGTTTAATCTGAGGTCAAGATTTGCATGCATATATACAAGATTTTTCGCCTTTTTAACCTTGGCATATTTCTCTTTACAAATTAAATGAAACCACAAGATCTCTAATTTGCTTAGTTCAAAAAGCTTGTCACACACAAGACTATGTAAATTGCAATAGGTTATAGGTCGATGGCATTAAAACTGTAAATTTTGAACTATCCCTTTGGACTTTTCTTTTTGAAGGAAAAAATGTATTAATATTCAAGATTGATACATTCAATAGGTGCTTCAACACTTCAATCATAGTCCTTTTAGACGTAGAAATAGTCTAAGAACCTCAAAATTTGTGCAACAACCAAAAGACACTTTCAACTCATCAAAGAACAACTGTGTCATTCAATCATCTTATAAGTCCTATATCTGCAATTGTTTGCAGGCCATAGCTTCCCCTTTTGTATATTATTGCATATTTACTCGATTTTCACATCGCTGTATACCGTCCTTTGAGAGCCTATCCATGGTAGTGTTCATTTCTCTATAAATTTGCCCGTACACAATCTTTGTAAACCTTATTGAGATTTCCTTTATTTGTTCAACGAGGGGAAACAATACGATATTATGCAAATGGACTTTGTTTGATAAAACATTTATTGCAAGATTGGAATCACCAAAAATCTGTAATGAAGCCAAACATTTCTTCATAGTAAACTTTATGAGAAAGTAGAAAGCCATGAATTCGCTATAATTATTGGTCTCGCTTCCAACATTTGCTTTGAGATAAAAATAGTTGTTTTCATCCTAATGAATATCTATTCCACAACCACATATGGCATCATTACAAACCTTATTGAAGAAAGTCCAAGGAAAGGTTCTATCCACATTTAGCTCACAAATAGCTCTTGAAGGCTTTGTTCTTGTAATTGGCTTATAGAAAGGAAGCAATCCCAAAAGTTGAGAGAAAACTTTAAAGCGAGGGACAAATTTACCTTCAAACATAATGGAGTTGCGAGCCATCCATATACCCCAAAGGGTCAAATATGGGATAGAGCTAAGGGGCTTTAGATCCTTTTTCCCAAATCAAATTGAAATGCTACCTTCCAAAGTTTCGTTGTTCCAAAGGTTTGATAAATCTAACTTCCATATTGTTATAGATTTGTTGAGAGAAGGTGCAAGATAGCAAATGTTCAGTTGAATCATCACTGCTCCAACATAAAAGACAAATTTTTGGGCCAACTTTACCTATTTTCTTCATCATCCCCACATGAGAACCTTATTATTATGTCGATAAGGATGTCTATTTTGGAATAGGGTTTCCAGAATTTTAATTTAATTATCAATAATCATAAGGTGGATGGTAGGATTTAACCTGCATAGAATATTCTTAGTAGTATACACAAATCAAAGGCTAAGATTTATTTCCAAAGTAGTTATGCCTTTTATTCCTTTTAATTAAATTCATTAATTAAAAAAAAAATGTCATATGAACAGTTGTCATATGAAATTATTTATGGTTTTTTGGGCATGTATTGATAAGCCATGGTATTGTAACAAAGTCTATTTATAGATTAAGAATCTCCATGATAAAGTGGGGGTGAATCTCCATGGTTAAAACTTAAGAATCTTGTTACATGCTTTTTCATATATATATATATATATATAATTTTAAATAAAGTTATAATTTAGTTAATTCTTATGATTATTTTAATTTCAATAACTTGAGATGTATGATGAAGTAAGTGTTTTAATGCTTGTTATGGATTGATGCTTATCGACGTTTATCTACCATTTAATTTACATCGCTGCGCTAATTTAGTGCTAGTCACATTAATAATAGATTTTGGCATTGCCTTCACTTTCTACAACTTTTTCTGCTACTAGACGTCTTCCCTCGAGCCAAGTCCAATTAAGTTTTCATACTGAGGTTTAGTAGTGTAAACACCTCCCATCACATCTGCCCCCCAACATAAGTTTACTTAAGCTTGGGTGTGTTTGACACGAGCCCTCTAAAGAGTAAAGATGTAGTTTTCATTGAGGATTAGTGATCGTAGAAGGGTTAATGACTAGCGTGAGTTGACCCAATGACTATTTTGGAGAGGGCTATGTTGCTTGAATCAACTTGATTTGCTAGAGATGAGGTTTGATTTGGTCCAAAGATGGCTTGATTTGTTGAAGAGAATGATTTTACTTGCAATAGCTACTTTTTGTGCACAAGAGATCCAACGTTTCTTTGAATTTTTTTTTCAATGCCTTTGCTCTTTTTGACTTGATGACTTGTCTATCCTTGAATTTTTGACAATCTTCAATGTTCCTGTTACCCACCAAAAGTGGTGACCCCATAGGAGAATTTTTCTCCTTGTCATCTCTTCAAGCCGACAGCTAGCAGCCCCTGAAATCCACCTTGTAGCCGATGTGACAACCATTCATATCTCCGCCATCTGCATCAGTGGTAAGTCCCCTCGCCCATTTGTCACGATCACATGTTGGAAGGTGGGCTTCTGGTCAAAAAGTACTTTATTCATTATGCATTCAGGTACTTATGCTTGTTTGTGTTTGGGAATTTTGGCATGGACTATGGGGTGACTTGGAGGAAAGAAGGGTTTTGGTTGTAGTCATGTTACTTCACCTTAAATGGAGGGTTAACTTTCTATCGTAGTCCATCGAGACCGCCTCTAATGGCTTATGGCTTTAGGAAGGAGCATTATTTGGGAATCCATGATTGAGATAGCGTGTCCCATCTATCCCTTTTCCATACTTTATCACTCCCCTCTGCGCATTATGAGCTCTTATTCCATCTCTATTCTCTGGGTTCACATGACCATGGGTCCACTGGGATTTAGCACACCCCCTCCCCTTTTCCACATATTTGGTTCGGGCATAGAAATATTGCCCTAGGAGGTTGATGCAGTTAAAAAAGAAAGAAAAACCATATCATAGCCACAAGCAAGAAACAAAAAGAAAGAAAATTATAAAATTCAAAAGAATGGCCTTGACATTAACCTTAGCACGTGGGCAAAAGCCAAGCATGAGCTCTACCCTTATCATATAGCCATCACCTGGTTCTTGAGGCCAATGTTTCCCTATTACATCATTAAAAAGGAACCCTTGCATGTCCCAACCTATAACCACTGCCATACATCATTCAAAGCATGTTCTCATTCCTAGAGCTTCGAGCAATAATACAAAGAAAAATCAATAAAAAAAAAGGCAATAATAAGGGTGAAAAAACAAGGGTTGGGGTAGCTCATGTATCCACGATTGCTCCCTCTTCACATCTCTACACCGAATATGTGGAATTCCTCATCATTGCTACCCCTTTGGCCATGGCATTTGGCTCTGAGATTCCTTTATCTCCTTCTATTCCATCATTATTCACTTGGCACCTATTAATTGAAGGGCGGACCGAGGACATGTCACTTCCCTTTGGGGGTTGGAAACGCCTGATAGGGTCGTCTATTAGCCACTCCTATCTAGGGAGGTAACACCATTATGTGACTAAGACCCCAATTTTGGAAGAGGAACTTTGTATGAAGTGTCACATTGCCTATTACTTGCAAGCTTGGTCCACTTAGATGCAAAAATGATTAAATGTACATGATGTCATAAGTTGCAACATTGGATATTTTGTGTGATTGGTAGGTGGTTTCATTATGGGTTGGGCGACTTAACTAGGGCTCTAGTCCACCAAAGGATCATATTGACACCCATAAGTGAGGTGTTGGGAGCCATGGGTCTCTAGAGATTCATAAAGCATCACTTGCATTTATGGGCACCTTTGGCACCCACAACATTTGCACTTTTCCCTACATTATTCATGGGATGATGCACTTGGACCAATTTTCCCTCAGCCGACTTAGCATATGTACATGGCGTGGTAGTTGATCTAAGGCCCATATGAGGTTTGTTTCGTTCATTGAGACATGGGAGGGCTAGCACCATCTTCAGTGCCTTCAATGTTGGAGCAAATACATAGATTCATCCACATGGAGACCCATGAGACCAGCTTGTGCCCCACAACACATTTGTGGGTCCACAAGATGATTTGCACTGAAGCAGTGGGTCCAACTCCTCCATCATGATTTTAGAGGTCCTCTACACCTCATTTGGCACAAGAAGGCCTCAACGCATGCCCTCTAGAGGCCTATGCATGCATGATGTCAACGTTTCAACCCTCTTTTGGAGATATATTTTCATTTGCACATTGGTTACTAGGTCGGCGTGTGACCTAGAGGCTTTTCTTGCCCATTATTTTATAATTTTAGGGGCTTGTAGGCAACATAGGCTATGTTAGACATCATATATATTAGAGAGATGTCATTTCATTTGTCATCATCATCACACTTGGGACTTTGGCCTCCTTAGAGAGGCTCACACTTGTTCTTTTCTTGGATTCTTGGATGATTGGATGCATTTTGATATTTGGAGCTGATTTTTGGATGTCTTTTGGAGCTATTCTTGGCATAATGGATGGATTTTCTTGCTAATTGTCTTGCAATGTTGAAGATATTTCTCTTTCATGTTAAATGTACGGAATGAGTATTTCTAATCTATGCTAAATTGTGCCCCTAATTGTTGATAAGTATCTACTGAATGCTAGTTAGAAGAAAATTACATGCAATTTTCATTCATGACATTGTAAGAAGTATCCTAGTGGTGAAACTCTTTGAAGCTCTTCCCATAATTTCCATTATTCCTTGAGTGGGTAAATGCTTGAAAATTGACATCCATGACTCCATACACCCAAGGGACAAGGCACTAGTCCAATTCTTTGGTGATCAACCTTTTCTCCATAATTTCTTCTTCTCAAATTTGGTTCTTTTAAGGCTAGGGCAAAATGCTAGAGCTTGGAGCAAAATTTTAGGGAGGAGAATTTTTGGTGATTGAGAGGCTAAACATCAAGGGATAGGTCTAGGCTACCTAACCTATCAATTTGGTGGGCATCCACTAAAATTTGATCCATAAAATCTCTTGCCCTAGGTGTTGCTCTAAGAGGGAAACCCTAGTTTCTTTTCCCCTAAAAGGGTTTCATGACTCTTGGATTAGCTGAATATCATTGTAAGAAACTCTTTTCCTTGAGCCTTGACCTTGTGAATACCTATTACCATCGAAAATCTCAAAACCCTAGGTCTTGAGCCTTCTTTTCTAGGGCTTTTCTTTGAGAGCAATTTGCTTCTTTGAAGCCTTGCACCTTTGTTGTGCCTCTCTTTGAGTGAGCTTTAGTAGGGTCACTTTGTACCTTATCATTTAACATATCGATTATAAGCCATTCCTCCTTTACCGAGACTTCTCCCATCGATGAAAATTTGTAAAGAGTAGGGGGTTTTGGCTTAAGGTGACATTGGGTCTCTACCCCATTATTTTCCCATTGTCTAGTTTACACCTTGTAGGGTTCTTTGTTCAAGGCTTGCTAGATTTTGCAGCAATAGTTCCTTTAACTCACAACGATTAGTATTGACATTTGCAATGGTTAGTTTGATCTCACATGGCACCAATGAGGGACGTCATCTTGCATGGAAGCTAGATCTCCAACGCCCTTGAGAAATTGAGGATTCTGCCACACAGGTTTTATCTAATTGTTTTTTTACATAATTTTTGACGTCAACCTGAAAACCCGTTGACTTTTTGACCCTTGGACCATATGCATTGGGAAACATGCACTATCTTGATAAATGTGAACAACTGAGAACTGTGAGACTACAATGTTGAGAATTGTCTGATGAATATTGCACCAAGGCCATGGTTGCATACACACTCCATGACACATGACCATGTGGTAAGTCATACGTGCACACAACATGGGATGGACTGACCCTACAACTGCAATCACCCCAGCATAATCAAAGGCTACCATAAGCCATGAGTCCTAGTGTGATCTGCTTCAAGTCCTCTGTGAAAATTTCATCTATTGCAGCAACTAGAAATTATTCTTCTAATTGTTAATTTACTTTAGCAATTTATTTTCCCACACAAACAAAGAATAATTCTCTATTGCAATTTTCATAAATAAACTGCGGAAGAAAAATAGCGCTGCAAACTGAGAAAATACTAGCACACACACAATAAAAATGACACCATTATTTTTGGACAAATGTCCCCGGAAAAACCCAACTTGGGCAAACCGATGCAGCAGTTGAGGGTTTTATGTTATTAAGCAACAATGAAATCTGAGTACAATAATCTGGATGTTGAATCTGGAAATCCTACAGAGAAAAATACTGGCAAATCTGGTGAGGAATTTTTCTCACCCTAAAGGCAAATTCGACACTGAAGACTGGCCTTTGAAACCCTCTACGAATTGCCCTGCGTCACCCTTTGTGTGGGATTTGTGCAGACTCTAATTCGTACGACCTGGATCTCAATCTGAGTAGCTTCTTCTGTTTGCTACTGACTCTAGAAATGCTTCTCTCGACCTCTACAAAATTCTTCTGCCACCAAAACACTGAAACAACTTCCCGAATTTGCAAATCGAAATGCCTTTAGAGGCTACTGTGCAGTCCTTGCGTTAGCCTCACTACGACTCTTCTGCCTCTCTGCAAATGCACTCATTGGATCTGGAAATCTTCCTCCAACCTTACTGCCCTTGCCCCTCACTGTCTCTGCTTCCTCATTGGAGCTCGAACTCTTCGGCATCTGACCCCTGCTACTTTGGAAAATCGAATTCTCGAAGTGACTCTAGTGTGTTTTCCGTCACCACATCGATCCCTTCTTATATCTTCCTGTTGGGACTCCAAAAACCAAGATTGGAAAATCGAATTCTCCACGTGACTCTAGTGTGTTTTCCGTCACCACATCGATCCCTTCTTATATCTTCCTGTTGGGACCCCAAAAACCAAGATTAAATCTTAATCGATAGATCATTTCTGGATCGATCTGTGTGAGTTTCTAGAGAATTCTCACCTTGACTTAATTAATTCTGATTATTTAACCAGTTCTCCCAAGTTTAGACTTAGGAAACATTAAAAAATTGGTTAATAATCTAATTAAGACATCTCTAGGTGGAATTTCCAGAAACGATTTCTGGGTTTTGGAGATCTCATGTATTCTAGCCTCTCCACCAAATTTCCTGACTAGAACACATCCGATGCTATAGAAATTAACATTCCCTCTTAGATAGGACTGTGTTCTCTCTAGCGCTGCACATCCTGTCACAACACCCTCTCTCTATATCACCTCTTGTCACACTGCTGATGTCTGGCCATATTGCCTACCAACCACTGCGCAACTCTAATGCTTCATCTGTGTTGCTGCTAACATTGCCAAACTGCGACCAACACTGCGTCTGCACTACAACTCCCTCTCATTTGTTGTTGCTGCAACTGCAACTACTGCAACTTAGAAGCATCCAAAATACTGAATCAACTGTGTTCAGTATGAAGTATCTGCCTTCGGAGTCTCTGACTGCTACTAGCATCTGCATTGTCACTGAAGAATCTGCATTGTTGCTAACTCTGCACTGAGCCACCTGCTCTGCTGTTAACACTACACTGCGCTCCTCAACATCTTAATGCCACTAGTCTGCAACTATCACTCTGGCACTGATTGCATCAACTGCCACTGATCCATCCTGCTACCTAATATTGTGGGCCCTGTAGCAAGGTAATGATCCATAAGGTGGACTCCTTAAGGACCCTGCACATCTCTGTAGCTCTCTGGGGCTACAACACCAAATCACCCCACCTCACCATGGAGGTATATTTGCAAACATAACAAACTCTGATCAACTCATAGTGTTGCCAACTACTGTAATAATGAGTTTGGTCTCCCTAGATCCTAAAGTACTAGCTTCCATAGGGCTGTTCCCTCTGAAACTAGACTCCCTTTGATTCTCGATCTCCCTATGGGAAATCTTTTTTCTCCCTCCTAGCAACTTGCACTGTCCTCCTGCGCTAGAACTGGGCTGTGTAACTCTACGTTGGGAATCTTCTGGCTGGAACTGCACCTGCATCCTACAACTAGGCAATTCACACTGCTTGTCTCATTGCAACTAGTTCTGCAACTATCTAATGACATATTGCGTCTGCTGACACTGAACTTGCCACTATGATATTGTGGGCTCCTGTAGCAAAGGTGATGGTCCTGCTACAAAAATCTGAAACTAATCTAACTGATCTCCTTGTTGCAACTGCGCTAGACCCTACCCATTCGGCACGCTAGAGTTTCATACTCCTCCTCCTAGATCTGGTGCCCCACTATCTCCTTTCAAGCCTAGTCCCTGGCTGGGACCCTTCCTTTCTTTGCAAATTGCATTAGACAACTTGCACTTCCTCCGACACTTATTTCCGACAATTGGAAGTCGCACTGTTGCCCAGATCTACATTTTGGCTAACTTGCACAACCTCCTCAGGCAATCTCGTACGATCAACCTTGCAAAGTTGCAAAATCTGTGAAACTCAAAACTGGAGATAATAAACCTGAAAATCTCCCTCTTTCTTGCTGCTCGGTTACTGGATCTGCTGCTCTCACTCCCTTCTGGAGTAACTACTGCCAATCTGCAACTGGAAAAATTAGATCTCTAAAACTCAAGATCCCTTGAGAGAAATTTTCCCTCTGTTGTGTGTGCTTTTCTCTTCCACCCGACGCTGGTTTTGCTACTGCAAAACCTTCTGCATCCAACCAAGGAATCTGCTGAGCGAAAATTTGAGATGCTATTGCTCCCTCTGCCCACTGGAATCTCTATTATGGGAAATTCGAACTTTTCTGCCACTTGCAACTGAAAATTGAATTCTTCCCAACAATCCGCGCTGCCTGGATATGAATTGCGCAACACCAGAAAATTTTAGCCTGCTGCTCCCTCTGAGCAGCGAAATTCTTCTCTTCGCTTCTGAGTTTCCCGGTTGATCATACCATGTGAAAATTTCATCTATTGTAGCAACTGGAAATTATTCTTCTAATTGTTAATTTAATTTAACAATTTATTTGCCCACACAAACAACGAATAATTCTCTACTGCAATTTTCATAAATAAATTGCCAAAGAAAAATAACGCTAGAAATTGAGAAAATACTAGCACACACACAATAAAAATGACACTGTTATTTTTGGACAAATGTCCCCGAAAAAACTCAACTTGGGAAAATCGGTGCAACAACTGAGGGTTTTATATTAGTAAGCAACATGAAATTTGAGTACAATAATCTAGATGTCGAATTTGGCAATCTACAGAGAAAAATACTAGCAAAAATCTAGTGAGGAATTTTCCTCACCCAATAGGCAAATTCGGCACTTAAGAATGGCCTCTGAAACCCTCTACGAATTGCCCTGCGTCACCCTCTTTGTGGGCTCTAATTCGTACGGCCTACATCTCAATCTAAGTTGCTTCTTCTGTTTGCCACTGACTATGGAAACGCTTCTTCTGGCCTCTGCAAAATTCTTCTGCCACTGGAACACTGAAACGACTTCCCGAATTTGCAAATCGAACTGCCTTTAGAGGCTACTGTGCAGTCCCTGCGTCAACCTCACTGTGGCTCTTTTGCCTCTCTGCAAATGCACTCACTGGATCTGGAAATCTTCCTCCAACTTCACTGTCCCTGCCCCTCACTGTCTCTGCTTCCTCACTGAAGCTCAAACTCTTCGGCAATTGACTGCTGCTACTCTGGAAAATCGAATTCTCCAAGTGACTCTGGCGTGTTCTACATCACCACATTGATCCCTTCTTATATCTTCTTGTTGGGACTCCAACGACCAAGATTAAATCTTAATCCATGGCTCAGATCATTTTTGGATTGATCCATGCGAGTTTCTAGAGACTTTTTACCTTGACTTAATTAGTTATGATTGATTAACTAGTGTTTCTAAGTTTAGACTTAGGAACCATTAAAAAAATGGTTAATAATCTAATTATCTCTAGGTGGATTTTCAGAAACGATTTCTGGGTTTTGGTGATCTCATGTATTCTACCCTTTCCTCTAAATTTCGTGGCTAGAACACATTTGATGCTACAGAAACTAACATCCTCCAATCCTATGCAAGATGAAAGGAGCTAAGAGCAGAGACTAAAGGGATTGGCCATGGCCGACTATAATAGGCCTAAGATACCTTAATACAAAATTTAACATGGCCTACAAGGATTTAACTTGCATCCTTTGGACTTACAATGGTGTTATGAAAAGTGAAGAAGTGACCATCTGTACCCCTGTAACCTGTTGAAATGAGGGTTAATAGTTCCAAAGAAAGTGAAAACATTTCACAAATATCATGTGTAGAATTGTGGTAGCTATCCTTGAGAAGAGACGTGTCTCTTACACTCATTCACAAAAATACCATAACAAAATGTTAAAACTTTATTTTTATCATAATGCCAAAACCCCAAGAAATGAAAACCATAAGATTCAAGGGTCATAACCCTAACATGTAATTAGGGTTGAGCATGCACATTGAGTTGGATGATGTTGAGATGCATGAAAAAGGGGGAGCTTTTCTAGGACCATGACTTTTGGCTCATTGCTGTTAGTGGTAAGATATTTTGTAGGTAAGTCATGATGCCTTAAGATTATCATCTATCAAAAAATGTGTCAAAATTTTAGAACCTAAAAATTGTCAGTATCACTACCATTTTTTGGATGACCTTGGATGACCACTTGAATCACCAAGTGATCCCACTTTCAGTTTTTTGTGAACTGATGAAAATTTTCATAATAAATTACAAACCTTACAAAGACCTCATAAGGTCCTAGAAAACCTCTATAGCATCAAAATGATGAAAACAATGATAAGAATTATGGGATAAAAAATAAACTATAAACTACCTAACATAAAAAAAGGTTTGTAGTAATGATTAACTCATGTTATGATGCCTTTTTAAGGTTAGTGCCTTGTCTTACATGTGTTATTAATGTGTTTGTAGGTGTAAGCTGTTCAACATGTTTTTATTTTTAGAAATATTATAAGGTTCACAATAGTATACTTAGTTTTTGCTAACATATATTCAAACCTGTCAGGCCAGGAATGAACCACTCCTCGCTTGCAATTTCTATTAATGTGCGGTTAAATTTATACAAAGAGGTGACTCTTTGTTTCATATTCTAAGGGTGACTTCACATTCTCCTAATTTATTTATTTACAACTTCAAGACAGAAATCTTGAAGGATTATGTCCAACATTCCCCTCCTTAAGCTGAAGCGATGCTTGTGAGCACAAGCATCATTCTGAATGTTTCAAACTATTCCCTTCCGAGTGCCTTGGTGATGTTTGCAATTTGCTCATTTGTGGAGTAATGTCCTAAATGATTAGTCTTGCCCTCTACATGATATCGAATCAAATGATAGTTTGTGTTGATAAGTCTGGTTTGATGGAATCTAGGATTCTTGGCCGACTTGATTGCAGAAGTATTGTCAACCAAAAGAGGAGTAGAATTCACTTGTTTCTCTTGCAAATCTTCAAGTATTTTCCTGAGCCACACAACCCCCTTTGTTGCTTCTGCGACTACCACATATTCTGCCTTTGTCATGTAATCTGTTTGAATTGATTTTTTGTGGGAGCTCCATGAGACAGTTGCTATCCAAGATTCATGAGATAGCCTGAAGTTGACTCTCCATTTTCTTTTGTTGAGAAATCCAATAGGGTGGCAAGTGTTGATTTGGGGTAGCATCGGATGTGCTCTAAGCCTTAAATTTTGCAGGAAGGCTTGGCAACATGTATTCCAAAGAACCCAGAAAGCGTTTTGGGAAATTCCACCCAGAAGTGATTTTATTAAAATAATTAATATTTTTAATGATGACCCTAAGTCTAAACTTAGGAAAATTAAAATATTAATGGGTATTAATCTAATTAGGGGTGAAATTTCTAGAAAAAGACACGAATCAAGCCAAAATGATCTGAGCCTTTGATTATGATTTAATCTAGGCCGTTGGTTGTCCAACAGGAAGATATAAGAAGGGGCTTGAGGGTCATTTGGAAAACAACAGAGAGATCAAGGAAATCGATTTTTCTAAAGTGAAAAGTTCTCAGGAAGAAAATCGATTGAGGGGATTTCTTGCAGCAGAGGGGCAGTGAGAATCCGGGAAAAGGAATTTCTGGAGAGTACGAGGCAGAGGGAGAACAGAAAGACGTCCAGGGGAAGGCCGACGCCGGCCCACGCAGTGCTGACGCAGAGATAGCGCAGTCCTTGAGGGGAAGTCGAGTTTTTTGCTGAGGGAAGTCGAAGTTCAGTTGGCGGAAGCCGGGGTGTGAGTCCGAGAGGCAGAAGGTCAATTTCTCAACCAACAGAGGATCCAAAGGAGAGGTAGTGTAATACCTAGGACGGGTGGCGCAAAAACTGCCCAGAGTGTCACAGTTCTACGCAGAGGCCACGCAGAGCCTCCAAAGCAGCAGGATCAGTCATTGATTCTCTAGTGACAGGGTGAGATCATTTCACCAGTCTTTTGTTTAGTATTCTCTCTGTATCGGATTGCTAGTTGAGCATCCTAGAATTGTACTTAGATTTTCTCCTGCATAATAATAAAACCCTCAGAGCTGCTGCACTGATTTCCCTGCATTGGGTTTTTCCGGGGAATTTTGTCCAAAAATAACAGTGTCCTATGTGTTTCTATTTTCCTTGCTCAGTTTCTATGTTTCAGAATCATATTTAATTGGTGTAGACTGCTTTAGTGATTTACTTCAATGTTTCATGAAGAAATCTGAAATAAGCTTGTAATGTAATTTACAATCTAGGTGGAGTAGATTCAGTTGGTTGCAGTAGGATTCTTGAGATTGTTAGATCTAGGAATTTTCACATGGTATCAAAGCGTTTGATGTGAAATAGGGAAGAGCAGATCTAGCACTGAAGCAAGGGCCAACTTGCTGTAGAAAGCAACAATTCGAATCCCCTGAAGGATTGCGCAGTTCTAGCCAGGAGGGCTATATTTTCGTGGGTGTCTCTCTCTGAGTGAGCCGGCAGAGAGGTAAGACTGCCAGATCGAAAACTTGCCAAGGCAGAGGGAGCTACCCAGAGCTAGAGGAACACAGTTTTCTGCAAGCTGAGTGTTGGGCAGAGAAGCCGTCAGAAGAAAGAAGCAGATCGCATAGTGAGGGAATACTTCCTCAATGATTCTTGCAGAGGAAATCAACATTTCTCATTTGTTGAGCAACAACTTACTAGCTCCATTAGGGAGTGCGTAAGCTAGCCTAGGAGCTACGCAGTAGGGAGAAAGAGGGAGTTGTTCGACATTTTTTCGGAGGATATGGCACCCAGTGGCTTGAGGGATCAAGACAAGTTGGGCGGGGCTTCCAACTATGCGATTTAGAAGGCTAGAATGTCATTCCTTCTATATGAGCATGCCCTCAAGACGTATGTTGATAATGTGGTAGTTGCCCTTGCGGATGCGGATCCGTTGAAGAAGTTCACAACTGAGATGTCAAAGGCCAAGAGGATGACCCTGGATGGAGTCAAGGATCACGTGGTGTGCCACGTTGCTAGCAAAGGAACTGCTAAGGAGATGTGGGATGCCTTGGCCACATTGTATCAGGGATTTTCCGAGCAGCAAAAAATTTACTTAGAACAAAAGTTGAGGTCTGCGCAAATGCTGAAGGGAGAACGTGTGGATCCATTCCTCACGAAACTGAAGGAGACTCGTGATGAGTTGTCGGCTGCAGGACACACACCTCAGGATTTAGAGTTAGTGAGACTAGCTCTAAATTCCGTCTTGGATGAATGGCAAGTCTTTGTCCAAAGTATGCTGGGTAGAGCAGCATTGCCAAATTTGGACGAGATGTGGGTAGCTCTGAAACAAGAAGAGTTGAGGAGAGACCTGCTCAAGGTCAAACTTGACGGGAGCAACAACAGCAATGGGTTGAAGCCCAAAGTAGAGGAAGAGGATAACGCAACCCTTGCATCGAAGGGAAAGTAGGGGCAACAAAGATGAAAGAAGGACGTCTCCAAGGTGAAATGCTTCAGATGTGGCAAGATGGGCCACTATGCATCCCAATGTCCTTTGAAGAAAAAGGACAAGGATGAGAAGCATGATCCTAAGGTTGCAGCTGCAAAGATCGAACAGGAGGAGGAGTTCGTGATGTCAGCCAAGATAACACCAGGAGGGAGGTGGGTTGATATAGAATTGTAGTTCGATAGAACTACAAATGCGCAGGATCCTTGAGGAGCCCACCTCTTGGATCATCACCTTGCTATGGGTGCCCACGATTAGTAGTAGCGAGATGGTAGAGTTTTCGGTTGATGCCATGGAGTGTTGATTCGATAGATGTAGTAGTTAGTAGTGCCATAATGAGAGTAGCATAGAGCAGAGAGGCAATAGTGAGAGGAGGCACAGTGTAAAGCTTCAATAGTGCAGTTTTGGATACCGAGGTGTATCCACTGGATACTTGTCTAGTTTTGGATGTTTTCAGTTGCTTCTATCAGAAGCTGAGTTGCAGTACGGATGCAATGTTAGCAGTGGCAGTGCTAGCAGCATAGCAGATGCAACATTTAAGAGGGAGTTGTAGTACAGATGTAGCATTGGCAGTGGTAGTGTCAAAGGCAGTAGTACAGTTGCAACAACAACAGCAACGCAGTAGTTGGTGGACAGCATGTCAGACATCAACAACACAGAGGATGATGCTTCAGAGCCAGACCAGTATGCAGTGGCAGTGTATTACTAGAGCACGTTCCTTGCTAAGAGGGAGTGTTGATTTGGGGTAGCATCGGATGTGCTTTAAGCCTCAAATATTGCAGGAAGGATTGGGCACATGTATTCCAAAGAACCAAGAAAGCGTTTTGGGAAATTCCACCTAGAAGTGATTTTATTAAAATAATTAATATTTTTAATGAGGACCCTAAGTCTAAACTTAGGAAAATTAAAATATTAATGGGTATTAATCTAATCAAGGGTGAAACTTCTAGAAAAAGACACGGATCAAACCAAAACAATCAGAGCCTTTGATTATGATTTAATTTAGGCCGTTGGTTGTCCAACAGGAAGATATAAGAAGGGGCTTGAGGGTCATTTGGAAAACAATAGAGAGATCAAGGAAATCGATTTTTCTGAAGTGAGAAGTTCTCAGGAAGAAAATCGATTAAAGGGATTTCTTGCAGCAGAGGGGTAGTGAGAATTCGGGAGAAGGAATTTCCGGAGAGTACGAGGTAGAGGGAGAACATAAAGATGTCCAGAGGAACGCTGACGCTGGCCCACGCAGTGCTGACGCAGAGGCAATGCAGTCCTTGAGGGGAAGTCGAGTTTCCTGCTGAGGGATGTCGAAATTCAGTTGGCGGAAGCCGGGGTGTGAGTCCGAGAGGCAAAAGGTCGATTTCTCAGCCAACAGAGGATCCAAAGAAGAGGCAACGTAATACCCAGGAGGGGTGGCACATAAATTGCCTAGAGTGACATAGTTTTGCGCAGAGGGTGATGCAGTGCCTCCAGAGCAGCATGATCAGTCACTGATTCTCTAGTGACAGGGTGAGATCATTTCACCAGTCTTTTGTTCAATATTTTCTCTGTATCGGATTGCTAGTTGAGCATCCTAGAATTGTACTCAAATTTTCTCTTGCATAATAATAAAACCCTTAGAGCTGCTGCACCAGTTTTCCCGCATTGGGTTTTTCTGGGGACTTTTGTCAAAAAATTATAGTGTCCTATGTGTTTCTATTTTCCTTGCTCAGTTTCTATGTTTCAGAATCATATTTAATTGGTGTAGGCTGCTTCAGTGATTTACTTCAATGTTTCATGAAGAAATTTGAAATAAGCTTGTAATGTAATTTACAATCTAGGTGAAGTAGATTCAGTTGGTTGCAGTAGGATTCTTGAGATTGTTAGATCTAGGAATTTTCAAAGCAAGTTAATTGATTTCTCTTAGTATGACATTAACTTGTGATGTTTCACTATTAGTTTTCTTCTTTTGATTTATCTTGTCCTTGTCATCAAGACTAATGCCAATCAATAAATAGAGGAGGACATGAGATGTAGGCACGCAGCGAGGGCAAAACCCCTACATAGGGGAAACCCAGTCAAGAATTCTTCCTTCAGTAGATTCAAAAACAAAGACTGAGATGACCAAGACCCTCATAACCTAGACTAAGGACTATTTTCATCCATCAAGTCAACCTTGCCACATCATGCTTCAGTTCTGTGGTATCTCAATTATGCTTCAGCGCTGTGATGGTAGTACTCATATGATGACATAATAAGCTTCGGTCTTGTAGTGTTAGCACACATATAATGATACAGTCCTACAGTGAACTTTGGTTCTATAATGATAGCACACATTGTTCTGTAATACACTCATGCTTCAGTCCTGTGGTGGTAGCCCAAGTTTCGGTCCTGAAATGATACTTCAAACACTGCAATACAGTCATGTCTCGGTCCTGTGGTAGTAGCCCAAGTTTCGGTCTTGTGGTGGTAGCCTAGACTTCAGTCTATGGTGGTGATAGCCCTAAAATATTTCGGCTTGCACTAACACTTCATCTTCTTGGAACTTCAAGTTATTCTCCACTGTAGCTTCACCGAATTCCTCATTGAGATTCACCAAACTCTTCTCTGAAATTTCCTAACTTGTATCTCTGAGGTACACCAAACTCATCTTTTTTCTCTGTAATTAGAGCAAAGTTTACACGCCTATATATAGTTGTTTTCCATAGTAAAATAAGCCGACATGAGTTTATTTAGTGAAGCTAACTTGTTGACTATTAATTTGGAGGTCGATTGCAAGGAGACTTGATGGAGGAAGATTTTGACATAACAAAATAGACTTTGACTTTGACTTACAAATCTTGAAGGCCTACAATGGAGGCTTGACCTATGACAATTGACCCAAGCATGAAACCCATGCTTTAACAAGTCAATTTTAATTAATAATACTTTTTTTTTGCTTTCTTTTGATAAATATATTTCATTATGACTCAAGTACAGTTATGAAGACCGAACCTAGTTACATTCTTCAACATCTTTGTCTCTGTTGAAGTCCAAATCATTATATCCAATCAAGCTAAATGCATTTGTTTGTGAATATTGAATCCAAAGTCTTTGAGTTCCTTTCAAGTACTTCAAAACTTTTCTTACAACAAACCAATGTCCTTCACAATGCTTTTGCATAAATCTAGAAAGAACTCCAACAACAAATGAAATATCTAGTTTGGTAGTAGTGAGCTAGATAATACTTCCCACAAGTTTTATGTACTTGGTTGCATCCTTAAATTCATTCCTTTCTCTTGATGTGAGCTTCAAGTCTTGTTTTATTGGAGTAAATAGAGGGTTGCATTTAGCCATGCAAAACCTATTCAACAATTTTCCAATGTACTTCTTTTGGGAGAGGAATATATACTTTGGATGTTGAGCCACTTCAATGCTTAAGTAGTAGTGAAGGTGTCCCAAATATGTCATCTCAAATCCCTTCTTGAACACTTTATGGATGCAATATAGTTTTCATTGTTTCCTATTATCAACAGATCATCTACATATACCACAAGATATACAACAATTTTGCCAATTTTATTGACAAATAGAGTTGCATCATCAAGATTATTGTGTTTAAAATTCAATTTCAGAAGATGCTTAGTTAACTTTTCATACTAGGCTCGTAGCGCTTGTTTTAGGCCATGTACGGATTTGATGGGTTTTGTTTTTGTTCTACTCCCCTCACATCAAAACCTTCCCGTTGAGCTATCAAGACATTCCTTGCAAGTTTCCATTCGAGAAAGCAATCTTCACATCCATTTGATGAACTTTCCATCCATTCTGAGCTGCTAAGGAAAAAAGAATCTGGATGGTCTCTTCATAATCAACACCTTCAATTTGTGCAAATCCTTTTGCCACGATCTTTGCTTTGTGCTTGCCAAGTGAGCCATTTGATTTGTACTTGTTTTTGTAGATCCACTTGCACTCAATTGGTTTGGATCCCAATGGAGGGTCCATCAACTTCCATGTTTCATTCTATATGAGATCATCATACTCTTTTTGCATTGCTTCTTTCTATTCATCATTAAAAAAAACTTCTTTAAAGGAAGTTGGTTCAAAGTTAGTAGATAGATTCGATTTACAATCATATGAAACATCCATATCATCTACATCAACTGAAACATAATTATCTACATCACCTCCATCTTGTCTGGTGGAACCTTTGGTTCTTGTCTTTCTAACCTCATCAAGATGAACACTTTCAAGTGTTTTGGTGAGCCATTTCGAGGGACCTTTATGAGATGGTCCAGGTTGCTCCATTGATTGAGATGGAGCCGCATCAAGTTTCAACCTTCCAATCCTCTCAATCACATAATTCAAAGCTTCTTCTTGATTTGATCAATTGGTTGGAACGTCATGAGGGGGAGATAATGCTTCAGAAGGAGACTCCATGGATTGATCCAAGATAGTATCCCCCCTTCAAGATGTGGAATCTCGTTATCAATTCTTGATATGTCTTTGCAGGAGTGAATCTATCCAAACGGTCAAGTTGCTGCTCAATAGTGTTGTCGGTCTTGGAAGATTCAAGAAAAATTACATCTCTAGAAAGAATAAACCTGTGGTTTACCCTAGGAAGATGCACTTCCAACTCCTTGCATCAATCTTGCTTCTTTTTTCCTTGGGAATCAAGGCATAACAGATGGAACCAAAAACCCTAAGATGCTCTACTAAAGGAATGTGGCCATACCATATTTCATAAGGAGTCTTATTTTTGAGAGCATGACATGAACATATGTTTTTCACATGCATTGCACATAGAACTGCATCAACCGAAAACATCAATATTACATTTTTGAAAAACATCATTGAGCGAACCATATTCAAGATAGTCCTGTTCATTCTTTCAACTACCCCATTTTGTTGAGGGTCGTTTGGAACTATGGCTTGATGTTGAATGTTATGTTGGCAAAGATAGTTTTTAATTAGAGGTATATTCTCTTCCATTATCAGTGTGAAGGGAGCCAATATGTGATTGTGCTTCATTTTCAATCCATACATGAAAATCTATGAAAGTTTCAAAAGCTTGAGATTTACTTTTCAACAATTACACCCAACACATTCTAGTGTAATTGTGATATTTCCATTTAGCAATGTTGCTAAGTGAAATATCAATTTTGTCATTTTTGGGTTGCAACTTAGGAAAAGTGGGTTGTGGGCCCCACTTGCGATTTTGGGCTAAAAGAAGAGTCCAACATAAGGAAAAAGGGGAAATCAAATTGCTAGAGGAAGGTGGGGGCCACCCCCAAAGGGAAATACTCACCCCTTGGCTAATACATACTCATGGAGGGAAAAAGGCAAGGAAGGTCGATGTACGAGACCCGCAAGGGAAAATGGAGGCTCAAGGATAAATAGGAGATGCATTCATCATTTTGGGGCTTTTGAACCTTTGACATTTACACTCACCTAGCACGCTTGAGCTATGGAGCCAAGTCTGCAAGTGCTGTTCAACACATGAGATTTTCAGGCGAGAATCTCACCCTAAGGAGGTGATTTACATCACATTGGGAGTCAATCCAGGTACTTGCTCAGGCAATTCGTGGGACTTTACAGCAGACTGTGTTTTAGTAGAGGGAATACGCATCTCTTGGGGACGTCGATTGTGGAGTAGTGAAATCATTGGGCCTTCTGGGAGAGATTTGGGCCACATTTGCTGGGGATTTGGAGTGCTAGTTGGGCACAATTTTGGGGGACTTTTGCTGTGCCTTTGGTTCATCACTGGGGACTGCGTAGGCATGCGCAATAGTGTCTTTGTGCCACACATGAGAGTTTAGGAGAAGGACAATTGAGGGCTGAGGCGAGCTGAGACTTGTGGAGGCTTCTAGAGGGGAATTTTGCTAGGCTTTGCTGACATTCTGGGGCCTTCAAGTAGTGTCATTTCTAAGTGGGTCGATTTGCCCAACAATTGGAGAAGCACATGGAAATTGGAGAAAATTTCAGAGGTTAGAACTAGGACAAACCCTTTCTAGGTTTTGCTGGGTTATTTATGGGGAGACCAGGGTTAATTTCCCAGGATTTTCTAAACACCCGAGGAGGGCCAAACAACAGATTCTTCCAGTCGACAGTGCAATTTTTCTAGGGCCAGCACAGAGCATTGAGTGGACCATGTTCCTAGCAGCCGAGTAGTTGTTTTCATCACCTGGGTCTTGTTAGCTTGCCTTGGGTAAGCCCAGGTGCATACATTCCAAGCTTATATTGTATCCCCTTTGAATTATAATGAAAATGGCTAAGTTCTGCGCAATTTTTGGAGTATTTCTGTACTTAGTTTAATGTGTGAATTTTTGTGTTGCATGTGCTATGAATGCTTTGTTTATCACTGTCAATTTTCCTTAGGGATATTACAGTAATCATCAATAAAAGTCATCATATATTTATTTCCATTAGCAGAAGGAACATGCATAGGGCCGCAGTAATTATAAGGTATCAATCCAAATTTTCTACATGCTTTGGAAGTGGAATCATGAAAAGGTTGTTTGCTATGCTTTCCAAGGATACAAGCATCACATTGCTTCAGTTTCCTAGGAATAGTAGGAAAACCAGAAACATCATTCTTTTTTAATAAGCGAAGGTTATCATAATTAATATGTCCAAATCTAGCATGCCATAGAAGACTAGATGGCAATGTACCTTCATCATGATGAGAGATGTATGCAAAATTGTGTATGAGTAGATGTCACTTTCAACTTCAACAATCTTTCATCCTCCACTCTAGTCATGACAACCATGTTGTTAGATGCTTTCCTTATTTCTACTTTGCCATCAAACATATGAATAGAGTGGCCTTTCTAGCGAATGTGAACAAGAGACGGTAGATTTCTTCACAACTCTGGAAAGTAGAGTACATCATGCAAAAGAAAATGAGGGACTATCGAAAATTTGAGGTTGATGGTGCCAAGTCCTATGGGCTTGAGATTTGATTTGTCTGCAAAATACACTTTTCCATGTACATTGTCATTGAAGTCTTCAATGAAGTCTCTCCGCAAGGTCATTTGGCATGTTGCACCTATATCAAGTAGCCATGCATCTCTTCAAGAAGCAAATGACGTATGGAACAAATCTTCAGTTACTCCAATATTGCAATGTGCAACAATATAATGAGCAGATTTAGGTTCTTTACCTTTAGCTTGATTTGGTGTTTTACCTCTGTCTTCTTTTTGGATTCAATTGTGTTTCATTCTATCCCAGGGGATTCTGCATGTTGATGCATAATGCCCATCTCTGCCACAACGAATGCAGTGAAGATCAAGTCTTTCACCCTGATGCTGTTTACCCCCCCTTCCTTTGAAATTCTTTCTTCCATGTCCTCTTCTACTGCCACTTTGTTTAGGAAAATCACGTGATTTATTATTCCCTATCTAAGCAAGGCACACTGCTTCTTTAGGGGATTGAGTTGCTAACTTCCTCTTCGTAAAAGCTTTCTCTCATTCTGCAATCTTCTCTACGAGAGAGTCAAAATTAATGGACTTGAGTTGGTCACTAGCTTGCAGGGATTTAAGATAGTGAGAGTATGTAGGGTAGAGGGCCTTGACAAAGGATGTGAGAGGAATGTCTATCTTCACTCCAGTGGCATCTATATCATGCATGATGGCTTTGATTTTAGAGGCTAGAGCCAAGGGATCATCATCTTTCAACTCAAGGTTGAAGAGTTTGACCATTAGTTGGACAAGCTCTAATTTAGAGTGTGAGTCATACAAATCTTTCAACTTCTTTAATGCACCATAAGAATTTGTAATGGAAACTAAATGATGGCTCACATCTTCCTTATAATAACAACAATCAAGGCATAGGATTTATTGTCTTTGTTCTCCCAAATGGCTAGCTCCTTATCTGATGTGGGCTTGGTGGTTGCATTGCCCTCCTCTCCTTCACAGATGCCTTTTCCACAAGTAATTAAAAATGAGGGTGTTCTTAGTCTTGCTAGACGCACTTGGTAGTTCTCCTTGCTAGTCGACACTATGTCGACGATGTAGATGAGAGAGTGCATTTTCGTAAACCTGGGACCTCTTCTTTGAGCTGAGACCTAGATAAACAAGATCTCATATGAAGATAAAAGGGCGATGAAAATGGCACTGACAATATGGACAAATCATCTTCAGGTATGTAACATCTTACATTTAACGATTCCTCCATGGAAAATAATCATTCTTCCTATAAGGAATTTCATTTTAATAAACAAATAAATATTAAATATTCAACTCCCCTTGGCCTAGCTCAAATTCACTCAAAATGATACCAATAAGTTATTTTTATAGTCAAAAGAAGACAGATAGCCCTGATAAACAAAAACTCTGTATATAGAAGTCGAAAGGAGTGCAAAATTAAGAAGGTAGGCATGTAAGATTTACAAGGAATAGGGGCTTTAAATCAATAAGACAACATGTCACTATCACTATCATTAAACACCAAATTGTAATAAAAATCTATTTGTCTCTTTGCAATAGCTAAGTTATTGCTAGTGCTATGCAATCATTATGAAATTTTAAGGAAGATGAATGCCAGGCCAGATCTATAAGAATTGTTTGTGCTTGTCAAGAGTTGAGCTAGGGTGTTATGGGCTATTCAGAAGGCTATCTTGTAATCGTCACTAACTATTGCTCATGGTCTGCCATTGCTGAAACTCTGCACAATATGCACAACCACAAGTACTTTAGATACCATAGAAGAGGTATATGGTAGGGGAGCCAGGGCTGGCAATTGCACTTGCAATGTCAATAAGTATGAAGAGGCTAGTCTAGTGCCTGTTGTTAGCACCAACTTTTATGCCATTAGAGCTGACATAAACTTATAAAATCAGCTGCCAAATTCAGCAAACATATAAGAGAATCTGCCCTATGTGTCACTGGCAAATCCTCTTATTTGTTTGGGTTGGTGCTTGAGAATCTCAGGGGGGTGTTCCTAATGAGTGTACCTGCTGTCCAGATTGTTGAAATTTGATGACTAAAAAGTTTCTTGCAATCCCAACCCGATTTTAATTTCACCTTATCACTCCCATTCAATTAAATGCCCTTTCCCATAAACATACATTCAACATATAGAATTCTGGAAATGAAATTTTCAGATTAAAGCACATGGGACTGTCAACACATGCTGAAAATAAATATGGACATAAACAGACCAACAAAACACATAAAAATACACACAGATTTTTGGTCAACTTAGACCCAGGGAAAACCCCTTCAATCTTCTCCGGGGAAAACCTTTTAGAGAGCTCTTCAAATTTATTTATCTTTCAAGTTAAGGAAAAATACGTTTGCAGACAAAACAAAACAACAAAATACAACTTATCTCTTAAACCCAAAACTCCTTGAAAACCGTGCCTACTATGCCTCAATTTCCGTGCCCACTTGACGCTGAAAATATGTACTGTAAGAATACGGACTGTATGGATTTTTTCAATTTGTTTTTCAAAAAATTCTCTTGAACATCCTGCAACTCACAGCATTAAATGTTGTTCATACTGTACCTTACGCTGTCTTCTATGCCTTGATTTCCGTGCCCATCTTTTCCCAGAAATCACTCCTTCAGCTTGCTGCAACAAATTTCCCCTTCAGAACTTTTCTCCAGCTCTCAGCTTCTTTTCTCCAATCTACGCATGAAGAATGAATGCAGTGTCTCTTTTCTTTTCCCCCTTTTGTTTCCCTAAATGACTTTTGGGCAACCCTAAGATCTAATGGCTCAGATTCATTTAGATCAAGGGATGAGAATAAATGTGCATTTAATTCTCACATTCTATTTTTAACTCACCCGTTAAATAACGTACCCACATTGTACTTTATGTCTAAAGTCACTTTTCACTTTATAATTTAACATTGACTTTACCACTTATAAAGTCACTTTCACTTTATAAAGTCACACTTAGGAAAAGAATTATTTTGGAGACTTTTCCCTAGGTAGAGACTAATCGATGGGAAACCACGTGTCCAAGGTACATTAAAAATAACACTTCCTCTTACCGAGGAAAGTGTTTCTCACCACACCCATCTTGTCCCTGAAATGAACATGCTTGCCTCTTGGCAAGGACTTCGTGAGAACATCGGCCATCTGCTCATCTGTTGATATGTACTCCAGCTTCACTACCCCCTTTTGAACATAGTCCTTGATGTAATGATATCTGATGTCAAAGTGTTTTGACCTGTCATGAAACACTGGATTCTCCGTGAGTTTAATGCAACTCTGATTATCATAGTGAATAACCGTCGGTCTCAACTCCTGATCAAATAGGCCATACAACAACTTGCGAAAACAAATGGCCTCACAACTAACCTAGCTAGCAGCCATATACTTAGCCTCAGAAGAGCTCAAAGCAACTGACTTTTTCTTTCGACTGAACCACGACACAACTGCCGAACCCAATCCAAAGCAACACCCTGAAGTGCTTTTCTTGTCAGAAGCACACCCTGCGCAATCTGAATCTGTGTAACCTGCCAACCTCACTCCATCTCTTCGCCTATAGTCCAGACCATAATCAACAGTCCCCTGCACGTAGCGAAGGATGTGCTTTACAGTTACCCAGTGCACCCTCCTGGGCTCAACCATGAACTGGCTAAGTGTGTTCACTGCAAAGCACATATATGGCCTAGTGTTGACCAGATACATAAAGGACCCAATAAGCTGCCTATACAATGTGGGATCCACCAAACTAGAATTTGAAGCATGAAGCTTCTTCTAGTTGGTGATCATAAGTGTAGACGTGGGTCTACAGTCTGCCATGTGAAATTTGCTCAACACATCCACAACATACTGCCTCTGCCCCAGAAAGATATGCCCCTCCTCCTGCCACACCTCAAGCCCCAAAAAGTAATGCATCAACCCAATGTTCTTCATCTTGAACTCCATAGCAAGATCCTCCTTGCAACCACTAATCAGTCTCTATGCCCCAGTAATGAACAAGTCATCAACATACAACACAAGGATGAGCGGATCATCCCCTACAACAATGTAGTATAGGCTTGGATCTGCATCACTCTTCGTGAAACCCATCTGCTGCAAGCAAGGTTGCACGAAACGGGGAAACGGGTACGAGTTTCCGAAATGGGAAGCGATACGAAACGCGACCTCCCCAAATTTTGGAAATGGGGAAACGGGAATATATATATATATATATATATATACATATATATTAGGACATTTAAGAAATATGTGCAATCATAAAGCATATATGATACATTCTAATTTATTACATTATGATAAAACAGTCAATTGTCAATGCATAAACTATAAGTATCTAAATTTGCATCACATTTACTCATGAATAATCACATAATGAAAATAGAAATATCCAAAATCAGCCACGAGAAATTTCTAATTTCTTGTCTCGTGCTTGATTGGGAGTCTCCTCCTACATAGTCGAACAACCTTAATGCTCTTGATTAAATACAAGTTTCATACCCTAGTACCCTACATTCTCTTGATTATTGGGAGTCTCCCCTGCATAGAGGGCTTGGTTCTCTTGATTAAATACAAGTTCCATACCCTAGTACATGATAAAATCCAATGGAAACATTGCAATGCCCCCAATCCTGAAATCCTGAAAAACAGATAAGTCTGCTGGATTTTGAGTGAGATCTAAAATTCTACTTTCTCCATATGAAATCCAATGAGGGCGAAACCACTCTCAAACATCCTGAGTCATTTCATGGTAATGTTAAAAATTTAAGTAAAAGGATGAAAATGAAAAATAAAGGAGAATATCACTTTTACTTTAAGAATTTAACATTACCATGAACTGCATATCAACACTAGGGCAAAAGTTCACTTTTATAACTTTAGACAGGCATTTGGAAGCAACTAGAAGTCACTAGGCTAACGTAAGAATATATTAGAAACAAATAAAATAAAATAAAACACAAGTAAATGCTGAAACGTGGGTCATACGGCCCTGAAACGCGTTTCAGGCCGTACTGGCCACGTTTCAGTTTCGTGAAACGTGGCAGTACGGCCTGAAACGCGTTTCAGGGCCGTACCAAATGCGTTTCAACGTTTCGTACCCGTTTCCATACGGAAACGCCCTTCTGCCCCACGTTTCCTGCAACATAGGCTGCAAGTAAGTATCAATCCTCGAATACCAAGCTCTCGGAGCTTGCTTAAGTCTGTAGAGTGCTCGCCTCAACCGACATACATGGGTCTCTTGCCCAAGTACCTCAAAGCCATGTGGCTGCTCAACATACACCTCCTCCTCTATAACTCCGTTCAGAAATGTGGTCTTCACATCCATTTGATGGATCTGCCAACCCATTTTTGCAGCAATAGAAATAAGGGACTGGATAGAAGTGTACCGAGCTACGGGAGCAAAGGTCTCATCATAGTCAACTCCCTCTATTTGTGAGAACCCTCTAGCCACAAATCTCGCCTTGAACTTCTCAATGCTGCCATTCGTAGCATGCTTGATCATGTAGAGCCACTTGGAAGTCACAACTGACTTGCCCTTAGGCCTAAGCATCACTTCCCAGACATTGTTCTTAATGATAGAGGCATACTCCTCCTTCATAGCCTCTCTCCATACCTCCTGGCTCGCAGCCTCCTCATAGCTAGTAGGCTCAGAGTCAACAATGCTGGTAGCCTTGGCTACATTACTGCAAAACCGCTCAGGTGGCACACTCTCCTTGTTTACACTCTTCGAAGGACTAATAGACTTTGCTTCCTTCAAGTTGTCTTGAAGCCACTTGGGCCTCCTCTTCCCTGAAGAAGCTTCCCCATAGGGAACCTCATCCTCTGGCCCCTAGTCTGGTGAACTTGAAGGTCTTCCAACTGACCCTGGTGTGCCTATACCAGCACCTGTCTTCGAAGAACCTGTACTGGCACTTGTGCCTGTGTCAGCTGAAGTGCCATGTGAACTCTGTACCAGTGGACTCCCTAAATAAGTGCTCGGTGAACTCGCCACTGGTGCCCCAGATGTCACTGACACTGAAGTACCTCTTGTACCAATCGATCCAAAATCCTGAGGTCTTGCTCCTTGTACTTGACCTCCATGCTGAGGAGAAGTCTATGACTCTCTCTGATCATACTCCCGTGATCTCCGATAGGCCCTCTTCTTCTTGAACTTCACATCCCTCCTAATCACCACTCTATGTTTAGAAGGAATGAAGATCCGATAGGTCTTCGAAATCTCGTTGTAACCCATAAATATACCCTTCTTTGCCATGGGTTCCAGCTTCGTCCTCTGCTCCTTGGGGATATAAGAATATGTGAGACATCCAAAGATACGAAGATGTCCCACATGAGGCTTCTGTCCAGTGAAAGCCTCCTCTAGAGTCATATTCCCCAATACTCCGTGAGGAGACCTGTTCTGAAGATAAACAATAGTATTGTAGGCCTCAGTCCACAAAAACAAAGGCAACCCCTAATCATGAATCATCGCTTTAGCAGCCCCAACAATAGCTCTGTTCTTCCTTTCAGACACCCCATTCTGCTGGGGGTTGTAAGGAACCGTGAACTCTCTCCTAATGCCCTCCTGTGCACAAAAGTCAGAAAACTCACCATCGGTGTACTCACCACCATTGTCTGACCTCAAGACCCGAATCTTCCTACTTGACTGCTTTTCCACAAGAGCTTTGAACTCTTTAAAGCAACTGAAGACCTCACCCTTGGTATTCAGGAAATATATCCATTTCCTCCTAGAGTAGTCATCAATGAATATAACATAATACTCATAACCACCCAAAGACACATGAGACATATGACCACTAACATTAGTATGAATCAAGTCTAGTATACCTGTAGATCTGTTGTCGCTCACTGGGAATGGTAACTTGGTGTACTTGCCCAAAGCACACCCTCTGTAGACCTCATAATGCTTGACACTGAAATCAGGAACTCCAGTAGTGATCTCCCTCAATACTCTCAAAGCTCCATGATGCATATGCACCATCCTCCGGTGCCATAACTCGCACAAGTCTCTACTATTGGTGGTACTAGTGTGAGTGCTACCAAATGTGCTACTCACCAATGCTCCTGCTGACTGAAAACTGAACCTGTATAGTTTCCCAGAGTGGACTCCAATCACTTTGGCCAAAGTGATGGAAGCTCCCCTGGGATGCATCAATACCTGCCCTCCTGAGAAAGTGACGTCAAACCCCTTCTCCTCCATAGCAGACACTGAAATCAAGTTCTTCTTCATCCCCGAAACATACAAAACATCCATGACCTTCAAAGGAGGCAAAGACTCCCTCTCAAAGGTCACAGTCCCCACACCAACAACTCTCACAGGGCGGTCATCTCCTAGTACAATCTCAATATCAAGTGCCCTCTCTGCAAGCTCTGAAAATAACTCCCGTGCACCTGTCATATGGTGAGAATCCCCGCTGTCTATGTACCACACATCGGATGATGTACTCTTACTAGATGTAGAAGTAATAAATGCAAAGTCCTGGTCAAATTGTGAAGCAAACTACTCCACCTCTGCTGAAGCTACAGTACTCTTTTTCCCCTTGTTCTTCCTCTCAGGACACGTAGCAACATAGTGTCCCATCTTTTGACATGCCCAACATTTGACTTTGGACATATCTGTATCTTTCTTCTTTTTCTTCTCCTTTCCCTTAGCCCCATCTAATGAGGCCCCTTTCTTGGCCTTCCCTTTGTTTTCCCCCCTGGCTATTAAGGCTACATCCTCCTCATCTGCTATCTTCATCCCTCCACTGCCAGTTTTTCGTATCTCATGCTGCACACAATTATCCCAGAATTTGTTTGCATTGGGAAGATTTTCCCTAGAGGTAACAACATCTCCAAAGACCTCCAAAGACTTTGGAAGTCCCACTACAACTATCTTGACTAACACTATCTTGACTAACGCTGTGGGTGCAACTTCCTCACCAATAGCAGTCAAATCATCACTTACTTGTTTGACCCTGCCAAGATAATGAACTACACTTTCAGCCTTTGTCATCCTAATGTTCTTCAATTGTTCTTTGAGTACCATCTTCCTGCTCTCATTGGTACTCTGATAGAGAGTGGTTAGAGCTGTCCACATCTGATATGCATATGTGTTTCCTCTCACCTGAGGAACCACATGATCCTTCAGACTGTCCATCAAAATCCTTTTTTCCTTTGCATTATTTTTTGTGAATTCAGCAAGTTCATTTGCAATAGTAGGAGGTACAACCACTTGCCGCACTATGTCCCAAACTGTTGCCTCCTCAAACACTGTCTGAATTCTGTCCTTCCAAACGGCATAGTTGGATATCCCATCCATTCTGTCCTCTATCCTTAAGAACATGGCCATTACTGTTGTCCAAAATTTGCAAAACCAAGAAAATAGAGAAATGAACTTTCCAACACACCTTGCTGTCCCAAAAGTTCAGTGTGTATGAAATTTCACCTTGCTGTCACAAAATATCAGTTTGCTGTCAAAAAATTCAGTTTGTTGTCCAAACAACTGCTTGCTGTCCCAAACTACTGTGTGTTGTTCAAACTGCAATTTTCAGCTTGTAGCTTCGATACCATGTTGAAATTTGATGACTAAAAAGTTTCCTGCAATCCCAACCCGGTTTTAATTTCACCTTATCACTCCCATTCAGTAAAATGCCATTTCCCATAAACATACATTCAACATATAAAATTCTGGAAATGAAATTTTCAGATTAAAACACATGGCACTCTCAACACATGCTGAAAATAAATATGGACATAAACAAACCAGCAACACACATAAAAATACACAGATTTTTGGTCAACTTAGAGCCAGGCAAAATACCTTCAATTTTCTCTGGGGAAAACTTGTTAGAGAGCTCTTGAAATTTATTTATCTTTCAAATTCAGGAAAAATATATTTGGAAACAAAACAAAACAGCAAATACAACTTATCTCTTCAGCGCAAAGCTCCTTGAAAACCGTGCCCACTTGGCCTCGATTTCTGTGCCTACTTGAAGCTGAAAATATGTACTGTATGGATTTTTGTACCGCTGTATGAACTGTACATTTTTTTTTTCGAAAACTTCTCTCGAATGGCGTGCAACTCACAACATTAAATGTTGTTCGTACTGCACCTTCCGCTGTCTTTTATGCTTTGATTTCCGTGCCCAGCTTTGCCCAGAAATCACTCCTTCAACTCGCTGCAACAAATTTCTCCTTCAGAACTTTTCTCCAGCTCTCAGCCTCCTTTCTCCAATCTGCTCGTGAAGAATGAATGCAATGTCCCTTTTCTTTTCCCCCTTTTGTTTCCCTAAATGACTTTTGGACAACCCTAAGATCTAATGGCTCAGATTCATTTAGATAGAGGGATGAGAATAAATGTGCATTTAATTCTCACTTTCTATTTTTTAACTCACCCATTAAATAAAGTACCCACATTGTACTTTATGTCTAAATTCACTTTTCACTTTATAATTTAACATTGACTTTACTACTTATAAAGTCACTTTTATTTTATAAAGTCACACTTCGGAAAAAAATTATTTTGGGCACTTTTCCCTAGGTAGAGATAGGTAGAGACTAACCCATGGGAAACCACTTGTCCAAGGTACATTAAAGATCAACACAGATTTGTAAATCTGCACTGGATGACTGAAAAAAACAGCAAGTTTAAGGTTGTTTTGACCAGAAAGTTAGTGGCCAAATAGTTATAGAAAAATCCATAAAATAATATATGGAACAGTCCTTCACAAACTAGGCTCAAATATGGAAAGATAAAGCAAGAAAGAAGGCGTATCTAAGTGGCAAATCACCCAAATAAACAACTAAGAACTCTTAATAATTTATGCAAGATAACATTGAATCAAAACAAACCAGAGTGAGTGGATCAAAACTGAATTTTATTCCGCAATGATCAAAAGGTTGGATCCACCAAGATGACTATTATAGAACTTGAGAGAATGATACCAAGACACAAGGTATCAAAAGCTAGGGAAGCAAGGGAAAAAGAGAGAAGAAATAGTGGGTAGGAGAGTGAGGCACTTGTGCTTGTTCAAGACCAAATTTACTTGCCTAAATAATATTTCCTTCACTAATTCGACCCAAGAATAGGATAGGTGGAAAGACTATTATTGAGTCTTAGTTCACTTGAGTGGAGAAAAATTTGAGTTCACTGAAGATAATTTTGGCATTTAAACTCAAGTATCCTTTCCTCTATTTTCTCTCAAATTTCTCTTTTTAGAACTTATTGTTGATTTGGGGTAGCATCGAATGTGCTCTAGCCATGAAAATTGGTGGAGAGGCTAAAGCACATGAGATCTCCAAGACCCAGAAAGGGTTTGGGCAGATTCTAACCGGTTTGGGAGATATTAAAATAATTAATATTTTTAATGGAGTTCCTAAGTCTAAACTTAGGAAAAATAAAATATTAATGGGTATTAATATAAAACTGGGTTAGAATGTTCTAAAGGATAAGGATCAAGCTAAATGTAATCTTAGCCGTTGGTTAGAGATTTATCTCGACCGTTCAAGGAATAATAGGAAAAGTATAAGAGGAGGCTTGAGGGTCCGTTGGAGAATACACCAGAGTGATCAGTGATTCATTTTGCTAGAGCAGGGTTGCAAAGCAAAGTTGAATCAGTGATCAACAGCGAGGGGCAGTGAGTATGAGACAGAGAGGCAGAAACAGTACTGGGAGACCAGCGCAGAAGCAGAGATAGTACTGAGAGACCAACGTAGAAATAGTCATTTCAGGGCACGTAGAGCCTAACAGAAACATTGTAGAGGCTAGAGGGACTGCGTCATCCACGCAGAGGCTGTTGGAGTGACACAGAGGGTCCCAAAGGTTGCGCAGTGCCTAAGAGGGCTGACGCAGAGGGTCCTGGGGCTGATGCAGGTCAGCAGGAGGCTGACGCAGAGGCCAAAAGGGCCAGCGCTGAGCTTCAGAGTCGTCGGAGAGGGTTTCGCGGGACAGGTTTTGTGAATACCTGTTTTCGAATATGGAGGTTTTGCTGCCGTGTATTTTTTCTCTATCGGATCAGCGAATTAGGCACCCAATTGTACTCAAGGAAATACTGCATAATATTATACCCTCAGAATAGCTGCACCGGTTTTCCCGGATTGGGTTTTTTTGGGGACATTTGTCCAAAAATAACGGTGTCACTTGTGTGCTTGTTTTCTTCTTTAGTTGTTGATCTGTAGATGTTGTGACTGTATTGTGTTTATCTCGGTATTTAAATGTATTAAATAACCTGTTTGAATTTAAACAAGTAGAAGAAATAAACCAACAAAATACAGATTAATTTTCTAACGAATAGACTTAGAAAATTCAACATGGTATTAGAGTAAGGTTGCAGATCAGTGAAGGCATCTGCTAAGCAGAGCATTTGCAGCAGAATCAATTGTCCCGAGTGACAGTAGCTGATCCTTGCAGAAGCAACAGAGGAAGGGTTGACGCAGAGGGATTGCTTCATCAGTTAGGGCCAGAGAAAGGCCAGCGCAGAGGCTGAGGAGGGCAGAAATAGGCTCACACAAAGACCAGGAGGGTTGACGTAGTGGCTGAGGGAGCTGTTTTTGCCGTAGCCGGGGTTGCCCAGAGCCCAGAGGCTCAGTCCTTTAGTTGTTGGGGCGAAGGAAGCTGTGGGCAGTTTACGGGAGCGACGCTGGTGGGGTACTGTGGTTAGAACAATACCTAACAGGGCAAGACCAAGGTAGAGGGAGTTGCTGCCGAGGCAGATTTCTAGCCAAGGAATCCGGATCAATGTTACAGTTGCACAAACGATCGGAGTGGGGCAACTTGATGGTTGGCAAAAGGATTTCTAGGAGGGAGATTGGGACTCAGAGGGAGTCCAGAAGAGAACTTCTAGACGGGAAGTAGAGAGACTCAAAGGAATCGAACCAAGAACTTCCAGACGGGAAGTAGAGAGACTCAGCAGGAGCCGAATAGAGAATTTCCAGGCGGGAAGTGGAGAGACTCAGAGGAGTCGACAGAGAAGAGCAGAGAGATGGCCGTGAATGGGTTGAGGGATCAGGATCGGCTGGACGGAGCATCCAACTTTGTGGTCTGGAAGGCCAGGATCCTGTCCATTCTAGATAAACATCGCATCAAGGGCTTCGCCTTGAGAGTAATGGCTATCCCAGTTGACCCGGTAGCTAATGAGAGGTACGAGGAGGCAATGGCCAAGGCAAAATGCATCATCCTTGATGGGGTCAAGGATCATGTGGTCCAACATATTGCCGAGAAGGAAACGACAAAGGAGATGTGGGACACCTTGAAGATGTTGTACCAACATACTTTCGTGCAAAGGAAGATGCTCCTTGAGAATCAGTTAAGGTCATACGAGATGCAGAAGGGAGAGCAAATAGATCACTTCCTAAGCAGGTTGCAGGAGATCTGAGACCAACTGACTTCCATAGGGTCCACGTTGGATCAGGAGTTGATGGTAAGGACCGCACTTAACGCAGTCTCCGAGGAGTGGGAGATATTTGTCCAGAGCATACTGGGCAGGGCGAGTCTTCCAGATTGGGAAGAACTGTGGGCACTCTTCGCCAAGAAGACATCAGACGGCTAACCAAGACGGGAGGTAGTAGCAAAGGAGTCCGGATCAAGAAGGAAGAGGAAGAGGATGCAACTCTGGCATCTGCGGGAAAGCAGGAGAATAGAAAGAAGAAGGACCTCTCCAAGGTCAAGTGCTTCCACTTTGGGGAATTGGGTCATTATGTGAACCAGTGTTCGAGGAAGAAGAGTAAGGGAGAGGCTTCTGACTCTAAGGCAGCGTCGACAAAGGCGGAGAAAGAAGTCGAGGAGGATGACGATTGTGCCATGAGTGCTCATGTCCCACTAGAGAAGAAGTGGGGAGACATCAAGCTGTAGTCAGGAAGACTACAGGCAATGAGGGGCAGGATCCTTGAGGTACCCAACCTCTTGGATTATACTTTGCTACGGGAGCCCCGAAGAGGAGTAGCAGGACTGACGGATGTCGGTAGAGATGGATGCAGATGAAGCGGTAGAGAGTGCTACAGTGCAGGAGTCCCCAGGCAGCGCGAGGCTAGCAGGCTACAACAGTGCGAGAGGCACGAGAGTGTTGCACCAGTGCAGGATGGCACAAAGAGGTGTGCAACGGTGTGAGATGCAGGGAGTTGTTGCAGCAGCGTAGAGGTCAGTAGAGGGAGCACTTGTTAGCGGCAGAGGGAGCTTCAGCATCGGGAGTGTTTCTAGCTTGACAGGGATGTCAAAAGTTGGGTGGATCAATTACTTACTTCTCAGTAACTGAGTTGCAGTGTAGTAGCAGTATGCAGTAGCACGATGCAGCATGATGAGAGGGGGTTGCAGTGCAGATGCAGTGTTGGGAGGATGGACCAACAGCAGCACGGATGCAGAGGGAGTTTCCGTACAGATGCAGCAGTGGCAGTGACAGGGCCATGGGCAGCAGTACAGGATGCAGCAGTGCAGAGGATGTTGGGCGGGTAGGCCTAGCATCAACACAGGTACCGGTGTCGGATGATCGATGTGATACTCAGTCAGGAGTATTACTAGAGCACATTCCTCGCTAAGAGGGAGTGTTGATTTGGTGTAGCATCGGTGTGCTCTAGCCATGAAAATTAGTGGAGAGGCTAAAGCGCATGAGATCCCCAAAACCCAAAAAGCGTTTGGGCAGATTTTAATTGGTTTGGGACATATTAAAATAATTAATATTTTTAATGGAGTTCCTAGAAAAATAAAATATTAATGGGTATTAATATAAAACTGGGTTAGAATGTTCCAAAGGATAAGGATCAAGCCAAATCTAATCATAGCCGTTGATTAGAGATTTAATCTCGGCCGTTGAAGGACCAACAAGAAAAGTATAAGAAGAGGCTTGAGGGTCAGTTGGAGAATACACCAGAGTGATGTGTCATTCATTTTGCTAGAGTGGGGTTGCTAAGCAAAGTTGAATCAATGATCAGCAGCGAGGAGTAGTGAGTACGAGACAGAGAGGCAGAGACAGTACTGAGAGACCAGCGCAGAAGTAGAGAGAGCGAGAGCAATAGCTAGTTCAGGCCACGCAGAGCCCAGTAGAGACAACACAGAGGCCAGAGGGACTGCGTCATCCACGTAGAGGCTGCTGGAGTGACGCAAAGGCTCCTAGAGGCTGCGCAGTGCCTAAGAGGGCTGACACAGAGGCCAGAAGGGCTAGTGCTGAGCTTCAGAGTCGCCGGAGAGGGTTTCGTGGGACAGGTTTTCTGAATACCTGTTTCCGAATATAGAGGTATTGCTGTCGTGTATTTTTTCTCTGTCCGGTGAGCCGGTTAGGCACCCAGTTGTACTCAAGGAAATATTGCATAATTATATACTCTCAAAATAGCTACACCGATTTTCCCGCATTGGGTTTTTCTGGGGATATTTGTCCCAAAATAACGGTGTCACTTGTGTGCTTGTTTTCTTTCAGTTGTTGATCTGTAGATGTTGTGTCTGTATTGTGTTTTATTCGGTATTTAAATGTATTAAATAACTTGTTCAAATTTAAACAAGTAGAAGAAATAAACCAGCAGAATACAGATTAATTTTCTAACGGATAGACTTAGAAAATTCAACACTTATTTGGCCATAATTTCCTTTAACCAATTCGATTTCCCTTTTTCTTTCTTTCATTTCCAATTTTAGAATTTAGTTTGCTTTCTTTTTTGGTCAAGGAATTCTAGTGATCTAGTTTCTCTCTTGCATGGAATCCGAGTTAATTCTTTTTTCCTTTTTGTTTGTTTATTAATTTTTCCTGTTTGCCACTTGAGTTAAGATGTTGAATTTGTGCAAAAAAATTAGGGAGAATTTCAAAGATCGAAAGGAGGGAAAATGTGAGACAATGGAGTAGAAAAATTAGGAGAATGATTGGAGGGAAATTAGGAGAGATTTTAGGGGAAGAAGAGAAAAAATTTAGGAGGGAAATTAAATTTGCTCAAGTGCCATATCACCAATGACTCATCAAGTTCTAAGCTACATGTGCATCTTCAACTATTGCCATGTGTCCACCCTTCAAACTGTCACATCATGTTGCTAAAAGTAGACATGCCTAAAAATAGGCACTGCTAAAAATAGTAATATGTTTGCATGTTCACAATATTATACTCATTAGTCTCGAAATATGATGGGGAACTTGGATTTGCTATTAGCACTGCCATAACAAGACTACTAAAAATAGAAAATTCTTAGAATCGGATGAAACCACCATCATCAAACTCAGAGCTTAGTAGGGAGTTTGAATATGTAATCACTAATGCTTGGCTTTGATTACTAGAAATAAAAAGTTCTCAAATGTGGGTAAGAACAAGACCATTGGATTCATAATGCAATCAGGAACTTGGATGTGTAATTAGACCTGACATGCAACCACTGCTAAAAATAGAAATTATTTGAAATCTTTTGAAAGTTTGCCCATTTGGTTAATCTTTTAATAAGGAATCCAAATCTGCGATTAGAATTGACATGCAAGCATTGATAAAAATCAAAAGGGCTCACATATTGCTCATAAGTAGCTCATCATACTTAGAATCTCGTAGGGATTCTAAATATATCATTATTTCTGACATGCAAGCCTCTGGGCGAAACCTGCTAAAAGTAGAAAGTTCCATGCATGTCACTCGGAAAGGCCTCACTAGAACCCTGAGTTAATAACGACTCCGAACATGTGATCCATACTATCGTATCATCCATGGAACTCCCTCTCCTAAAAAATAGACAACTTGCTAAAAATAACAACTCTCTCAAAACTATACAAAAATGTGTTTGGACTATCACTGAATCAATCCTGCAACTAGTTATCCTAGGAACCAATCCCCAACCTATATTTGTATCTGTCTTTGAAAGTCTAGCCTAATGAAATGTGCTGTTCTTTTCCTTTTAAATTTCCAAGGGGCAAATTTTTAGGGGTTAATACTTGTTGAGATGAAGATACCAACTCATAGGTTCGTTTTCCACAGACAACGCCAAGCGAGAATATGGTTTTAGGTTGTGTGCGAGGGAGAGAATGGATGTGATTCTAGACTTCAGGAACGTGTGCACTGGCTTTTAGACTAGCTGTTCCACAACAAGCATGGAGGAAATCGATGAACACTTGGAGCCCACAAAGGAAATGGATGGGCACAACATAGGGACATGTGCCAGACTTAGATAGTTAGTCCTGCATGGAGGTACCAAGGCCTGTGTGAAATTTCCAACGATTTTGACTTGAGTGTGGCTAGGGTTTCTGGTGCACTAACACATACATAGAGGGATAGATGAGCATGCCTCCATGAGTGCTAAAGAAACTAACGTCTAAGTACTATGGATGAACATGGTCAACTTTGAGAAAGTAATGCCAAAGTTGTCAGACCATAATGCAAGGGTTATTGAGTGGGGTAGATGAGCACAGAACCTAACCTCTAATACCATGTCAGGCTAGGAATGAGTAACTCCTCACTTGCAATTTCTGTTAATTCGCAACTAGATTTATGGAAGGAGCTGACACCTTTGATGATTTCATGGTAGCATAATCTAGAAAGCTCTCATGGAATGTTCTAGTATGATCTAAAGGAGGAGTAGAAAAAGTTGGGGCAAGTGCAAATAACCCTAGATAATGCTATGGGATACATGAAGAAAATGTTGGTCAAGTTCATTCAAAATAATAAACTTCAATCTAAAACACCACAAAATTTTCAAGGGAATGGATGAAACTTACTACACCAAGAAATAATTGTTATGGTGGTAAGTTGCACTTCACTAGACTGGAGGTTGCAGTGGGGGGTTTTGGGAACCTAAAATTATCCAAGTTTAAAGGCAAGGTAGAGCCACATAAGTAAATCCATTTAATATGAATGACATTTAAAATGGATTAGACATCTAAATTATTATCATTTTCTGCATTCTAGTTACAAATTTTTTTCCCACCAATAATATCTAGAAACAAGAAGTATGGGAGTATGATATTAAGCAACCTATTCTTTTCTTAGATACCTCTATGGGATTCTACAAATCTATGGATTTAAAAAGCAAAAATTAGAGGTGACATGCCCAGCATGTCAATATATATGTTATCTAAGGGTCTTTATTAGTAGGTTATACACCTTCACATAACTGGGATTGTTGGATTCGATCATTTGAAGAATGGTTCTAAGGTTTGAAGTCTTAGTAGATGGTTCTAAAAATGGACTTGGCATGTATTCTTATCACGGATATCAAAACTGAAAATATTTTGAAACAAAAAGCATTAGAATATGATAACAAGCAACATATTCTTATGTCAAAGCATATTAATTCTACATAAGGAGAACCTATTTTTGTTAGGTTTTTTAGATCCTGGCACCCAGTATTCTGTTTCCAGCAATTACTAAGTGTAATGAATACACGGCCAGATTCCTAACTCATAAAAGTATAGCGGAAGCAAAATTACTTGATCTGCATCACACACACACATAAATAGATTTCTGCTCAATCACTAGTTTCTTCATTAATAAATTAATCTGAACCTACTTGGGCTCTTTTCCTGGGATAATGGCCCAGCTAAGAAAATACAATACTGATCACTAGCCTTGTTGCATTCTCTCGGACCCAGCACACGCTCACTGAGAAGCCTCTCTCAATCTTGTGTTGCTGTTGTGTCTTAGCACCCTCACATTAGGCTCAATTTATAACTTTCCGAGGCTAAGATTGATGGCCAAAATTAACTCGTCAAGTTAACTGTAGATAACTAACATAACTTTAGTTAACTATCCTATCTTTAGCTTTTTATACTTTAACTCAAGTACAAGTCATAAATTTAGCTTGCCTTACATGCACATCACATCAACATGCGTGCAACTCACTTGCACACTCTGCATGTCGAATGCAAGCTCCTAACGAGACAAATCAAGGTTCTTGTAGGCAAGACACATGACTAGAAGTACCTTCCCAGCTACAAAGCTCAACAATTTTTTTTATTAGAATTTTGTTGTAATAGAAATCAAATGCATTGTGGGTAGGAGCTCTGTTACCAAAATTGGGATTAAATCCCGATAAAATTGCTGTCATGAAATTTTCAACTAAATGATTTTATCGGCAAAGTTCTTGGCCAGTTTTTCAAAATTGAAAATATTGGGATTAAATTGTAAAGAATTGGGGGTTTTTCGAAATTGAAAAAAATGGATATTTTTGTACTTTTTAGTTTTGCCGAGTTTATGCTGTTTTTTTCAATTTTCTCTCTACTTTTACGACTTTTTCAACTTTTGAACCCTTGCCTATTTATTCTCGAGTCCGACTTTTGCAACATTGGGTAGGAGGCTTAACCCACTGGACATAAATACAATAAGAATTAGGAACTAGAGATTTTTGACATAGATGTGTTATGGTTGAATAATTGACAAATTTGTGTAGGTTAAGGGTAAATATCCATGGTCAAAGCACACTTAAGGATGGTCAGCCAATTACAATGGACCATGTTGACCATGTTTTTTCTTGTTTAAATTGTTAATATTTAAGTTTCATCGCCAATGGTTCTTAGCTTGAGTGGTTGGGATTGTGGCTTCATCCACCCAGGTTCAAGTCTCTGGAGGCATGCTTTAACATGTATTGATTAGGTTCGAGGAGCAGGTGGCCCCAAGTAGTTTCCACTCCATCCGTTCAGGACATCTTGGCTCTTGCTTAGTCATTGGGTCTTTCCAGTCAATTTATTTTATTTTATTTTATTTTTATTTATTTATTTTATTTGTTGTTGTTGTCGTCTATGTTTCATCAAATGTGAACTTAGATGTCAATATCCAAAGCTTATTTCTTTAATTGCTTTTATGTTGGCACCTGCTTGAATTGAAACTTGGAAAATTTGGTAGCAAATATAGTCTTTTAGGATATTTAAGGTTGGAAGAACATTACATGCTCACACAAACATGTTGGATTTGACAGCTGCAAGTATAATCAAGAGGAAGGCAATGATAAAAGAGTTGTCTGCTTTATACCATGCAGAATGCCTCTCTTACAGTCAAAAAGTATTGGACCTTCAACGGAAGTGGGAACAGGTTAGTCAGTTTCATTTGTTGAATGGAATTGAATAGCTCATTAATCATACTAAATCTAGTTCATGCTATGAGGTATTGGCTTTGTTATTTTAGCTACTATCCAGTTTCAGTGGATTCTTTGCAGCATGTGTAGGTTCTTTGTAATATTTGTGAAATTTACTTTAATGGTATGAGAGATTCACCATCAAACATCACAGTTTTATTGTTATATATTATTAATTTTATAAGAAACCACTTTACCCATAAGTGTAAAAATTTCTAGCCAGTATATATATCCCAATATAGTCATAGCATACGGTAAAATTAATGTGGTCTTGCTAGCTAGGATAGATATTTGACTTGTGTTTCCCGTTTTTCTTTATAGACTTCCAATACACATTGATACTATCTTGCTTCTTCTTATTACATCAAATATGTACAAGTACTTCAGGCGACTTGCTAAACGTAAACTAGGATTACTCTTTGAAATGAATATAATTAATGAAGAATCAAGCATTGGAACTTGGGAAGCTTGTGCTTCTAACTGATTGGTCAAAGATGATTTTTTGACAGACCTACTTTGTATCTAGCTTCGTGCAAAAAGCCTTTGGAGTATTCATAGAATTATTCATCAAAGCAGAGAAAAAGATTCAAAAAATTCCAAACTCTGACCTTCTTAAGAAAAAACCATGCAACAGTTCTTCATATATTATTTCAGTTAGTTAGCAATTTTGAATAGGATCTCCCTAATAAAATTCCCTGTAATCCTCACTTCCAGTACACTAAAATATGTACCTTAACTTCACAGCAAGCGACTTGTGGCCATTTTTTTTAACACTAACTTACAAATATGTATTCTACATGGTGTTATGCTCCTGCTTTATCCTTTTTGAAGGAAATGATTTCTAGGAGCATTCCACATTCAAATACAGGATTATAAATGTATAGAGTACAAAATAATGAAGAAACATGGCTATGCTAGCCTTCAAAGGTGCAGATTCCTCAGCATTAGACATCACGAGTTTATTGTTCTATGCGGTGAACTTAGCAAGCAATCATTCACCCATACCCATAAGCTTACATTCTGTAATATCCCTTGCCAAAATATGTCAATTCAACTTGGAAAAAAATTGAAAATTCCCTTTCAGGCATTTTGACAAACGCTTTGTATATAAACCTTTTTTCAAACATTTTGCAAGTAAATAATAAGAAGCCTTTATGGGTTAGACATTTATCAGACATTTTGGATGCAAACAAATATGAAACCCTAGCTTCAGCAAATATACTACACAAAATTCCCAAATAAATAGCAAGAACTGAGCCAATTATTTATTAATATTAATCATGAAACTACATACTGGACAGCTCATTTAAAATGCAATAATTTGATTTCTGGAAACTGTGAATAGCTCCTCACGATTTGGCTGGTTGAATGAAGCTGCTCCAATAAAATTGCAGCCTCTCCAGATTTGTGATCACATACAAAAAGCCACAGCCACCTCAAGAAAATACGACCTCCACAAGAAGTTATGGCCTACCCAAGAAGAATGCAGCTTCCTCAAGAATTTCGGCTTCCACTATGGATTTGGCCTCCACCAAAAATAAGAGCTGCTGAAAACTGAATGAATTAACTCTCTTTCAAGTTCCCTCGATCTTTGGCAAAATATAGCTTCTCCTTCAATATGAACACCTGTGAAGAATCTGGATGATTCCTCCCTTTTGACTAGCTAGGGTGGATGTGTCTCACCACTGAAACCAATCTTGATCAGCTAGGGTGGATGTGTTTCACCACCAAAACTAATTCTCACGAGGGTTTCACATCCTTTACTCAAAAGCTCCAAGAGCTCTCCAAAATTGACTTGAGAAAAATAACCAATGCATAAACAAATGTGAGCTCCAATTCTTTTTTTTGTAACTTTTTTTCATTAGAATACCATGGGTCATGAAAATCCATGGGCCTCTCCTTTATATTAAATAATATAAAGTGACTTTATAAAGTTTTTCTCTCTTTTACTCCCATAGTCACTTAACACCTTTTAATTTAATTATTCACTGTCATTTTTATATGTTGCTTTTGCATCCAAATGACATTTAAACAATTAAATTAATTGATCCCCTTTTTACCGGTTATAACCTATGAAAATTAAATAGGCTATGAGTTGTTCTCTAGAAGTGATTGTTCGGGAAGGGGCATCACAATCCTCCCTCCTTGAGATTGCTTGCCCTCAAACAATCCAGACCCTGGATATCAATACCAGTCTCAAACCCAATCAAATCTCTTCCAGTAGCACCTTTTCGACCTCTTGAAGCAAGATTTTCGGCCTCCTACTGTAGATCTGAAATTTCGGCCTCCCATCAACCACTGCTACCATAAGTGGGAGCTTTGATCTTCTTCTAGATCCCTCCTCTGACCTTCACTTGCCTTTCCTTGAATTCTGGGGCTTAAGAGTGACCCTTGGTGACCTTCGCTTTACCTCTTTCCCTCCTTTCCTCCAAGATCGAACTTGAAGATGGATGCTGTAGGTTTGCTGCAGAAACCTTAGTCCTCTTTAGCACATTAGAGAGAAAGATATCCCAAACATAAATCTCCTTTGCCCTTCTGCTTCTTCGCCGCCTCTTCCTTCCTCTTCCTTTGCTATAATGAGTGGTGAGTGAGTGTGCTTCAAGGAGGATGAACCCTCTTCTATTTATAGGCTTCTACAAGGGTGGACATGGCTCTTTGTTTAGGCCGACTTGCCAGCTGCCAAGTCGACTTGGTCTTGGAGGGTATTCGGACACTTTTAAAGACAAAAATAATTTTCTTTACAAGTTAAAATGTGTCCAGTGGGGTGTTCAACTTATGACAATGAACTTTTTGACTTTTGACCTAGGACAAACCCAAGAAGCACTCAATGGGTGCTTGACCTATAAAATAAAAGACCTTGAGCATGAATCCCATGCTCCAAAAATAATAACAATAATTTTCTTTCATTTCATAATTTACAAGAATAAAAAATACATTTCATATTTATGGAGACTGAACCTAGTTACACATTTTTCAACAGTGGTGAGTAGTGATGTTTTGTTGTAGAGGCCATTTAGAGCCTCCTTGGTTATGTGTTTTTGTTCTGATCTCTATATATTACATGTATTGGACAGTGCACTGGGTGCCATTTTGATATAATAAATATATTCATGAGCATACTTTGATTATACATTGTCTTCTGTAATATCCCTTATCAGGGGTATCCTTCAAACACAAGCAAAATGCAACCAGAGATGGACTGGGAGGGCATTTACCAGATATGTTGACTCTGAAAAGAGGACAAGATCTGGAGGCTACCTGGCCCTTTCCAGACTCTGTCTAAGAGCATAGGAGAAAAACACACAAGTGGTATGGTAGCCGGGAAGCTCAAAGAGATAAAAATAACAGTAGCGCAACATACAATAATGTATACATGGAATATAAGTAGATACTCGAGAAATGCAGAGAGAAATACTAAGCCATTTTATTATATTGAGTAATGGAAAGAGTACAAGAGGTGATCAGAAAGATAGCACCTCGACTTGCACAAGGCAAGTGAAGGAATACACTTAGAATGGCAAGGAAATGGCCTCTCTCTGAACTGCGTCCAAGCTGCCGGAGAACTGCTGTGTTGCTGCTAATGTTGGAATCAAGTGAGGATTTGGGGCTGGTCCCCTCCTCAGAAAATGCTGAAACTCTGGAATCAACCTCTGCTCAATAAACCCAGAAAAGCCCAGAAAGCTTTTCTAAAATAGCTGACCCCCGAAAATCACCCCCTTGAGGATCTACGCTATCCCTCAAGGCTCTGCGCTGCCCTTGAAGAGAATCCTCCAAAACTCTACCCGAGACTCTGCCAAAATCCTCCAATAAGCAAGGGCTGATCCCTTGCTCAATCTCCAAGCTCAAATCCTCCACATAAACCCAATCCGGAGCTCCTACCAAAAGAGACTACGTCCTCCCCTCTCAAGAATGCGCAGTCATCAAAATGCTCAATTCCTCCTCAACTCCATAAATCGTTCCTCCTGCAAAATACTGATGAAACTGCCTTGCCCGAGCAAGCACTCGAAGTCCCCCGGGGCTAAGGGTCAGATCTCCGAACGGAGACACTCGATGCATTAAACAGTGCTGCAGACAGGCTAAACAACCAGCGTGCTCTAATTCGAAATGACTAGCTCAAATGCAACATAATCTAATGCCCAAATGAGGAGGCTTCTCTCTCCTTTATAGCGTTGGCCTCTCTCAAAACCCTAAGGCCCACTTCCTCCAACGTAGCCTCTCTCTTGCCACGTGCTCCTTCTCCATCTGCGCAGTCCCTCCAAGTGTCTACGTGGGCCCCCTTCTCTACGTTGTCCTTTGGCCCCCTTAGCTCCCATTTTAAGTTACAACATTGTGCTACTAGGGAGTGACTTTATTCAAAAAGTGAGTTATGTTCTCCTTTCCTCACCTTTTTATTTATAAATAACTATAGAAGGCAAAATTGAGCAAAATCGAATATTCCAATTAGCTATGGTTAATTAGGAATATTACAGTCTCCCCCGGCAAAATGTTGCTTGTCCTCAAGCAACTGAAGTGATGGATGCTGCAAAATCCAAGTGGCATCCTCATCCGGTAAATTCTTCCACCTCACCAAGAATTCCCAGACCGGCCTGCTCCGCAGCTGCTTCACCCTGGTATCAATAATAGCCTCTGGCTGCAACACCAAATGCCCCTCATCATCCATGGGTGGTAGCTCATCTGTCACTGTCACCTGCTGCCCCAATGCCTTCTTTAGGCATGATACATGAAAAATGTTATGAATCTTGTTGCCTTGGGGCAGCTCCAATTCATACGCAACCTGTCCAATCCTGCATATCACCCTGTATGGCCTTTAAAAGCGGGGCTTGAGCTTCTCATCTCCCTTCTGCTTCAGTGACTACTATCGGTATGGCTGTAATCGTAGGTAGACCAAGCCCCCTACCTCAAACTGTCTCTCCACCCGACCCCTGTCAGCATACAGCTTCTGTTGGTTCTGCGCTGTAGCCATATTATCCTTGAGAGCTCGAAGGATATCCTGACTCTCTTGGATCCAAATCTTAGCTCTCAAAGCCTTGCTAGCACCAAACATCACGTCAGCAAAAGATAAAGGATGATATCCATACAAAGCATTGAATGATGACATACCAATGGACATGTGGTGTGTAGTGTTGTAGTAGTACTCCCCCAGATGCAGCCAGTTCAGCCATGCTTGCTGCTGCCCACTGACATAGTTATGCAAGTAGCCCTCCAGCCACTTGTTAACTATCTCTGTCTGCCCATCCGTCTGCGGGTGATAACTGGTACTCTGTGTCAACTCCGTCCCCACAAACCGGAAAAGCTCCTGGCAAAACCCGCCCATGAAACGGCTGTCCCTGTCACTGATGATGGTCTTAGGAAGACCATGTAGCCTGAAGACCTCTCTGAAGAATAGCTCGGCCACCTGTGCTGCTGTGTAGTGTGCGGATATGGCAAAAAAGTGTGCGTACTTTGTCAGTCGATCAACGACAACAAAGATACAATCCTTGCCCTGCACCATGGGCAACCTTGTGATGAAGTCCATCGAAATACACTCCCATTTCCCTTCCGGAATGGGAAGAGGCTGTAATAATCCTGCGGGATGGCTCATCTCCCCCTTGTTCCTCTGGCAAATATCGCACTCCCAGGTATGCTGGAGTACGTCCTCCTTGAGGCCCTTCCATGAGAACCTCTCTCTAATGGCCCTGTAGGTTTTGGTAAACCCCTGATGGCCGGCCAATGGTGAATCATGTGATGCCTGAAGTATCTTCTTCTTAAGCTGAGATCCCTCAGTCAAGAAGATCTGGTCCCTATAGTAGATGATCTCATCGACTACCCTGTACCTGTCATTCGCCACCTGCTGTTGAGGGAAATGTTCCCCTATGGCTTTTGGGTTGAAACCCTAGCAGACTGAAAGTTGTCTATACAGAGAAACACACATTCACACAGCCATTATGCTATTATAAGCAAATTCTATGATAAGGGAACGTACCTTAGGTCCTACGTTTGAGAAGGTCCTCAAGGGTCCAAACCCTTCTTCAAGTTCCTCTTGCTCCTTTGTCCTGCAAAACAACCAATTCCAAAGAACACAACAGTATATGGACAAAAACTTATAAAGAAACCATCTTCATGTTATAAAGAAAGGTAGTTAGTTATGAAATATAAACAACCGTTCACATATGAATTTTAACATGAATATCATAAACATAAAGAAGATTTATATCAGGAACCAAGACATGTGTTTCTCTTATTATAGACAAATAAAGTACAGAAAATGAATAATTTCACCTGAGTCACCTTCCGTAGGCTTGAAGCAAAGCTTCCTTCCAGATCTGTCCAGCCTCAAGCCTTTAACAAACTCCTTCCATGACTTACTCCATGATGTCACAAGTAGTGGATGAACATCAACACACAAGGAAATAAGGGTTTCCTGTACAAATGGGGGAAGTGCAGAAGGCACAAGGGTCTTCAGACCTGGTCAAGGGAAAAATCTCAGCATAATAACCTTTCTCTCTCTTCTCTCCTCCTTTAGGCCTTCCCATTGAGGTCTTTTTATACCTCTCCCAAAGTAGTTTTTTAGTTGGGAGTTGGTTGGGAACAGTTGGGCCACGGGCACTAACAAGTGATCAACAGGTAAACCCGTGATCTCCGCCCGAAATTAAGGAGTTTTATATTTTTTTAAGTGTTTTAATACATATACGCGGGTTGGGTATATGCCTGCCCGCGTATACACGCGTTTAACTCAGGGCAATGTCGCGTATAAGGGATAAAACACTGTTTTTTAAATTTTAGGACCAGGTCTGGAAGGAGGGGTTGCCCTAGGCCATGAGTGCAGCATCACAAACCATAAGAGTGAGATTTGGAGCTATAACACCTGCCCATCCAGAACCTCACATGCAAATCTGTCCTTAGAGTACTCTAGTAAGAGTCGAGCCTTCTAGTCTGTGTCCAAGCTCATAAGAGACAACGTGGCTGGTCTACATGAAAGGGCATCTACTACCATGTTGTTCTTACCCTTGACATACTCAATGTCAAAGTCATACACTTGGATCTTACTGACCCACTTTTGCTGTCTCTCCTGTAGCTGTTTCTGCTCCAAAAAGAACTTGAGGCTGTTGTGATCAGTCCTCACCCTCAACCTGTTAACCACTAAATACTGCCGGAATTTGGCCAATGCATGCATGATGGCCAGCATCTCCTTGTTGTATATAGAATACAACTTCTCATGCGGAAGGAGCTTCCGGGTCTCAAAGGCTATAGGCAGCTGCTCATAACCTCCTTGAGCCTATCAAAGGCTTGCTGCGCTGTATCCGACCAACTGAATGCCCCCTTCCTCACCAGATCTGTCAGGGGTGCAGCAAGCTGTGAGAAACTCTTGATGAACTTCTGGTAGTAAGTATAAATGCCAATGAATCCCCGAAGTTCTGTCACGTTCCTCGGCTCCGGCCAATCTCTGATGACCCTGATCTTCTCCTCGTGGACTCTCACTTCGTCCACCCCTATGATGTGTCCCAAGTACAACATCTCCATCAACCCAAACTCACACTTGGAGAGCTTGGCATAGAATTGTTGTTCCTCCAAGATGCGCAACACTGTCTCAATGTGCTGGAGATGCTTCTCCCAAGTCCTGTTGTAAATGAGAATATCATCAAAGAACAACTTCCTTAGGTGACTGCGGAAGATGTGATTCATGCAGGACTGGAATGTAGCTGGGGCGTTGGTTAGCCCGAAGGGCATCACCAGAAACTCAAAGTGCCCACAGTGACACCTGAAGGCGGTCTTGGGAATGTCCTTCTCCCTCACACGAATCTGATGGTACCGAGATCTCAAATCAATCTTTGAGAAGAACCGTGCTCCTCTCAACTCATCCATCAACTCATTGATCCTAGGTATGGAGTACCTGTTCTTCAGGGTCTTCTTGTTCAGGGCCCTGTAGTCAATGCAGATTCTCAATGTGCCGTCCTTCTTCTTCACCAACACCACGGAAGAAGCAAAAGGACTCGTGCTCGGTCGAATGTGCTCAAGAGCCATCAAGTCTTGAATGGCTCGCTCAATCTCATCCCGATAGGCCTTGGGATGCCTATAGGGGGTAGTAATCACTGCTTGTATGCCCTGCTCAAGCTCAATGGTGTGCTCAAACCCTTGGGCCGGTGGCTGTCCCGGTGGAATCTCCCCAAACATTGTGGCATACCGATCAAGGATGGACTATATCTCTGGGTGCACCGTCTGCCCTATAGTCCCTACCTCTGATGCACATAGCTCCACTGCCCACTCTACGTCTCCCTTCCGGAAGACTGCCTCCATCCGATGAGCCGAAACAGTCTGAGGTGGATATGTGTGTTGTCCCCGTATCTTCTCATGCCCCCCTGTCTTCTCATCATCCCACTCCATCTCTAGGGCCTTCCAATCTATCGTGACCTTCCCTAGAGTAATAAGCCACTGAACACACAATATCATGTTGGTGTCCGGAATATTGACCACGAAAAAGTGGTCAGTCAGTGTGTAGGTGCCCATCATCACTGATAACTTTGGGACATAACGAGCACACACCATGGTCTGATCTCCTAGGACCAAAAATTGAAAAGCCATCGAAGCTCTTTGTCTGTATACCTCTCCGCTCAACCATTTGTGCATCGATGAAGTTGTGGGTTGCCCCACTGTCAACCAAAACTGATATTCGCTAGCCACGTACTGTCCCCCGTATGTGCAGCGTCAAATACTTGGGAACTCCTCGCAATGTTGCAAGGGCCCCTTCGGTAGGTGCAAAAGCTGCACCACCTGCTGCCGGTGGTGGAGGTGCAAAGGATCCTGCGCAGCATGACTATCTCCTGCCTCCACATCATCCTCTTCATCCTCTTCCCCGCTGCTTTCGGAGAAGACCTCAATAAAATGTGCCTTTCCAGCAGCACATCTATGTCCCGATGCCCACGGCTCCTGACAGGTAAAGCACAACCGCTTCTTCTTCAACTCCCTCCTGGCATCATCATCAATATGTGCTTGTCTTGGATTCCCCTTTGGAGGCGGAATCCTCACATCCTTCCCCATAGGCTGGAAAGCCTGTCTCTAGGGGTAAGGTGTCCGGGTCCTGGGTAAGGCACCCTGTAAGTCCCAGGTCCTGCTAATAGCATCGTGGAATGTGGCTGGTCTAGTGGATTGGACTAGACCCCGAAGTGGCTCAGCTAACCCCTCAACAAACATGTAGATCCTTCGTGCCGCGGATAGATCTGGCACCATCACTGAAACCCTCAAGAAGTCTACAATGTAGGTCTCTGGGTTCCCGATCTGTTTGAGCCTCGTCAGCTCAACACAGTGTTGTTCCGGATCCCCCCGGTCAAACCTATCTATCAATCTCCTGGTGAACTCGGCATATGTCGTCACTGTGGAGTGTCCGAGTGTAACCATCCCATGGAACCACCAGCGATGGGCCTCACCATCCAAATGTAATGTCACCACCTTGATGGCCTCTATCTCCGACATCTGGTTAAGCTAGAAATAGATGTCCAGCTTCTCCACCCAAGACTTTACCGAACTGTTTGATGAGCCCTCAAACGTAGGCAAGTGGAATCTACTAGCTGTGCGGTGGGTGTCTCCATCATGATAATGCTGGTATCCTCTGTGATGGTTGTGGGGTCTACTATCCCGCTAGAGCTGAACAAAGTCTCTGAATGAGAGAGCATCCCTGAACTCCTGCCCATAGACCTGGTACTCTGCAAAATAATCGCCCATATGACCGGGCTCTGCCTCCTGCTAGGCTCTAGCCCCCGTGTTTGCTCCTAGGAAAGTGGGCATGGTAGAGCGTGTAGGGGCATGTGAGACCATTTGCTGAGTAGTATCACGTTGAGTGGCGCCCTCCTCTGGCAAATGGTGGGATGTACCCGATCCCTCACCAACCTGGAAAACCTGTGGGTTCTCATGCTGTCTAGCCTCCACCGCCATGAATCTCTGCCCCATCACTTCGATCTGCCTCGACAGATCCTGCATTGATTTGAGGAGCATGTCTGCAAATCTCTTCCCGTCCTCATCTGCCATCGGATCCTCCTGCTCTGTGTCCACCACAGGGTCCTCTTGTTCTGTGTTTACCACAGGCTCCTCCTATTCTGCATCCACCACCCGAACACAATCTCCCTCTCCGTAGGTGTTCTCCAACCTACGCTTAATATCTCTGTATTTCCTACCTTTGTATCAGATGTAGGGCTTCTCCCTCGGTGTCATAGACTGCTAGCTCCACAGGCT